>OY744483.1:217661120-218406719 GCA_963556165.1 Tipula helvola | reverse complement strand
GATTACACGCTCTTATATTTAGTTATAATTAGTAACAAAGTCCTTGAGTTCGTTTCTTAATTATTTTGTAATGTAGCGATAGTATCATGAATCGAATATATTATGTATTAAGAGGCCACCCGAAAATGATTTTAGTAAGTACTGCCTTAGACCATCAACAAGGTAAAAGTAACATAACAATTTATTATTTGCATTGTTATTATATAAGGGTTGGGTACAGTTGCCCGTATGACAAAATGCCGTTTACAAAATCCCGTATACATAATACCGTATTACAAAATCCCGTATTTCAAAATCCCGTATTACAAAATCCCGTATGTCAAAATCCCGTATTAAATCATGATACATGGGCTTAGGTTGAACCTAAGCCCATGTATCATGATAGAATACGAGATATGTTATCGTGTATGTGTGTGTGTGTGTGTGTGTTTGTGTGTATGGGTTATAAAAAGCAAAAAATTACAAGGGACAGGAACTTGGAACAGAAAAAAACAGAAAGTTTACTCCAATAAAAAATAAAATCGATCTTTATAAAAGAACTAGCTGGAGTATTCGGCTCTGCCCGGGATAAAATAATATGTTTTATTTTATTTTAGCAAAGTAATAAACTTCAAATTTTTCATCTGTAGGTACCTATTAAAGCAAATAAAATTAACCCTTAAGGGACACACTATCAAAAAGTTACGTAAGAGACGCACTGGGTGATTTTTACCCAGCGATACTTTGAAAGCTTATATCTCGTGATCAAATTAATCAAATTCAATCAATTTTTTTTCAATTGATAGAAAATTTTCTCAAGAACATAAAAACATAATTATGTTGCGATAAAATAATTAGGTGCAAAAATATTTACAAAAAACTAACGGAACTTTTTTTAAA
The DNA here is from genome assembly GCA_963556165.1 of Tipula helvola. NCBI lineage: Eukaryota > Metazoa > Arthropoda > Insecta > Diptera > Tipulidae > Tipula > Tipula helvola. The sequence continues at coordinate 218,405,840 of OY744483.1, read as the reverse complement.
AATCGTCTTTTTTTTAAATGCTTATATTTCTATTAAAAATTAATATTTTGACACTTTGTAGGTGACCGATGAAAAGCTAAAGAGTTGAACCTTAAGATGGTACTATGGGTTGTACCATCCATTGCAAAAACTATATTTTTTTGCAAATCGAAAATAGGAGTTTTTTAAAAACAGCAAAATTGAGGTAAAATCTAAAAGTTGGCTATTTTGCGTGAAAAAAAAACGTTTTTGAAATTAATAATCGGTATGCCCCTTAGAAGAGATACAGTGCGCTTATAGAAGCCGAGTAGTGAGCGTCGTAAAAACAGGTACGGGTAAAAATTACCCAGTGTGTCTCTAAGGTCAGAAAAACATGTTTATTTCAAAAATCCTTTTTTGATAAATATTGCGAGTTTGTGTTAAACTTATAGGAGTATAATTTTTGTCTGTTTGATTTGAACTAAAATATGTATATACAGAGAAACCTCACTATAACGAACATCGACGGGACCAAAAAAGTTGTCCATTGAAGTGAGGTGCTTGAACTGAGGATTTGTGATTTTTTTTATAAGAATATTATTGGGATTCTATTTCTTATCCGATTTTAATTAAATTCAGCATTCCCAATGTAAATGGGATTCTTAAATGATAGTTAGGAAGAAACTTGGCCATTTATTATCCGATCTTGACGAAATTCTCAAATGGATAAAGTTCTGAAATATGGCCAATTAGGATGGAACATGGCCATTTCTTATTCGATCTTGATGCAATTCAGCATGTACGATGGAAATGGGATTCTAAAAAGATTTTTAGATGAAGTTCTGGAATATGGCCAATTAGGATGGAACTTGACCATTTCTTATGCGATTTTGATAAAATTCAGCATATACGATGGAAATGGGATTCTAAAATGATTTTTAGGTGAAGTTCTGGAAAATGACCAATTAGGAAAGAACTTGGCCATTTCTTTTCCGATCTTGATGAAATTCCGCATGTACGTTGGAAATGGGATTCTAAAAATATTTTCTTAGCTGATTTTAATGAAATTCAGCATGTATGATGGATAAGGGATTTTAAAACGAGTTTTAGACGAAGTTCTGGAATATGGCCAATTAGGAAGGAACTTGGAAATTTCTTATCCGATTTTGATGAAATTCAGGAAGTAGGATGGAAATAGGACTCTAAAATTATTTTTAAATGAAGTTCTTGGATATGGCCGACTAGGAAGGAACTTAATATGATTTAATGTATTTGATGACCTGTTTTATAAGTAATTTTAGAACCCCATTTCCATAGCACATGCCGAATTTCATTAAAATTGGATAATAAATGGGCAAGTTCCTTCTTAATTGGCCAAATTACAGAACTTCGTCAAAAAATCATTTGAGAATCCCATTTCCATCGTACATGCTGAATTACAACAAAATCGGATTAAAAAAGCCAAGTGCCTTCCAACTTGACCATATTCCAGCACTTCGTCTAAAACACCTTTGAGAATTCTATTTCCATCGCACATGCTGAATTTCATTAAGATCGGATAATAAATGGCCAAGTTCCCTCCTAATTGGCCATATTCCAGAACTTCACCTAAAAATCATTTAAGAATCCCATTTCCATCGAACATGCTGAATTTCATCAAAATCGGATGAGAAATAGCCAAATTCCTTCCAAATAGGCTATATTCCAGAACTTCACCTGAAAATCATTTGAGGATCCCGTTTTCATGGTGCATGCTGAATTTCAGTAAGATCGGATGAGAAATGGCCAAGTTCCTTCCTAATTGGCCATATTCCAGAACTTTACCTAAAAATCATTTAAGAATCCCATTTCCATCGAACATGCTGAATTTCATCAAAATCGGATAGGAAATAGCCAAGTTCCTTCCAAATAGGCCATATTCCAGAACTTCACCTGAAAATCATTTGAGGATCCCATTTTCATGGTGCATGCTGAATTTCATTAAGATCGGATAAGAAATGGCCAAGTTCCTTCCTAATTGGCCATATTCCAGAACTTTACCTAAAAATCATTTAAGAATCCCATTTCCATCGAACATGCTGAATTTCATCAAAATCGGATAAGAAATAGCCAAGTTCCTTCCAAAAAGGCCATATTCCTGAACTTCATCTAAAAATCATTTGAGAATCCCATTTCCATCGTACATGCTGAAATTCATAAAAATCGGATGAGAAATGGCCCAGTTCTTACCTTCTTGGCCATATTTCAGAACTTCCTCTAACGCTCGTTTGCAAATCCCATTTCCATCGCATATGTTGAATTTCATCAAGATCGGATAAGAAATGGCCAAGTTCCATCCTAATTGACCATATTCCAGAACTTCATCTAAAAATCATTTGGGAATCATATTTCCATCGTACATGCTGAATTTCATCAAAATCGGATAAGAAATGGACCATTTCTTTCCTACTTGGCCATATTCCAGAACTTCAACTAAAACTCGTTTAAGGATCCCATTTCCATCGCACATGCTGAATTTTATCAAAATCGGATAAGAAATGGCCAAGTTTCTTCTTAACTGGCCATAAGTTGAACACAAACACACAATATTTAACAAAAATAATTTTTTAAATCAGACGTTTTTCTAACGTAAGAGACACACTGGGTGATTTTTACCCATACCTGTTTTTGCGACGTTCACTGCTCAGCTTCTATAAACGCACTTTATCTGGCCTATGGGGGGATATTAGTGGACATTTCAAACTTCCCTAATCCGCGGGCCCGATGGTCCAAGGACCGCGCGTTTTAAAATGGTGCGCGTTAAAAAAAATGACCTGGGTTAATTTAACCCAGTGTGTCTCTTAAGGGTTAAATAATTGTAGTTTCAAAGTATAAAGAAATCGAACTCGTTGATGTAAATAAACGATGACTACATTTAGGTAAAAAAATATATTTAAATAAATAAGATTAAATAATGGTGCCTAGTTCAAGAAAAAGCTTCTGCCCAATGTTTCGTGTTTTACCATCTTTGACATAGATAAATAGGTTTTTTGGATTACCGACTTCGGAGCAAACCACATATAATTAAATATGAGAGAATCATTCAGACTCTAAATTTATTCCAGCTGTGTCCAGAGATTGTCCTTGCACCTTATTGATGGTAATAGCAAGCGCAATTCGAACAGGATGTAGTCGTTTGAACTTAATTGGAGTGTTCGAGGGCATCTAGATCCACGAGCCCGATCTTTCGAAAATACCACGAAAATCTGCTCATATGTAAAAAATAAAATGTCAAAAAAATGTAACACCCTCGAAATTTTACAAACATTTTGTTTGGGGGCACCTAGGGGCCAGACCTCTTCGAAAATACTACGAAAACTTGCTCATTTTAGTATAAAACCCTTATGCAAAAACTCAATTTAATTAGATGATCCGTGTGGAAACGTATAAAACACAATCATACATACAAATGTTACATACAGATTTTCATTTTTATTAATATATGTACATAGATCACGAATAATTTAGTTTTAAATTAAGTAATATTAAATATTTTTAAAACTATTTATTAAAAAAAAATTACAAAAAATTACTTAAAACTAAAAATCGTTTTTTTATTTGAATAATCCCGTAATCCCGTAAAAAATTCATAGTACAGGATTTTAAAATACGGGATTATGAAATACGGGATTTTGTAATACGGTTTTTTTGTGATCTACGGGATTTTGTTCATTCTGGATTTTGAAATACGGGCATTAGTACCGATCCCATTATATAATATGTATAATTATGACTAAGAAGGATTATCGGATATTAAAATTTTGAAATTATGAGAAATTTTTCTGTTCGGTTAGGAAGATGGGTAGCAATTAATTAAACCTAAAGAAAATGTGGAAGCCGTCTATTTTTTGGCACTGTTGACCAACAAGTCTTGATAAAATTAAGGTTAGACTCTTAAGTAGACAAAAAATCATTCAATTCATCTTAGACATTATAGAGCGAGAACCTTGTTGTAAGAAAATCTAACGAAGCAGAACAAGCGCAACACGCTAAATTATGGATTAACTATTAACATAAGTACGTGCAATATGAGGAGACTTTTAAACTTTTTTTTTGTTTTCAAACTTCATTCGACTTTGCTTTTATATATAATTTTCCTCGAGGTTAGTTCAAATTTAACTTATTTAAATGTAATAGAATTTAGAATCCTGTATAGCGATTAGGCGCAAATTTTAGTGATTTAAAAAAATTAATTAAATTTGTTGAAATTTGCTAGAAAACCGTACGTCTATTTTAAACTACAGTTTTTCTTGTAGCAGACCTAAGTCTACTTATCTATGCTTAGTCCTTAATTTTTTGGCGAGCGGCAGCTATCAGAGGAGAGTCGGCAGTGATGCTTTGGCGTTCATGAGCCAAGTGAAAATATCAAATTGCGTCAGAAAATAAACTGAGATAATTACTGATACACTAACTGGAAAATCGGTTTCCCCAAACAGCTCAGGAAATCGAAACCGCCAAAGCCAGGTATGTACACATATATACAAATAACTTAGGAATTTTAATTTAATAAACAATTGTCACAGTTTTTTCACAGAATAGGGTTTTCCACACATAATCGAAATTATTGATGGAACCCATATTGCTATAACCGGGCTCAAAAAGGACGTCGAACACGCTTACGTAAATCAACAAGGGTTTCATTCCATAAATACCCAATTGGTGAGCCACATATTTATTACTTGCTTAAATTAATTGGTTTACTAATAAGGTTGAATGTTCAGATATGTGACAACGATTTAAACCTAACAAGACAACACGTTTCACAACAGACTCAGTTCAGGTCGGCCTTGGTGAGACATGTAAAAGAGAAGAATCACGAATTTGACTTTGAGAACACGGTAACTTTAGATTTTGAAAAGAAAAAAGGCAAAATACTGTTTAAAGAAGCATGTGTCATGGTTGGCAAAGGGTCTGTTAACTACAAAGTAGATACAAATAAATTACACAGTAACTATATATTAACATAATCAAAAATTATTCAAAATAAAAAATAAAAAAATTCGGTGTCTTCAAAAAATAATAACGTTTCGAAGTAATCAAAGTAGTTAAAAGCTATTACGTATAGTGTTTATGTTTATATTTTCTGAACAGCTGTTTATAGTATTTTGTAAAAATTTATGTAAGGTCAAGGACAGCCAAAACAATCACTATATTTTTATTTATTTTGTTTGAATAAATTTTCATTCAACCAAATATTTTGTAACGAGGAAGTTTTTAGAATCAGGAGAAATATTGTAAGTACAGTCGTTGGCTAAAAAACTTGCGCGCCTATTGAAACCACATAAATATTGGTTTTAAAAATCGATTACACTGTTTAAAATTAAAAAAAAATATGTGCAGTTTTCTGGCTAGAGTAGTATAAGATTGTTGCCCAGTTTCAATGACAGCGGTTGCGGCAGATTTTACTTTGTCGCTGATATCCTTTCCACCCATTTTTTCAAAAACATAGAATTTGGTAATGTTATACACAATTTCAATTTGACACCAATGTACGTAAGATAAAAATTTTAAACTTACCTCAAAATATGACGAAATATCACGTAAACAAAACATAAAGAAAACGAATTTTTATTCTGCCGTTGATTCAATCGTTTCTCGTTTAAAAGTTCAGTGTACGGCGTAAGACCATTTGCAACACCTCTCTGGATAAGACCAGCGCATTAAAATCAGGATCATTGTCGGTTAGAACATTCAAAGCTTGGGAAATTATTTTTAAATTTTATAGCAAAATTTTTTTTTGTTAATTTCTTTTGCTGACACTTTCGTAATCTTCACTTTCGAGGGTTTGGTATGATTCTTTTCCTATTACTAAAAAACCCAAATTTTTTGATTTTAACTATTCTTTTTTATGATTTTTTGATGTTTTAAATATTTTTTTATGATTTTAAAAAAGAGCGTAATAACGAAACAGCGTTGTAAGAGTTCGCGTTGTATGAGGTATTACTGCTGGTTGCTACTATTAGTAAAAGAGGGGTAAATCTGCCAAAAAATCGAGATTTCTAATCGAGCAAAAATGTTGCTCGATCGATTGCTTTTTGTTGACAAATCGAATGACTTGACAGTACAAAATTCACTCTTTTGACAACGGATTGCCTTTTATGGGTGAATCGAAAACGACATTAAAGTCGGCTGTAGACGCCAAGAATGTAAATAATATTTTGAATTTCACTCTTGTTTGTGTTTTTTTTTTTTTTTTTTGAAAAAAGTAATAAACGAATTAAAATTTAATTATGAATCTTTATTATTTATTATTTAATTGGAATAACAATTCATTATTTTTGGCAATTAATCGATTGTTTTCTTTGATTGATTTATTCTATTCCTGCTGCAAATTTATTATTTTTAGCTTGTTGCGATTGGATTGCTCTTGCAGCCGAATCGATTTTGTTATTGCCTCCATAATAGTCATTTGCTAAAATTATTTATTTTAAAATAATATTACTACAATTTTATTTGATTACTTACTCTTGGCCGCGTTGTACGTTGGCAACGAATATTTTGTTGCACTCTGTTATTTAATGGTGTTGATATTTCTTCGCCAGCTGACCTAATTATGGCGTTGGATATTGGCGGATGCAATCCGCAATTAACTGATGTAAAGTTTGGTTTACCGCTGGATCTGAATGTTTTAACTGAAATATGTCGATGTACTCTATTTCTGCTGGTTTAACGCAATAAACTTACTGATATTGGTGATATAGGCATCAGATTGGTAAGTGTATTGATTTGCGGTGTAGTAAATCTAAAAAATAAAATGAAATACTACATTTAGATATTCTGTAGGAACTGAGAAGGTAACTTAAAATTAGTATGACTCTATAGCAGCGGCATCATGATTCGAGAGTGTAGGTCGTCTGCAGGAACTGGAATTCCTTTTATATGCTATGGACAAATGAGTTCTGCCACCTACAACACCATGTTGGATCAGACATTGGATCGTGTATTGAAAACATATTTCTTAGCCGGCGGGAGATAGTAATCTAACAGCAAGATGAATGTCCCATGTCTCACAGCACAAAGTAGTCAGGAGTGGTTTCGGTAAAATAAAATAAAAGTGTTGGGAAGGCGGGTTCAGAGCTCCGACCTAGACTCAATTGAACATTTATGGAATATTCTGAAGAGAAAGACCAGCACAAGAATACGTACACCGTCTGCCTTTTCTATTGCAAAAATACTAGAAAGATAGAAAGTTTTAAATCCTCCGATCTCTAAGCGACTTGTGAATAGTTTGCTAAGACGAATTACATAAATAATCAAAAATCCAGGGAGACCAACAAAATATAGAGGATGTCGGTTGTCCCATCAATAAAAATGAATATTTAACAATAAAAACTAAAAATTGTGGTCAATAATGGTGAAAATGCGAAAAAATGAGAGTGCCTGATAATTTTGTACATGGGTGTATTGTTATTGATTTTCGGCAAGTAAAACAATAAACTTTTTCTAGGACCGCGCCGTATACGTAAACAACCGTATTCATCCTCGTTTCTTTACCTCTCTGCCCACAAACCTAAATTTGTGGTGGGGATTTGTAATGCGCTTTTGCATTATGAAATTTTTGGTACTCTCGTGTTGTTACACACTAATACAAATATAAAATTAAATAAATAAAAAAATTGAATTTGCATTGGCACGTGTTTTTCTATTGTTTAACGCACAAAATGAAATAATTATTTTTCCCCTTGTAGTCCTCGAACAAAGCAATCCAAAAATGATGTAAATTTACATACACATAAAGAAGAATAACAACAGTGTGAATACAAAATGCTGTTGTTACGGTGTTGTAAAAAATATTCGTGCGGATAGGCCCAACAAGTTTAAATTTGTGGTGGGGTTAGTGATGCACTTTTGCATTATGAAATTTGTGGTATTCTTGTGGTGTTACACACTAACACAAATTTAAAATTAAATAAATGAAGAAAATTTAATGTGCATTGACACGTGTTTTTCTATTGTTTTGAGCTGTGCTGAAGCGAACTATTTTTGATTTTGCGAAGAAGAGGTGAGTAAATATTTTTTTGGTGGCAGACATTTTTTTGAAATATTAAGAATTTTCAGTTTGTGAATTATGTATATGGGGCATTTGCATTTAAATTTCACATGTTTTTGTCCCCAAGCATTTTTTTTGTCCCCTTAGCATTTTACAGATAATTTTTAACGGGTACATATAAGTTAAGTATTTGATCACAATACAGACATTTATGAAAATGTATTTTTTTAAATTATTTTGGGCTTTAATTTTACAAAAAAACGAGTTTTTTGTCATGAACGTTACTTTACTTATTTTAGATAAATTGTGAAATTCAAAAATATAAATTTAATTTATCGACGTTTATGCACATTGGTGATATGTCTACTTCCAAATGGTATATTAATCTTTTGTATTTTCTAATTAATAATTTTAAAAATATGTAACGTAATAACGTATTTTAGGTAACGTTCATGACAGAAAACTTAAAAATAGCCCAAAATATTATTTAAAAAAATGCAAAACACAAATCTGCTCACACCAGATTTAAAAGAAACAGAACTATGATTTAAAAATTATATGTATTTTAAATTTTTTTATGTGAGATTTAAATGCAAATGCCCCATATACATATTTTGCTTTGATACATTTTTTCTGTGGAACATTTTTTTAGTGTTTATTACGTGTTCATCAATGTTTCTGATTATTGACATATTAATTGATAAAATTTTGAAATTTTTGTGTTGGAAATAAATACCGACATTTATTTCAAAAAAAAAAAAAAATGTTTGCAACCTTTCGAATTTTTATGCGTATCTAAATAATTTTTTTTTTTATTGAAGTAGAAATTTGCGGTGTATTTGCTCCAAATGTCAGAGAAACAAGAAAATTGCGAGACAAGTATTCAAGTGCAAGATGAGTGGACGCGGTTACTGATATGCGAATATAAAAACATCCATGCCTGTATAGACCGCTGGACAAGGATTTCACCAATCGAGTAAAACGAAACGACAAATACAACAACATTTTAGCAGCATTAACGCAATTTAAAGCCACAGTACATATAATAAAGGTAATATACTCCGATGTTTCATTTTCGTTCTTTCTTGCGCATCTATGTTAAAAATATTTTAATATGGCGGACATCGTGACCAAACAAATCGTGTTTGTGAGTTTTGCGTAATAATTTTGAATGTTGAGTGAATATAATTAAAATTGTGTGAAAAATTGTACTGACTTTAATTCAAAATAATTAACAATGTATCATTGTTTAACCTTCACTTCGTGTAGTGGGGTCTAACTGACCCCAGAGCTGTTTGAAGCTGAATAAAAAATTATTTATCAAATATTTAGATAATTCCTTTTAGATATGCCTAAACAGACATCAATTAAATAGATTTAGAAGAAAAATTCATCAAAATCGGTTAATTTTAGGGTATTTTACATCAAATAAATGAAATTAGGCTGATAACCGTGTAGTGGGGTCATTTTGACCCCTTATACAATTTAATGTATTTTCTATTTAGAAATCAATTTTTAATCAAAAATTTATTTTCATAGCAATAATAGAAGAATAGAAGAAAAGATTTATAGAAGATTTATAGAAGATTTACATTGAATCGGGCCGAATATTACGCAACAAAAACGAAGTGGTTTATGAACGAAAACGGTTATTGATGCTATGATTTTTTTTTTCTTGTATTTTGTTTTTTCTTTTGTTAGTTTGTTTTCATATAAATCCTATGAAAAAAAATGGGGTCAATCTGACCCCACTACACGATTAGTGTGACTTTTAGTATTGCACGAAGTGAAGGTTAAATAGTTCATAAACATTTCAGTCACGATCTCCGCCATTGTTGTTGTTGTATTTTTTTGACATCCTGCGCAATATGTATATTATCTTATATATGTGTACTGTGATTTAAAACAATTGTGACGGTTGGAGGAATAAAAAGAAATTCGGACTCTTCAGAGTCAACTCTCGAAGGAGAAAACCAAATCAAATAATTAAAACAAAAGTGGCACAAATCCTGCAGCTGTCATAAAACCGTCATTATCGTGTTACAAGGAATTATCCTTCCTTATTCACAGCAATGATACCACACTGTAAGAGATGAATTAAATTTTTCTTAGATACAACTTTAAATGTTATATTTGCTTTATTTATTTTCAAATAGGAATTATCACCGAAAACGCGGAAGAAGCTGTGGAACGAAATTCAGGTTCTAGAAGTCACCGAAACGTAAGAAGAAATATATTCTTTACGATTACGTTAAATATAATAATATTATATAATATATATTATTTACTTTTTTAAATATACATACATGTATTATATATATATATATATATATATATATATATATATATATATATATCTGTTATATACAATATGGTATATTGATTTTGCATCATTTTCATTACTTATGGGTTTTAAGTAACTTATAATTTTGATTAATATTTTCAGACAAGAAAAAGTAAACACGAGGACATTCAAGCCAAGGCTTTTGAAGCTTTAGATTTTGCGAAACAGCGCATGAAAACTCGACCTAAGCCAATATTAAAGGAGGAGGAGTTTTGTAACTATTTGGCAACGGAAATGAAACAAATAAAATTAGATAGCACTTACCGACGGATGAAATTAGAAATTTTAATGGTGGTGAACAAAAATATCGTAGAAAAAAATAAGTTAATTGAAATAAATCAACAGCTGATCCGTGGCTTTCGAGAACCCAGCAATACAACAAACACCTCATCTCTTTCACAATTCCACAAATCTTATTCCTCATCAGAATTTGGACATAGTTCAAGCATGTCTCTTTCTTCATCACCTATACAATTTTGCAATATTTTTAATATCTCAATCACCTCAAATACCAGACTTAGGCAACTTACCTTAATCACTTGCAATACTAAATAACCTGATTCTATCATATCCAACAGGACACCACGTACCTGAGCCACCTCCAATAGAAGACTACTTATCTCGATCGTATTTCCATTATTTCACCATAATTGACCATCTGTACCTCCCTCCATATTCACCAGAAGACTTTGAAAATAATCCATACCCCACCAGATGAAATCAACCAACAACAGCCAAGGAATAAGGAAACCAAAGAAGCCAAATATACAAATACATATTAGAAATAATTAATTTTAAACCACCAAACTGTATTCAGCTCCCCTATTAAGAAGATAAGGTCGCGTTAGCGATGGCGGATATCTTTGTTGATTGTAAATTACAATTCAAAAATTGATAAAAAAAAAAATCTTGTTTTATTTAAGAAAAATACAATTATATTTTGGCCTTCAGTACTAAAATATTCCGTTTATGTTTTTCTAATTGCTTCACCAGCTTTTACACCGTTTGTAGTGGAACGAGACACACATTGTATTTGTATGGGTTGGACTACCCTGATTTCCCCCAGAAAAATTGTAGTAATTGTACCATGGGCTTGGCGAAATTAAAAAAAATGTGCAGAACGCAACAACATTGCACAATTTTTATTACTTTGTCTTTTCTAAGATTAATGGGATTTTGGAAGACCCTGATTCGGTTGCTCAGTATTCCAAAAGCCCGTTCTAAAGTTTGCCGAGTTCGACTTAACCGTCTATTTCATCGGTGATGGTAAATGGGTACGGTGTTATCATATTTTCCGATAATGAGAACGCACTATCTGCGACGAACACGTGTTGGCAGCAATCTTTGGTTTCCCACCAATTTTTTGGGAGGCAGGAATTTATGTGGTTGTTGTAACACATACGTAAAGTTGGATCGCTGCAACACATCACCATCGCTTATCCGTCCATTGCATCCTACATCAATATAAATAAATGTTGCTTATTTATCGGCAAGGCCTAATAATATCAAGTTATGGAATCCCTTATAGTTATAGTAAAGCGCGGCATTTTGTTTTGCAGGTCTAAAAGCTATATGCTGTGCATCTAAGGCACCTAAAGAATAAACGGGAAACTGATATTTTAAGCTGAAAGCATCTGCAATTATTTCCCATTCATCTTCTGTTGTCAGAAACTGAAATATGATTTGAGACAAAAAATGATAATAAGTTGTATTAATTTTTTTATTAATAATACCAATTAATTTTTGTTAGTCGCTTTAAAAAATGAATTACCTTTAAAAATTCCTGTTTCAAATTTGTATATATGCATAGCATCACACATATCCAAAATGGCTTCAGAGAGAAACTGCTTAGAGAATAATCCAGATCGATGTAGCTTTCGCCTGTTGCAAGAAATCTTAATGAAACGGATAGTTTTTCTTCGACACTAATTGCGGGTCTCATATTAGTATCTTCCTTTCGAATATCACTTCTAATTTTGTTTAGTACAACATTGAAGGAATCTTCATCCATCCTTAAAAAATTCTTGTAATCTGCGGAATTAGGTTTCAACTCATACATTAGACTTTGAGTGTTGCCTCCCGCTTCTCGAGTTGTGCGATAATCTTTAACGTAGCAACTTCTTTTGCGTTTTATCTTCCTCTTCCATGGCAGCCACAAATAGTAAACAAGCGGCAGCGGATGACATTACAGACGCAACAGCTGCATTATTTTTCGGTATTATAAATGGAGTTAGTGTCTGATTTGCGTTTTTTTATCCATTTCCAATATTGTATCCGTCCAAAACGACAATATGAAATTATGAATATATAACGCACAAAATTAAATATGTAACTGTTTATCTGCTTGTAGTTCGTACCTCGAACAAAGCAATCCAAAAATGAAGTAAATTTACACATAAGTACATAGGGCCTATCCTCACGAATATTTTTAACAACACCGTAACAACAACATTCTGTATTCACACTGTTGTTATTCTTCTTTATGTATGTGTAAATTTACTTCATTTTTGGATTGCTCTGTTCGAGGTACGAACTACAAGGAGAAAAACAATTACATATTTCATTTTGCGCGTTAAACAATAGAAAAACACGTGCCAATGCACATTCAATATTTTATTTATTTAATTTTATATTTGTATTAGTGTGTAACAACACGAGAATACCAGAAATTGCATAATGCAAAAGTGCATTACAAATCCCCACCACAAATTTACGTTTGTAGGCAGAGAGGTAAAGAAACGAGGGTGAGTATGGTTGTTAAAAATACTAGTGTGGATAGGCCACCAAGAAGAATAACAACAGTGTGAATACAGAATGGTGTTGTGACGATGTTGTTAAAAATACTCGTGTGGATACTAGGCCCAAATATAGTAAACAAATTCCATGTGCGATAAATTTTCATAATATTTGTAAACTAAGGAGTACAAGCCGTCCCAGGACGGATCTAATTTTGTGAATAACTTTAGGTAGGTAATGTTTTGCTAAAAATATTACACCTAACCCATGATTCTATAAATCCCAGGTTAGCTCGATTTTTCAAAACACGTGTTCGTGACGTCATGCAATTCTTTTTTACTTTTCGTTTTTTTATTTGTTGTTGTAATTTATATACGTATTGAGAATTGAGTGACGTCAAAAAAACAAGATGGCCATTGGTTTACATATTTCGAGCTAACCTTGGTTTTATTGAATCATGCACCTAACCTAGGATTTACATGATTGTTTTTCTCGTTGTGAATTGTGTTGTTTTCTTATTAGCTTTCATTAGTTGTTGCTGGTTTTCGACCACAGAAACACATCATTTCCATACAAAATTATCATCGTCATTAGTCAAGTTTTCTACCAATGCAATGTACTATTTCGTAAACTTGTGAAGCCATTGTAGTGTAAAAACAAGCAAAATATGTATGCGGTAGTATTTCTGGTTGTTTTTTTTATTGTGAATTCAAGAATTTATCGAATTATTCAACATTGAAATTTATTTTGACATTAGAAAAAAGAGAAAAGAAAAGATATTTTGACATTAGAAAAAAGAGAAAAGAAATCATATATTTCAAAAAACGATGAAATTCGAAACGTTCAGTTTACAAAATTTAAATCAGAAATTAAATTTTTGTTGTTGTTTCACGATATTAAAAAACATTAGGAAAAAAACATTCATGTGAATGAAGCATAATGGTGATGTCCTGCGTCCGCTGCTACAATCAGCATTTGACCATTTGTTATTTTTTTAACCGCTGTTTTTTAGGTGAGTAGAAGTAGGTCGAAATTAAAGGCTTTTAAGGATAATTGTACCTTTAATAGACCTTAAATCAAAAGGTAAGGGCTTTTAAGGATGAGTTAACATGTGTTGAAATTTATCCTTTCCGCTTTCTGTGAGCTAAAATGTTTTTATTTTGAGCAAATGTCCTTTTTATGTTTAGTTGTATTCTTTGTTATTTAGTTTTGTGTGTTAGTTTTTCAATCTTGCCATGCGAAATATGTAATAGAGTTGTACCACCAAAATATATTACGCAATCCGTCAATAATTTTAACTTTTAACCAAAGATAGCTATGGGCATATTTAGCATAATGGATTAATTGCGGGACGATAATCAGTTATAAAATAGATTTATGGTTACAAAGTAAACAAAAAGTCTAAAAATCCAAGACACTGGCAGAATGCTGTACCAAAAGTAATTCTTGTAAATAATCAATAAAACCAAACTACAATACAACTTGAAACATTTATGGTAGAACTATCAGTGGAAGTGATATTAGCGACACAATCCCTTTGAACTGTGGCTGCAAGGTTGACGAAGCAATTTTCATTACCACAAATATTAAATTTTTAAAACTCAAAGACATTTTATAAATTTTAATTTTAACTTGGGCCGCACTTTGATAATTGTGTTTTTAGATTTTAATTTACTGGATTTCTTTTGTTTTGAATTATTTTGTGTCCGTATTTTTTTTAGTTTCTTTTCGGGATTTTTACTTTCATTTTGCTTAGATAAGGAACCCAAATATTTAGAAGGTATAAGGACAAATTATTCGATAAAGCTATGAATGATGATCAAAAAGACTCACAGAGCATTTCAAAATGCAAAAACCTTTTAAATGTTACTTACAGGTTTGTATGAATTTCCAGCATAACGACTAAAAATTTTAAGTCAAAGTAAAAAATTATTTCATTGTGAATGCACTGTTACTCTTCATGTTTAATCGAAAAGAAGTTTTCAATTGATAACCAACAAAAAGGGTTTACAAATTTTTCTACTAAGAATTGTTGTGAAACCATGTTTAATTTATGTTTATTTTATTTAAATAGAGTATGCTCGGTTTCACAAAAAAGACCAATCTCCAGTTAAATAATAGTTTCTCTCTTTCTTTTTTTCTGAAATTGCGGCTTGTTTCATAATACAAATTCAACGCAAACAAAATTTTAGTTCTTTTTTAAAAGAATATTGTAACTGTAAAGTTGTATAAATATTTGACTGAAGGAGAAATATGTCTATGTTAAAAAATATAATTAGGTTGCTTTGAATTTGTATTATGGATCAAACTCAAACTGCAATTTCATAAAAGAAGATAGAGAGGGAATTTTATTTAACTGCAGATTACCCTTTTTTCGAGAAACCTATTGACGATTGTAAATGTTCGAAAACGCCGACCTACCAGGAAATTTCAAAATTAAGCAAGCTATCCTTAAATGACATTCCATAATAACAAAAAATCACGCGCGTATTATGTACATCAGCATTTAAGTGTTTATATTTTTTTAAATTAAAGGAAGCTATCCTTAAATGACATTTCATAATAACGAAATATCAACATAAATGACGTTACATAATATCTTAAACGTCAAATTGGGATAGCTCGTTCAGTTCCAAATTTCTCCGCTACGTGGTACCCACGATCCTCCAATCGTCAATAGCGTCAGTATCTTAGTTAATTAGTATTTTCTTAAATGACCTTTAAACGAAATGTTGTGAACCCTACTACCACGCAACAACCCTGGTAACAAAGTGGTTTTAATTTTTATTGGTATATTGTTACTCTAAGCAGTTTATAACAGCATTAACAAATGTTTTACCGAAAAATTTGCATAGCTTATTAAACTCATAATAGATAATTTTTTAATCATTTGTAGTAGTAGTTGCATACATTCAGGCGCACCATAAACGTTTACCACCTATTTTTTGTGTAATTACTGTAATAACTATAAAACGTAATATTTAATTTAAAGTCAAATATTTGGTCACAACATAAATAATAAAAAAAATAATATTGAAACTTAAAAAAACTAAAAAATTGGAAAGACAAAACTTTCAGGAGAATCGAACGACAACCTTTATAGCCTTACTTTCTTAGCCTTAGTTCAGTGCGTTACCACTAAAACCCAAACCATAATGAAATCAAATTTAATTTTCATTGTTATTTTGGTACATTACAGACTGACAAACGGAGTCTGGGCTTTCCCGAAGTGTATTATTATTATTATATATTCCAATTACTTCAGAGAAATCTTTAAACACGTAAATAATTCAAATAAATTATGTCTACTTAGTCGTCATTTTTATTCGTGTTGGTTGCTTTGGTTTACATTATGTGTTACTTTGGGAATTTTACAATAACAATGCCGTGTATTTTCATTTCGGAATGAATAATTTCCACTGATATTTTTTGACATTTCAGTATAGCATAACCTAAAAAGAGTTTTTATTTTGTTCTTTTTGAAATTTAAGCCATATTGATTTGAATAAACATAACATACATTTTAGTGGAAGTGAATAATGTCTAATTCGAAAATTAACAAAAAGCATATATGTAATATACATATATCGGTCTGCTGTTAGAGTTTTTAATGTTATGTATTTATCTTATGCAAAATTGTCCAATGCATAATCCAATTACACAATGTCCAATTTTTAATTTTTGTCGTAAGATAAAAAAATATGGCCGACCTGCAACTAATCAGAGCGATTATTATTTATATCTGTCAGACAAAATTTGTACATGAATTATCGCCTTAATTCTACTGTTTTTGACAGACTTACTAACATTAATTGAGCTTGAGCAAAGTACAGTTCTGTTAAATTAATCACCTAAACCTGCCATGTACGCTTTAAAATAAAGCTGTAGTTTTTAACCAGCCAGGGCCAATAGTAAAATCCTTTTTTAGAGAAAAATGAAACCCAAGCCAAGATGTGGAACTGCCGGATGGAGCTAAAGAGAAGAGCTATGCGATCATGTCGAAATTTGCAGTCATTTTTATTATCATGGTAAACAACTCCTTTGGTACACTGTTGTAAATGAGCACATGCTCAAAACAATGTGCCATAAGGGGTGCGATTATGTATCTCTCGTATTACGAGTTACGAGTTACGACTACTCGAAATCCAGAAAGTCGCAATTGCGACATAACGCGATTATGTAAGGAATTACGACAAACACTTTTTCCGAAAATGTGTGTTGCCCGATATTGTCATTTTCGACTTAAAATTTTATTGTTGGCAATACATATTTACAATTTTTTTATTTAAATTTGGTAGTGTCATGTCACTGTCAAAATTATATTATCGTTTGAAATTTGGAAGTGTTTGTGTTTTTAATAAGATTTATCCGTGTTTTAAATTAAAAGTAATAAAATAAATTGAAAATAAATAAACTATATAATTTTATTTAACCAAATTCAACAAAAGATATATAACAAAACAGACATAGACCGGTTTACACATTTTGTAATAGTAAGTATGTTTTTTGGTTTATAATATTAAACCCAAGCTAATTTTGAATGTCTTAATTCTAATTTAAAGGCAAATATCGAGATGGACCCGGCTATTGACTTCATTTTTATGACGCTTAGCCATGAATTGCATGAGGAAAATTTAATAAATCAGGAAAGGCGGGAAATTAGGGAAAATATGAGTGCCTTAGACATGTCGGAAATACAGTAAGTTCATGGAAATATTTTATGTGTGTTCAATTTAAAAATTTAAATAACAACCTTTTGTTATTATTTTTCAGATTTAGAAACGCATTCAGAATATCGAAAGACATGTTCAATTCTATATGCGACGATTTATTTCCTTTTTTGGACGAGGGATCTAGATCGACAAGAACATCAGTCGAAACTCGAATATTATGCGTTCTTCGGTTATTGGCTAAAGGCTCCTATCAACGAGATACCGGACACGATTTTAAAATCGGTTTATGTCAGAGTGCCGTTTCTAAAATCTTTATGCCAATAGTTTCCATTATGGAGCAAGTATTGTGCCCAAAATTTATAAAATGGCCATCCACGGTAGAAGAACGGCAAATAATTAGAGAAGGGTTCTATCGAAAACACAGATTTCCTTCTGTAATTGGAATTATTGATGGAACTCACGTACAATTTTCGGCACCACGCCAAGACGAATTTTTATTCGTAAATCGTCGAGGAAAGCATTCCTTAAATGTGATGATAATATGTGACCACAATTCAAAAATAATAAGTGTAGATGCACCACATCCAGGAGCTACTCATGACAGCTCCATTTGGAATCAATCGAATGATAGGTTAAAAATGCACAGCATTTATGAAGAAGAGAAATGCTGGTTGCTAGGAGATGCTGGATTTCCTTTGGAGCCTTGGCTAATAGTTCCATTCAAAAACACAACCTCTGATTCTGTAGAAGCTTTGTACAACACCAAACATTCTAAGATCAGAATGACGGTTGAACGTTGTATTGGGGTACTAAAGAATAGATGGCGAATACTTCTTGCTTCAAGAAGTTTAACGTACCAGCCATTACAGTACATCCAAATTATTAATGTTTGTGTTGCATTACATAATATGTGTAGAGAATTCAATCTTCCAGATGAAGAATTTGACGACCTTGTAGAATTCGATGACACATTAAGCGAAACAGAAGAAAATAATGCTTCAGCATATTCTAGCAGACAAATTCTTCGGCAACAAGGAGAACACAATAGAGCCAGAATAATGAATATTATAAATTAAATAAAAAATAATATTTTCAAGTAATATAACAAAAATTTTGTGTTTTTATTTCGGAAGTGCATCCAATTTTTTTTGGTAATACAAATTTAAAAGTTTGTAGTGGTCCTCTTTCATTTGTGCCTCCCTTTCTTTGATTTCCAGTTTTCTTTGGTTTATTTCCAGGTTTTTTTGATTAATCTCCAAAATCTTTTCATTAAGAGCTATATTTTTATTCACAGATGACAAAATTTCAGTTAATTTCGATTCGGTTGATTCGGTATATTTTTTCATTGTGGAAATAAAATCAGGTCTATTGGCTCTATGCAGAATTCTTGGTGTTGATGATTTATTGGATGGAGTCATTCTACTATTTGTCGAGATTGGTTGATTTGCCGTTGTTACTGCTGTTGATGGTAAGTTTGAAGATTGATGTTGTGACCTCGAATTAGTTGTGATTGTGATGGGCAGACTAATGGAAGGGTGATGCATGATTACATTACTCGATTCGGTTGATTCATTTAAAGGAATTCCGGTTGATGATGAAGGTGCATTGAGGGATAGGTGATGTAAATCGGAGTTATTTGTGTGAGTTGTAAACGGTGGTTCATTTGAAATTGGATGTACGGTTCTACTGTTTGACGCGGTTGATTGGACGAGATAAGTTATATTCTCTTCATCTGGGATTTGACTACCCATTGCTCCTCCAAAACGTAGACCACCTAGCCCATGCACCGATTCTCTTAGATGGAGAAGGGTAATAATTCGCTCGTGGTTTAGCGAAATGGGCGCTTTTTTGGGACCCCCTTCAGTACCACCAACATAAGTCTTTTCTTCCCGTAATTTTTTCCGGGTGTTCTCCTTCAAATCATACCATACCTAAAATAAAAAATGTATTATTGGATATTTATACACTCTTACTATAATAAATGTTCTTACTTTACGCCAAAGTTTCCATGGTTTATTTGGAGGCCCCATACTATTTAGAATTTCGGTCAAAGCATCCCATAAATGGCTTGATGATTCCGCCCCATTCGAATCCTTGATGTTACCCTTAGCAAAATCCGGATGATCTTCCATAAATGAAATTAATCTTTCGATCTGATGACCATTTGATCGGTTAGCCCTAAAATAATAATTTAATTAACTTTCATTATTAATTTCACGACATGAATTTTAACAACAGACAAAAATCTATCTCGTAATTAATATTACAGAATAAAAGTTATAATAAATTGATTATTTAACCAATAAATAATATCTTAAACGTTAAAAAAACAAATCTAAAATATTAAATGATATAATTATGTACTTACAATTTATGAATTATGTTAATAATTAGATTTTTTAATAATTTTAATTTTTTCATGAACGAAACTAACAGTTTTTGACAATTAAATAGTTCTTCACTAAATCGCCACACTAACCGGGTGGCGCTGCCATATCTAAATGGAATGACCATTTTTTATGAAATTATTAAATTTGTAATAATTCAAATATATTCCAATATTTAACTTTAAAAACTACTTGAAAAATCTAAAAAATGTATTTAAATGGATAATGTTGACAAATTTTCTTTAAAAATAATCATTTTAACCATTACGAGTTGTCTGTCGTACTCAAAAAGTTGTACGAGTAAAACAACAACAACAAGTCGTAATTACGATAACTCGAAATGTCTTACATAATCGCGTTTTGTCGCAATTTCGAAAAACTCGTAACTCGTAATGCTTACATAATCGCACCCAAGAACTTATGTATCAAAATTTATAAAGAATAAATGAATAAAGAATGAATAAAGACAAAAAAAAAAAAAAAAGCCAAACTTGTTTTTGGCGGTAGATAGGGACCGTACAAAAAAACGCATAAAAAAAAATATTCACAAACTTCATAAATCGCTATAATAAGTAATTTTGGATAAAAATTACCAAAGTTTTACGAAATTAAATTACACATGTAAACATTTAAAAAAAAATTAATTTCTCATTTTAAAATAAAACGGTAAATTTCCTTTTTTCTTTCATTATGTATATTTTTTTAGTTTATGTTCAAGGTTAACAATCAGTGTGGCTATTACTACGCATTTCGTTAGTTGTGCTTGTGATATAAACGTTTCTTTTAACTAAATTATATTCTTTGGCTGCGTACCAATAGTCGGGTAAATTGCTATTTTACCTACTTTTTAACAGTGTATAGGGTAAATTGAAATACTGTACTAAAAAGTTGGGTAAAATAGGAGAAAAAAATAAATGACGTTGTTGTTAACTTTTTAACATTTCAGTAATTTTTGTTAAAATTTCCGTGTTTTTCATTATAAATAATATACGTACTCAAAGGTAATAAAATCAATTTTATTTTATTTTACGATAGAAAAATTTTAAAAAATATTTGACGTTTCCTTTGGCACCTAGCAGCCAGCGATTTAAACCCTCCGAACCATAATTTGTGTCCATCAAACCATTTTTACTTCTAGAGAATTGGTACGCCAATTGAGGTAAATATGTACTAAAATTGAATTTTACTGTACTAAATGATTTACCCGACTATTGGTACGCAGCCTTTGTATGCAAGATAATAGGTAATTACATATTGAAATTTGCTGGAATATAAGAATATTGAGCTTGCCTAATGATTAATGAAATTGGCTGATGCAATAGGTATGAAAATGGCTGAGGTTTGAAAAAAGTGATGCCAACACCTTTGAGATTGACCTAACCTCGCGGCGAACTTCTTATGGCGATCAGAATCTCGATATTCATATACCGCATAAAAAAAAATCGCACAAAAAAATCGCATAAAAAAAATCGCATAAAAAAAGACCGCACAAAAACAGGTTTGACTATAAACCATTCCTCATACACAGCAATCTTGTTCAAGATTCCATAGTAATAAATGGCCACGGCAAATTTGCTGAACAATGAAAAATCGCATCGCTTTATCACTGATCAGTATAAAATAAATTAAATAGAGCGCTCCTATTTGGGCGCACTGCACTGTTGGTCGTAAAATCATTCAGCCACACCATTACACTTGCTTTCTTGCATTACGTTTCTCACTTCGTTTCCTTCAAATTTTTGTAATTCTTTTTTCAACAAAAAAATTTTGTGATTCTTGGGATTCTCTGCACTAACACAAACAGAAAAGAAATATAAAATATTTCAAGGTCGCATTGTTTTTTTTCATTTACAAATTTTAATAGTTAAATTTGTCTTTGCTTACATATTCATAGACAAATAATTCAAAAGAATTACGTTTCAAGAAAGCAAGTGTAAAGTGAAATTGATTTCTTGAAAGCAGAGAAACGTAATGCAAGAAAGCAATTGTAAAGTGGCTGATTGCAATTGGAAAGAGCGTAGCGCCAAACCCCCCCATAACCAAACTCACGAACAGCATGAGCAATACTAATAAGAAAGCATACCGAACCATGATAAACCAATTGAATAAGGTATGATTGACAGCTGTTTCAAATTCGTCTTTTCTTGCGCATATCGTCATTCGGTGCGAAAAAATCACAAGGCTTCGTTGTTTTCACAAAATTTTCACAAAAACTATCACCACAAAACAATTCGATTTGTTTTTGTTTGCTATGAACTAGTGTTTATAAAAAAAAGTATATCAAGAAAAAAGCACCAAATGACAGAATTTTACTTAAATTGGTTTATCATGATACCGAAACGATTAAATAATTTTGAAATTATTATTTTATTATGTATCAATGTATATGTACAATTTTCACAGCAAGCTATTCCCATTTAACTTTTTACACTACACAAGCATTATTTGTGACCCTTTTGCTCGTGTGTAATTTTCATTTTCAAAAACACTTGCTGTTGCGGGCACATATATTAGGGATTTTCTCAAATAGAATTCCAGCGCTTGCTGACTGGCGGCTAAAATATTTCGTATGTAGTTTTATATGGTCAAACATGTGTTTGAATGTTTCATTAAATTATTAATTTCGACTAAATTAATATTAAAATTTGGTATTTATTATTAATCGCAACATACTCAATTTTATTAATCATAAAAAAAATACGGGGACATCCACTAATTTAGACAAGAAACTTATATTTGTAAACATGATTTTACTTATTTTTGCATGTAAAAAAAAAAAATTTAATCAGCGCTGCCCTAGCGTGGGGACAAATGAACTAAAATCGATTTTGGGAAAGTCCCTCATAGGCATAGCAGATAATTTCACAACAAAACTAATTAAAGTAGGCGATTTTTTTTTGTATTCGGCTCACAATATTTTTTAAACGCCGGATGATGTTGTATATTGCATGTGTATGCGTAGATTTTGCATTGATTTTACGTTTTATTTATTTTTTGTTCTTGTCGATATTCACACATACCTTCAATATTTTTTGTTCGGCACTTTTATTTCCGTATCCCGAGTTCTATACAATTTTTTACTTACTCATACCGCTAAAGATGTTTTCACATCAAAAAAAAGGTTTAAAAAACGTTAATTGTCTAATGCTGCCATCTTTATGCTTTAAGTTGTAACTGCCTGAATGTTGATTACCCGTTGTGCAATTTTTAATTTTTCAATTCGTTATGCCGCAGCCGATATAAAATAAAAATAAATGAATAATGTAAAACGTCCTTGGTAAAATGTTGGATACCCACTGTTTCTTTTATATTTATTGTTTAAAGCGTGATTTACACGTATCGAACAAAATTTTTGCTCGATGCCGAACAATTTTTGTTAAAAACTTAGAGCTACGCGCAATAGAAAAAAATTTCTTGTGATAAAAAGAGAAAAGTATAAAACAAAAATGTCGGACATACTATAATTTTTTGACGGTATAAAATCGACGATGTTATATTTTTGACGAATAGGGCGATGATTCTGCTTTAATTATCAAAATTACCACTTTTCCCCTAAAATTGAAACTTTTCGAACGTAAATTTTAGTTTTGAATTAAAATTTTTAAAAAATAAAATTAAAGTGGTATAAAAATTTCACAAATTGCCATTTTGATTCTTTTGTTTCCATAAAATATACTCGGGTCGAGTATATTTTATAGTTCAATTTTTGCTGTTTATAGTAACAAATGTGAAAAATAAGAAAAAAACGCCTAACAAAATTTTGTTCGACATCGAGCAAAATTTTGTTTGTTAAAGTTTTATCCCTCTCTGGCAAAAGAAAATCATGATATACTATCTTTTTATTTTTTGCCAGGCATCGAACAAAAATTTTGTTCGCTACGTGTAAATCACGCTTTACAATACAAAATCGTATGCTTTTCAATTCGTAGTGAAACAAAGAAATGCGGTTATGAAATAAAAATAACATAAAATTAATACGCGGGTAAGCATCAAACTCGAAACATTTTCGTTTCGAATTTTGTTATTAACTGGTCAAAACCTATGTATATCGCTTAGACTACTCAGTTCGACATGTAAATTAGATATATTAGAAAAACATTCCGGAGTCGGAGAATGAATTGGGTATATATTAGATATTGTGGTCACAAATCATAATGTCTCAAATTCGCATTTTTCAGAAAAATATTTTTGAATTTAGGAGTTCGACATGTAAATTAGAAATATAAGAAAAGCTTTCCGGAGTCAGAGAATAAATTGGGTAATTATATATTAGATAAATCTGCGTGGTTACAATTCATGTTGTTTCAAATTCGCATTTTTCAGAAAAATGTTTTTGAATTTAGGAGCCATTCAAATTCGTTTAAGTTTTCTTCGATTCTTGGATGGTTGTTGATATTTAGTTGCCGGAATATTAAAAAATTAGTATGATATGAAATCGAATATGGAGATTTTGAATTTGAAATTACGAAATATCAACGAAATCATTTTGATATCAACGAAAAGTTGTTAAATATTTCTGTTAGTAATAAAGTAGACACTAAAATAACAGCTTTCTGAGAACAGGCTTGTGAAAATTATGTTTAAAATTTATTTTTAAGCCTAATTGACCCAACAGTAAATAAATAAACTCAATGAGCGGTATGAGTTAACTTTTTTATTTTTGAAATTATTACAAAGTTCATGAGGTCATCTATCTCCAGTTTACTGGAGTAGGGTTCTGACTATTAAATTTCGTTTAACCACCACAATATATCACTGCAGCAGACCTACTTCTAATCTAATTTTCCAATCATTTCTCTTAACTGGTTTCTTAAGTTATCAGTTGTTAACTATATTAGCAAGAAATACGATAAAAGTAAATTAATCGAATAATTTTATGAACAATCCTTACGATCTCAATAAAGTCGACGCATGACTACACCTAAGACCTAACTGATTATATACCATTTACAAATAAATTTCATCAAACTCTAAATTGCCATATATTCAAATATGTTTTGTAAAAAATCTAATTTAATAATTCAAAATGGTATTCCGTACATTATATTTCGTCTACTATTCTAAGACGCGACAGTAGAATAGACTCACATAAAAAATAAAAACTGACAAAGTAATTCACACGTTTTCCAAATGAAATTGCATTCATTTTCTAAGTGAAAATAATTTAAATATTTTAAAAATACAAGATGAACAGAAAGGCTAAAAAAAATTGAAATAGCAACTATAAAATTTTTATTGTTTTTATGAATAAATCATGAGCAATTTTTTTTATTTTTCTACTCTTACTCTGTTGTGTTGCTTCTTTGGCTACAAATTTTTATTAAATTAAACACTGAGATGGTGCTGAAGGTACAATAACCCTAAACCTTTAGATTTATAAAAAAATATTATTATTATTATTTTTGCAATATTGTACAATTAATATATTCCGTCTTCCATAGTCGAATCGTCACAAATAAAGTTAAAACAAAAACTGATAGATATATTTCACCAGAATTTTGTTTGATGTAATCCCGCCATATTCATATGTGTATTTATACGAATTTGCATATAAAAGACAAATTGTTTAAGGTATTGTTTATTGATTTTTAAATATTTCAAAATTACCATATACAACAAATCCCAAGACTCAAATTTATGAGGGTCTCAGTTGTTATTCAAATTTTAAATCTACTGTACTAACTATCTGAATAACAAGCAGTAGTAATACATCATCCTTTAATCTGTAAATTCGTAAAACTAACAAAACCCACAACCAATTGGTTATGATTTAATTTCATTAAAAATAATCACATTTGTAAATAGTAGTTGTAGAACGATTGTGTAATCCATCTTTCTATCATCATCAACATCAACAACCCAATGAACATTTTTCAAGATAACATTAGACGAATGATAGTAGCAGTAGGTAGGAACAGTAGTGTTCTCTCACCATAATGTTTAGAAAAATTTCTAAATACGAAAAATCAACAAAAAAATTTCCTCTTTCAATTTTACTAAAAATAGATCAAGTGCATTTAACGATAAATAAACAAACATAATTCATGATTATGCTGTTTTCAATTAATGTTGCAAATTCATCACTTTACTGTTGTCGAAACGAAAATAAAATAAAATTTATTGATTTTAAGTTTTTTGTATTTAAGGGAAATGTTTTTATTGTTTTTCACTTCAGTCCATTGTGATATCACAACACAGCCAGCATCCCTTCCCAAGATTTATTATTTTGTATACACATATTTTGTATTTCCTCCGTTTGCTTTTTTGTATTGTGTGTCGGAAAATATCACAAAATATAGTATGTATGTGTCAGTTATATGTATATATCAGCATCGACAATATTACATTCCTTTACATAATATGACAGTATGACAGTTTTTTTTACTGTTTTCTAGTTCGTTTGATATCATTGTTTTGTGTGATATAGCATGAAAAAATAGCAACAACAGCACTGACTAAACATCCTAACTCCCAACATAAAAGATGTTCTATATAAGATGAAAACATTAAAATAATACTCGTAAGAAGGGATGATTTCTTTGCGGTATGGGTAACCGAATGTCTATAATTTTTATTCAAAGTAGTAAGTAGTTAAACTTCATATTATTTAGGTATATTTTATATTAGGGATTTGGCCGCCCAAGAACAGTAAGCGATTTAAATGATAAACCGAATTTAGTGGTGAATGTATTTTAAAACGAACAAACAGTTTTTTTAAAACTATTCAAGAATCTGAAGGTCAGTGTGTGGAAACTTTACCCGCTTATTTCGAACAGATAAATACCTAACTTTGCCGAATAATGCCAACAATAACATTTGTGAATACAGGGAAACAGTTACGAAATATACCACTTACAAGGAATAATCCCGAACCCGAAAATTCAAAAAATTATGAAACTTTGGGAACATGTACATCTCATATAGGTATGTACTACGCAATTTTTTTTTCTGCGGAAAAACACTCTGACGGGGTGAAATGGATTTTTGAAAATTGTAAATTTTTCAATCTACCTCAAAATAACTACAGAAATCGATATAGGGGTGAATTCTAAGCAACAAATGTTATTGAAGTTTTTCGATAAATCAATATTTTTCGAGTTATTCGGAATTGGCAATTTAGATTTTTCATCAAACAAATACAAGTTTTAGATCGATTTTCCATGAATAACTCGAAAACATTACGTTTCATCAAAAAAATTATTAAAGACCAAACTGAAACTTATAAAATAGCAAATCGATCGTCTAATTTTTATTTCTACAGGTGCAATACGAACCAAGTTGTGGCTCGTTGAAGGTGATTGATTGTTCGCCGAAAATTGAATTTGAACCTTTCAACGTCAAATAACGGAAAAACGACGAATTATTGGAGGACAATTTGTTAGGTTTTTTTAAATTACTTGAAAAGACCTTCAAAATGAGCTTTAGTAAAAGTCGCCAGCATAAAAACTTACGGAGTTATGATAAAAATAAATGGTTGTCTCCAGCAAAACCAGCAATGAAACAAATGGCTTAACCGCAAGAATTGAAATTAAACATACTCCAGTTACAATGTAATGTACTTTAATACTAACAATAGGTTGTAGAAGTTTGAACGGTTTAGAATGCCTAGATTTGAGAAAAACTTTGATTCAATTTTTAAATGATTTTTTAAATTTTTGGAAAAAATTTCTTTTTTCCACAATAATTCAAAAACCAAAGAAGATACGTACAAAATGCAAAACTACAAAAATTTATGTTTTCTTGCAGATTTCTCTGGGATAAAAATTGAGATATCACCGTTTTAAATTCGCATTTGAGTGCTAGGACCACCTTCACCGAGCTCTTTAAACACAAAAAACTCAAAAGCTAACGGTTCAAGGAAGGTTCAACTTTATACGCCTTATAGCCCTTGAAATTCCCTGCAAATTGGTTTTTGGAGTGATTAGAAATCTGAAAAATTAAGGAAGTTATCGTTAAAAAACTACTCTCAAACGCATTTTTTAGATGAAAAATTAACATTTTCAATTGCGAATAACTCGAAAAATATTGATTTATCAAAAAACTGTACGTACAATTTTTTGCTTAGAATTCGTCCCTCTATCGATTTTTGTTGCTATTTTGAGTGTACTAATTTCCACCCCCAATAAGAGGTGGTATCCACCCCCAGCGTCCAAAACACACTTCAATACTATATAACTTTTATTCCTTGATCCATTCTCTACTTATTGTCCAAATTTCACGTCAATCGGACAAAAGAACTCAGTTGCCAAGGTAAAATTAACATTGGAAAAATTAAGCCCAAGGCTTCTTTATTATAATTAAAGAACCAAGGCTTCTTTATTATAATTAAAGAAATCTGTTGATTTCATCTGCATCAACTTAAGTGTTACGTTATCGTATTTCATTGCTGCGAGATGTCTGAAAAGAGGCAAGGGGCTGAGGTACTCAATATGTTTAAAGTGGCGCTTGATTACGCTATGAACTGCACCCACCTCTTGTACTTGCGAGTGTCAAGAAACTGAAAATCTCTGAGTAATTCTGTATCCTTCATTTTCCTCGCAATGCTAAAGATCTAATTTTAATTCGGTTTTGCGGAACACAAGAATCTAACCAAAACATAATTTTTGTCACACCAGCATTGTCTCCCGCCTTTAAAATTTTGATCAATCCGCTGGCAGTATCGTTGACCGTTCGATCATCTTAACAATCATACCACATTGAACAATTTGTAATACCAATGTTGTGGTAATAACCCGTAAGATTTTAGAAGTTGAGTTTTCTCTTAAATAATAAATTCGAAGCATTTCCTTTTGGTAACGTAAACACGTTTTGTAGATCGTATGATACCAGTTCTAAATATTTGTCATGCTTCGCAATTTCTTTGTCTGCTTTCTTCCGTTCATTAGCTCTTTCATTTAATGTTGTATAACGTTGGTTAGGACATCCGCACTTTTATTGTTTTTTCCAATCAATGTAATGCTCCATTTGATATAGAACAAAAATAATATAAAATGAATTTTGCTATATTGACAGTTTGACACGTTATATGTCGTTATAATTGTCCCATATCCATATTTTGAAGATATGAACACAAGTATGTACATACGTATTAACAATTTTCCTGTTTGTTAATTTTTTCATATATCCGTATAAATTGGATGCGGGATACTTAAAAACAAAATCAAAATTATCAGATTATTTTATATCATATATAAATGTCCTATTTCACATATATTTAATTTATAGGACAGGTAGGAACTCAAAAAATATTTTAGAAACACCTTTTTATGGACCTTAGGACAAAATGAAAATTCGCTATCTCGAAAAGTATTGGACATTTTTGATTAAAGATTCTGAAAGAGCGCAGTCGAATTAGTAGGAATCCATTCATAACTTATTTTCGAAAAAAGTGGTCTATGGGACACTTAAGAAGTCGCGAGACGAAATGCCAATGTCACAGAAATGGGAATGTCTTGCTATATTTAAAAACTTACTAGATATACATATTTTATTTTTTAATGTTGACAATGTTATTTGAAACCAGCAAAGTATTTTAGGTAAATTTATTAATTTAAATTCCATATTACACGGTAATCTATTCATTTCATATCTTAAAGACATCTAGGGAACAATTTGTAACAAAAATATGTCTTGTCGTCCCATAAAGTTTGAATTTCATTATGAAGAGAGGAATGCTTACTAAATTGAAGAGGTATGAAATAGATTAGTGTCTTAAAATTAATTCATTGGTTTATAAATGTTTCGTTCACCGTATTTTAGTATAATTACAATATACATAATATTTTTTTTATCCCAATATTTTTTTTATTGTTTATGTACGATGGGGAAATTCATGATCATCGCTGAAGACGCCGGAAATTTTTTTTTTTTGTTTTTTCGGTTGGAGAGTTGATGGTTTATAAAATTCATAAAACATTAGTACAAAAATAATTGACAAAATATGTGTTTTAAGATGTAAAATGTGAACAACGATATTACTTAAAATAAAGTAATAATAAAAATAACGGTAATATTTAGTACGTGAATTAGAGTATGTAAGCGATAAATTCTCATTCTCAGACCATTAAAGGCTTTGATTCATACCAACAATAATATATGCAGTAAGTCCTCGACTTACGCGAATTTGACTTACGTGCATTCGTACAGTCCTCAACTTACGCGAATTTGACTTTCGTGAATTCCTACTTGCGTGATTTAAAAAAACTGAGTTTTGAGATTTGTTCGACTTACGCGATTTTTCGACTTATGCGAAAATTAATCATGTAAGTCGAGGACTTACTGTATTACGTATTTCATTATAGTTTTTTAGCGTGTTCGTAACCTGCGGTTGCGCTTGGTGCATCATATGGGGTAGCACGTTATTAATAACACGGATGCAATTTATTTTTGCTTTGTTTTTATATCAATTTTATATTTTTATTTACTAAATTTTATATTATATTTTTATTTATTTTGTTTATAAAAATGTATTCATTTAGTTACTATTTATAGTTTCGTATTCTTTAGTCGCACATACCATCCGCTGCTTGTCAGATTTTTTCGTTATTATTTTTTCTAAAACAAAACGTTTTTTCCACGCTTTCTCAGTTTTTTCTAACTACTACATAATTTATATTTTAATTTGCACTCCACCATCCTTATAGTGCATTTCTGAATTTAGATAATTTTGACTGATTAATTTAGGTAATGATTCTGATTTTTATTTGTTTCCGAAAGTTTGAATTACTAGGGGACACCACAATACTACCCTCCCAGAGAGGTCGAAGATCTATCGTTCTTCAATCCGCGAAACGGCTGGGCGGTCTGGACACACGAACCAATCTCGTAGTTTCTGGCGCCGGTTTTGGCGAAAGATCGAAGCGAACTTGTTTACGAATTTCCGGCTCCACAGTAGGTAATTTCTGTACTTCAGCCGGAATAGAAAGTTCTGTTTCGTGAGTCGGTAATGATGGTCCAGTTTGTGTAGTCTGTGT
This sequence comes from Tipula helvola, assembly GCA_963556165.1. Classification (NCBI taxonomy): domain Eukaryota; kingdom Metazoa; phylum Arthropoda; class Insecta; order Diptera; family Tipulidae; genus Tipula; species Tipula helvola. The sequence goes on along the minus strand of OY744483.1, from coordinate 218,374,740 downwards.
GTCTTGATTGTCTGTGTAACACGGTTTAAGTCGGTCGATGCAAATTTTGACGTGTCTTCCGTTCATTTCTAACGTGTAAGATTTTGGTGTACGTTCGATAACTAAAAACGTTCCTGTATATGGTGGTTGCAGTGATCTGCGTACTGTATCAGTCCGTAAAAAAACGTGCGAGCAAGTATGCAGATCTTTGCTAATGAAAATTTTGTCCGTTGCATGTCGCGAAGCCGGTACAGGTCTAATTTCTTCAAAGTGTCGTTTGATGTCAGTTACAAAGTCTGACTGTTGAATTTGGTCGTTCGTATCCAAAAAGGCTCCTGGAACTCGCGTCGTTTGTCCGTAAACGAGTTCAGCAGGCGTGGCTTTCAGTTCGTCGCTGTACGTTGTCCGTAGTCCTAGTAAGATTGAAGGGAGAACACTAGTCCAATCTGTTCGATCGTAGCACATAATGGCAGATTTAATGACGCGGTGCCATCGCTCGATCATGCCATTACATTTTGGATTGTAACTAGTTGTTCTCCTTCGCTCGAACCCCAGTAAGTAAGCCAGTTCGTGAAAAAGTTGTGATTCGAATTGCATGCCTTGGTCCGTGACAATGGACTCTGGCACACCAAAGCGAGCTATCCAATGTGAGTAGACCGCGAAAGCGACGGTAGCAGCGGTTATATCAGAAACTGGAACCGCCTCGGGCCAGCGTGTGTATCTATCAATCAATGTGACGCAATACCGCTGATTATCAGAAACCGGCAACGGACCAGTGATATCGAGGTGAATAATCGAAAAGCGTTGAGAAGTTAATTTGTATGTAGGTACCTATCCTTATAGTGCATTTCTGAATTTAGATAATTTTGACTGATTAATTTAGCTAATGATTCTGATTTTTATTTGTTTCCGAAAGTTTGAATTACTAGGTGACACCACAGTTAAATTAGAATAAACGTAAATTATTAATAAATGAATACTGTGTTAATTCCGGATAATTTAGAGGTCACTTCCTCTTGGTGTAATTAATCCAGTGTTAATACTAACAATTTTTGGACGTTAAGAGTGGTCAACAAAAATATAAATTATAACAATTAAATTCAAAATTAATTCTGGTCTGCGAAAACTATTAATAATAATTAAAAGAACTACTATATTCTTAAATTAATCTCATTAAAGAAATAAAAATTAACCCCACGCGTCGCATCATTCGTTGATATTTCTACAAACGGATCTGCAACGCCGCGAAATTTGCTCCATTATTTTAGTATATAAGATTATTTAATTATATTCAGTTATTATTATTATTAATTTTCTTTCTCCTTATAATTTTTTTTTAAACTATTTAACGTTTAAATTGGTGACAGACACTTAAATTTTCGTTAAGATTTTTCTTTTATTTTTATTTAATTTCAAAAATAAATACAGTTGTAATAATTCACTAATTATTATTTCTCGATCTTTGTTTTTTTTTCTTATTATTATTATTGCGGATTGGTTTATTTATTTTCTCTTCATTTATTTATTGCTCTCTTCACTTTTGATATTTTGATGTTTTTTTTTTGTGGTGAAATAGTGTAAACACGATGAATTAATACCGGAATCCAGAAGCGGAATGGCATCAAGGTAAGTGGTAAATGGTGACTACTTGGCGTTCTTATTACTTTTGTTTTTTCCATTGTTTTTTTTTATTTTTTTATTTTAAACATTCAGCATTGTTTTTCCTTTCTCCGGTCTATCAAGATCTTTTCAGGTTCCCAGAAACCCCACACCAAACCCTGAGCTCGAGCCTGGGAAGACCGCCGGGGAAGCTGAAAGAGATACAATTTCTGCTAACAGTTTATTCTAAAACTGGATATGAGTTTACTCATAACCATAACATTACGGTCCTGTTACAAATTGTTGGACTTTCGAAGGTGTAGTAGCCGTTGAAAAATATTTCGTCGAAAAGTTCGATATTACCTTGGAAAACAAATCACCAAATTTACATTTCTTCATTTTGTTAAAATGATCCCTACAACGAAACTCTGCTTAGGAGAAAATCTACTTTTGAGAAAATCTGTAGTTTTCTCCTTCACTGCAAGTCCTTCTATTTTAGGCTCGAATGGAGCCTAACCTAAACAAAATTCAATAACCCATCAATTGTCGGTCCCGATTTTGAGAAAATCTCTTCTGAGGTTTCCTCTTCCACTGTAACCTTTTCTATTCCAAATTAGAATGAACCCAAATGTTAACACAAACTGTTTATTACTAAAATCTATCTTTGTACAAAATTTCAACAAAAACTATCAATATTTGTGAGAATGGACGGCAAAAAAAAAAAATAAAAATGTATGACTGGAACGACGGAGGGACGGGCACGACATTTTTAAACGATGTTTTGGAGTCCTGCACCCGAATTCCGGTTCAATGATAAATTAAAATGAGAAATGACTTGATTTTTTATTTCGCCTACTCTAAATAAAAATGCAACCGACTAGTTTAAATAAAAAGTTCTCATTATCATTTTGTCATCGAACCGGAATTCGGGCACTGGTAACCTATAATTCGTAGAGAAATGTGGAACGCGTTTCAGTTAAACTGTTTTCTGACCGATACAATTTTTTTTTCAAAAAAAAAAAATATGACTGAAACTCTTTTCGTTTTTTGACTGAATTGTTTTTGATTATAATATTCCCCTAGAACAATTTTGCCTCGAATTTATTTCTAGTTGTTTGATTGAATCTCCGTTTCAAAAGGCATTTCAGTCACAAATCCAAAACGAACTCCAGTCAAAAAAGTTTTGACTTGAATGTCGTTTTTAGTTTTTTGATTAAACTTACTTCTGAAGAGGCATTTGAGTCTAAGAGCGGCTGCACGAGTCCGTCTCGTGCGCGTCGCATTTTTTTTTTGGTTCAATATGAAGATAGCAGCATAATCAATTTTGCTCAAAAATTGGTCTATTTTGATTGTCATTTTCAACTACATTTTTTTATTTTAAATTTGTGCTTGGCATTGTGACTTGTGTTCTGGAATAATTTTTAAATAATTTTCTCGTGATTTTTAATATATCGTGTAATAACAATATCTTACGTATATTTTTTTTAGTGTTGATTTTTAGTTAAATTTTGTTTAAATTCCAATAATTTTTTTATTTTCAATTTAATTTTCTGACTCGTATATTATTCATTTGTTACTCCTTTATTTGCACGCGTTTTGTTTAATTGTTGTTTAATTTCTAAATTGTTGTTTTATATTTTGATAAAAATGTCTTTTTCAAGACAAACCGCTCGTGAAATTTTAAATCGCGATATAAATATCGCTAGTTCCCTTTTATTGGTGTATTTAATTAAAAAACGCCGTCATAGTGCTCGTCGTTTTGGTGTTAATCCAATTAACACAGGTAGACTGCGTCAAGGTTATCACAATAATCTTGTTGCCGAAATGAGGCTAGATAATAACGAAACGTTCGTTAATTTTCATCGAATGTCACCACCCACAGCATTCGATGAATTATTAGCATTTGGCCCGTCAATACAACGGCTTGATGTGGGAGAAAGATCCATCAGTGCAAGTCAACGCTTGTCTTTCACACTTCGGTAAGTATGATAGCATAATACATTTATGTTAATATTAATAAAATAAACTAATTTCTCATAATTTGATTTAGTTATCTAGCTAGTGGTGAGATAGCATGGTGTCTATTGGGAGATATGGATACCGTATAGGACAAAGAACTACATCATAAATTATTAGGGGAACTAGCCTAAAATTGTGGGAAGGTTTAAACGATTTAGTTTTCCCTACTCCTAGTAACACAATGTGGAAAGAAATTGCAAGAGATTTTGAGCAGCAATGGAATTTCCCACATTGTGTAGGAGCAATGGACGGCAAGCATGTGATTATTCAAGTAAGTTTACCATTTTAAATATATATATGTGTATCTTATATTATAATAATATTTAATTGATGTTTTCAGGCATTTGGAAACTCCGGATCGAATAATTTTAATTATAAGCACAGCCACAGCATTGTTCTTTTTGCCATATGCGATGCCAATTATAAATTTATAATGGTAGACATTGGGGCACCGGGTGAAACTTTACGTGACGGCAACGAATATCCGTTCGTTTTTGTAGGGGATGAAGCTTTTCCGCTCCTTCCGAACCTCATGCGGCCTTATCCAGGTCGATATACATCAGTATTGCATGTTTCTAAAAATGTATACTACTACAGGCTATCAAGAGCTCGAAGGGTCATCGAAAATGCCTTTGGTATCCTAGCAAGCAAGTGGAGGATATACCGCAAACCAATTATAGCTAGCAAATTGACGGTAGTGGCAATAGTAAAAGCAACCGTTGTTCTGCATAATTGGCTTCGAGAAAATAACTTACGGGAATATGGCAGAACTTATTTAGTTGATAGCCACGCTGTTGGAACAAATCGCCTAGGAAGCCAAAATGAAGATACCAGTGGAATACGACAAATTCAACGAGTCAGCTCAAACAACCCCAGCCGAAATGCAATCGAAATTAGGGATAAATTCAAAACATATTTCAACGATGTTGATATTTTGCCTTGGCAGTTTAACTCAATTCAATAAAAAATTACTAATTTTATTCATTTATTTTATTAAAAATATCACAAAATATAAAATTACATCTTAATTAAAAAAATCACATTATATATTAATTCATAATCACATTATATTAATTCATAATTCATTTAAATTAAAAAGTTAATAATTCATTTAAAAAAAATAGAAAACCTTAAAATTAAATATTTAAATATCACAAGTATTTTAGAAAACCTTAAAACTAAATAAAAATAAAATTAACTCATATAACATAATCACATTTTGTTTTTTTTTTTACTTATTGTTGGCAGCCCTGAAATCATTATATAGCTAGCTGTGTCTTTCTATATGTAGGACAGTTAGTCTTTTGTCATATTACTTGAATGGAAGTACAATAAAAGATTAAAACTGAATTATTATTATAAAATTACATATGTTGTTTAATTAAAGACACAACATATATGTGGTGACGAGGATAAAGAAACAATTTATCAATTTTTTTTGGCGAGCAATTGAACGTGCACTAAAGAAAAAAACAAATCAAATTTTCATTTTGTTTTTTCAACGTGGCGAATAATTTGTGGCAGATTTTTTTTAATAAAAAAAATTAAAAAAAAAAACAATAAAAATATCAGAGATGGATCCGAAGTATTTGGAGGCATTGAATAAAATTCTTCAAAACCAGAATGCCGCTATTAATCATTTGGCAAAATTAATTGGGGATGAAAATACATCAGCCAACATAACTTCAAATTCTGCATGCAATCTTTCATCGCAAATCACAGAGTTTTGTTACGATTCTGATTCACGTGTTTTCTTCGAGGCTTGGTACAGCAAATTCGCAGAATTATTCAAAGAAGACGCCAAGAATCTCGACGACTCAGCGAAAGTGAGACTTCTGCTCATGAAACTACACACGTCGAACTATGAAAAATATTCTAATCTGATTCTAAGCAAAACACCGAAAGATTTTTCGTTTGCCGAGACGGTTCAGAAACTTACAGAGCTGTTCGGACCACAGAAATCTCTATTTCACCGACGATATGAGTGTCTACAGGTCGAAAAACACGACGGTGAGGATTTTGTGTCATACGGGAGCAAAGTCAACAAGTTGTGCGAAAGTTTCGATTTGGCCAATCTTTCATGCGATCAATTCAAAAGCTTGATATTCATCATTGGTCTTCGCTCGAGTCGCGATAAGGAAATGCGCATACGGCTTTTGTCAAAGATGAACACAAGAGACGAACAAATCAATGGCATAGACAAATTGATTGCAGAATGTCAGACCCTCATTAACCTCAGGTCTGATGTCAGGTTGGTTGAGAAACACCAGCAAGAGAAGTCACCAGCTGTCAACCTGATCAAGCACACAGGAACAGTGAAGAAGGTGTACAACAAGACGCAGCACGCAGGAGACAACAACCTATCCAGCAAAAACTCCAAGAACCCCTTCTTGGTCATGTGGAGGCATGCATTTTTCGACAGACTGTTCCTTCAAATGTCAAAATTGTAAGCGAACTGGACACAAGGAGGGTTACTGCGGGTGCTTTTCTGAGAAGTCACAACAAACACAGATTCGTACCAAAGCAAAATACAATCCAAAGGACAATCCAAGTGTTAAAGAAATCTCAGTTGCTAACAGCATGGGTGGATTTGCGAATAAGCGCAAATTTATCGCAGTACTCATCAACGGCGTCGAAATCAAACTTCAAATGGACAGTGGTTCAGACATCACAATCATATCCGAGTCGATGTGGCATCGCATCGGGAAGCCCCGGTTGTCAAAACCAACTTTCGGAGCACGGACCGCAGACAAGAGCCAACTCAAGATCACTGCACAATTTGAAGGCGACATCAGTTTCAAAAATGTCGTAAAATCAGGAATAATTTACGTCGCGCCAGACATCAACATTTTCGGGATTGATTTCATGGACAAATTCAATCTGTGGGATGTGCCACTTAGCGTGGTCTGCAATCACATTACCGCCGAAGACGTATCAAGTTTAGATGTAAAATCATTGTTCCCTGATTTGTTTTCGGGTAAGCTGGCTCTCTGTACAAAAACGAAGGTCATATTACATCTAAAGCCGGATGTGAAACCAGTCTTTCGAGCAACACGACCAGTGGCTTTTGCGGCACTGCCACTCATTGATGAAGAACTCAAACGTCTTCAGAATTTGAGCATCATTACTCCAGTCGAATACTCTGATTGGGCCGCGCCGATAGTCGTTGTCAAAAAAAAGAGGGAAATGTCAGAATATGTGCAGATTATTCAACCGGTCTGAACAGCGTTTTGGAACCAAATCAATATCCATTACCAATTCCTCAAGAGATCTTCGCAAAAATAGCAAACGGAACAGTCTTCAGTCACATAGATCTTTCCGACGCATTTCTTCAAGTGGAGATCGAAGAAGAATCTCGCAAGCTACTCACAATCACAACGCATCGAGGACTTTTTCAATTCAACCGTTTACCCCCCGGCGTGAAGTCGTCACCGGGTGCATTTCAACAAATTATGTCAAACATGGTTGATGATTTGGAAAGAGTTGCTGCCTACATGGACGACATTATCGTCTCCGGCACAGACAAGTTGGATCACAATCAAAACCTGACACGCGCACTCAAGCGAATACAAGATTTCGGTTTCAGCCTAAAAATCGAGAAATGCAAATACGCAATGAGATCGATTCGCTATCTGGGTCACGTCATTGACAAGGATGGTCTACGCCCAGATCCAGGTAAAGTGGAAGCTGTTACGAACATGCCACCACCGACAGATATAGCAACTCTACGTTCATATTTGGGTGCTATAAATTATTATGGTAAATTCGTAAAACAAATGCATCAACTACGACGACCACTCGACGTGCTGTTGGAACAAAATGTCTCATGGAATTGGACACCAGATTGTCAAAGGTCATTTGACAGTTTCAAAAAAATTTTGAAGTCTGATTTGCTACTCACTCATTTTGATCCAAGTCTTGCGATCATCGTAGCGGCTGACGCATCCAACACTGGCATCGGAGGTTGCATTTATCATCGGTTTCCGGACAAATCTGTCAAAGCAGTTTATCACGTTTCAAGGACCTTGAACAAAGCTGAACAAAATTATAGTCAGATCGAAAAAGAAGCCTACGCTTTGGTTTTCGCTGTGACTAAATTTCATAAATTCGTATTCGGTCGAAAGTTCTTACTTCAAACGGATCACAAACCATTATTGTCAATTTTCGGTTCAAAGAAGGGTATTCCTGTATACACAGCGAATAGACTTCAGAGATGGGCACTCACACTACTTATGTACAACTTCAACATCGAGTACGTGTCCACAAACAGTTTCGGATACGCAGATGTGCTTTCACGATTGATCAACTCTCACGTCAAACCAGACGAAGAATTTGTGATTGCGTCAATTCAAGCGGACAACGATTTTCAATCAGTTCAGCTCGAAATTTTTCATCATTTGCCCGTAACACACAACATGATACAGCAATCAACGGAAAAGTCAGCTGTTCTTCAAACAGTCATTCAACACGTCAACAATGGCTGGCCTACTTCATTCAAGCAAATTCAAGACACTGAGGTCAAACAATTTTTTCATCGTCGAGAAGCACTGTCAATAGCGAACGGTTGTCTCATGTACGGTGATCGCCTTGTTGTCCCAGAAAAATTTCAGCGACGAATTCTTCAACAACTTCACAAAGGACATCAGGGAATGCAGCGAATGAAGTCGATTTCTCGAAGTTATGTATACTGGCATGGCCTCGATCAGCAGATCGAAGAGATGGTTCGCGCTTGTAATCAATGCGCGAGTGCAGCTAAATCACCACCGAAAACTTTCCTCGAATCTTGGACCGTACCTGATGGTCCTTGGCAGCGAATTCACATTGACTACGCCGGACGCATTCACGGGTATTTCTTTCTCGTAATCATCGACGCATATTCAAAGTGGCCGGAAGTTTTTCTGTCGCAGACAACAAATTCAACAAAAACTATAAAATTGTTGGAGGAAACATTTTCTCGTTTTGGTATTCCAAAAACCATCGTCTCGGACAATGGAACTCAGTTTGTTTCAGCACAATTTAAAGAATTTTGTGAGTCAAATGGCATCAAACACGTGCGTACCGCCCCATTCCATCCACAATCAAATGGGCAGGCGGAACGTTTCGTCGATACGCTCAAGAGATCTCTTAAGAAAAATCAAGGGGAAGGAGGTATCGAGGAAGCTCTACAAATATTCTTGTCTACATATCGCTCAACGCTGAATCCTAACACACCATTGCAGAAATCACCAGCCGAGATCATGCTCGGACGACCAATGCGAACAACGTTCGATCTGTTAAAACCATCTGATCATTCAAACATTAATCACGATGATCTTAAGCAGAAACAGAATGAACAATTCAACAAGCAACATGGCGCTAAGAATCGACAGTTCAATGTCAATGACTCAGTCGATGTCAAGGTTTACTACAACAACAAGTATCGTTGGCAGTCTGCAATCGTCAAGGAACGACTGGGAAATGTAATGTATCGCGTCAAGTTACAAAACACTAACCGAATGGTCCGTTCACATGCAAATCAAATGCGATCTCGACCGTTTCAAGAACCATCAGTCTCATCTGATTCTCGATCGGAATTACCACTTGACACGCTCCTGGCTGAGTGTTCTACTGATTCAGTTCCAAATCATCAGAACGAATCTCTATATGAAGAAGCGGTTGATGTGCAACAAAACAATGGGCAACATCCATCTACTCCGGTTCGTCGATCAACTAGAGAACGAAGATTACCTCGACGACTGGAAGGGTTTGAATTAAACTAGAGGGAGATGTTGGCAGCCCTGAAATCATTATATAGCTAGCTGTGTCTTTCTATATGTAGGACAGTTAGTCTTTTGTCATATTACTTGAATGGAAGTACAATAAAAGATTAAAACTGAATTATTATTATAAAATTACATATGTTGTTTAATTAAAGACACAACACTTATATTCTGCCATTTGTGATACAAAATGCTCACTTGATGTAAGAATTTTGTTTGGCAGAACCTCGGCCAATTTTTAAAATCACGTGTGGTTGACTCCGCAAATGTTGTAAATATAGTTGCTCCTTTCAAATTGGACGTCAAAGCTTGTCTGTTTTCCTTTATATTTTGTAGTTCGTCTTCTAGCAAGGCATCTACTACGATGTCGTCCTGCCTTTTCCTTTTCTTTCGGCATGCTAACCCAGATGGTCCTGGAGATTGCGTGTTACTGTTTTGATTTTCTTCGGTTTTCTATCGGTGGTACCACCGTTTGTGGTATCGGTTGTGGTACCATAAAATTACGAGATATCGGAATTATTTTTATAAAATATATTATTATTTATATATACATATTACTTACTTTTATTTATATTTATATTATATTTATATATAAATATATAGATATTTAAAAAAAAATCAGTACTAAAATCAAATCAAAAATTTTATTTTCACAACAAATAACAAAACTGGATGTCATTTACAATTATGAAAATATTTTGAACGATGACTACGATGAAAAAAAAAATTATGCTAAAAGTAGACAAAAAAAGAATGAAACTCAAAAATGTTACTCACTATTTATTTTTCTTTTGTTTTTATATTGGTCCCTTGCGTCGTATTTGCTAAAAATTAAACATTTTCAACTGAGGCCGCCGTGTGTGAATTAGTTAAAAACTAGTTAAAAATTAAAATTTTGACATAAAAGTTAAAATTAAAAAATTTACTCACCACCAAAAATAAATAACCGTATATAAAATTTGACAAGCGAGTTAAAAAACCATAACCTCGTTTTTTTTAATATTGATTCAGTTGATCCATAAGCACGACGTGTTTCTTTCTGTTTCTTCTTAAAACAGCTTTATTTGATAAATTACGCTTTTTATAAAGTAATAAAATAAATAAAAAACTAGGGGAATGATTGTTATAAATGCGCTTCATGTTGTTGTTCAGTTGTCACAATTTTAATTTTTAACGAATTCACACAGCAATATTAAATTTGGTAGATAAAAATATTTCACCACGATAGTTTGATTTTCACCAAATTTTTAACCAAATATTTTTAACATATTCACTCACGGCCTCAGGAGGTGAAATTTTTTTTAGATTAGAGTGATTTGATTGGTTAAAGAGCGCGTCGCAAAATGCGACGCGCTCGAGACGGACTCGTGCAGCCGCCCTAAAACTATTTGGACTGAGTTGCCTTTTAATTTTTGACTGAAACTCCTTTCCTTTTTGACTGGGGCCTCGAAGCCGACGTACAGGTCTAAGAAGGCATTTCAATAACAAAAACAAACCAACCAAAAAGGTATTATAGTTGAAAAATTTGTGACCAAAATAATTTTCAGGAAGGTTGCTTAGTTCAAATATACAAAGAGCATTTCACTCAAACTGTTTTCTGACCGATATACCTTTTTTTATTGACTGGAGTCCCTTTTTAAACTGAGTTCTAGTCATAATATTTGTATAATAAATTTTATGACTGAAACCCCTTTTTGTATTTTGACTGAACTGTTTTTGACTGTACTTTCCTGAGTCCATATTATAATCATCACTTCTTTAGGTCGACAGCATCTTCGACATAATAATGATATTGTAGGACTACGTTGTTTTAAATTTGTATCAAAGGAATACAGTTACTCTATCGAAGCGGGAAATAGTGATAGTTATAACATGTCAGCATCAGATTTTTATTAGGAATTCAGAGGCTTCTTTATTTTCCTGAATTTTAGAAAAACTGAGTTTTTAACTAAACAAGTTTTTGTTTAAATAAAAAAAAATTAAGGTGCTAGTTGTGTAAAAAATAGTATACAAACCACGGTCACAGTTGACTATAATCTATATTATATAAAAATGAATTCCTGTTTGTCTGTTCCGAATGGGCGTCCCAGCCGCTCAACCGATCGCCATGAAATTTTTACCATGTACAAGTTGCATATCCAGAACCAACCTTACGATATTTTGGAAGGGGCTGGACCCCGGGGTCTAGGGGCTGCGGTACAAATTTTTTCGAAAATGTTAATTGCATTTCATTTTTCCACGAAAATGAGTTTATGGGACTGGTTATATGAAATTACTGACATGTTCGAATTCGAGGGGCCCAGCCCTGGATCAAAAATTAATTTTTACATGTATATAGATACAAATATTTGATTATATCCAAATTACTTCTCAGTCGCTCAACCGATCGCCATGAAATGTTTACCATGCAAATGTTGCATGTTCAGGACCAATCTTACGATATTGTGGAAGGGGCTGGACCCCGGGGTCTAGAGGCCATGGTACAAATTTTTTCAAAAATTTAAATTTTTTTACGAGAATGAGTTTTGGAAAGGGGTTATATGAAATAAGAAACATGTTCGAATTCGGGGGGTCCGCCCCTGGATCAAAAATTCATTTTTACATGTAAAGATACAATTATTTGATTGTTCTGAAATAATGCCTTAGCCGCTTTACCCATCGCCATGAAATTTTTACCATGTATATGTTGCATGTTCAGGACCAAGCCCACGATACTTTTGAAGGGGCTGGACCCCGCGGTCTAGGGGCTGTGGTACAAATTTTTTCTAAAATTTAAATTTTTTTAAGATTTTGTTGACGGGAATGACTTTAGGAAAGGGGTTATATGAAATTAGTGACATGCTCCAATCCGGAAGTCTGCCCTGGATCAAGAATTCATTTTTACATGTATAGATACAATTATTTAAATGTTCCGAAATAGCGCCTTAGCCGCAAATTTATACACCAAAAAGGATATCTAGCGTGCGATTGTTATATACAAATCATACCTCTACTATAATTGATTTAATTATTCAAATTAATTTTATTAATTTAAATTTAAGACTATCTTTCATCACTTTAACTCAAGACAAATCTCTGAGCACTTATATTATCCATACTAATAATCCATTTTTACTGGTTTGACATGTACTGTTTAGTGATATCCTATTTATCATATCCTGTTTTGAAATGTACCATAGTCAGCGAGTTCTAATTTCCACATAACTTCAGAAATAATTAACATTCTATTTTAATCCACTATTGCAACCGGCGGCTTTTAATGAAAATAGTAGTTTCATACTAAACGCCAATAGTTTATTACTTTATTTAGTTTATTACTTAAATAAATCAATGATTGTTTCATAAAATCAATTCTAGGAAAGGTACTAAAAAATATTGTACGTATAAACTGATTTACTTTGAAAAGTACTAGCGTTTTATATTTGAAAATAGCATCTTCTACAAGAAACATCCTTGGATTCAAATTATTGTACGTGTAAAATTGCCTTAGTTTGAAAAAACTTCTTTTGTTTTTCGAAATGTCATTTTCAACCACAGTTCGCGGTAAAACGTATCGAAGTGGACGTAGTTTTAATCGTTTTGAATAAATTAATATTAATTTGTGTTTCGGATGCCGTTGTTCTCGATTAGTTAGCTATATGTATTGCAATAAAATAATTGTTGGTGATTATTTTCCAGGTATTAAATATTATTTCAAGTGACTATACATTCTTATTAGATTTAAGTTTTCAGTTTATAAACGTGTTAATCTATGATTACTTTTTGATTGTAGATAACATTTGATTTTGCTTAAAAAAAATTCCGTAAAGACATTTTCAAACACAGTTCGCGGTGAAACGTATCGAAGGGAACATTAAAATCATTTTGATAAATTAATACTAATTTCTGTTTTGAATGCCCGTCATTCCTGATTAATTAGCTACACGTTTCATTTTTGCTTAAAAATGCCACCGAAAAAAAGATCAATTGGGCAGGTAACTGCAAAGTCGAAGAAGATTAGAGCCGGAAGGGTGGCTGAATCAAGCGAACAGCGTGAAGCACAACTTGAAAATGATCGAAGCATTACGTCTTCTTTTAGAGCTAATGAAACAACTAAACAACGCGAAACACGACTTGCAATTGGTAACAAATACCAAACCAAAATTAATTAACTATCCTCACAAACAGGATGTCCAATAATATCATTACAAAATTTCGCCTGGATGCATTGACGGAGGCACCCGTTACTGAATACAGTTACTTATAATTTTCTTTTCATATGTGATTGCAACTACAGCGATGTAAAGAGAGAATATTCTTGCATAACAATCAAGGTATTTAAATTATATACCTCCCGTGCAACGCCGGGTAACTCAGCTAGTATAATATAATTCTGAACTTTACACTATGCTATAACAGTAGAGATCTCAACTTTGGTGTTAATATATTGAATTCTGTCGATTTAAGGCGGTGTGCCGCGTGTACTATGATTGTGGATTATTTTAAACTTTTACGAGATTCAGCAACCAATGCGAGTTTTATAAAAAGAAACACATACTATATTATGTACAACAATATAGATAATAAACCACTAGTCAAATTGCTCAGCAAATATTTAAATTGCATAAATAACGACTTTAACATTGAAATACTTCCCACAATAAAAGCTTTATAGATACACAACAAATAAAATATGTAAAAGCAAACTTTTAATTTTTCATATTTGTTGTTGTTGTTAAGCTTCTCCTTGATAAGATAACAACTCAATGAATTTATATAGTTGAAGGTCTTGTTTTATCTCTCTCTGTTAATAATAAATTTTCTATTTCCATCGCTTGTTATACTTTGAGTAATTTTTTTATTTAAGTTTTTGTTTTGTTTAGTTTTGCAAAGTGGTTTTTCATATAGACCTGGCCGTATAATCGTGAATGAGATTTTTTTTTGTGCTAGTCTCTCTGTATTTGGTATATAAAAATATTTAAATAATAAGAAGCACAGTAATGTCCAACTTTTTTTGCTTATTTTTTAGCTTTATTTATTTTAATATTAAAAAAGTTTGTCTAGATTGTCTAGGAAATTAATACCGAAACGAAGGAATGGAATTAGTTTATTTTTTAAATGCTTGACATTATTTGTTTTGTGGAAGCGGGGAATTTCAAGGAGTACGCGCGGACTGCGGATTTCTGCTTTATTGTGATGTTGAATTTTAAATTTGTTTTGTGAACAATTTCAAAGTTAAAGTTTAATTTGAAGTTGTTTTGATTAAATATTAAAACTGTTTTCAACATTTTTAGATTAAAACTGTGCAAAGAGCTAAGCTCCGAACAAAGTTGTTGTTGATTCAAATCGATAATTTTTTCGTATATCTTTTAAATACATTATTGTGAACAATTAATAATATTGTCAACTAAATTAAAATTGTGGCGTTTGAATTGTAGATTTATTACAGGTTTTAGGAGAAAATCGCTTCCGAATAAAATAATTATTATTGATTGAAGAGGTTAAATTTATGATAAAATTTAATACAAACGAAGTCGACCGAAGTTGCATGTTTCTATATGATCAGATTCATATAAATCAAAGTCAACCGGATGTCGAGGGGTGCATTAAAATTTCGAATATAAAACACAATCGTAAATCAAAATCGTCCTAAAGTTTACAATTATTTTTGCGTCCCCAAAAATATTATTAAATTTTATTGTTAGTTTATGGTTATAAAATTCATTTCATTTGTTATTCCCAAAAATCATTCAAATTAAATTTTATAATACAAATCGACTTATTATTCCAGTTTCATATAACCACCAAATAATATAAATAATTTTAATTTAAAATATTATTGAAAAATTCGAATCATAAAAATTTTTTTCACTTCACATCAGTGTCTCACTCATTCTTCTTGATTTTATGTGTCGAATAAGCATATTTAAAATAGGCAGTAAAATCACTATAATCGCAGCAAAAGTTTATATAAAATATACTTCAATTTAAAATTAATTATTTTGTTTATTTTATCAACAAAATATTTTATTTATATTTACTGACATAAATCAAATAAAATAATTATTTTAAATATGTATACGAGTACATATTTGCTTTTATTTTCTCTCTATATGTGTGTACAATTGTATCCGTTTTAGAAAAATTTTGAGGTAAAATATATTTTTGAAATTTTGTAAACGTTTTTGTGTGTTTAACTTTTAATTGAATGTCAAAAAATTTTTAAA
The DNA here is from genome assembly GCA_963556165.1 of Tipula helvola. Lineage (NCBI taxonomy): Eukaryota > Metazoa > Arthropoda > Insecta > Diptera > Tipulidae > Tipula > Tipula helvola. The sequence goes on along the minus strand of OY744483.1, from coordinate 218,359,178 downwards.
TTATTTCGAACAGCATACATATATGTACATAGTATATAGTATATCATGTAGACTAACTAGAACGAGATTTAGATTGAAAAGATTGAGTTTTGTTTTTATTTATTTTTTGGGAGTCGATGGGTATGTTGTCGTGGGTGAAATAGCAGGTGCTTGCTATAATGTTTATGTTTTTGGATAGATTTGTTTGAGATATCAAAAGAGTTATTGAATTTTATATGATTTATATGTGCAATTGATTTTAATTTGTAGATAAGCTATTTTATTTATAGTTATTTTAACATGGATTTGTATTAGGATTTTTACGGCATGTGACTTTATTTAATAATTTAGTGAATTGAAAATACAACTGGGTTTAAATTTTAACTTGAATTCAAGTTCTCATATAATACAAAATTTAATCGTGATAATTAACGTAACAAAACAAGCGGGAATTGAACCCGGGACTCGTAAAGGATAAAGCAAAGATTGTACTAACTATAAATAGCCCAGTGTTTGACGGTAAAAATTTACCTCATTACCTCAGAATTCTTACGGGCAAAACCGATTAACGTGAAGTAGGTAATGGCTCAAGGAATAGAACTTACATTGTGCCGATGTGTGTCTTACTCTTCTTGGTGAATGCCACTCCTTATCCGGGGTGGAAATTGGTACACTCAAAATAATCGCAGAACTCGATAGAGGGATGAATTCTAAGCAAAAAATGTTCGATAATGGTTTTTCGATAAATCAATATTATTCGAGTTGTTCGCGATTGAAAATATTAATTTTTTGTACCTAAAAATGCATGTCTGAGAGCAATCTGAAAAGTTCACGTTAGTTTTAAAGAGTTTTGAGTTTAAAGGGCTCGGGGAAGGTGGTCCGCGCTCTAAAATGCGAACATAAAACGGTGATATTTCAATATTAATGAAAATTATTTCATCCCAGAAAAATAAAGAAATAACCAAATTTTATGCAAGAAAACCTAAATTTTTGTACTTCTGCATTTTGTACGTTAGCTTTAGTTTGTCCACGGCTAACGCATAATATGCTCACTATACGTTTGTTTCATCACTTATAATGATATCCATTATTCACTGCTAGTTTATCTAGTAGTCTTTTCTTTTATTATTCAATACTTCCAAGTAAAATATTTAATTTTTGAAATTTTATCTAGTAGTCTCTTGCCATTTTCAATTAAGCGTATTTTGTTGACCAAATTGAATTCGAATTATTTTTTGTTTATTTTTTTCCCAAGAAAATAGCCAGTTTGATTTAATCGGCAAAAGCCAACTTTTCGAAATAAAATATAAATTTACTATGTATTATGATCTGGTGGTAGGTATCATAACCAAAAATTAGAATTGGGTTTAATTAGACCCAATTTTTTTTTGGGTTAATGTTATTCTAGCGGGGGTTTATCCTATGCAATTGTTGCTGTAAATTTGTCAAGGAAATACGCTAAAATTATTTAACTGTGACGTCAAAATGTCGACGAAAATTGTTTGAAGAGTATTTAAAGGATTTGATTATAAAACATAATGATATTTGTCGGTCGTGGACAAAGTATCGTATCCTACTCGCATATAATGGCTGTTATTCACACAGATGATTTACGACAGTTGCCTACCGGCTCATGTCAGCAAACTTCATCTTCGTGAATAACAGCTATTATTATATGCTCTTTCAATAATATACTAAGTATTTTGATTTATTGTGAAAAGGATATTTTTTTTTTTTAAATTTCAAATCGTTTCAAAATTGAATCAAACTTTTTCCTTCAAATCTAGGCATTCTAAAACGTTCAAACTTCTAAAACAGGGTATTAGTACCTAAAAAAATTACATTGTAAATGGATTACGTTTAATTTCAATTCTTGCGGTTAAACCATTGGTTTCAATGCTGATGTTTTCTTCGAAAAAACGAGACAACCATATTGTTTTTATGAAAACTCAGTAAATTTTAATGCTAACGACTTATACTGAAGACATTACATTTTAAAGGTCTTTTCAAGTACTTGAAAAAGGTCTCGTAAGTTATGTTTCAGAAAGTCGTCGTTTTTCCGTTACTTGACGTTGAAAGGTTCGAATTCAGTTTTCGGCGGACAAACAGTCACCTTCAACGAACAACAACTCGGTTCGTATTGCATTTAAAAAAGTAAAAAAAAATTATCTAGGTTATTTTATAAGCTTTATTTTTGCTTCTCATGATTATTTGATAAAACGTAAGGTTTTCGAATTATTCGTGAAAAATCGCTCTAAAACGTGCAATTTTTAGATGAAAAATCAACATTTTCAATCGCGAATAACTCGAAAAATTTTGTTTTATCGAGAAAACGTCGTAGAATATTTTTGCTTAGAACTCACCTCTCTACCGATTTTTGCCCGATAAGGGGTGGAATACACCCCAGCGCAAAAGCACACATCGGCACTATATAACTTTTGCTCCTTCAGCCAATCCCTATTTACTGTCTAAATTTCACGTCAATCGGTTTTGTCCGTAAGAATTCTGAGCGAAAAACCATCCAACACTGGACTAAAAATGAGAGCGATAAAATGCCGTATATAATTTACTTAATTAGGCAATCTACTATGGATTTGAAAATAATGAGATTTGTCTGTATAATATAACATTAACAGAAACAATACTTCTTTAGATAATTATTCTCTACATGCCAATTGGTAATTTTTACTTGAAAATTCTTAGAAATTTTTTAAAATAGTCGTTGAAGTACTCCTGACAAAAACTCAAGGAACATCTGACAAAAACTCTAATTTAGTTAGTTTTACTATACTGCACAGAATCGCTATAAAGATGCAATTGATGTAAAATAATATTTCGATAGAACAGAATTTGACTGCAAGCCAGAAAAAATCCAGAAATTCTGCATTCTAAAATTTACATTGATTTCTTCCCACTGCAAAATTTGAAATTTTCCAAACTGAATCGGTTAGCGTAAAATGTGGTAAATCTGGTCTTGCTAATTGGACACAAACGAAGGAGTAAATTACGGGTGTGGAATATCTGCTAAATCTCCGCTAAACTAAATTTGGTTGTTGTAGATAAATTTTTAAGAACCACTGATATTTTAAAACTCTGCTAAACTAAAGATCGTCAGTATGACCACCCCAGAGATTTCCTAGACCACCTTGGTAAATGTGGTATTTACATACATATACATAAAAGTCATATGGCCAAAATTTCAGATAGCGCAGAACCAAATTTTCCTTCACCAAACTGTTACCGGTAAATACGCACACTTACCATAACATATTGTTTATATATATCTTTATTCTATATTCTCGACTACACACCATAATTCCCACATATATTATTGAAAACTGAAACCGAAATAGAGAAAATAAATTAACGATACTTAATAATAATATATGAAAAAACACCAATTTCTGACTAATTTTGGTGAAATTAACCATCTTTGTCATCGCCTATATAAAAACCACGTATATATTTGGAAAGCTCGCATTAAAACCTTACCTTATTGTTTTTTTTAACAACGACAACACCTTTCAAATCTCATTTTCTTACTGAAGGTCACTAAAAACTGTTCGACGCTTGGATGATTTTTTTTACAATTAGAGATCTACATTATGTTAGTCAAATAACTATCCCTGTACCTTGTCGTTTTTTTTTAACAACGACACTTACCACTTTGAGAGTCAATCTGAAGGACATCGTCAACAAATACTATTGTTTTATTTTTACGTTTCAGTTCGAAATTTTATTATCCTTTGAATCGCGTATAGTGAAGCAGTGTACCATGTCGTTCACTTTTATTACTCTACCTATGGCTCCCGGTCTATTATAACTTATTTAGTTTTCATTCTTTTTTTTTCAATTTTTTTTTTTGTATACATATTTGCAAAATATTACCAAATATATTGTAAAAGAATGTATGGTAAAAATATTTTTTGTTTTTTTTTATCGAGCTTCGATTAAATGCTCTATTTCGAATAAATGCTCAAAATTTATGTCTCTAGACCAGAATACCCCTTAATATAAATACCCTTGTTCCAAATAAGTGTTCTATTTTTTTAAGAAGTCTCTTTAACAATTTCTACTTAACGTGGAACAATAATTAAGAAAGGTTAACATTAGTTTCATTATCATCACTAATTAAAGTTTCTTAATCAAAACAAAATGCTACATCTTTTACTTCAGAAAGATCATCAGTAAGAGAAATGTACCCGCTGTTAACATCTGTCACTTCTTGTATTTAGGGGATTTTTTGCAGCACACCGATTTTGGTCGCAAAATGAGGATTGAGGATTGACAATTTTGTATAGGTACACGGCGTATAATATTCATTTTGCTATTGTGTGCCGTCAAATAGTTTTATTGTATTAGTGTATTTTCTCATGCGTTTTTTCGTGGTAAGTATCAAAAGTGAAGCGGTTGGTAGAAATATACGGGAGGGGGTCTGCCCTCTCGAAGTCCTTGAGTCCCAATGTGTTCGATTTATAATTCCAAACATATAATAAATACAAAACGAATTTAACTAAAAACACTTTCTTGCAATTTCTTTTAACACGTTTATCTTTATTAATTTTATTTTACATGAGGAATTCTTTATTAATAGAAAGAACCACTGACAAATACGTCTTGTCACCTCAACTTCACGAATAATTCTAATTTTACAATATTTTCCGTCTTGTATAGGAAAACAAAATGTACGTACACTTTCGAAAATTATGTTCGAATCTTTTAGTTATGCTATTCAACGCAAACGTCGTGTCGATCATGATTTTCGATGTTGTATTACAAAAGTACAGTTGTTATGACGTTTACAATGTCAAAGAAATTTGTGTATACATAAAAAAATTTGAAGTAAGTTATATTTTATTTTAATTACATGTTATTTCCTTAATTAAACCTTAAATTTATCTAATTTTAGTTTAATTATATAAGCAAGTACGATGTGTTAATACGGCATATAATCAACGAGAACTTTATACAAAAATAATTGGGAATTTAATTGAGGTTAAGTATACATAATTACTAATTTTTTATGACAATATATTAATACAATTTATTTTCTTTCAGCGGCTGTTCACTAATGTATCCGATGGCCAAACCATGGCTGATAATAAATGCCTATAATTTATGTCTTTCAGATTCCATCATGAGAATATGCTATTTTTGATTTTAGATGTAGTGAATCGAGTGTTCGGTGAATACAATGGTAATTTTGCTTCCGACATACTCCCGCACGTTAAGAGAATTAGGAACAAATTGTCTTAACATTTTACCTGGTTTGCAACTGGCAGTTGTACCAGTTTGATGACTGGTCGGATGAAATCTCCATGTGTTGGTTTTATTTTGACTACTCTCGTAATATGATCCTTGCCTGGATATGTTTCAATAATTCGGCCCATCATCCATTTCATTGGAGGAAGATTATTTTCTCTTATTAACACGACGTCATTGACTACAAATTTCGGTCCCTCATTTTGCCATTTCGATCGTTGATTTAATGTTGTTAAGTAGTCGTGATGCCAACGTTACCAAAACCCCTGGACTCGTTTTTGGATATTCTGCCACATATTTAACCTATTCTCTGGCACATTTTCTAGATCCGGTTCCGGAATCAACATCAACGGCTCGCCAAGGGAATTAAATCTAAAATGTAGAGTTTTCTGTAAGCAAAAATCATAAGCTTCATTAAAATTTTGTTGTTGAACTAAGTGTTTGGATAATGGGTTAAGTGCGGAGTGTTTTCTTCGTCCGCCTATTTCTAGTACACCATCTATATGGTAATGAATGTTTAATGACTTTAGTTTTGATTTAGATGGAATGCGTACACCATGGACACTTTAAATTTCTTATAAAATGAGCATGACTGAATTATTTTGTCAATTACACATTGGAGTGAATTTAAGATTGAACATAATAGCGCATTCGTTCTCGACTCATTGACCGTGAGCTTATAATGTTCAATTTGTATTAGGTGACGAGGCCAATCGGGAGGTTCCTGATTGATCCATGGAGGGCCTTTTCACCATAACTTTGCCTGATATAAACGGTCTGGATACATGCTTTTACTGATTACATCCGCTGGATTCTGCCTTCTGGGTATGTAACGCCACTGTTGCGCAGGAATGATATGCAAAATACTTGTCGTAAGATTCTCTAGGAAAGTTTTCCATTGCCTAGGAATATCCGGTAATCGATGTATCACATTAATTGAATCAATCCATGAGTAGATTTCAATGGGAATTTTAGACAATACTTCACTCGTCTGTGTTGGTATTACGTTGCCCTTAGATCTGATTAATTGATTTGTACTTCTGCCGTCCTTTCCGATTGGTGTTGTGTATATCACTGGCTCATCTGTCTTTTTGGAGGCGTCACAAAGAGTGTATATTTGGCTGTTGCGTAATTCTGTCGGATTCACTTCATGATAACATTTTTGAATTTCAATTTTATTTAAATGTGTCAGCCCTTGATTGACTGATTGAAACTCTTCATTGGATTCCGGTGTTAAGGGCGTACCCCAATCTAAATGTGCAACCCAAAGTTTCTGAATAATAAGCTTAAAAATCATTACTGTTGGTGCAAGCCACCCAAGCGGATCATATAACTTAGATATTTCAGATAGCACCTTTCGTTTAGTCCATACATTGACCCTTTCAACTTGTTTGAACGATTGTACCATCTTCGTTGAGTTTGATCTCCATTTGGATAGGTGAACTCCATGATAATCTCGCAGATTTATGATTTCAGTTTTAAGATTTCGAGCAGCTTCGTTTAAATCTGCGCCTGATAGCAGACCGTTGATATAAATGTCGTTCAAGATTGTAGTGGATGTTTTCGGGGATTTGACATTATTGCCATCGGGTAATTTGTACAGAGGTTGGACAGCTGGATATGGCAAACATTTAACTTTATACGTAATACTTAATAACTTTAAATCTCGATAGCTTTCTTTGGATCGTTTCGTAATAATGTTAATTGGTAATTGCCATCTTCTTCGTTTACGTATGAATTCCCCAAAATTGGTCGAGGTGAAATAAATGGTAACTGTACTTGGCACAGATTATCGTTAGTTTGTGTTGTTGTCGTAGTGCACAATGTTTCACCGTGATGTTTGTTGGCGTTTGCATGAATCGTCGTTGGAAGTTCTTCCACTTCGCATAACGGTTTTAGTAAATGATCTACACTATCTTGCTGCACTTCTAGGGCACTGACCATCGGTGTCGTTTTTCGTTTAACTTGATTTGATGATCCCATGTTACCAGCCACCAGCCATCAAAAATGCGATTGACACAATGTTGGTAATCCGGAAATATTTATCCTTTGACTTCCCACAATCTCAAAAAAATGTTCGGCTCCAATCAGGATATCGACGGGACGTGATTCGTTAAATGTATCAGCGAGCTTGTATTCATTCAATTGGTTATATCCATCCACGGAAAAAGTAGTCTCAGGGATTTTTGTTGAAATTGAATTTATAATCTGAGACGTTAAAATAATGGAATAACTTGGATCATATCTAGATTGAATGAATAATGTTGTGCTTCCTTTAGTATTGCCAACATATGCTGATGCTAAACCGACAACCCGAATGTCGGACTTGGTTCTGTCCAAGCCGAGGCGTTTGATTAGAGACTCGGTAACAAAGGCACATTGAGAACCTGAATCGAGAAGTACTCGGGCGTTAACATATTCGCCACTGTGTATTTTAACATTGACTATAGCAGTGGGTAACATTACGGACGGTGATTTTTGATATTGGTTATGATTCTCATTTGATATTAAATAATTTTGAGTTTGTAATTCGCCAGAGGATTGATTAACAGTATTCGGAACTTCTTGCGATGATAATGGTTTAATTAGATTGTCCTTTGACGATGTATTCTTTGTTGATTGTAGAGTGTTTGTTGATTGCAGGTTACGTGTTGATTGTAGATCACTTGTCGATTGTAGCTTACTTGTTTGTTGATTGTTTGAAATTGCTTGTTGCAAATTTGTGTGCATTGATTGAATATTCTGATTCGAGTCAACAAATACGGAATTGGCCATGATTTGTGAAGTATGTAACAATGAATGGTGTTTTCTTCGACAAATTAAGCATGATGTTCTAGCGAAACATTTGTTAGCTGGATGACCCTTTCTAAAACAGTTATGGCATAGGCGATTCTCATTCACTATTGCAATTCGTTTCTCCACTTTACTATTCTGAAATGTTGGACATTTGAACAACAGATGATCTTCTTTACACACGTAGCAGATTTTTGGAGATGATTGAAATGGTGACGATTGCTCTACTAAAAATGATTTGGTTGCTGCAGTTGTAAACGTTCTTCTGTCTTGAATGTTACAGGACTCCAGTGTATCACATCGAGTATTTAAAAATTTCAAAAAATCGCCGAATGATGGATGCGAATTGTTCACCGAATCTCGCGCCCACAATTGTTTCGTTTCCGCATCAACCTTTTGTAACATTATATGTATGAGCCAGGGATCTCGCGACTCTTCCTGTGTACCGAGGCTTCGTAAGGCGCGAATAGTTTCATCTGAATGATCATAGATGCGACGCAGCTCTCGATGATTTGCATTTTTACACGACTTCTGATCTAAGAACGACTGAATCAATGTTGCTACAATTGGTTTTGGTTTGTCGTAACGTTCTTCTAGTTTTTGCCATGCCTCCTCGTAATTCTGATCGGTAGTCGTTATATGCCTTAGTAACCCAGCAGCTTCCCCACGAAGTAGACTCTTCAATTGTTGTAGCTTCTGCGAGTTTTTTAAGGTTGGATGATCGTGAACAGCGTTAACATACAGGTCTCTAAACGAAGGCCACATCCTATAATCACCGCTAAAAGGTTCAATATTGATTTTAGGTAACTTCAATGTTGCTGTTGCATTCATTGATTCATAGAACGTCTTTTGCTGCGATACGAAATTCTCCAACGTCTCGTTAAGTTCTTCGCCAGTCCGACTAGTTGCCATTTTTTCTCCCGTGAGTTTGACCAAAGCATCTTCCAACCGGGCTCGAGCTTCATAATACTGTTCCGTGATTTTTGTCGTCATTGATTCATAATTAGCGTACTCTTGGAGCGACACTTCAATTTCATTGAACTCATCCTGATGTTTTATTAAATCTGCTAAGCGTGGTCGAATAGCATTCTCAGTAGTTTTATCATCTATTTTCTTCGCGAATCCACAAATGGCTTCCAGCTGATTCACTATACGGTTTCGAATTCGAATTGAACGATCCATGACGAATATTTTTCCTTACTATCGACTTCACAAACGTTACGTCTTTATTGACTCGAACCAAATACTTTACACACACTGCACTGTATTCCGTATTGTAATTGTATCTAAATTCACACCACTAATTAATATATTTTCTTTTCTCTTCGCAATAATTAAATTAACAAAAAATGGACGTAATAAATATAAACAACAAGAAATCGCACGCGTAATTAATTCTCCGTAGCTCATATAAATAATTCAGCGTTTCAGAATAAACATGTGTATAAATTGGTTAGAACAAACCCAAAATGGTTGCTTAGCTGATTATTTAGCAATATGGCGTACTATTTTAACCGCGTGTTTTCGATTCTCTTTTCGTACAAAATAACTGGACACTTAATTTATATGCACAATGATTAAGAAGATTATCCGTGAATTAACTACCCGTTTAATAAATTATATAATTCAGCGTATCAAATATGTACATACGTGTAATATGTTACAGAAAACCAAATGGCTACTTAGCTGAATGTATGTGTATGAGTAGTGTTTAAATATAACTGTGATTGACGTACCCACAAAATTAACAAAAAACAAATGAACAACGTATATGGGTGATCCCACGAATAACTACCCGTTTAAATTATTAAATAATTCAGCGTATAAAATTTAAATAAATTAAATAAAAGCAAAGGCTACTTAGCTGAATGTAAGAGTAGTGTTGATTGTTGAACATGCGTCCTTTTGTCTTCTCTCAATATGTATGTATATATGGAATCTTCCAGTTGCTTTATTCTTTGTAATAAAATAATTCCCCAATCCCGGGTTTCGGCACCAAAAATATGTTCGATTTATAATTCCAAACATATAATAAATACAAAACGAATTTAACTAAAAACACTTTCTTGCAATTTCTTTTAACACGTTACAATTATTTATTAAAATACTTAATTATCTTTATTAATTTTATTTTACATGAGGAATTCTTTATTAATAGAACCACTGACAAATACGTCTTGTCACCTCAACTTCACGAATAATTCTAATTTTACAATATTTTCCGTCTTGTATAGGAAAACAAAATGTACGTACACTTTCGAAAATTATGTTCGAATCTTTTAGTTATGCTATTCGACGCAAACGTCGTGTCGATCATGATTTTCGAAGTTGTATTACAAAAGTACAGTTGTTATGACGTTTACAATGTCAAAGAAATTTTTGTATACATAAAAAAATTTGAAGTAAGTTATATTTTATTTTAATTACATGTTATTTCCTTAATTAAACCTTAAATTTATCTAATTTCAGTTTAATTATATAAGCAAGTACGATGTGTTAATACGGCATATAATCAACGAGAACTTTATACAAAAATAATTGGGAATTTAATTGAGGTTAAGTATACATAATTACTAATTTTTTATGACAAGATATTAGTACAATTTATTTTCTTTCAGCGGCTGTTCCCTAATGTATCCGATGGCCAAACCATGGCTGATAATAAATGCCTATAATTTATGTCTTTCAGATTCCATCATGAGAATATGCTATTTTTGATTTTAGATGTAGTGAATCGAGTGTTCGGTGAATACAATGGTAATTTTGCTTCCGACACAATGCTACCGCTTTTCTAGCAGAAGTAAATGTTATTACATCTAGGAGGGAGAGCAATGAGCCCAGATAGTATGTAACGCGTGTAGAAGTATTTCCTACAGTAATCATCTAGGAGGGAGATCTATGAGCCCAGATAGTATGTATCACGTGTAGAAGTACTTCCAACAGTAAACATCTAGGAGGAAGAGCAATGAGCCCAGATAGTATGTATCACGTACCGGCCGGCAGTATTATCAGGTTCATTAAGAGCCTGAATATTGGCTGGACGGATAATTAAGTAGGGCTTAATGTACAAAGGATCTTTTAGGTCGAAGTGCGAGGTGGCTTGAACGCTCACATGGCCCTCAAGTAATACTAATAATAAGTGAAGCGGTTGAAATCGGTTCAAATTGTTGGTGTGCTTACGCTCGCCTTGAGTCACTTTTCCCTTTCTTCTAACATGAGGAATTCATGTTTTTCTCGCTATCGCTGTTATAACCGACGACATTCATTTGGTTTCGTTAATAAAAAATCAAAACAAAATACATATACATACGTAAACAAGAAAATATTTCGTCAATAAAAAAAAACAAAAAGCAACATAAATAAATGATTTTTAATTTATCCATTCTTCGTCGGCCCCATTTGTAATATTTTTAATTTTGGAATTTGTTGTTTTAGTTATGTGTGCGAGTATACAAGAACATAATAATGTGTAGACAATATTTTAATATATTCTCTCGATCGTTCTCTTCTGAGCTTATTTATCTTATTTTTATAATGTTATTCATTTTATTCTTGTTACCAATTCAATTTACCAAGGGGAAGGTAAGTTTGCCCGCTTTTCAAATTCCCGCCTTCAAAATCCCGAAACCAAAATCCCAAATTGGAAAATCCCGCTTTTTAAAATCCTGCTTTTCAAAATCCCGCTTTTTAAAATCTCGCTTTTCAAAATCTTGGTTTTGAAATTTTAAAGGCGTATTTTTTTTTAATTCGAGCCGCGCTTTCTGATGAAGGAAAATTTTATAAAGTAAAATAAAAATAAAAATCGGGATTTTTGAACAACGGGATTTTTATTTTTGCAGAATCGAGATTTTGGAAAGCGGGATTTTGAAAAGCGGAATTTTAAAAAGCGGGATTTTTTTCTTGAGCGGGATTTTGATAAAGCGGAATTTTGAAATGCGGGATATCGTTACTATCAAATAATACTGCATTATCGATAAATCTGCCTATATCATTGACCGCAAGTTTACTATGGAAAAGTATAGTTATGTCCCTTATAGGTTATTATAATTTATTTGTTATTCCTATATATTATACATATTATCGACATATAGTATAAAATGACAATACTTACAGCAGTTATATAAACAAAAGTATAGTTTGCTATAAAATTGGGTAAGAATAAAGTAAGTAAAGTTATATAATTCAAATTAAGATAAAATAAAGATTCCAATTCAAGTTATTTTCTTTAGCATAACATTGGATTGGAGAAATAAATGAATCTAAAATTAACCTAAAGCTATGTATTACATTAATTGTAAATTTGAAGTACAACAATTTCCAAATTTCCTTTCTTTCAGGTTACAAATTTATAATCAGGATTTTCAGGTGTCATCTCCAAACAGACGGTAATAAAAACAGTTGCAGTTTTTAGTAATAAAGTGTATCTAAATAAATTCTTGGATACAATCAACTGGATTCCATTAAATGGCTAATTCTACATAATAATTTTACGCCTGTGAAGTTTATCCTAAGTTAGAATTAAACCAACAAAAACAACAGAATATGTAAATGTTTAGTAACTCAACAAAGATTTAGGCGAACGTTTCTCAATAAATAATTTGAAAACTATTATTTATTGTTTTAATTAAATTAAGTTTTGTTATATTAAAATCGAATTATTTTATTTAACCAAAAAAAAATACCTACATAAAATACACGTCTATTTAATAAATATATCATATATGTTAAATCAATTTAAAAGTTATGCTTTTCATATTGCCACATTGGTAAATTTACTATATAGGATTTTCTAAAAAAAAGTCTGTATCTGAAGATTTTCCATGTTTATCACCAACGCCACTATGATTTATTGGTAGGCCTAATCTACATAAGACTGCAAGCATGCCATTTGAAAAGCTATGCTTTTCCTATGGTCAAATTGCCCATGTATTGGTAAATTTACTATATAGGATTTACTATATATGTATTTTGTTGAAACATTCTGGAAAATGGATATTACCATTCTTATTCTAATATTAAATCTCCATTAACCAGAAACGAAAATTTAAATTCTGGAAAATGAAGTTTAAATCTTCCTTATCCAGAATATTTTGTTGAAACATTCTGGAAATGGATATTACCATTCTTATTCTAATATTAAATCTCCATTAATCAGAAACGAAAATTTAAATTCTATATATTTTGCATTAAGAAATTTTCGCCTAAATGTCATAAAATTTGTTTATTTACTAATGCATATACAATAATATTATTTTGGTTGGTTTAGTTCTAATTTAGGTCTAAATTCACTTGCATATAATTTTACCGTCAATATAATTTTGGCGTGACTGTTAAAACCCCTTGGCCAAAAATGTCTACACATCCAGACAAAATTTTATCTCCACAACCGAATAATTATTTTCTCGTTTAATTTATTTTTTAACAACAATAAATTATCATAATTTTATTACAATCAACAAAGAAAAAATTTACTTCTACTCTCTTAAATAAATGTTACCATCATGATAAAGTTTTTCTTGTCTTGTGAAAAATAAAAGGCAAATGAAATTTTCATTAAGAATATGAAATTAGAAAATGTTTAAACTTTGTTTCACAAAAAAAAAAAAAACAATTTAAAACAAATGATAAATTATTATTTGGGAAGAAGTTTGTTATTTCCACAAGTTGAAACAAAAAATATAAATTCAAGTGAGAACATTTATTTGTGGTTGGGTGAACGTGAGGTATGAAAAATTTGTGTAAATAGTAATTTCGAAGTACCCTGTTTATACATATATAATTTAAGTGTCATTAATTAAATCATAATTGCATGCATGAAGAATATATTACACGCATAAATTTTATATGCATGTACAAACAACCAAACAACGTAAATTATCCTTATTGGTGTTACATTCTCATTTTATTTCAGTGTATTTCATCCCTTAAAGGGATAGAATAATACAAGCAAAACGAACAAAAAAAAATTGAAAATAAATTTTCCCCGGAGACAGATAAAAATTTATTTCAATTTTTATATGTTTATATCTATGTAACAATAATGTAACAACAACGACTACAACCACTATGGCCTTAAAGCAGTTTAGCTTAATCCTATGTTTAATTATGATAAATATTATCGTTTTATTTTACAATAAAACAATTTTAGGTGTACCTATATAGACTAAAACCACCCGCTAAAACACCCCCTCAATTTAGTTGAACATTAATAGTGTATTTGATATAAAAGGGTTTCATATACTAATGTACCCATTTTAATTGAATTGATAATCGTAACGTAAATATTACGGGATCAATGAAATTTGGCATGAGTCATACTAATCAACCAGCCCCTTTCTGTTTATGGTTGTGTACATAAACCTAATCAATTAGTATTCAAACTATTTCGAAAAATTTCAAACTAAACACTTTTGTACTATTTGTCTTTTTGATTTATCATAAACGAAATTCGAAACAAAAAATAAAAGTTTTTAATTTATTTTCGAAGAAAATCTGAAAAGTACACACAAAGTAAGGAAAGATTTTTTTTTTTTAAATTGTTTGGTTTGGGATAAATACAACCGAGTAAAAAAGCTCTCTCATGGGATAATATAAGTTGTTTTTGGTTTGAATAAAATCAAAACTTTGAAATTCTCGGTAGATTTTTTATTTTTTTTTCAAAAAATATAAAATAAAAATAAAAACTTTCCCTCAAAATCAAGAAAAAAAAATACCACAAAAATTTTCTTTTCAGTATTTCAGAATATTAAGCTTTTTTCGATCATACTTCTTAAACGATAGGAAAGAAAAGTTTTTCGCAAATTTCCCATTTATGTTTTTTTTTATTTCTTTTAAATGCTGAAATAAAATAAAAACTAAAAACTTAAATTAAAATCATAGAATTTATTTTAGTTATGCATTCTAATATTACAAAACAAAGTGATACTCCCAATAGTAATTTGAAAATAAAAATAAAACGACAGTGTGACAGTGAGAATGTTGTAAGGAAGGCTGAACCAATTCTAAAAAAATCTAGTGGACGATTAAATGTAATATTTCGATAGCAAATCATGATATTTATGATAACTTATTCCGATTTTCTTTGGAAAAATATTACCTCCCAAGACCCAACAACGATCTAACGAATAATTGATAATACCCACCATCAAACAAATTGGTGTTGCGCTTCCGCCCCAAAAACTTACTGTCTACCAGTTAGTACAGCGTAGGGGGATTGAGAGTATAATAAAAATTGTTTTTTTTATTTTTTAATTAAAGAACGGTGGTCATGGGCATATCGAGCACCCGATCGAAGTTCTATTCAATGACAATTTTATCAGTAAGATCCATTCAGCAAAAAACAAAAAGCATTAAAAATGTTCCTTGCTTCGTCCAGTACAGAGCCTACTGTATAAATAAGAGCCTCCAGTATCGACTGTATTTTTTACTAAGCTTAAAATAAGGTACAAACAATTTTTCCTTTACTATGAAACTATATGGGGAAACGGTTATTTTCATTTACAGTTTTAGTTTATTAGAAATGTGAGCTTTTGTTTTATTTTTATATGAAAATGTTCATGAAACATGTAATATTATTTGATTGAAAAATCGAGTCTTGAAAATGTTTATTTCTAAGTGAAATTCGTCATGAAAAATAAGGTACTTTTGAAATTTTAAATATTGTTGTTTTTGTAATATACTACGTCATCAACATAACTCGTTTATAAAAATTTCAATAATCATCTCTTTCATTGCCTCCATTCAAATTTGAATTCGAATATGTTTCTATAGTTATTTTGAATTTGCAAAGCATGCTAGATTGTTTTGATTTTTTGTTTTCTTCGCACTCATTGTATCGATTTATTTATTTATTTTTTTTTTGCTGTTGCTCTTTGTGATTTATTTTTATTTTGATTGTTGAACGGAGACGTGTTGTCTTTTTTCTTACCATTGGTTTTAGATGTGGAGATATGATGTCGTCATTAAACTGAATTTTCTCTTTTTAATACACATTGTTGTTGTTGTAGAATGTTTTTTAATTTAATTTCCCTTATTTTCTTTTGATTATTGCTGGAAAATATGGAAATTTGAGAATCTGTGTTTTAAATGAGTAAGACATTGAGTTGTTTGTTAGCGATTTCTTAAAAAATTATTTAACTGGGTTTAACTTTTAATTCATATTTTATCGTCAATCGAAATCGCGTTTTTTCATATAAACACTATGAAAATAAATGAATTTTTAGTGTTTCTATATCCCTTATTTTAAGTTCATTTTTCACATGCCGGCTCTATTCACTTCAAGATGGTTCTGGTCCAGTACAAGAATAAAATTTGTATCGTACTCAATCGTATCTATATCAAATAATATTTTCCCGCAACTCAAATCGCCCCTAGATCAGCCGAGAGTCAACCTAAATAGAAGTAGATTAATAAAGCGTCAGCTGTTTTACCATCATATATAAATGTTTTGGACGCAGAAGGTCTGAAGCTTTTCAGAAAATATGATAATTAGAGTCAAAGAAAGGGTCTCGGCTCCAGTATCTCAAGTATTTAATTTTAGTAAAAACTAAACTGACCCTTGAAATTTTCTACTTTTGCTCTACATCAACGGGTGTCATTTTGTTCAATTAACAAAATTTTTCTAGTTTTAAATGAATTAAGCTCCACAAGTATTTCCCCCATTTTTTTTTTGTATTTTTTTTTTTGTAGCACTGACGTAAAATATTTTTTCTTTTAACATCGGGTTTAATGACTATAACTTATTTTCTCAATATCAAAAAATCGACCGAAGAAGTTTTAGTTTCTCTGCTCCTTTTCTAAGATCAGTTCAATGAAGAACGGTGATGAAAAATAATTTGCGGCCATTGGTGACAGAGACTAATATTTTCAATTCAATAGGCGACATAAATTTGACATATATTGCCCCTAGTATTACGAGTAACTTTTGTTTAAGAGGCTGCAGTAAATTACGTGATTTTCGGTAACTCCAACAAATTTAATTTTAGAAAAACTAATTTTGATCTTATTCAATTATTGCTTGAAGTCGATTTTTTATTTATCCGGCAATTCTGATATAAACAAGACTATTTTATTCATAAGTTTTCGAATGCGTACCTTACCTTATTCACTAATTAGAAATTTTGCCCAAGCTCCTTTATGGTACGATAGTAAGATTCGTACCTTACTTAACAGAAAGAATAGTGCATGAAGAACCTACATAAAGTCCAGGTCTTTGAAGTATTCGAAATTAAATCCGAGTAACTTTGCAAAGCATATCTTTCTAACGTCCAAACTGACTTATTTCAGGATTATCGGCATTCTTTTAATTTTTAAATTCAACGTGTAAACCTGATGGATATTCCTCTAGTATGAATTACCTTAATAATCCTTCTAATGACCCTAGTGCCAACGCGAGCGTCACTTTTTTCATCCACTTTTAGTGTCACTAAGTGTATACTCCCACAAGAATAATTATTTCGATCAGCTTAAGGTTGTGAGACCAAATAACACTTTTAAAATAATAGTATTGTACTGACCTCGCAGACCATCGGCAACGCAAATCATACTAAATAATTTTCCGATTTAATAATATTGAACATAATCGATGTGAAGCAGAAGATCGGATTAGGCAGTCATGCTTTTGTTCACGTTCACAATTTCACATTTGATGAGCGTACCTCCATTAAGTTAATCTCCGAATCTCAAACGCTTCCGCTACAGAAAAAAACTGTACACTGTCTAGAATTGTATGCATTGACACTGGTCTGACTCGTTAATTAAGTTACAGTTGATATATTCGTGCCCATGTGAAAGAAAAATGAAGGAAAAATGAACAACCCACCCTGAAGAACTACATCGAACGCTATCAAACCCACTATCAAAGCCAAAGTGGTGCCAGACAATTTAACTCAGAGACACCCAGCAGAATTCTGCTAACAGAATCTCTTGACAGAGGCTTTGCTTTGGATTCGGTGTTACGTAGGCGGCTTGGTTCAGGATAAGCGTAGATTTCAAAAGCATGTCTGTAATTTGAATGAAGCTTAAATAATCACAGGTTAGTACAAGGTAGTTAAATGATTGATTGATTTTGAGTATACGACCAAGCATTAAGCGGGATCTCCCGATAATTCTTAATACTTCAATATTTTGCATTGAGAACGCTTTTTATAGATTCGATCAGAGGTACTTTCAACAAGTTTCTTGCTTGGTGATAGACTTGAAAATAACTAACGGCTTTGTCAGGAGGAATAAAACAGAAGGCGTGTGGTAATGAGACTGAGGTG
This sequence comes from Tipula helvola, assembly GCA_963556165.1. Taxonomy (NCBI): domain Eukaryota; kingdom Metazoa; phylum Arthropoda; class Insecta; order Diptera; family Tipulidae; genus Tipula; species Tipula helvola. The sequence goes on along the minus strand of OY744483.1, from coordinate 218,340,882 downwards.
TCCCATGTTGACTACAAACAATTAAAAGGGCTGCTACAATGCTAAACTGCTAAATGTGTTACTATTATCCCTAAAAAATAAAGTTCAGTCAAGTTGAAGCTGTGGATGTCCGATCATTTGTTGAAAAGAATAAGGCATAGAAACAGGTTTTACAAATAAGTATCCTACCAATAAAAGCTTAAAGTTGTGTGATTCGGCCAATTTACTAATAGATGGATATAAAAAACAATTTTATGGTCAACAGTTTCATAATAATGGTAAATATACTCACAAAAATTGGCAAACCGTAAACGAAATAATATACGGGCATCTTCCGCAACCAGCCGTAATTAAAGAATGGTCGTGGTATAAATGGATTCACTAATGGGTTGTAAAGAAAGTGTCTTCTGGAAAGGTCGTGGTATAGATGGATTCACTAATGGGTTGTAAAGAAAGTGTCTTCTGGTTGGTTGATGTTTTGGCTTTTTTTTTAATCTAACTGAGGAAACAAATATTTTTCCTGCATCATTTAAACAAGCGGTAGTAGTTCATATCTTTAAGAAAAATGACAAAACATGCCTAAACAATTATCGGCCAATTTCTCTGCTCTCGTTTTTCTCGAAAATATTAGAAAGCTACGAAGATTGTCAGTTTTTTTTTATAAGTTGAAGTTCTTTTCAACTCGGCAATTTGGATTTATGAAAAATAGCAATACTGAGCAAACCGTCTTGTCATTCTTCACTGATCTTACATCAATACAGATAAAAACTTCATTAATAGTAAGAAAAATTCATTAAAACTGAGCCAATACGACCTTTCACTAATAGTACGAAAATTATATTAATATAGTGAAACTCATAAAAATTTTTATTTTAACTTTGATTACTTATACGTTCTAGTATTTATGAATGGATTCATATAAAATACGAAAAATATTATAATTTTAATTTAGTTAAAAGCATCTGTGGAAGAACAAATTTTTATTCTTAATGTACCATGAAATGTTTCATAAGACTAATGAATGTTAAATTATATTAACGAATAAATTCATACGTATAAGTTTAAAAATTCATTATTTGTATTTTCGAAATTATTCGTATGTATGAAGAATGATATACTAAGTGGTTATGAATAATACACAATTATGATGATTATACAACTCATTGGAAAATAAACCAATCAGATAGTTAAATTTTCCTTAGTTACGCTGTATAATATCGGTTATTTGCGTTGCTAAGTAGTGTTTCGTGAAATACCACTAGTGGTGTTTCGGCCGCAAACAAATAAATCATATCTTCCATGAATATAAACAAACAATTAATATTTTTGATATTTGACATGGTTGATTCGTTGTATAGTCTTAACATATACAACTCGAGCTTCGAAAATCATCTGAATATACAGTTGCGGACTCGATGTGTTACCTAAGAAACACAACTCCACCTGCGGTGCCGTTGTGTTTCCTAGGCAACACAACTCGTCCTATAAATTGTATATTCGATTATTTTCGAACCTCTTGTTGTATAACTAGTGATTATTTTCATAAATACACTCCCAAGCAACTAATTTTTAAACGGCTTAAAAAAGAATTTTTTTTTTAAACGGCTCAACCGATTTTCACAATACAATATTTTTTTGAAAGCCTGAAATTTTTACTTTAAAGTGACACTATCTTCATGAAAATTGGTTCAGTACTTTTTTTTTATAATGAATTTTGACTGAAAACGCAACCAAAATTAATGATTATGAACAAAAATGTTGCGGATATTTAAATTTAAATTACAACAAAAAATTCAAGAAAAACAAAGACGGATGGTTAATAGTTAGTATTACCCCCCCCCCCTCCCACACAATTTTGAGGTCACAGATGTTAGACGGTACTGGATTTTTGGCTCGGATCCTCCGTTTTAATTTGTCCCGTAAATGCTCATTTGGATTCATGTCTGGACTGAGGGCTGGCCACCTCATCGTCTCGAGTCCAACCTCATCCATGACCTGCCGAATGGTTCGAGCTGTATAACACCAGGCATTGTCATGCATCAATATGAAATCTTCCCCTATATATCCTGCGTAGGGCACTACATGATCCAAGAGAATGTCCTCGATATATCGTTCAGCGATCAGACCTCCTCTACGGCCTCCACCAGGTACGAAAATAAGATGTTTTCCCTCAAGCAATATGCCAGCCAACACCATGCACGAATCACCGTCGTACGAGACTGTTTCAGCAAAACAGCACTACGAAAATCGCTCTCCTGGACGCCCGTAGACCCTGTCTCCCCTATCACTACCATGGGGAAATATTCTGCACTCGTCAGTGAATAGAACGGTCCTCCATTACTCGATGCTCCAATTGATGTGTTCGCGAGCAAATTCGAATCGCTCTTTGTGCTGGCGTGCTGTCAATTTTGGGCCTCTAGCGGGCCGTCTTGGAATGAGGTTGGCTTTCTTCAAGCATCTTCTTACTACCCATGGACTAACAGCTACTTCTCAAACTTATCTTAGCTCCTGCTGCACATGCCCGTGAGATGACGATTTCGCAGTGAAATTAGGACGATAAATCGATCGTCCCTCTCAGATGTACACCGATATCGGCTAGTATTTGGTCTCCGATTGATGATACCAGTTTCCTTAAGCCTTCTGGATACTTTTGAGACAAGAGATTTTCTCATGTTTAGGTGACGAGCGACTTCTCGTTGATTGTGTCCTTCTTACAATAAAGCAATAACTTATAGCCCATACTTACAGCCCCTACTTCAACATTTGAGGACGTCGAATTCCATTTTCTACGCATTTGTAAATGGTTCAAATACTCCAACGACCAACGCTTCCAAAATTGACGTAATAAATACTGAATTCAAAAATTTTCAATTTTCTCGAGTTCTAACTGATCAGGATCTATTTTGTTTTTATGGAAATTTCGGCCATTCAGATGAGTTAGACTGGAGATAGGAATGTCCAGTCCACCATAACTCTGCATTTTTAATTTCATGTGGCATGAGGCCTCGTAATGCCAGGTCAGCTGGGTTGTTCAGTGACGGTACATAATACCAATCCTCTGGCTTTGTTAAATGCGACTAAAGTAGCAAATCTAGCTGGTACTGATTTTATGCGATATAATGTGATTTCTGATTCAGACCAAAGACATATTCTAGTGAAATTAATATCAATATTTGATTTTACTTTATGTGCTAATTGAGCTGTTACAACTGCAGCACAAAGTTCTAATCTCGGTATCGTTTGTTTATTCAGGGGTGCGATTCTTGATTTTGCACACAGCAATTTTACTTGGCAATTTCTCGAACGGTCACAACTCCGAAGTTAGTTTGAATAACCGTATCCCAATTCTGACGCGTCCCCGAGCGCGTGAAGTTCTGTGAACTCAGCCTGGGGAATTATTATACAACGTGGAATATTAAGATTTATTTTAGAGATTTCTAATTTAAATTTATTCCAATAGTTTCCCCTTTCACCCGACAATTCGTCGTCCCACGAGATCTTGGAGTCTGCCCATAATGATTGCATATACAACTTCGCTAATAATATTACTGGCGTACAAACTCCTAATTGATCGTACAACTGCGCGATCTCAGATAGGACAGTACGTTTAGTACATTTATCAAAATTAATAAACTTCGGAAAATTTATTACTAATAAATACAACGTGAAATTCCATTTTAACCCAAGAACTGAAACTGAAGTTATTTTTTCATCATCTTCTTCAAGTGATAATTGTAGAAAGTTTTAATGCCACTTTCTCAATCCAAACCCGTCGCGTTTGAGTAATTTCATAAGATCATCTTTTATAATTTGAGCTTGGGCCTCTGAGATTGTTCCCGATACGAGATCATCCACATAGAAATCAGACAATAGAATCTTTGATGAAATACCAACTTGTTTTAACGTGCGTATAGCCAGGAATGGAGTACTTGCCGTCCCGTACGTTACGGTATTTATTCGAAAACATTTTACGACAAAGTCTTGACAATCCCGCCACCAAACTCTATGTAAATCACGTTGATTTTCGTGAATCAGAATCTGGCGATACATCTAAGCGATACATCTAAGCGATATCCGCCGTAAAACCAATTACTTGCTTTCGAAAACGAATGATCACAGAAAAAAAATCATTTTGGATCGTGGGCCCTATCATGAGAGTATCATTTAGCGAAATATTTGTTTAACTTTTAGCCGAAGCATTGAACACTACTCTTAATTTGGTTGCGGTACTACCCTCTCAAGTAAAAGACTTTGCCGCATTCGGAGTTGCATTGCTCTGGTGACATCACCAGTTTCATATCGCTCAAGCTTAAATAATCCTCCATATATTGTATATATTTAGATCGCACTTCGGGAGTTTTAATAAGTCTACGCTCGAGAGAATTAAATTGACGCCATGCAGAAAGACCTGATTCGCCCAACTCGGAAATATTCGGTTTAAGTCGCAATGACATACTGTATCCTCCAGTTTGATCACGAGAAACATTGTCAGCATAGTGTTCTTTGCATAGCTTTTCTGCAATTGCCAATTTATTGGGAGAGGATATCTCCTCAATTTTCCAGGAATTTTCAATTTGCGAACTCAACTCAACTAATGTACTAACATGTGATATGGGTATATTTATTGAATTTAAACTCTGAATACAATTAGTCATAAAAGCAGTGCATTCAACTTTTCCGGATATAACATAACCGAATTCAGACTTTTGAAAAGGCTGCAGTTCGGCAACTAGTTGAATTTTATCACCTAACATGATTTCATGATAAATCTTAGCTCCGATCAATAAATCTATTTTATCTGGCGTAAACAACAACGGATCAGCCAGAACAATATGATTAAACGGAAACGAGTGGTAAATTACCAGTTATTTTTGGTAACACCAAAAATTCTAATATATTTGAATAGTCTGGCACACAAGATGCAACTTCCTCTTTCACTTTATGTCGAATCATCGTCAAACCTTGACAATGCCTGCAATTGGTATAGAAAGAGGTTGCTTTTTAATGTTTAAAAATTGACAAACCCTTTCTGTGATAAAGTTCGTCTGAGATCCACTATCAAGTAAGACTCGAACTTTTAACTTATGCCCATTGGTATTTTTCGCATAAATAATAGCAGTTGCCAAAAGAATTTGGTGCACCTTGACATTAGATTCGCTGTTTGAAGAAATCATATTTTGAGCTTGCGTACGTAATGTATTTTGTACGCCACTGGGGAGCAACGACTTTATTTGCTCGGATTGATTGAATGAAAATGTTAACGGGTTAAAAAGGGTTAAACATTGTTATTAAAGAGGTTAAAACATTGTTATTATTGGATGATGTACCGGCATTTGAGATTCCTCCATTTGCAGAAGTTCTACCATTTGACCCAAATTTCTTATTGGTTGTATTTCCGAAATGTAACAATGTATTATGTTTCAGATTACATATGTATTTGGCATGGTTTGGCAGTACATTTTGAAACTTTATTGTTATGTCTCAAACAATATTACAACATAACCGATTTTCACTTGTAAATGCATACATCTCTTCTGGAGAGATCTTAGAATCAGAAAACTTCCCACAATTTGAAAGTCCATGACCTCCTTTACAATATGGACAAACTACAACGTTGGTTACCAGTGAACGATGTTCACTTTTATCTAACTTACTTCTGAATCTCATTGATTTTCCTACATCCCTTTTATGCATTGTACTGTTTGTTGGTAAATTATTCAATGAATTCCGCATAAGTAAGTAGTTTATCATGTGGTGTTTTAGTAACTATCTCAACACGTGACGGATTATTTAACTTTTCAAGCAGATGATGATTTAGGAAAAGATCCCAGCTAGTCGTAACTACTCCTAAGGCTCGAATCACATTATAATGTTTCTCAACAGTATTTATGAAACCTTTAAGTGAATTAGACGAATGCTCTTTCGGCTTTTCGACTTCATTAATATATTGCATAAGCTTTCTTTTAATTGAATTTTCATTGTTATAATTATCAAATATAGTCTTCCATGCAATCGGATAATTGTCACTGATATGCCTGACCCGTCTTAACGCAAGAAATTAAATAATGAAATTTTGTAGTTAGACCTAACCGATTATTCGTACGATTCAAATCTAAATAAATATCCCTAAAGCGCAGCCAATTCATCTGATCGCCATCGAATGATGGTAACTTAATTTCAGGCAATTTCAGTGATGCACTACTTTGAACAATTGACGATGAATTAACCTTATCACCAACTCCACTAACCTCTGCTTCTGAATTTTTAATGAGAAAAGCAGTTTTATTTTGTGCTTCATTTATCAAATCTAAAATAATGATTCAACGCACCCATAATCATCTTCGAATTTATATCTTGTTTCGATTTCCAACGGTTCAGTGGTTTCAATTTCTGTTTGCACTTCGTCAAACCGCGAATAAGTCAGAGGCAATCTGGTGTGGGCTGACTGCATTTTCCCTAACGTTTTAATCTTACCACCTGATAATTGGTTGCTAAAATAAGTAACTTGGCTTTTATGAACCTTACGTTTATTTTTTAATAATTTGAAATTCGCAACCGTTACGTCCTCGTCATCAGACATTTTAAATCTAAACTTTATGTAATTATAATATGAATTACTATCACTTGAAATAACTACTATCTATGTTATTATGTTTAATTACTGTAATATGAATAAATTCGACTACTTAAATCTATTTTTAATCAATTAAAATTTTTATTAAAATAATTTATTCGAATTACTTTATTTACGTTACGAATATCTTCTAATGGCATCGATATAAATTGTCGCCAATTAATAATTAATTAATACCTCACTATCTAATTCTTAGTGTTGATATATCCCGCTTATTCAGTGGAACTTCTCGCTGGTGCTATTTGTAGTTTTAAAGAAACGTGGTTCTCGTAATTTCGACGCACCCGTTCTTTATTATTTTTGAAGATACTTGGTTCTCGGTATTTCGATGAACCCGTTTTTTGTACTTTTGGACACACCTGGTTCTCGATATTTCGACGAACTCGGTATTTCAGTAAATTGATGACATGTGGTTTCGTAATTTCGACGAACCCGTTACAGGTCATCCTTGAGATACGTCGTAGATACGTTCTTGAAAACGCGACGTAAGTCAAAACGACGTAAGTCGAAAAAAATTGAGAAATAAATAAAAGCAATACCGAAAATAATATACACTTTAACTAAAAATAAAGAAATTTACTATATATGTACATCCATACATATTATGTGTATACTAACAAAAATGTATGAACAAGGTCCTTTGATCGCTTATATCACAAATACCATAAAAAAAAATTAAAACTGGTTCTTTTCCAATTACATATTATTATTTTTGATGGTTACTGTTTTGTGTTAGAAGGTAAAGGAAGGAAGAGAAAATAATATTAGAAATTTACTATTGTTTTCTTTTTTCTTCCTTTATCTACTACATATTACAAAACAATAGAAAATAATATGCGCCATAAAAATATTCAAAATCCTCAGATAAGTTTTTTTTTCACGACGTAACTCAAAGCAAAAAACGACGTAACTCAAATCAAGGGAGTAATTTATAAACGACGTAACTCGAAAATGACGTAAATCAAAACGACGTAACTCCAGGATCGACTGTATTTGTAATTTTTTAAATATTAATAATGCAATTGAAGTGCATTCGACGAAGCACATCCATATATTTAGAATGTTGCTTATACTTTTGATCAATTTTATTTTCAACACGATGCAGCAGATGACGCATTCTCCCGGAGCCAGTACGGTCTGCTATATGTCAGTGTAGACTCTGATATACCTCTTGTGCTCTGCGGCGATTTCAACATCGATGTTATCGCTAAACCCTAATTCGTGCGCTTCATCAAGGACACCTTTGACCCGGACTGCGTCTCCAACACACTAGCCTCGACGACTTTGGGAGGCACTTGTCTGTGTCTCACATTTGTCAGGCACATCACCGCTGAGACCCTGCGCTTCATATCGTACTTCTCGTACCATAGCCCAATACTTAATCGTTTGCAAACAACCATAGCACTCTCATTTCATTATGCTAATAATAAAGAAATTTATTTTAACAAACCCATACATCGTGCCATTTCTAGCACCGTTTATAAACGTTATCACGGAAAACACCTACGGCCGTGTATAGAAGGCACAGCCTACCCCGATTTTTTGTTATTGCAGAAGTATTTGCACATAACCCGATTAAAATAATGTTTTCGTGTTCATTTTCAAAAAATATTGAAATACAGTACGGTATAAGTCAGGTGATGTTGTATGAAATGTTGTAACCATCACGTTTTTCGCTTCGATATGTTATAACCATCACGTTTTTCGCTTCGATATATTTTCGATAGAATAACGGCACTTTAGAACTAAATTGTTTTAAAATTTTATATTTTTAACAAAGGAGTACAGTTATTCTAACGCAAATGCATCGAAGCGAAAAACGTGATGGTTACAACATCTCACCCCAGCAGGTTCCACAAATTCCACAAATGATACAACTTCAAAAATGTTTTTGAATTTTTAGTGCTTAGTTATAATTGACGCTTATCAATGAGAAATGAATCTAGAACAAGAATGTTAATAAAGTAAAGGAACAATCCCTTTAGTTGAGAAAAATACGGAATAAATAAATTTGATATTAAAACTTGAAAACAAAAATGAATGCAACTAATGTGTTGATTTCAGCGAGAGAAAATATTCTCGAGATGTACATACAAAGTTGTGGGGCATGGAGTGCTTGGCCAGGATGTGATGACAGTGCGACCGTCAGTGATGTGAGGTTCCATGAAGAGTGAGTGATCATGAGTAGAGTAATTAATCGATTTAAATTAAATTTATATTTTTGGAATTGTCCGTGTTTAAGAATCAGTGTGCCCACCTGGTTGATTGATCGCTCTCTCGAATTGGTTCCGCCTTGTTGTGACGAGAATGCGGTGAGTTGGGTACATATAGTTGTACGCCGTGTATTGGTAACGGAAAGCAATCAAAAAATGCCACGTTGTACATGAGCAAATTTGTAAAGATGGCAGAAGCCACCTTAAGCTTGGACTCAGGGGTCTTATTAGGTTTAGGGAATTAATGAAAATGATGGTACTGCTTTAGTCGGTATATTGAATTATTAGCATAATATAAATAAAAATAAGGTTGAATTTTATATGAAATAAACAGAGTTGTTAATGCTTGAAGAATTGAGAATTATTTAAAGAAATTGAATTTGGGTTCCTCTGACTAGGAGATAATAGGCAGAGAATGAAATGTACATAGAATTTAATTGAGACTACTCACGGCAAGAGCCGTGGTTGTCATATATTGCACTAAATTTTTTTTGTCTGAGGGAGTTTGTAACTTTCAGATAAACAATATTATGGACTTCGAGGATAAATCGAAACCTCAATCGGAGGATTATGAAATGATTGAAGAAGATATTGACCTAGGTTGTGGACAATTGAATCAAGAACAATTGTAAAGCATTAGGATACAGCATATACAGTCTCTGGAACCTTTATTTATGGAAATTTCAGAGAGTGATATTTTTGAGATATTGTCAGGTTCTGATTTACGGGTACCAAAGGAGTTTAAGGTGACATTTTGAGTTTTTCGAAAATATGGATATGCGATAATCGTCAATGTAGTATTCTGATTACGGATGCAGTATACGTCGAAATTGAGAATCGATTTATGTCAGCCTTGGGTAGAATACAGGATAGATTAGAGGCGCTGAGTAGTAAGGAGCCGAGTTGTAGCGCGTCGGTTTTGGTTGAGCCCGAAGGCCGATTGCCAATTGCGGTCAGGGTAGAAACAAACGGGCCTCCACAACTTGGGAAGTCTAATGGAAACCCTGCCGACTGGTTGGCATTTCGGAATGGCTGAGGTTCTTAATAAGGATTATGACCCAGTTACGAAATTGCTTTATTTGCAGCAGGCCTGTGTGGGAAAGGCTGCTGTGACGTTGGGTCCATGACAACTTTCTCGTGATAATTCCGAAGCAGCATGAAAAATTATGATGAAAATTTATAATGACAATTATCATGTCATTCATGGCATTTTGGATAGAATGTATGCTGTTAAATCCAGGATCGTGAAACTCATGATTCGTTACGGGTTATACTAGACTCCTTAAATAGTGGAATCAGACAACTGGAAATCATTGTGGGGCCAGAGAAATTGTGCGATCAAGTTTGGATCCATTACGCGAAACAACGGTTACCTAAGTGCACATTGGATGCATGGGAGCAATATCGTAATCAGAATGACGAAGCCCGCCTGCCAACGCTGGTCCAACTCAGGAACTTTTTGGATGTCAAATCAAAGGGGCGACAGGAATCTGAAGAGAAATGACATGAATGGTCATGAAGAGCAATGTTGTAAAAGGTAAAATAACGCCATCTAGTCAATGGATGATGGCCAGAATTATCGAAGTATTTATTGGATGAGATGACAAAGCGAGAATATGCAAGGTAAAGACGGAGAAAGGCAAATTAGTACGACCAATCAATCAATTATGTTTACTACCAATGGAGAAAGGAGCAGTCACATCTGATGCTGGTTTTCCTTACGGTTTTATAATGGAAGTTTTCCCTAAGGTTGCCCCAGTGTCCTAGAGCAAATGCTGGATGTTGATTATGGAAATTTGTGTACGAGAAGATATGGAGAAGAGCATGTCTGGACCGCGCTGTTTTTATGGGAATAGTAGGAAGGAATTATTTGATAGAATCATTCAACATGACGATGGGAGCCATTAAGGGGTCATCTAGCTCGTCAAGCTGACTAATGCTGCTGAAAGCGGTAAAACTATTGTATATAACATACTCATCCGTGGTTCCAATATTGAACGCGCGGATGAATGTGAGCAAGAGAGATAAAAAGGAAAAGAAAACAGTAGAAAGTTTAATCGCAATAAAGAAACCGAACGAATCGGACGAAATATATATAAGTGCTTTTATTTCGGAATACAAACAGTAATTTCAAAATATCAATATTTCTTCGGCAGCACACCTTTGGACATTTTTACATCACTTTTATACGCAATTTTAATGTTTAAAAGTTGCTTTTCTCTAGTGACTGGAATCAACCCCTAAATTCCAAACCATTATGTTCAAAACTCTACATCGTTTAATGTTGTTAATTTGAATTTTCTAAGTGCAGACGGTATTAAAGTTGACTTAAATATTCAGGGCGAAAGTATTACATTTGTCTGTTTCTATAGATTACATGGTGTTGTCGTTGACCTCTTTATTGAGGAACTTCAAACATTTGTGTATCAATCGACTGAAAAGAATATTTTTATTTTGGGTGATGTTAACATAAATTTATTGGTTGAATCTCGTGTGAATAATGATTACATTCTATTAATGGCATCAAATGGTTTTAAGTCTCTTATTAATGATATAACTAGACCTACATCTTCTACTTGCTTGGATCATGTTTTTGTTAGAAATAGAATAAATTTTAATTTTTCAGCTAGTGTTTTTGTTAAACATTTCGCAGTCACTGATCACTCAACTATTTGCTTAAGTTTAAAAAAATTAACCGCTTCAGATAATAGTCAAAATAATCAGTCGAAATCGTTCACAAAAGTAAATTATGATAAACTAAATAATCGTTTAAGATATGAATCATGGGACAAAGTTTACACATCAGCAAATGTAAATAATGCTTTTGATATATTTCTTTCAATTTTAAATAATCATGTTAAGTCTTGTAAAATATCTTGTAATTTAAAATCACAACCCGTTAAACTTCAAAATTGGATTCATAGTGGTCTTTGCAAAGCGATAGCATATAAAAATAAACTTTATAAAAAGCATAGGCGTCATCCGGGCAATGTAAAACTGGAAAGGCTCTTTCTAAAACAAAAAAGTTTTGTTGTTGCCAGCATTAAGCAATCTAAGAAGCAGTATTTTGAAAAACTGTTTGAAAAAAATAAAAGTAACCCTAAAGCTCAATGGCGTACGATTAATAGTTTAATTAAGGAAGTTCCGAATACAATAAAAACTTACGAAATTTTGGACTCTAACGGGAGAACTCATACTAACGACTCAAAAATAGCAAACATTTTTAATCAGTTTTTTTCTACTATTTCAGCTAAATTGAAGCAAGATAATATTGAAATTAACTCTTTAAGTGAGTCTGAGAAAGAATTACTGATGTTTTCAAATCATTTTGAAACAAAAAATTTCTTTTTTACGCCGGTTGTATCTTCTGAATTGTTTAAAATTATTAGCAGTTTAAAAAATTCTGAATCATGCGGTGAGGATGGTTTTAGTAATGGAATAATTAAACAAATTTGCTTTAATATAATAGATCCACTCACATTTATTTTTAATTTTAGTATTAGTACCGCCACCTTTCCAATTAAACTTAAAAATGCTGTTATTATTCCATTGTTCAAAAGCGGGGAAACTTCAAACATGTCAAATTTTCGTCCTATTTCGTTGTTATCAGTTTTTTCAAAGATTTTTGAAAAATTAGTAAAAAATAGAATGATCATATTCTTGCAAGAGACACAATTTTTTAATAATGATCAATTTGGTTTCAGAGCATCCTTAAATACAGAGGACGCGATTCTCAAATTGTTGTCCAATATTTACAATGGCTTAAATAATAATAAAAAATGTGGAGCTCTGTTCATAGACATTACCAAGGCTTTTGATACTGTTGACCACAAAATTTTGGTTAATAAGTTATATTATGCTGGATTTAGAGGGAAGGAATTAGATTGGTTTAAGTCGTACTTGGATTCCAGAATGCAGCGGGTTAAAATTAATGATATTTATAGTAATTATTTGGAAGTTTTAAATGGTGTACCGCAGGGTTCGGTGCTAGGACCTATTTTATTTATCATTTATATTAACTCTTTGCTTAGTTTGGAATTCAAAGGGCAGCCAGTAGCGTTCGCAGACGATACTGCTCTTTCATATACTTCTATTTCTTTCCGAGAGGTACAAGACTGCATGGTAAATGATTTGTATACCCTGAGGAAATGGTTCAATTTGCATTCTATGATTCTGAGTCCTAAATCGAAATTTGTTTTGTTTAATATGAGTGACACTAAGTTAGATTCTAATTATGATCTTGTGATGTGTCATTCTGTAAATTGTGATAATCATTTATGTACTGATAAGTGCATTAAAATTGACAGAGTTGTAAGCTTTAAATACTAGGTGTTACTCTAGATGATCGTTTGAAATTTGTAGACCACATTAAAAGCTTAAAACAACACATGTATGCGAGTGTTAGAAAATTTCATATATTAAGGTCACTTTGCCCGAAATATATTATGAAGTCCCTATATTATTCTTTGATTCAGTCAAAAATCAATTATGGTATTGCTTGTTGGGGAGGAACGTACTTAAATAATTTAAAACCGTTAATAGTTGCCCAAAAATATATTCTCCGAACCATTTTCTTCAAGAACAGACGCTTCCCGTCTTTTACTTTGTTTAAGTCTTCTAAAATATTACCGTTACGCCATTTATATGTATATAGAGTTTTGAAAATATTTTATACTAGAAGTGGGTATGATAAAGTAAAAACTAACATAAAGTATAATTTAAGAACTACAAATAGGTGCATAGTTCCATTTACAAAGAAAGAATATTTTCGTCGATTTTATGATTGTTCCGCACCATACTTGTATAATAACTTACCCCAGTTTGTGAAGTCAGATAACCGAATAAATATTTTCTTACGGAATCTTAAGTTATGGCTGTTTGATATGCTTGATGACATTGAAAGGTATTTTTAAAGTAATTGTAATGAACTCGTCGTGCATTTATTCTCATGTTTATTTATACTAATTTTTCTTTTTCTTTTATCATTTTTTCTCATCCAAAGTTTTTTTAAAGTTCTTATTTTTTTAGTTTTTGTCTCTCTAGGTATGTTTTCTTATAATCTTTTCTAGTCATACATATATGTACACATATTTTAATAATATAATTAAATAAATAATTGATTGGTTGCACCTCACGCAAATAAATTTGATTATAAAATATTTTATCTTGATGGGGCATTTAACACAACATTTCTATATGTTTCAAATGTTCCTAATTATTTATCTGTTGTCTTGATTATTTACTTTTAAGTTAATAGAATGTTTATTTAGGTAATTTATATTGTTATTGTATTAATTTGTAAGGCAAGGTCATTAAATAAAAAAATAAAACATTGTATTTAATTCAGATAAATAAAAATAAAATAAATAAATAAATAAAAAATTTAAATCTCCACACTCGTTATTCCTTAATCTAATTCTTGCTTCTCGGCAACCTCAAACTTAAATCCCCACACTCGTTATTCTCTAACGAAAAAATTTTGAATACAATTGAATATGACGTCAACAGTTATTTTGATAGACCCCTATAGAGAAAAGATTTTAGTTGCAATACTTCGATTCTAATAATAATAATTGTTATCATGGTGGATTGGACAAACGCTTTAAACTGCACTTGGTAAACAACACCAATTTCTGAAATACCACATTTTAGCTCGTCCCACATATAAAATTTTAAAGGTCTGAACTTGACATTCAATTGTTTCACCCTTGCTGCACAAAAGCACACAAAACATGATTATCTCAAAAATTAAATTATTCAAATCCCCTTGTAATCCAATAATAGATAGCAACATTTGGTTGTTTTGTTAATGTTACTGTAAATAAATTACAGATTTAAAAGCCCAAAAATGCCCTCTTCAATGAAGTTTTATTCTCTGAAACAGTAATTGGTGTTTGTTGTTGCTACGTTTAATAAAATTAATAAAACATGGAAAATCAATAATTTTCTATTTATTTTTATTTTTATACTGATGTAACATTTTTTGAGGCAGGCATATAGGCCATCCCATTGGTTTTACGGAATGGGCATGGTATGAGAAAAAAGAGAATGGAAAAAAATTTTAATCCGATTTTCCCGGAAAACAAATAAAATTCTAATAAAATAACAATTTTATTATTGTTTCAAATGTATGTATGTATTTGTATGTATGGGTGTAAGTACAACATGTCTGTATATTTGCGAATCAATTTGAATTTTTTTCTCCGAGGATAATCATATAGATATGTGTATATGCGATGATCCCACCGGTGAGTGTATGTGTGTGTGTGTGTTTGTCTGGTTTTTTCTGGATTGATAATACTAGGAACATATTCATAGGATTACAGGTGGAAGATTTTGAATTATTGCATTATGTTGCATGTTTTACTAAAAAAAAATGTTTGCAGCAATACTAATCCTAATGATTGTTTTTTCTTGTTTTTGGTATTTCGGATCAGACAGATTTAATTATTTTTTAGTATTACCCGTGATGACTAGGCACGATTGTGTCTTAGTATTTACTATAATCCAATTAACGAAAATGTTCATTCAAATTTAAATTATTTTTTGCTTCTTCAAACTTCCAAAGACAAATAATGAAAGTGTCACGTTCCATAAAATGGCGTCAGACGCAAAGTCTGTGAAGTAAACAAAATTTTATTTGGACAACAACAACCTTGACTGGAAATCTATATTATTTATAAAAACTTATATAGCGTTTACAGTTGTATCCTTTTACCCATTAAAAGTCTGCTTGTTTATATTGTATATCGACGAAGACGTCTTTCAAAATGTGATTGAGATTGATTTTTTACCAAACACAATATTTACAAGAATCGAACGGTTCGTTTATAAATTGGTTTTAAATTTTATTATACAAATGAGGTCATCACGATTTATTTATTGTAATTTACACTTCACTCGAAAATTGGCCCCTCATAGCAAAAAAAAATATATAATTTAATACCAAACATAATATAACACATAAAAACCACAAAATTATATTACGAGACCACAGAGAAAAAACTTGTCGATTATTACATTAAAAATTATAATTTTCAACTACTTTAGATCATCACGATGATCATTTTGATAAAAATAAAAATATTTTTTTTATGATTACAGTGATTTCAAGCGCTTGTAAATAACAATACTTGAGTACAATTATTTTTGATGGTTTCAATTTTTGTAAGTTGATTATAAGAAAAATAACCGTTTTATGATTATAATTCGATTAAAGTAGAGAAACGATGGTAAAAATAAAATCATATTTATTCTTTTTAACTTCTCACCCTAAAGAAGTTGGCATGAGAAAATTAAAATGTGCAAAATAAGAAATTGTTGTCTTATAATCACTTATATTTTCTTCATGATTGTTCGGTTATTATATTCAAACAAGATGAGCCTTTGTTGATATATTTAAAGCAGCCTAGCTATCTGGCATTATACTGATGTGTGTTCTACCTTTATTTCTTTACTTAAGAACTTGTCAATGATTTAAACTTCGAACTAGGATAATGCAAGTGGAAATGCTAAGCCGAGTTGTTCCAGATTCTCATCAATAGGTAAAATCAATTCAGCCAGAAGATACATTGGTGAAATTGAAGATCGCTAAAACTATATTTTTATAAGGACTTAATTTCGATATAGCTCGTACCGTAGTTCCTGTTGAGGTTTTAATTATTGCTACTCTTGACAATTTATCGTCCCCATAATGTCATTTGATGATTCGGGCCAGTCGCCACTTCAGAGGTGGCAGATTATCCTCCCTAAATAAAACTAAATGCTCAACTGATGTTGTAATTCGGCAAGGCATTCTTTAGTCAGATTAAGGTTCGAGTTTTCATCGCGAATAGAAGTGACGTGCAAATTGTTTTCCAAAATAATTTTTTCCACAATAATAAAATAATTTTGAATTGTATTATTGATTTTATAGTGTGATTATAGTGATTGGGTGTTTTGATTATTATACATTATACGTACATTTATTGTTATTGTTGTGTTTTTGTTTTGTTTTTTCGTTACTTTTCGTTGGTGTTGTGTTTTTCCTTGTTGTGTTCTTTTATTCATTTTAATGAATTGTGGCAAGTGTGATGCGGATTTATCCACTTTAAAGGAGAAAATCGGATGATCTGGCTTTTGCAACAGAGCTTACCATTATGGTTGTGCAGAAGTGGATCGAACGTCATTTAATGTCACACTGAAATGCGCCAACATAATGTGGTTCTGCAATGATTGTAGAGACAGAAAAATGTTTTCACCAAATTCTAACTGGAACATTCCAATTCATAAGCAAATTAATATTACGCAGCATTAAACGGAGAAGTGCTAGCAGAAGGAGATTGACAAGAACAAGGAGAATATTAGCTTAATACTTAAAAAACCTGAAACTCCAGAAAAAAGAACGATTAACACAGGGCCAAGTGAAAGTGGTTAATGACCTTTGCGGCACTACGACTCAAGCAGAATCAAAAACTAAGCCCCAAATATTGATTCTTCAGAGGCATCATCTAGCAAACCAGATAACATTTGCCTTAGCAGCCCCTCGAATAATCGGGAAATATCCGAAGTTAATACCCAGTCGAAATTAAACAATCAACAAGCAGTACGAGGTTCTAATATCTTGCCAGATATTATTATCAAAACGGTACCACATAAATTTTGGCTTCACCTATCCAGACTGCATCCTCTAACAACCGAGGATGATGTTTTAGCTACGGCTAATAAGTGTTTGGGAACAAGTTTCTACAATATTGGTAAATTGATTCTCAAAACGAAAAAAATTAGCTATAAATCTTTTCAGAACCCCAATGAAAGCCTCAATCGTCAAATCCGAGGCGACTTCTAAATGTACTGCCTTTGTCGAAAAACAGACAAATACTACGATATATGCTTTGGCCGGTCGTTTGCCTGGAAGTTTGTAGTAAATTGAATTCAGTTCACAGTAATCCAATCTTGTTGAAGTGAATGGAGGGGCACCGACGGTTCCTAGAGTAGGTAAACAGTGTATGAACGTTTTTGAAGCGAGACATTTATCATTGATTGGCCAATAGATTGGCCAAACGCCTACATCTACAATGATAATAACACAGTTACACAGGAGATTGTAAGGATATGGATTATTGATTGGACGGGAGAACAATAAGATGTTTGGATGTATAGGAGAAATCAGATTTATCAAGGCACGACCACCAATATTTGTATCATCTAGAAATACAGATATGATAATGAGACGACTTTTTCGTGAGGTGGGACGTCCCTTATGCAAATCAGCGGTTCTATTTCCGTAGGCTCTCCGTTGAACTATCATTACAATCATAAGCCTGGCTGGCGTTGTTGATTTCATTAGTTGATAAGAGCCCAGTCTGGCATTCGTTAATATTTCTATTATCAAGAAATCGACAAATATAAGCAATCACGTTAAACAATGATCTAATGTCGTCAAAGTTGAGTTTCGTTTTTTCTTTCTTTCGGGTACATCATCATCAGATTTTACTTGTGCTGGTGATTCATATTTTTTGAGTGATGATAATAATGCAGGTCCATTGAACCAAATTGATGATTGTAAGAATTGTTTAGGCATGAGACTACACTCTAAAAAATGAAGATGGAAGTGCGTAAAATTACCATGATATTAATGGCAACTTTTGGTGTAAATATGCAACGGTTGCTTACAAATCAACCGATATCTGTGCATAAGAAAATAAATACAGTAAAAATAGTAAAATTACCCCGTTTTATGTATTAGTCGTATCTAAAGAGTAAACAAATACCAACGAGTATGTAAAGTTAAACTTAAAGTCGTAAATTTAAACCATTTGTGTAACACAATACTTTTTAATGTGTAAATTTACAGTTAAAGTCGTAAATGTACTCTCCTGACGCAAAAATGGTTTGTTTATAGATGTAAACCGTTCTTTTTTTTTCTTTTGTGTTAACCTCGTGTTTCTTTGTAAAGATGCATTGCGTTATAGTGACTGATCATGATAAGATGATAAAGTGTTTTATGTAATAAAATTTATAAATTAAAATTAAAAATAGTTATAATTAATAATTTTAAGTTTAATATTAATATAATCCTATTCAGTTAAGTACTATTAAAATGTTTAAGTGCTCAAATTGTGATTTTAAGACCAGTGTAATTAAAAAATATAATAGGCATTTGTATGAACATCGAGGAAAAAAAAATATGCAATACATTTGCTTAGAGCCACATTGCGAAAAAAAATTTGACAATTATAAAAATTTTCAAGTACATTATTTTAGGAGCCATTCCTCACTAAAAACCTTAAATACTGTAGTGAATATTAGTCCATACAAGTGTAGTATAGTTAATTGCAATTTCACATCGAAATTTTTAAAAAATATCACTTCGCATTTAACAAAACATATAAATTTAAATAGTAAAATATCGTGCCCTGTTGATAGTTGTTCTAGAATTTTCTCAAATGGGTCATCATTTAGATCACATATTTCTCGAAAGCATTATGCTAATTTAGGCAATTTGAATGTCCAACATAAAAAGACTCTGAAAGTGTTAGAAATTCAAAGTTTAGAAAATGACCCTGTTGAGCTAAATTTACCTGAGAACACCACATCTTTTTTAAGCACAAAACGTGAAAATTCTTTCGAAACATTGTTTACAAAATTAAAATTTTCTTTTAGAGTGTCAGATTCTGCTCTACAATTTTTATATAATGAACTTTATGGAATAATAGATGTAGCTAACTCAAATCAAAATAGTTTTTTGAAAGATATAGGCATTCTTACAAAATATAAAAACGATCTCTCATTTAATTGTTTGCTTGACGAAATAAAAAAAGTTGGTTCTAAATTTAAACGGGAAAGCAACATAAGAAATAAAATGAGTTTTGTTAATTCCATAAAAGTAGCTTTAGGTTTTGATAATCATCATAATGAGTGTTATTTTCACTACACGCCAATTTTAGAAACCATTAAAACGTTAATGTCAGACTCTCAATTTTCAAAACTAATTAAAGAAGGCAAAAATGAAAAAGAAGATGTATTTTTTGATTACAATGATGGTTCTGTGTACAAAAATAATATATTCTTTTCATCTTCTCCCCAAAAACTAGAGATTATTCTTTTTCAAGATGCCTTTGAAACTTGCAACCCTTTGGGATCTTCAAAAAAGAAGCATAAGCTAGTTGGGGTATATATGATAATAGGAAACCTGAACGTAAAATATCGAACGCAAATTCAAAACATACAATTAGTATTATTATGTAAAGAGAAGTTTGTTAAACATTTTGGAATTGATAAAGTTTTTCAACCTTTAATAGAGGACCTTATTATCTTAGAAAAAGAAGGAGTGGATTATTTAGATTCTTTTGATCAAACAATTAAAAACATGCATGGTTCTTTATTTGCAATGACAGGCGATAATTTAGGTAGCCATCAGATTGGTGGGTTTGTTGAAAATTTCAGTTCTACTGAATTCTTTTGTCGTTGGTGCTATTTCACACGGACATCACTGAACAATTATGATTTGCGACCTGGTCAAAATCGAACTATTGAAAATTATTCAATCGACGTTATTGATGCAAATCATGGTGTAAAATCAGATTCCGTGTTAAACAGATTGGTTAATTTTCATGTTTGCAATCCAGGTCTTCCACCTTGTTTGGCGCATGACTTGTTCGAAGGAATTATCCCATACGACTTAATGTATATTTTAAAATATTTTACTAATTCAGGTTTTATATCCCTTGATAAAATAAATATTACTTTATCGAACCTAAGGAAAAAATTTAAACTTTCTCTTTCTTTCCCGAAAATTGAAAGTACAATGACTAAAGTTCCAGGAAAAGCTTATGAAATTTGGCACATACTAGTTATGATGCCGCTTATTTTAATGAATCACATTGAAAACTCAAATGACATTGTATGGAAATTTTTAACAACAATGGTCGAAATGTGTCGGCTAATTTGTGCTTCTGAAATTTCAAATTGCCAAATAGACTTGCTCTCGCACTATATATATTTGTATTACGAATACAGGAAAGATTGTTTTCCCAGGTATAAATTACGACCCAAACATCATTTTATCTACCATTACCCAGAATTAATTCGGAAATTCGGACCGCTTAAACTATTATGGACTATGGAATTTGAACAAAAAAATAAATATTTTAAAACTACTGCAAGAATGGCTAGAAACTTTCAAAATATTACTTTAACGCTATCTGAAAACCATCAGTTGATGCAAGTAGGACTTTTTGAAGATAGATTCAGAATTTTCATTAGTTCTGATAATGTCTTAGACTTAACAGACTCCATGTTCAACATTACATTACCAAACGGTTTTTGTTTTGTTACTAAGAAAATAGTATATTTCAATACAATTTACAATGAAAACGATTTTGTCATGGTAAATTGCAATGAATTAGGGAATATTGAAATCTTACAAATAAGTGCAATATTTTTAGACAAATCCTATCAACATGCTGTGTTTTATGGAAAAACTATTAAAATGTTGTATAACGAAAACTTATGTTTATACGAAAATTTTAGTGAAAAATGTGGCTCCTATTCGATTTGTCATCTTGAAAAACTTCTTGTAAAAAAACCGTTGCACATACTAAAAAAAAACAAATATTATTTTTCTCCTCCATGTTCTTTCGTGAATGATTGTTTTTTCAATTAATTCATGTAATTTACAAAAAAATTTAAATATATAACGTACATCTAAATAATTTATTTAATTATTCATTATAATAATAATATAATAATAATCATTTTTAGAGAATAGTTTTTGAAAAAAATTAATAAGATAACTATATCAACTTAAGCTTAGTAATTCGGATTTTTATAAAACTATATTCAAGTCACTATAACGATCTAATCAGTAATTTTACAAGCCATATGGCAATCAGTTAAACATAACTTCGTATGTAAAGAAAATAAATATAATATGGCTCAAGTGGACAAGAAATACGCAGTGAAAGTATGGAGCAGTGATAGAATGCTCAAGAAAACTTTTCTAACATTACCTCTAATTCATGAACTCTTACAAAAAGGTAAGTTTAAATTAATAATTCTGTTATATCAGAGTAGATAGGATAGGGACTGAACTAAAACCTTTTCGCTATGGAAAATCTTTCATAGGACTAAAGTTTTAGTTTATTCTCTATTTAGCATACTTCACCAATCACAATTGATAAAATAAAATTATATTAATCCGGTTTTTCTATTCCAGCTCACGATGTTGGGATACAAGGGTCTAAAATTGTACTTGAAACAGATGGTTCAGAAGTATGCGATGATGAAGTATTGGCGCATTACATTGAAGAAAAAAATGTATTTATGCTTCTCCAAAATCACCAAATTTGGACACAACAGGTTAATATTTCTGCAAGTTTTTTTAATGAAACATTTTCTGCGGATAAATCACATACTCAGCCCCTCGAAATTAATGAATTTATAATCACTCCACACAATAATCAAGAAGTAGAACCTCAGGGCGTAGAAAACGAATACAGAGAAATCATAATTCCTCCACCAAACTCTCCAGAACATGAGGACACTGATACCCTAAGCATATCCAGTACAGCTATGACTAATACATCAACATCATCCTCGAATTCAGTGTGTGTAATGCTTTTTTCTAATTTTATAATTCCCTGGAATAAATTTCCTTCAGACATTACAACAATGTTTAAAACCAAAATCTATCTTGGAAAAAGAATGAACTGTTTAGCCAACATACTCATCGATGAGATGCGTCAGATTTCATTTTACATTCCAATGTCCATTATTAGAACTGTTGCCCATAGAGTAGCATCCATATACCCGGATTCATTTTATTTAAAAGATAATGACCAAGTAATTATTACCACAATACCAGTGGCCTTAATAACTATTATGAAAAATAGAAATTCATTTCTTAATCGGCCTCCTAACCGTGTTCGTGAAGAGCTGATTGCAAATATACCAGCAAAACAGCGAAAAACAGCCAATGTTCTAAAGAACACTTGTGTCAACTGGCAACCACCAAATATTGAATCTGGAGAAACCTGTAACAGCATTGAATCCAAACAGAAGTATTTACAAAACATGTTTAAACAAAATAAGATATCAGCGGAAGAGCGCGAAACAGTTAAAAAGTTTATGAAAGACTGCTTTGCAGTACAGAGAGTTTTCCTTAATGATCGCAGCTCCATACCTGACGTTCAGCAGATTCAAGAAACATATCCCTTTTTATTTGAAAAGGAATTTGCTTTTCAACACTTCGAACAATTAATGGCCATAGATCCAATCAAAATTAAAACTGAATTTGAACAAAAACAGGAAATAGTCAAACGATTTTGGTCTGAAAGCAAACAAAAAAATATCAACGCGTGTGCCAAAGGCAGTAATACGAATAATTCTTGCAACTCTAATCTAATAAAATGTTTTTTCCTGTATTTCAATGAGGATCCATCCTATATGTTTAAAAGATTTGAGGTAAGTTCGCACTAATGTATACATAAAGCAAAAATATTCAAAGCTTTTCTTTTTCAGTTTGGAACAACTTTGGAGGAAATTATTAGCGCGTGTCCAACAAGCACACCATGGTTTGCACTTATAGGTGAGTTAATTTTAGAAAAATACGTTCTAAATCTATACTTAATTCGCCCATCAAAAATTATTAAAATGACTTATATTTCAGTAATTGATTGTCTTTTTTTATGAATTTTATAGATTACAAATATTATTGAAAATTCTATAATAATTCTATAATATTCTACAAAATTCAATAGAATTCTATAATATTTTATAAAATTCTATCAATTATAAATTACATAATTTTCTTTTTTGCAAGATTGATAACAACTAATTAATAAAAAAATTATAAATTTGAAATATTCTGGAATTATAATTGTTCATTTAAATATTTTTTCGTATCGAATTACAATCGGTTTGTGATATGAAGTCTGAAAGTTGCATTGTGTAATGCACGTTAATAATAAAATGCCAGATTTTAATTCATTTATATTTAAAATTATCTAATTTCAGATACATTAACGGACGATAAGAGCACAAGTTACATTTTTTTTGAGAAGGTTGTTGTCGGAAAATTTGAAAATTCAAAAATATTAGATTTATTTACTTTGTGTTTAACGTATTTTTATAACTTTAATATTTTATACCCAAAAAACATTTCTCAATCTTTAGAATTCTTTTCTCGTTTTTTCTTGAAACACTATATTAATAATATCAGAGGGAAAAAAAATCATATTAATAATATATCAAAAATTAATAATTTAATAAACAAATTAAATACGTATATCACAAAACAAATTGATTGAATACGGTTATTTATTGTAATTTGAATTTAAATATATCTAATCAAATTTTTAGAAGATGTATATATTTACAATACATACATTATATATGTATATTAAAAAATAATTGTGTGAGAATTAATCATTTTATTTGTATTATTTAATTTTGTTTTATATAAGTATTTTTGAGTTAAAATAGTGATTTGAATATGGTAGCCTACCTTAATTTTGAATATTTGGCTATTAATGTGATTGAATTTATTAATGAGTTTAAATAAAAACATATTAAACAACTTTAACAATTTTCTTTTATTTTTTATTACATCGCACAGTTTTAATTTACAGTAAAATTTTCACATTTAATCTCATTCTCAAGTGAGTTATAAGTTACACTTTACTGACCGGCTTTTACGATTAAATACTTAAATCTACTTATAAGATTTACGTCAAAGTTGTAAATTTTCCAACGAAATCCTGTAAAATTAAGCATGGATATATGCTATTTTACATAAATATATATGTAAATTTACACAAATCAGTTGATAATTTTAGAAAAATTAGGCTTTTATATGTAAATTTTGTAAATAATTTACATCTGAACGAGTACTTTTTCAGGTAATTTTACTTTTAATATGTGTAAATTTACAACATATAGTTGAAAATTCAGCCAAAATTTACGTATTTGGTCGTAAAATTGATATGCTAATTTTACTGGTTTTTCGTGTAAAATTCATCTTTTGTGGCGCAAATTTTATTTACACGTTAATGCGCAATTCTTTCAAAATACTCTTAGAGAGTAATTTTACTATGACTATTGATGGTATTGTGTTGCCATCGATTATCGGGGTTATTTTACATCAAAAACTTTTTAGAGTGTACGAGAAATAATGTCTGCCGGATCCAATTTCGATTCGACGTGATTCCAATTATCAATAGTTGAAAGTTATTGAATTTCTGCTACACGATTCGACCCAAATGTGTTCCAAATAGAGGTTGAAGGCTTGATTCAGTGCGGTACGATTGTGGAATCGGTTCAATAGATTGTGTGGCTAACCTTAAAGTTCAGGATTGGAAAGACTCGACTTACTGGAACCGATAAAAAATGCGCGGCATAAAGTTCCAGGCGGGAAATAGTTCAATCTTTCGTAGAAGGGCCACTCGCGACTTAGAACATAGAAGTAACACGATAATGTTCATTCTTGTTGACGCTGCGAGTGCAGATAACCCCACCATACGCAGATTCGCTAGCACTGGCGAAACCATGCAATTTTATTCTTCGTCTGCTGGCTCTCGTGAAAATAAAACAATTTTAATTCCGGAAGCTCACCTCGGTAAGTGGACCATTTGCTATAAAGCTCTTGAAGCAAAAAGGCATCCCAATCTTGCTTTAATTACCAAAGTTTAGCATAAAGATCTTACCCACTGTGATAACTGGGGCTACTAGTCCAAGAGGATCAAAAATTCCTGCAATGTTGGATATCACAGATCTTTTTGTAATCCTGTATTTTGGTCGGTCTTATAGATTGACGTGGAAAACAACATATCCATGCCTAATTGCCAATATATGGCCAGAATATTAACAAATTAGAATCGTTTAGATGAAGAAACTATTCACGATCAGTCTCTGGAATCTTCTGTAGAATATCAGGCTCATTCGATCACCATTTTTTAAGTGACATACTAGCAGTAGTCATCAAATACCACCCGCAGTTTAGTAGTTGAGCTCTCGGGTTTCTACACGCAATGGTGTGGAAGATAGTAATAATTATATCATTGGTGTCCTTAGCTTCAAACGGCTCCATGTGACCCAAACCTATACACTCCTCAATAAATTTACTATATTGATCATGAATGCCAGCGTTCCGAGCTAAGCTCCTTTCCAAGATTCCACAGTTTCCATCTTAGAAAATTTTTGCAGAATGATATCAAGCGTTTGTTCTTGGGCCGTAATTAAATATCGGAAATTATTCTCAACTATTTCAATTATTTTTCCAGATAATCCATCCTAAAAGAATATTTTGTAGAAGTGGAAACCGTCATCTAATCTTACCTGACCAACTGTTAATAATTCCAGAAATAGTTCATCAATATGTCAATTTTTGGGGGGATATGAATCCAGTTGTAGATTTTGTGGTATCTTTGATGGATCATATTTTAGTTTTATTGATGGCTGTCGATTAATTATTTTAAGCAGGAGATGATCCATGATCGACATGGAATAACTTGATTTTAGATAGTAGTGTTATTATGCTGGAAGTACAGCTAGTAATAGATACGTCTCCTATTTCACCAATTGGAGAATGCAATTTGATCCTTTGCACACCTAATTGTGCAACGAACATTTCTGTTAAGAAGTGTAGTTGGAAGGCGGAGTCGAGCAAAGCCCATCTTGGCACATCTTTATCATTCAAAACGTAAAATACAGCAGTAGAGAGTAATACAAAACCCTTTGAATTTGCAGTAGGCTTTAAGGTTGCATTTGCGGCGAGTAATGACTATTTTGATGAAGAAGTTAATTGTTTCTGGTTTTCGGTTAAAGCTGGAGATGGAGGTTCAATGTGTGATGGTTTAAATTACATTTGCGATATTTATCGGTTATAGAAGTCCTTGACTTGATGGTTTAGCTTTAAACAATTAATCCACACCCCTAGTCGACCTACTTCCGTTTACCGATCTGCAGCGACTATTGCAGCAGATCTACCTCGATGAAGTATCAGCTGTGATCCATGATTGCGGGTAATTATTGTTTCTCTTGGAGATCGATTCCACTGTCCAACATTTGGTATCGATGGTTCAAGAAAACAAGAATAACTTGAACAAAGTACAATAAATGAACTATATGATCATCCCACTGCTTAGTTGGTTGACCAAGTGTAGTCAAAGATCGGATATCTGCATTAAAGGTATTAATCAATTCTCGAAGAAGAAAATGATATTTGCAAATAATACTTTTGTTTGCATTTCGATTAGTTAGAATTTTTACTGCTCTCGAGTAATTTGCGGAAGTGGTCTCTAAAGATTCAATTTTTCTTGCAGCTTCCTTATCAAGCGAGGTTCTTAAATAATGGAATTTGGCTAAATCATACAGAGCAGGATTTTTATGAACAAAGGATTGAACATTTTCATAAAATTCCGTCCACCTTGTGGCGTCACCCGAAAATGTTCTCAATTCAATTTTTGGAAGTCTGATCGAAACTGGTTGCTGATGGTTTACAGTACCTTGCTGTGCATTTTCTTCTTCAATACGAACGCGTATATTATCAATGGCACCCAGAATAGCGGGTTTCAATTGACAATAAAATTCTTCAATATTTGCACGTGTGTCTTGATTGCTTTCGGTTTCATATAACTGCTCAATTCCACTCTGTAATTTATCGCATTGTGCAAAATAATCGTCAAGACTAGTTAAATGCAATTGTAACTCAGGAAGAGAAACGTTTTTAGATGTGCTGAATCTGGTTCGTAACTATTTGCCTTTTTGCGCGTTGTGTTTCATTACTCATGGTTTGAATTTAAATCACTAATTTTAAGACACAACACAAAAACTTTCCAGATATCACGTGTCACTTTTCCACAAAATAACTGTTTCTATTATAGCTAGTTAAATTGAAGATCTCGTTTATCTAATCGCTCAGTTGTATTAAATAAAAGTCGCTTACCAGAATGAAGAATTCCTCACTACCAAATTGCTCTTACAAGAAATTCCTCGACTAGGGACGGTGGTAAAGCACAATATTTAGATTTTATAGCTGTCTGATTACTTTTATAGAAGATAGCTGAATATAGAATTGGAATAGTATCCAATTAGCATTGCGTATATCAATTGTAGATTACTGCAACGGTGAAAATATTCAATCAAAGTCCTGTAGATTGGCCGGTGAAGAATGCGGTTTAAGGTTGAATAACTACGCTCTGCTACCAATGTTGAGTCACAAGCTATTTTGAGATTGTAGAATACGATTTTCCTAATCCAAACTAAGTGTTTTGGCTGAATAAATCACATTAAATACATGCAGTGTATTTATTGTTTTTTTTTGTATTGCACGCAGAAATGAAATTAAACGACATAAATCAACACATCAATAGATCATTATTTGATAACAAACAAAAGACGACTGATCACAATTTTATATATAAAAATAAAAAACACAAAAAATAAAAATAACAATACATTTACGTACTCGAGCATAAAATCAATTAGTATGCATTTTTTTAGCGTTTTCTAATAACCAATATTCTCACTAACACACATAAAGTACAATATATGATTTAAATTAATGCATAGTATGAATTACAACTTTAAGATAATATTACATTTTGATCAGCGCCGTCTACTATTCAGTTAATCTGTATCTTTAACACCGACAATGAAAATAAAATCGAAGGAGACCAAGCAGAAGGAGTACTTAGAATTTATGAGAGAGCATTAAGGAATGCACAAAGGAGGTCCTGGTGACTGTAACAACCTGACCTTAAGGTCATAAGTTATCAGAACATCCAGAAGTTACCATCTGAAGCATTTGTCGGGGTCTGAGGTGGGAATTTTGGTGGTGCCCTTTCTGGATCGAGATAGCCGACATTACGCTTCTCTCCCGATAGTAATGAGTTTTTTCAATCGGTCATTTTAAACATTTCGTTTTGTTGTTATAACCAATAACATTAAGAAATAAATAAAACAAGCAAAGCTAAATTATTATGCTTTAACGTTACGTTACTAGGTGCAAAAGAAACAAAAACTACTTAACCAAACTTATTGATACCTCCACTTCAAAAATAGGCAGCTTAATGCAAAAAATAGGCAGCTATAAGCGAACTAAAACTATAATAAAATAATCCGCTATAGCTAACACGTTGCTAAGCTCCCCTATTACCGCTATGAATGGATTGGTTTCCTCTTCTATACACCTGAACGCCTTGATAATTTCTTTGCGCGTAACCGTGTTGTAATTCGCTCTTCGCCAAACACTGCTAATTATATGATGTTATTGTCCCCTTTCTGGATGATTCGGTTGCGTGTTGGTTATTGCACCACACCCAAAATACTCTCACTTTGATGTAGCACTCCGTGCTTTTCTCGTTGTTTCGTGCCACTATATTTTCCTTGTATGTCCTTAGGATTTTGTTGTTGATTTTTATTTTTGTTGGTATCACGTGGTTAATGTATGGTATGTGAATTTCACCCGAAACTCCTGTTTTAATTGACACACTGCACACACACTTTTCAAGTACTCTCGTATATTGTAAATTAGGTTGCACCACAATTCGGGTTTCTTTGTTAAAATTTTCTCCGAAATTTTTCGGCCCTTTTTACGTTTTTGCATTTTATTAATTAATTACTTAATTTATTAAATCGAGTTTTCTTTTTGTTTTTTTTCTTTCTCGATCTTTTTCATCAATTTGCAAACTTCTTGATGCGATTGACTCCCCAAACAAAAAAAAATTCTCTCCAATCCGTTTTAGTATATCTTAGTTTTGTCTCGTTTTATTTTTTTTATTTCACCCACGCGCGCAATTTTTATAGTGACCGATACTAAACGTAATTCAAACCGGAGCCATCTATGGTAACCATGCCACCCGTTTAACCATAATTATGACATTTATCTAACAAATTTTTGTTTATTTTTCAGCGGTTAATTTTTCATTCCTGCATGTGTGTGTGTGTTTAGAGTTTGGTTGAAGTTTTGACACGGCGTAACAACGCTTCTGTGATAAAATGGAAGAGGTCTTGGAAACCTCACGCCTCTCATTCTTTCCAAATGCACGCTTCTATTACCGTTCCTTTTGGACTCTTTTAGTTCAAAATAATGCCATACGGACTTAGAAATTCGGTGCTAACATTTCAACGCCTAAAGAAGTAACGAAGGCTATGGATTTCGTGTACGTTTACATCGACGGCATATTGGTAGCCAGTATAAAGACTACGAGATTCCATATTCACTCATTTAGCAGAGTTTAGTTTAACCATTAAAGCGTCAAAATGTGAATTCGGTGCAGCGTCCATAAACTCCCTTAGCCATGAAATCACCAAATATGGCGTCAAGCCATCTGCGGATAGAATCATGGCAATCCAGTCCTTTCCTCTTAGGCAAGTACATACAGCGTTTCGTGATCATGGTCAATTATTACCATCGCTCACTTAGCCGAACATCTTATTTAGTCATCTCAGTCGGATTGGTAAGATGAGTAAGAAATGCAACTAAAGTTGCCCTGGCTCTGGTCACGCTTCTTGCAAATCCTATGAAGCATGAAAGACTGCGCATCAACTAATGATTCCGGCGTTGCGGTGGGTGCGGTATTGGAGTAAGTTCATGGTAGAAATTGGAAACCTCTAAGTTTGTTTCCAAAAAGTAGGTAGAATATCTTTCATGAATACCAGCCACAAACCACTAACTGTACTGCGAACGCATCTAAGTCTGAACGAAGTTCAGAACCTAAGTTTCACGAACCTAACGACTGTGTCCTGATGGATAAAGTCAAAACAGGATTGACTCCCCGGTATGAGGGCCTATTTTCAGTTCAGCAAAAATTCTGCAAACATTTTACAATTGATTACAATGCGAAGAACGTATCAATTGTCATTAACCGACTAAAACCAGCCTACAATCGACAAAACAACATGTCAAATTTTATACATAAAAAATGTCTCTTATAACGGAGGAGTAGTCCACGTAAATTTAGAAAATAATTTTTGAAGTGAAACTTCTTTAGTACCGGGGTGATTTTTGAAATCGATGAAACAAAACAAAAATTACAAGCAACAAATGAAGAAGCGATATGAAACGAAAAAAGCAACATTTCTTTTATTTTTGAACTGAAATTTTTTTAAGCAGGGTATGATTCGAAAAAAAACAAAAGAATATTGAAACGAAATTGAATGAATTTGTTTGAAAGCAATACAAAAACGACATCTACGAACAGTCGAATCAATGCCTCCTAGATTTATAGTATATTGAGGTATTAATTGCAATTTACAAGTATATTATATAAAACAAGTATAAAAATTGTGTTTGTAAATAATTTGCTTGTACACAAATAACCCAAACTTAATGTTTTTGTACTATTTAGATGTAGGCGGTTATTATGTTAAATAACTTATTGTAAATTTACAATAAATAGAGAAGTGAAGTTTATAAAACTTAAATTGGGATAGATATTTAAAGGATCATACAATGAGAGTTGGCAAACTAAGATTAAATTTAATACTTTTAAACTAAATATAAAATGTATTTCCTTTTCTCGGGCAATTCAAAAATGAAACAATTGGTTTATGCTAGCTACAAAATGAGACATGGAAATTATACTCTGCAATATTTCGAAATGATATGAGAAAACTCCATCTATGCATCAATCGCTGGTTGCATTACTTTAGGTAAATTATTTAGTATTCTGAATTTCTCTTGAAGAAAATGTTTGTCTTAAGCAAAATTCACTTTAAAATATAAACCGAACAATACACCATCACAATTTCGCTTGCGTTCTCAAGCTGAAATGTCGCTTTAATATCAGTATTAGTAAATAATATTGCTTTTATTCCATTTATCGTGCCTCCATAGGTAGATTCTGTATCGAGTTGTGATAATTCTGTTTTACCAGATCATGGAGTAACAGAGATTGAGAAAAATAACTAGATAATGTAGAATGTGCAATTATCTAATTTGGATGTGTCTACTCTAACTTTGTATAATACTCCTATAACACTATAAGGATCAATTGGCTATTTCTTCAATCCTTGCTGCGGAAAAGCTACACATTTTTCTGTATATGCCAGCAGATCATTGAACGATAAATTATAGTAATTACAAATTTACGGCTTAAAAAGTTTCACTTCTGTCGCGCGTAGAGGCTACACACATTGTTTTTTTTATTCAGTATTAACGTGATATTCCCAATCGACCCAGCTGTACCTTGCAATAACATGATTGACCATTTTAAATGTTAATGTAATCGATGCATATGAGAGAGTGATGCAAACAACAGAAAATGATTGCATTTGAATTATGTACATATCGTCATGCCAATGTTATCTTAGTGTATGTCCTAAATTCTTTTTTTGCAGAAACTTGAATTGAAGTTTGAATTTCGTTTTCCCTGTAACTATAAATACCTCTAACGACTTTAACATCTATTTTTATTATGAATATTCTCCTGCATTGATCTCCATTATTGTTTTCCCTAAAACATTTTCTTTTTCTCTGGAAAATTGGAAAATTTATATAAACAAATAACGTCCAAGTAGATCTTTTCCAAAATTTCATTTTAAATAGACCTTGTAAAAAGCTTGATCAATAACCGGCATAAAATTCAGCATTGATCGTAATTCTTTTAATTTTGCTGGATTTATCTTGTAATTAAATTGGCCTACATCCTTAGGAGTAGGTAATTCAGCTAAATAAGGGGTTTTCTTCTTCCTGGTTTTTGTCAATAATAAATTTACCGAAATGAATTCTTCAGTAAATCCTTTCCGATACTTTAACTGATTTATGTTTTGTGTTTCGTACAACGAATGTTTTACGGATAAAAATATGTAGTGGGAAGTTCAATGAAACAGCTGCATTTTAATTCCGAAAATCGGTTGGTTTCAGTTGAATCAGTTTTAAACACACCTTGCATGAATTTATAGATTTTATGTGCCTTAGTAATGAAACGGGACTGTAAATTACCAAATTTTTTAAATTTCTCTCAATGCTACTGTGGACAGCATCGATTTTCTGAATCTGCGGGTGACCTGGCTCAGAAAATTTTTGCTGAATTTGTAATAATTGTTTGTTGTTATCTAGCAATTTCGTTAGCGCTAGTGAAGTAATCCGATTTTTATTTTGTGGAATGCACGAGTCAGACCACAAAATTAATTTTGTAACTAAATGATTGTCTTCTAAGGCATTCACTATAATCTATACGAGCGCTATATCATTGCCGGTTCTTCCACTTAACGCTTCATGCCAAACCGCATAATAGGTTACCTTGTTTTTATTGTAATGGCCTGTCAGATTGTACACATTAAATTTGCGCTTATAAAAAAAGCTGGAAACGTTTGCTTTCGGAAGTGCAAACACATTCTGAAGGTCATAGCAAATAACGGCGGTGTTGTAATCTAGATTGTCGATTAAAATCGACACAGAGATCGCATTGGTCTTTTTTAGGATGGTGGAATGCGTAATTGAATTCTTCGTTGAATACTTTAGAATAAATATTCATTTTTATACCCTGTTAAAGTTAGCCGAAAGTTTCCAGCCGAAAGTAAAAAGTCGATAAGGCATAAAAAAATAAAAAGTTTTGTGGTTATCAGCCGAAAGTAAATAGGATACATGGCTTGTAATAAACAATTGTAAATAGTCTTACGTGGAAAACTTGTTTAACCTAATCGCGGAAAATATAGGAAAATCAGAACAATTCACAAAATTGGAATAAAATCAACCTCTAGAGTGTATATCTGAAGTTGACTCGTTTTTATTAGATTTGTCAATAGCCATCGCAGCAAAAAAATCAGTTCAAGTTTCCCGTGAAAAATCTCGTAAAATTCCATTTTCCAAAAATCATTAGAAAATTTGTATAAAATCAGCCTCTAGAGTGTTATATTTGGAGATGTATTTTATTGATGTGACTTGTCAATAGCTATCGCAGGAAAAAAATTCAGCTCAAGTTTCCCGTGGAAAATTTCGGAAAATTTGAAAAACGTTCTAGCCGAAAGTAAAAAATAAATGTGAGCCTCTGGAGTGTTATGTCTGGAAATGGATTACATTAATGTGACTTATCAATAGCTACCACAGGAAAAAATTCAGTTCAAGTTTCCCGTGAGAAATCTTGGAAAATTCGTTTTTCCAAAAATCATTGAAAATTTGTATTAAATCAGCCTCTAGAGTGTTATGTCTAGAGATGTATTTTATTGATGTGACTTGTCAATAGCTATCGGAGGAAAAAAATTCTGTTCAAGTTTCCCGTTCAAGTCTCACGGGAAACTTGAACTGAATTTTTTTCCTGCGATAGCTATTGACAAGTCATATCAATAAAATACATCTTCAGACATAACACTCTAGAGGCGGTTTTTATTCAAATTAAAATATTTTTTTGGGTTCCTCGAGTTTTTCACGATTTTCCACGAGGAACTGCAGCCAGGTTTTGCCATACATATATGAATAATCACAAATGTATTCAATGATAATCATGCATCCTTACATTCCTTAGTAGTATTTAGGATAAACATTACCGATAGATATTGACTTCATTTTTTATTTTCGGCTGGGATATCGAAATCTGCATTACCGTGTTTTTACTTCCGGCTGGAATAATACAATCTGCTAAATCGAGTTTTCACTTTCGGCTGGTAACTTTCGGCTAACTTTAACAGTATCATTTTTATCGGCTTGTCTGTATGACTTTTATACAAATTGTACATCTTGGTAAGATTTAGACCTGGATCTAAATACTGCTTTGCCGAGTTTGCTCGACAGTAATGCCATTCCATTTCTGGGAATTGCTGAATATGTTCCCGAACTTTGTCTAACTGAAATTTCACGTGTTTTCCTTGCATTACAGAACTCGATACCCCAACGTTTTGATCATGCTTAGTTTTATAATAATAATAAATCCGATTTTGGGATTATCCAATGTACATATTTAAAAGGAAAACTTTGCATACTTCAATTTGGATACTGTTCTTCTCAAAAAAAATATTGATACGTATCGGTTCGTCTCGAAATTTCTTTTATTGTCCTTTTTCTAGCGGTAGTTTTTTACAGGTGAATTTCGAATAAAAATTAAGTTTGGCATTATGATTCCAAAAAGCTGTAAAAATTATTAGTCTGTTTTCGGCACTAAAAATTGTTTTACATTTGTGATTACAGGCATCGCCATAAACGGATTTTATAGTTCTGCGGGGTTCCAACACTCCTAGCTAATTAATGTATTCATTTCCCTTCTTTCTTTCACGTTTTGTCACATTTCTTTTCCATTTTAAAACTGGACGTTTTCTTTTACGCGAGGGTGTAGGAACTGATACTGTCGAATCGTTAGCAACACTTTCAGGGATTAATGAACTTACGTAAGTATCTGAAAAAAATCATCTTCATAAATACTAGCCACTGATAAGAAAGTTTTGGTTACTTACTTTTGTTGGATACTACTTGAGGCATAGCAGAGCAAGTAGGGAGTAAAAAATCTGGATCAGCATCTGAGTCGTCGAAAGGGCTGTTAATTTTATTGCTATTTACCTCGGACTCAAATATTTCATTCATGACATGGGATATTATTATGCATATAATTATGTATATCAATATTTACATTTCATCGAAAATTTCTCTGGGTGAGGAACTTAATTCTTTATTTTCTCTTACACTCATACAGTTTACATAAAAAAATCAAACGGTTTATAAAAATATTGCACGTGCACCTCTAGTTTTCTAAGATTTTTTTTTTCAATCATATTACGTTGCGTTCCCTATGAAAACCTAAAATTGTATGATTTTAAAAATCAGTATCGCTTGCTTATATTTCTACTATTTGATCACGTGACAAAACTCGTCGATTCTCATTGGTTCTACACTGGAGATACACCAAAAAAAATCGTTACGTTTATTCAAGGAGATACACCAAAAATTTAAATTAATTTCTGGAGATTGAACAAATTTGCAAAAGCAAAATAATTTGAAAGATAATAGTATTTTGTTCAATCACGTACATCACAAGTTTCTATGGCATTTACACCAAAACAATAGGGTTTTTTTTGGTTGATACCCCAAAATCACCACTCAGTATCTTAAAACGAATGGAGATACACCAATTTGGATGACATATTCGGAAAGAGCAAAATCACCACTCAGTATCTTAAAACGAATGGAGATACACCAATTTGGATGACATATTCGGAAAGAGCACACTTTGTTTAGTAATAATCAATGTATAACTCAAAAGCGACGATTTTGGAGATACAAGATAGCACTGGCATGACGATATGTATTGCACTGTACTAAAATTGATATAAACATTTGATGCAATGATAAATTATTGATATTAACGCGAGTTGTGATGTACTTGTGATGTCACAATTTAAATTTTCTATTTGTATATAGTTAAAAAAAATTACGTAATATAAGATCACGTAATATACATATTACTCCAAACAAATCTCGAATAAGCTTTCAAACCTCAACAAATCACGTGAAATATTCAAAATATCGATGTACCTGTAACGTAAGTCGGCAACATCCAGAATAATCTATATTAAGACAATTCCAATGTATGTATAAATAAATCCGAAAATTAGGACGACTGGTGGTGGATTATGTAGAGAGATACATAATCGACACTTAGCGAGGTAGAATGGATTACAATAACTGACAATTTGCTTGTTGATTCTAATTCTTTTGAAATATAATGTTTTTTCGATTATATCGGATCGGTTAACCGAAAAATTTAGATTAATTGGTAAAAGAGAATGGAAATTCCTTGATTATTAATAAAGGTCAAATATAAAATCAATTCATTTCTGCAAGAATATTTTCAGCCAATATGCGACACGGCAAGCTAATAATTTAATCAAAAAATAATAATTTGATTTGGTGCATGCATGAAAAATTAAGCCAGCAGTTGTCACTGTAGATAACCGATCCAACCTCACCAAACAAGCCAAGTTAACAATCAAGTTTAGATATTCATATATCGTTCATTTCATTATAACATCGGAATGTATTGCTACAGCTCGTAAATAAATTGGAAATCGAATTAACTAAACCGATTTGCTTGCTCTTGAACCAGCCTCTTCGGAGAAAGGATTTTCAAATTCAATGGAAGATTACAAAAATTGTACTTAAGTAGTTTTGAAACAGATATTTAAATCTTTTATTCCTTTTCTACGTGTAAATAAAAACACTAAACATTTTTGCGCTAATTAAAAAAAAAATATAAAACTTCAAACAAACCGAATCAAAATTTAAATTTATAATTTGTGTACCAACTGTAACCGAATCGTCCGTAGAGAATTTTACCCGAATAGTCGAATCGTTATCTTAACCACTTCAAAATTAGAGGTCTTACCAGGTAATCCAAATACTATTTTCAACGGGTATTGTTTTGTAATATATAAAAGGAAAAGAAATAAAATGGAACACTATAGCACATATTTTCTTTTTTCTTCTTCAGCCTAGTAATAGTCGAAAATAGTCATTGAATTGCTTAGTAAGGTTCCGGGTTTCAAAATCGTAGTAGGTTTTACACCGTTGTTATTCATTCACAACATTAAATCACCAACCTTCTACTGTATTGCATAGATAACTTTACTATGTATATTACATATTTAGTTAAAAGACAAAAGGAAGGCTCTCATTTCCAACAGAACAATTAAAAGGATACATACGAGCATAGTCGTCTGTCACAAGAGTATCTGTATGAGGATGAATGTGTGTGGTTTTTAATTAAATTTTTTTGTGTTAAAAAAAAACTTAAAATAATTTAATCAATTTAATGGAATAACATTGTTAATGGTCTATTAATTTTGTGTGTGTATTTTTGTCTATGTGTCCAGTAAAAATAATATAAAATCTTACCATCATTTTCTTGTGGCGATTGTTTGTGGCTATCATTAAGAGATACTGACATTGATGATATTGATTTATATATATATTTAATGTACGAAGGGGGTGTCAAGTTTTTTTTGTTGTTGTATTTCATCTGTGTTTAGTTTTGTATCCAACCATGCAAAGAATCAACTACAGAAATATAAATTACAAGAACACAAGCAGAACAACAAAGACAAAATAAAATCCAAAAATCAATTAATCTGTCTCTCAAGGCAATACCACCAAGAAATACCGATTAATTCATTAAGATGAAAAATATCAAAAAAACAATACCACCATCACCATCGCCACTATAGAACAACAAATACGAGTAAACATGAAGAGATGAAGAATCAATAAATAACGATTTTTTTTTGTTTTCAGTTCAATTTCCTTTAATGATTTTATTTCCGCTTTCTTTACATTCATATGATATACATATATACATAGTACATTTGGTTTTGTTCAATTTGATTCGTCTGCTTCGTCTCCGTTTCGGTGCTTGTTAGATTTTCCCCACACACATTATATTACAAATAAAAGAAGTAAAATCTAAAATCATGAATTCAATGAATTCTTTTCATTAAAAGAAGAGGAAGTCAAGAAGAAAACGTGGAAATTTTTGACACATGGAAAAATCTATTGTTGGTGTATTATATTTTGTTTTTCTTCTTCTTCTTCAGTATTGTCGTCGTTCTGTCAATTTCTCCAAAAAAAATTTATTGGCAGATTTTTGCTTGTTCAATAGAAACATTTCAGTATTTTATCGTTTTTGTTCTGTAAGTTCTTCTTTTACCTCGCTTATTTCTTTTCTTTTATTTTTTTGTATTAATGGAATACTGAACGTGCAAAAAAAATGAATTGAAAAGGAAATGTTTGCCAATTTAATTGATTTGAAATGAAACGGGAAATTCCAAAATTTTATTCGTTTCTTCTACTGCGTATTTGGGTGTTAATATGATTTAATATCAATTGGATATTATTAATAATAACGACATTTATAGTATAAGAGGCTCTATTATTTTCGTTGATATTAGTTGGAGAAAAAGGAATAGATTTTGAAATTCTAAATCAATTTTTCTTCATTTAAAAATGTTCACGTAAAATAAAGAGTCTGATAGGTGCAACTGTCTGTAAACTGAGGTAGGTTAACTTAGAGATTCTAAAATTTAAAAGACTCCGCAACAAACAACGTTTATGAACCAAAAAATTTGACTTGGGCCTTAGAGCTAGAAAGCACTTTCGCTTTTTTTGCGCATAAATCCAATTTTGCATTATTTGTGAAAAAAATAATTATTATAACCTGCAATATTTCATTCTCATTTAGCAAGAAAAACAAATCGATTTGCAGTTTGTCTGTATTTGCTATTACCTACCTACTGTAAAAAAAAATATTTCCAGGAGTAAGGTGTAAATAAAATATTTTTCACTTATAAATGTTCTTTTTGATAATACAATAAGAACACGTTATTTTTGGTTAATGAAGAATGGCCATTGCCTACGACCATACCAAATAAATATAGGTATAGCTGGCGACTAAAGTAAGCGGCTTGATCAGCTAACTTGGGCAATGGCATATTTTTCTGGCAGTCAAAACTGATGGTAATTAATCCGTCATCCTCCTCGTTTAGAAGATCGAAGAAAGCTTTACTCCTAAGCTTATGGACTCTTATTGTCCTGCTTTTGCTCACCGGATTTTGCAATTTTTAATTGTTCCTTGAATTGAATGCAAGTGAAGCACATGTCGGTGGACGGTATTTTGAATCCCAAATTAAACTTGTTGTTAAAAATCATTTCGAAAGTAACTGACAAATCAGCAGGTAAATACGGCCGTTTCGAATTTATGCTGCGACAGTAGTGCATCTCAATGATGCGGTATTTTTTAATGTATTCGATAACTGCCACATTGTTTTCCTTCATAGGTCACGAATTTTCTTTAGCCTCCTCGTTTTTCAGTTGGAATATCGCTCGTATTAAAATATTGCTTACAAACGTAATGTATGCGACTTTTGGTCACTCTCAGTAAATTTATGAACGCAGTTTGACAAACTTTTAGTAATGTTTTGGAACGAGTTGGTATATAATATTCAACAGAAAACCTTACACTTTAATATTAACGCCTGTGACAGTTTCGATTTATTACTGTACAAAATATTAGACAAGTCCAAAGCGTCACACATTATAATTTTGTTCCATTTGAAAGAGCTGCGTTCGCTATGCTTGCATTTTGGCATTTCGGATAAAGATTTTCGTTTGTATCTAGAAATAAAATAAATTAATTACAACTTGAGCTAGTTAAAAATATAATAATATAAATTAAAAATGTAAAATATCCTCACTTACTTCTCAATTTTAGCCAATGATCTTTTCCGATTAGGAATATTAATCTTCCTTTTTCGTGGACGGAGTAACTTGAGCCGATTCTACAGAGTCCATTAAATAAAATCTATAATATAATATAGTTAAAGTTAATTGATATTTTAATTTGATAAAATAATTAGCACTTACTAACAGGAAAACGCAAGAATTTTTAATACACCAACCATTTTCGAACGATAATCATAAGCAACTGATTTTTTATATAATAATTTTGACATAACAGAAATTTCGCGCCAAAATTTTGGAATAGACGTTTTTTGATTTTTAAACAGAATATATTATATTGGAATAGATCTTTTAAGATTATAAAAAATTTTAGGGAATAGTTTGATTTTGACAGTAATATTGTAATGGAATAGAGCTGTTTTGAAACGGATTTCATATTTCTTGCCCAATTTTCACACGAACAGGTTCACTATGCAAAATTTACGTAATATCAGTCGATAGGGTTCAACAAAAGGAATCGAAATCAAATTCTAACAGATTTTTTTTTAAAAGTGGAATAGATCGTTTTTGATTCTGACACATATGTTAATTTAAAGTAAGCACTTATTAAATAATTCTCTAGACAAGTTCAAATTATATTCACTAAAACACACATTCAAAGCAACTAGGGCCTTGAACAGTGTTTCTGCGCAATTAAAGTTATTACCCCAAAACTGAACACATAAAAATCCTAAACGCGATCTTATAGCTCTGTGTGGAGCGTAGATTCCAAACCTTTTAAGTAACTCAGGGCAGTCAAATACCTCACGCATTTGTACCAAACTCTCCAAATTTAGTAATAGAAGCCGATTTTTATATGGTTCGAGACCATAACCTTGTAAGGCCTCCGTTTTTCACCCAAGATGTTGACAAAATAATAATAACACTAATATATATTTATTACGCTCATCACTGAGTAACCCCCTGATTGACTCGGGCTGTCTGACTTTTTTTATA
Source organism: Tipula helvola (assembly GCA_963556165.1). Lineage (NCBI taxonomy): Eukaryota > Metazoa > Arthropoda > Insecta > Diptera > Tipulidae > Tipula > Tipula helvola. The sequence continues at coordinate 218,299,919 of OY744483.1, read as the reverse complement.
TTTCCAAATTATATGCTGTAATTCCAAATTATATGTTGTTAACAAGAAACTACGAATAGAAAATTTTTCGGGTTCTCGATGCTCACCAATACTTAATAATTGTAATATTATTTTTAATCCATAACGACATTTAATTGTTTCAATATGAATTGAAAAACATAAAATTTTGTATTGTAAAACATTATATACTGCGTTTCATAAAGATAGCACCACGATAAAAATTGCAAGTTTCAAAGTTCATTTCAAATTTATTCGTTATATTTTGTACCTAAAGTATTAAAAAGTAATAATTTATTATTATAAAAATATTTCTTGAAGTTATTTCTTAACAAATGGTATTTTTTTCTAAATTAATTAAAATTTAAGTGTTACAAAATTATAGCACCATCTTCAAAAATTAATAGTTTACGTTAAATTCCGTATTAAATTGTACATCAGTAGTGAGTGGCATTACCGATTTTCTTAATTAAATGAAAAATTCTGTCTTTCATTCCATTAGTCAGTTTTTTTAAGCAATTGTTGGTCAATTTTATCCCATTCTTCAATAATAACCTTCTTTAGGTACGAAATTGTATCATATTGGCGATTATTTGCATACACTCGCCGAACTAGAATTCCCTAAATGTTTTCTATTGGATTCTTGTCAGGACTGCAAGCTGGCCAATCCAAATCCTCAACACATTAAGACTCCAATCAAAATTTCGTCTCTCGACTGACATGAACGCTAGCGTTATCCTGTTGAAATACATGCTGTGTTTCGAAGTTCTGACGTAAAAATGGTATTAGACCATAGATTGGAGTTCTAGACATCCGTTTGAAAAAATGGCTTCCCAAACCAATAAACTTCCGCCACCAAAATATCGTTTGGAAAAGTATTATTCCTCCTTCCGTAAATCTCGCCAATAACTATTAAAACCGTCAGGGCCGTCCAAATCCAATTTCTTTTCGTCAGAAACTCAGAAAATATAACCTGATAATTTTACAAAATTTTACAATGAAAGGATATGTAACAGAATTATCTACTTTCCTTTTCTCAGTTCCTGTCCATATTTAGTCTGGAAAATTCCAGTCTAGCCGATTTTTGGCGTGGCAACAATCGTGGGACTGGCTTTAATTTTGAACGGACAATGTTAGGAGCACGATTTAGTATTGCCCAAATGGTTTGCCTTGAGACATATGGTTCAATATTTGCGGACAGTTGACGACAACTTTTAGTAGTGTTGAACGCTTCATTGATAATTCGTCGCTCTGCTCTCTCAGATAGCTGTCTGGGCCTACCAGTAGATTTTCTTAATCCATATTTATCAGAATAATTCAAATAATTCGATACGACCTTACGACTTTGGTGTATTTCATGTCCAATCCACCTCAAGCTTTTCCCTTGACTATGGTGAGCTAAAATTTGATCTTTTTCGAGGTCGGTTAATGTATTACCACGTCCATTGTTATAAATAATTCATTTTAAACACGAGTTATAGATTGCTATCACAAATTGCAAGAGCAAAATAAAACAAACGCAACTAAAATGTAGTAAACAGTGAGTGGTGCTATAATTTTGTTACAGTAAAATAACATTTGGTGACAGTTCTTTTATGTATCGAGAACAATTCTCACAAAACAACCTTATTTTGTAGTCTACATATTAGTATGTATTCGCATAATACAGTGGTAGACATTCGTATAAACGCACTATGGTTTTTGAATATAGTTCTAAGAGTAAAGTGTTTTGATTTTTTTCAAGTGGTCTAACTTGTGTCTATCATTTTAAATCTATTGCTAAGATAAACCATTAGTAAAAATTTTAATGTTTTACTTTAATAAATTGAAAAATCTAAATTTCAGGTGGACATTCGTATAAACGCACTTATGATAATGTACTAAAATAAAAACCAAAATTAGCAATTTTTCATATATTATTTTATTTAATATTTGATCTGGCCCCGACCTTTCTGAATAACTTCGAAAATTCGAGTAGGCATTGAATTTGTTAAATTTTTGAGGGTTTTCGGGTCAGTTGTGGCCCAACATTCACGGATGGCACTTTTCAAATCTTTAATTGAATTATATTGCTGTTCATTTCTATAAACTTTTCGAGGAAGGCCCTCTAAAGATTTTCGATAGGATTGCAATCAGGACTATTGCCTATCCAAGATCTCAGCTTCCAGAAAGGTCTAATCCGCAAAGAAGCTATGCACGAAACCGTCTATCATGCAGGCCATTGGTTCTTCCTGTGACGACCCGACACATTGCGCGTATTTTTAATAGTTCACCGAACATAAAATGGACAAAATTTTGGATCACACCACTTTTAACGGCCATGCATGCGAATAATCCGCTTAAATTTGCTCGTAAATAATTGGCAGAGTGTGATTTTTTCTTACGGAAAAAACATTAATCTGGATTTTCCCGACTGCTACAGTTGCTACTGGCATAATTTGGAGGAACATGGCGTCGTTAGGTCGAAGTGTAATTTTGTGGCGGTGTGTTATGGTATGCGGAGCATCTTCTTATAACGAGGAACACGAATGAACTTCCGTATGTACGTGAAACTTTTGGAAGACGTTTTGATAAATTATCTGGATAATAACATCAACAAAAATTATAATTTTCAACAAGACAATGCCTCGATCCATGCTTCGAAGGAGAATACACCGTGGTTTCTCGAGAAAAGCATTCACCTTCTTGAATGGCCAGCTTGCAGTCCTGATTGCAATCCTATCGAAAACCTTTAGAGGGCCTTCCTCGAAAAGTTTATAGAAATGAACAGCAATATAATTCAATTAAAGATTTGAAAGTGCCATCCGTGAATGTTGGGCCACAACTGACCCGAAAACCTGTTACGTGAAGAAGCGAGAAGAAGCCGATGTTAATGGCCTTTGGACGGGATCCACACACATTTCAGTCCAATTTGGGGAACCAAGGATATTGAACCCGAACTGAGAACCCCCAACTCCATTCAGCGGTCTAGTTTCCTAGACTACTCCTAGAAGCGAGTTGGGCCCCAAAAACGAGTCCTCACCCGGTCATCGCTGTACCCCGATATTACCATCCATTACGTGTCGCACGTTGCCGTGGACGACACCCTAGTAGCGGATGCTAGACGAACTGGACTGACAGCGGTGTGTTCCAACTTCATCACGTATCCAGAAATTTTGTCCACGACGTATTTCATCTGCAGCTATATGTCCGGCTAAAGCTCAGCCCCGAGGGAGTAGGTGGACGATGAAGGCCCATTCGTAGATTACTTTGCTGCTATTACGATGGAACAACACTCTACCTACCTCAATAACTACACGCACACACAGATGACTCTCACATTATTTGTTTTAAATTAACAACACATTATGGAATTTTTTTAAAGCACGTTATAAACAATCAAATATTTTTATTAAAAACATAAGTATGTATATACGACGACAAAAACAAATTGGTATTACATTAATCTGTGATTGGTTGGTTTTAGAAGACGTGTAACTATGCCGAGGTCCGTCTAACACCCGTTGGTGTGTATTTGATGATCCGCTACGCCCTGTGGGTTCTTCCGATGTATACCGGTGATCTGCGGATGATGAGCTCACTAACCGAAGGCCACTGAAAAAAAAATAAGCAAACTATGTTCGCGCCCCCACACCAAATTTGGGCCCGCGCTTCTCGTTACGTGATGGTAGACTTACTCGATATACTTACACGTCCCGGTATGTCGTCAGGTTTGATATAATCTCTAGCTGAATCGCCAATCTGTCGCAGGAACGCTGCACTCGGTCGCAGGAACTGTGGTAAAGTTGAACTGCTGCCAGCAGTGGTATGCACTGGTTATTGTTGTTTTTTTTTCTTTTCGAATCCCTTTGGGTATGCTCGGGTCAAGCTAGGTATTTTGGATCACGCTTTGATGGTTGAACCAAGAAAATTTGTGTTTTTGTGTCACACTATAGGTATATATTTTTTTTTTTCCTTTGGAATCACTGTATGTTTTCTTCGAAAAAGGTAATGTCACTCGGGTTGAGTATTTATTAGGTATTAATTATATATTATATTGACTTATTATTTATTAATTTATTATTAATTATGTTTTTATATAATTATTATTTATTATTAAGTACCTTTTTAGTTAATTAAGAGTTATTATAAATTACCTTTAATAACACGCAGGAGTGATCCTTCCAATGGTCGCCAAATCAACACATCAAAAGAGGCCGATTTGATTGTAAACTCCGCTTTTATACTAAATTTTTTTGGTCCAATGACAACAACAATTTGGTGTTGTCACAAAAAAAAAAATTCCTTTTGTTTTGGTGTGACAACGCCTCTACGGGTAAACATCTCAACCTAATATAATGCACTCACCCAAAAACACCAAAAAAAACAAGACCGATACTGCCACCTACATAAAAGTTACTGAAAACATACCACGAAATACACAGTAATAAATCACCAGCTGTCGTTGGTGATTTGTTTTGTTTTTATTGGTCGCTCGGTGTGTTGTGATTAGGGTTTCTGAACCGGATATATCCGTAACCGGTATCCGCGGATATTTGTGACCTTAACTATATCCGATAACCGCGAATATTTTTCAACGGTATCCGAAAATTATTTTTTTTAAACAATTTCAATATTTTATTTTAATAAAACACTTAACCAGAAATACAAATTTATAAATATGTAAGCCTTTGTGGCAATCTGTTCCTTTCAATAATGTTAAAGGTTAAAGTGTTCAGTACAATAAACCTTACTACGATCCTCAATTCCTCATTAGTTGTATAATTTCTCCTCGCCTTCCCAGTTAAATGTTAAACACTAGTTATACTATTTATGTACTAGGTTATTTTTTAATTTGTTTATCCTCATTTTATTGCAACGCAACAATTCAGAAGCACTACCGCATTAACACATATACTCATATATCTTAAAAAAGAATTCAACCGAGAATTTGAACTGCTCCTGGAAATTAAAACTCACTGGAACTCGGTAGCGCCAATGTTAGAAAGGTTCTTAAAGGTAAATACGGCTATTACTCAAGCTCTTAAAGATAAAGGTATAAACGCTTACTCGATGATGGAAAAACTGGCAGTTGAAGCACTGGGCCGAAAAGACGCCAATCTTTTTGATGATTAAAGGGTTTTTATCAAGAAATAAAATGGAAGCCATTAATTCCGAAATAAGTCGTAATTTGGTTAAATCAGTACAAATGAGAATTACTTTACGAAAAAATGACGATATTTCAGAGTTAATAAAATGTCTTGTTGATCCCAGTGTGAATCCAACAAAATTAGTTTTGCCACAAACCGCATAAATCGAATATACGGTGATGAACCCACTCGAGTTTCCGAGGATGACGAATCAGATCATTGCAATGAAACTGCTTTGACCGTTGAATCAGATTCAGAATTAAAACTATCATTAACCGAAGAATTAAATTCTTATATTTCAAATGCGACGACCGTTGAACAGGTAACAACATCGTATTGTCCGAACAGTTTAAAACACGAATACTATTTAACTTTAACTACTTTTGATTATTTTTTACGGTTATCCGGTATCCGTCAGATACTTCATATATACTTCAATTCAATATCCGCGGTTACAGAAAATCCGGATATTTGGAAACGCTAGTTGTGATTGTGACATATTAGTTTTTCCTTTTTATTTATTTATTTATTTATTTTTTGGTTTTGATGCAAATTTTGATTAGCGGAAAACAAAATGGGAAAGTGAGTGGAATTAAATAAGAAAAGCAGACATTAATCAGATAAGTGAAAGTATAAAATATGAAAAATTCTTTGTGTGATTTGGTTTTGTTTATTTGTGTTTTAGGTTATCCAGCTGGATGTACATAATCGTGGCAAATCAACCCATGAATACTTTACAAGTACCAATGGATAGGGGATGTTGCACCGGGACAGGATATCAATTTGGAATCAGGTATATGGCATGAATATTACGTTAATTTGGATGGGTGTTTTTTTTTTCTATTTACAGGTACTACAGTCGGTGAAATCTTAATACGGTGCGCGAAAAAAAAAAATTGTAAGAAAACAAATGCGATGAAAAAAAATAAAATGTAAAAAAGAAAATGTGAGAGTTTTATTTGTGGCTGTTTGTTTTCCAGATTGGGAACGTGACGATGCTTAGCATCGTAACAAACCCTCAAAAATTTAACAAATTCAATGCCTACTCGAATTTTCGAAGTTATTCAGAAAGATCGGGGCCAGACCAAATATTAAATAAAATAATATATGAAAAATTGCTAATTTTGGTTTTTATTTTAGTACATTATTAGAAGTGCGTTTATACGAATGTCCACCTGAAATTTAGATTTTTCAATTTATTAAAGTAAACCATTAAAATGTTTACTAATGGTTTATCTTAGCAACAGATTTAAGATGATAGACACAATTTAGACCACTTGAAAAAAAATCAAAACACTTTACTCTTAGAACTATATTCAAAAAACATAGTGCGTTTATACGAATGTCTACCACTGTAACAACAATTTTTGTTTTCTGTTGTTCTTTTTAACAAAAAATGAGAAAATAATGGTGGTGCTATATTTATGAAACACAGTGTAGTATACATCAAATACATCTACAATAATACATCTTTAAGGGATTTGACTGGGCAAATGTTGCAATAACATCGAATGGCGAGCCACAATTAAGATACAATGAGATCACTAATTTTGTTAACTGTCGTTATGTGAGTGCGCCAGAAGCAATTTGGCGTTTGCGAGAATATCCGATGCAAGATAAATCACATAGTATCATGAGGCTTCCTGTTCACCTACCGAATCGGCAAAGGATCATCTTTCAAGAAGGAAATGAGGAAGAAACATTATTGCGGGCTCAAACAGGATCAACTAAATTACAACCATGGTTGAACTAAAAATGAAAGTGACATGAATGCAAGACAATTTCTGTATATATACAGAAATTTCTCATCGCTACTTATTTTCAAAGGGAAATTGGCAAGTAAGAGAGCGAGGCAGTGATAAAGTTGTCGCTATAGAATGTCTACACTTGAAGTGAAGGATGAAGAGCGATTTTATTTGAGAATTTCGCTTCTACATGTACGTAGTGCAACAAGTTTTGAATCATTGCGGGCGGTAGACAACATCGTTCACCTTTCTTTCAAAAGTGCAAAGCAAGAGGCTTTCTTGAATCTGCTGACGAATGGAATAACTGTTTAATATATGGTGCCATATATTTAATGCCTTACGGGACAAACAGTTCCCGTAACAGTTACGGGAAATGTTTACATACATTTGTTGTTTTTGTCGTCCTTGTCGACGACCACTCACGTTATGTAAAAATCACGTCGCTGATTTCACACTTTATTACTTGAAAAATGATCCAGAAAATGTCGCGATCAACCAAGCTCTTCATGACATCAGCTCAATTCTTAAGCATCATGGATTATCATGTGGAACTCTTGGCTTGCCAATACTAACAGGACGAAAGATTACCAAAGCTCAATGTGAAACAATTTGATGCATTTAATCGAATCATCAGAGCAATTACGATCTAAATTTAAGAACTCGATGTTTTTATCTCGACGATCCTGGTGGCTCTGGAAAAACTTATCTCTACGAAACAATTTCAGCATTCATTCGAAGTCGAGGAGAAATTACATTAGCATTTGCCACAACGGGAATTGCATTAACATTACTCAAGGGTGAAAGGACTGTCCACAGCGGTTTTAAACTTTCATTTCTACTGCTTGATACTTTAATCTCATCTATGCGACTTAACTCACCTAAAGCAGATAATTAAGCGGATTTTATATTTCTTAAAAAATATTATTTTAAATTTCTTGTAAAATATTTTGTAAAGTCTATAGTTATTTGGAATCATAAATACGAAAATTCACCAACCGCGTGGGACTCCATATCGGCTCGAACGATTCAACAATCGTGCAACAAAAGTTTCCGGGAAACCGGGAAACGATGGCAGACACCAATCACAAAAAACATTTGATTTTATCGAAAGAATTTTATGGCCGAACTGTGATGCTTTAACTACAAACATATCATTTTTATGTTGATCTACCCTACCTTACACAATGTGTTATGAATGACTTTTAGCTCAACATAGATTGTGGAAGTATGGATTTGGCTAAGCCAAATTATTGTAAATACATAAATAAATTTACGAAACGCTTCTCTCATTTTTAATTGATGAAATCACAATGTTACAAATTTATGTAGTTTAGAGCTGCCGTTGTTTCCATATTAAATTTGATAATTATTCAGTTTAACAACCACCTTCTCGAAACCACAAAACCGAAAAATTTGCACCGAAAAACAAAAATGTATTTGAAATAATACAAAATTTGTTTAAAACTTTTCAACAAAAATTCAAATATTTATTTACAAAAATATGTGAACGTTTTCGATCACTTGGTGATCATCATCAGACATTTCATTTGCAACTAAACCTAAAAGCGCTAAAATAACACGTAATTGCTATTTGTTTTATATGTATGTACAGTATGATCAAAAAGTACCGGGAATTTGTAATTTAAATGAACCGCTCTCGACCGATTCGGATATTTTTTTTTTTAAGTTGGTAGATCCTATACTGACATCTGTGTGTAACTTGAGTGGGATCAGATGATTAGTGTTTGTTTGTCAGCTGTTCATAATAGACAAGTTTTTCTGTTTTGTCGCATTTTAACATGAACAATTTTATTGAGCAAAGATTTTGCTTGAAATTTTGTGTTTTGAACGGAATTTCTTGTAATGAATCGTTGAAAATGTTGCAGAAAGCCTTTGGGGAGTCTGCTCTATCAAAAACCAGAGCATATGAATGGTATAAAGTGTTTAAAAATGGTCGTGAAGTGGTTGAAGACTTGCCTCGTTCTGGACGCCCTTCCACATCGAATACCGATGAAAACGTTGAAATTGTGAAGAAAACTGTGCTTGAAAATCGTCATGTGAGTATTAGAGAGTATTAGAGATGCAGTGCGCCGCAAACGGCCGGATTTGTGGGCCGACAACAGTTGGATTTTGCACCACGATAATGCGCCGTCACACAAAGCGCGTATTGTGACAGATTTTTTGACCAAACACAGCGTAAATATCCTTGAGCAGGCACCGTATTCACCCGATATGGCTCCGTGCGACTTTTTTCTCTTCCCTCGACTTAAATTACCACTTCGTGGAAAAAGATTTGAATCTCTGGAAGCCATAAAACGAAATGCGACGAAGGAGCTGAAGGACATCCCAGTTTCGGCCTACCGAAAATGCATGGATGATTGGGTTAAGCGTTGGCACATGTGTGTTGCTTCAGATGGAGTTATTTTGAAGGAGATAAAATAAATTTGCCCGAAAATTAACACAAACTTGTTTTATTTACAAATTCCCGGTACTTTTTGATCATACTGTATATCAAAAAAAATTTAATTTGTTGAATAAAAAAAACCAAATGACAATCTACTTTAAAATTTTATATAGAAGAAGAAAAAAGAAAAAAACAAAAACAAAAGCAAATTTTACAATAAATTGAATGTCAAAACAAAAATCTAAAACTAGTGTAAAAAGAAAAATTAAATTTAACATAAAATTTACAAACTTATTTAAGAGATAGAGTTTGCCAAATTAAATAGATTTGTACAGATTGGACTATCTTCCAAATTCTTGAGTGAAATTTTGTTTTTCTCCATCTCCAGAGATTCATAAGCATCCAATTTCCATTTCTCTTGAACTACTCGGTGGTCTCTGTTGTTGTTCATATGATCGGCTACGCTGGATTTGTGTGTGTCTTGGTTTCTGATGGCTACGATATGTTCTTTTAAACGTTTATCAAAAGATCTTGCAGGTCTAAATTTACAGGTGTAACGTCCTTGTATCTGCTGATTTCAGCTCCCAGGTTACCACTTTTTATGACCAGCTCTACGTCATATCTTTTGAATAAATTCTTCAATTTATTAGTGATAGATAAATAGAAAGGAAAACAAATGCGTTTCGATGTGCTAACCTCCGTTGCATTGAAAAGAATAGTGTGTGTCGTTAACATTTGTTTCCTTCTGTGTTTATTTAAGATTGATTCAATGAACCGTAAATCATAACCATTTAGCAAAGCAGTTTCCCTAATGTGCTTTTCCTCTTTTGTAAATTCATCCGTTGATGAGCCAGCGAGTTCCACTCAGCTGCTTTTTTATACGATCCGTTATGATGTGAATCTGCAGTGATGAAATTCTGAGTGTTAGTAGGCTTTCGGTAAATGTACATTTTAACGTCTTTTTGATATGTTTTCCCTAAACCTTAAATAGCTTGAAAAGGAGTCATCGCCAGGGTTTCTAAATTATCTATAAAATGGCTAATTTAGACTTGGGAATAAAATATCGAGCCAGTTCGTTTACAGTCTCAAATAGCAGCATATTTTTTCCCTTTTGGACAAGTTTTATTTTATTTGAAAAAATCATAGAAAAACAAAATAAAATAAATCGATTGATATGATTGATTTTTTTCCTCAAACATCGTCAGGCTTCGGGTTTTTTTTAATTTCATTTCGTATATTACTAGATTAGTTTTATTATTTTACCAATGCTACTATTACTGCTATATTAATAACCGTGACGTAATAAAAGAAATCTAGTAATCTACGAAATGCAATTTAAAACAAAAACACGAAGCATGACGATGTTTAAGGCAAGAAATCAATTTACTAAAATGCAAAATTGTGCATTAATATTTCATTAACCCTTTCATTCGGTATTTTTCTAAAAGGGCCGGAAAATTATTTTGTTGTCTAAATTAGTACTTATACATCTTAAATAAGTCATGTTTATAAAAAAAGAAATTAAAAAATTAATGGGGGATGATTTTGGAGAATGTACATTTCTATGTATGTACATTCCGACCCGATGGTTGTTACTATTCAAATTGGAGTTCATATAAAATGTAAACAAAACGGACTGATTTCAGTTAGAAAAATATATTTATTTTATAAATTTAAAATTCTAATTTATGTGTCCATTGACATTTTTATTTACATATGTATAAATAAAAAATGAAAAAAAAAAATTAAATAAATCATAACAGAACATAAATAGCCTTAAATTCTCAATGAAATAAAAAATAATTGACAAAATTTAATTCTTGCGGTGAAATTCAGCAAAACAATTTCTGCCTTTATTAAAGCATAAATGTACCATATCTTCTTTCCTTTGATCGTGTTTCGGCATGTGGTCGAACCTATCTAGCTGAACTTGTTTCAAAGGCCGTGTCTCAAAGTTTCGCATTGCTTGCGGCATTGTGTCAAACGAGCTTCCTGGCTCCACGTTTTCCGGATTTGAAGGGTGGCCTCGCTTTTTAGGATCCGCTTTGGCTTGTACCAATGATTGAGCTAAATAAATCCTAAAATGTAATAAATTCAAAATACTGTTTCCTAACAGTGCACGCAGCGTTCATTTCTTTAATTTTTAGAACCTCTAATAATTGGTTTGAAAAGTAGTGGCCTGGTTTTTGATACGATTAGTCAGATGCAATACGGTAGCGGCTCCGTATCCAAATTTAGTTATATAATTTTTGGTATGCTTGACTCAGCCCTTTGATACAGGAAAAGTCGTAAAGTTTTCCTGATTTTCCACAAAGTACGTAGACTTTAATTCTCCAAGGGCCAGGCTTTCCTTTCAAATATTGTTTTATAGAGAGCTTGCATTTGCTGATCTACGCATACTGATGGTTAATGGTCTGCGCAATTTTTAGGTATCTCTAAATTTTTAGTTATAATATATAGGTTATTTCGTTTTCGTAGCTGCAAAGATCGATCGCTCGTCATGGTACCTCTAAATATTGCAATCCCAAGAGCTTTATCATATATAATCGAATTCTGGGAAGTTTGAAGCAGCCCATTGCTATTTGTAGTGTTGGTGTGTTTATAACTGGTTATCATTTTTTGTTCTGCGTACAAGTTTGGAAAAAAAGCCATTTCTTCAAAAATTTTGTCGGCAAATAATTCCTGAAATATGCCAAGGGAGTTTAACCGATTGGAATTTCTTGTGGCTCGACACTTGGAACAAATTCCGAAATTAGTGGTTGAAATTGTGACCATCATTTGAAGTTTTCCTTTTTTGGGTATTGAACGTTTTCCATGTTATCAATTATTTCAATTTTTAGGACCGTTTCTATTTCATTTCATTCCGTATCAACAAAATCTTCCAAATCGGGATCAAACGTGCTAAGAATATAAATGAGTTCTTGGTCTGTGCGATATTTACGATTCATTTTCCTAAAGAAGTTACCAAAAATATTAATATCTATCAAATCAGAATGTACATAAATATGTCCATGTAATAAATCTTGTATGTAAATACATTACTGTTTGTTCGAATTGTACATTATTATGTACATCAAACTTCTTACCTTTTTATATAAAATACTATTTGTCAGATCAGAACAAAACATTAACTGCTACAAATTTACACTTTTATGGTAAACAAAACACCAAAATTTAAAATTTTAAAATAATTTTAACTACTCTAAATTAAATTTAAAAATTGGTTAGCTTACAAGGATAAAATTACACTTATACCCTCCTTCACAAATCCCTCGCTTTTAAACAAACGGTATTAAATTTAACAACAAACTCAGAGGAAAATCAACAAGAAACTATTCGGCGTTTGCCCACAAACTTCTTTTTTTATATCATACTAATACATGTGTACGCATGTTATACGTATTAGAAAAACGATGTACAGTATTATGTACATTTCGAACCAAAGGGTTAATTTCAATTAAAATTATATACAAGCTGCAATACGATATATTTAATTTAAAATTATTTATTTTATAAATAAAATTTTTCATTTAAATTGAAAATAAAGACAACACAAAATAATGCATTTTAAAAAATCCCATATGATTTTGTTTACAGTTCAGAGGAAAATAATAGTATATTATTCAACTAGCATAATAATGATAGCTGTTATTCACGAAGATGAAGTTTGCCGACACGAGCCGATAGGCGAGAGTCGTATTCAAGATATCATGAACAAGTAAAAACCGTTTCCACACGATTGTTGCATTTTACCCAAAAACTGGTTTTTTGTTTATGTAGGTGTGAAATATTTCATTTTCATATTATGTTTTGGCAAGAACAAAAATCGAGAAAAAATATAATTTTGTTTGTTAGCAACAGCTTATTTTGTTTCAACAATAATTTTGTGAATTTTAATAATAATTATTTAAATAAAATAAATTATTGTGAAAAGTTTGTTTGTGTTTTAGCGAATATGAATAACAATAATGAAAATAATAATGAAAAACAAACTACTATTGCCGAACCTGCTAAATTGGCGAATGATAATCATTCAAAAGCGATTCTGTTGTCTGTAGCTACAGTTTGCTTGATTCTAGCAGCTTCTGAATCAGAAGATGAGGAGGAATCACCATTAAAACGAAATTCTGGATTAAAGAATATAGAAAAACGCCCAAACCGAGTGGCAATACTCAAAACCTCATGAAGGAGCTGAAGCCAAATTCCTTCGATTATAAAATTTTTTTACGGATGGATGAGGCCTGCTTTAATTTAATTTTGTCAAAAATCAGACCAGATATTGAGAAAAAGGGTACTAATATAAGGTCAGCTATAACTGCAGAGGAAAAACTTGCTGTTACTTTAAGATATATAGCTAATTTATTGGATTACAACTCCACGTTATCAAAATCTTTTCTGGCCAATGCGGTTTTAGATGTACATATGTGCGGCCATATACACAAATTTAACGGATAAATATTTGAAGGTAAATTAAACATATATATATATTTTATTTATTTTTTTATTCCAAGTATACAAATACATCATCATCGTCATCGCTTAAATTTTCTAGCGCCATCTGTAGAATATCTTGTGATGTTTGTTGTTTTTCCAGATTAGCCTCTTTAATCACCTTATTTTCCAATATTGTAATCTTTTTTTCATTTGCCAGATTTGATCCAAAATTTTTAAATGTAAATGAACCAGGCGGTTGAAACCTACTAGTTGTTGGTTGACAATAATTTTTTTGATCATATATTTCATTGACCGGTGTATACGATGTTGTTTCTTGTGGGTGCTGATCCAATTCCTTTTATTAGGTATGGAGGTTTTCAAAATAACTTCATCTTTATTTATTTCTAAGTCTATTCCAAGTTCCTCAGATAACGATAGAAGCAGCAAACTAGACGAGGCGGTGGAACTAAATTGACGATTTCCAAATTTTAATCGCTCGTCAAAAGTGCCGGTTCTTGAAATAGGCGCATACATAATTAGTTTGTGCTTTAGCAGTTGTTTTTCTTCAGTAATTGCTGCTGACACCAACATCAGGATTTTCAATTTAAGTTCGTGGAATATTTCGTCCAGTCAATGGAAAACATAAATAATTGCAAAACACTTCCTTCTTTGATAACGACAATGGCTTGTCTCTCTGTGGTCTCTGTTCTAATAACTTTACTAACCACAGCAAGCGCTTCTACAGCCTCGCTTTGTAGCTCCGTCATTTTTTTCTTCTTCTGAAAATATAAATAAATAATTATTTATGTCATTAGAAATTTAATAAAAACTAATGTTAAAAGCTAATTTCATTTCAGTTTCCTACAACCGTGCAAGAATGGTCAAAAATAGCAGATAAATATAACTTGAAATTGCAATTTCCCAACTGTTTAGGTGCTTTTGATGGGAAGCACATAGCATTTAAATCATCAAAAAAAAATTGCGCCATTATATTATAATTATAACGGTTTCCATAGCATTATACTACTTGGCTTCGCAGATGCTTATTCAAGATTTATTTTTATTGATGTTGGGTACAATGGTGATGGCGGTGTTTTGCAACGCTCAGATTTGTTATATATAATTAATCAACCAGACAAATATTTGCCCCCGAAAAAAATAATAGGTTTTTTTTATTGCTGATAATGCTTTTGCTGTATCGGAAAATATGATGACACCATATCCATTCACAACTACGGATGACAGTAAAAAAATATTTAATCGTCGTTTAAGCGGAGCTCGCCAGAATATCGAACGTGCTTTTGGAATATTAAGCAATAAATTCCAAATTCTGCAAACACCAATAAATTTAAATAAAGACAAAGTACTAAAAATTGTTAAGTGTTGTTGCGTACTGCACAATTTTTTAATAACAAAAGGTCGCTATGCTGAAGCACAGTACACATAATAAAGGTAATATACTCCGATGTTTCATTTTCGTTCTTTCTTGCGCATCCTTGTTAAAAATATTTTAATATGGCGGACATCGTGACCAAACAAATCGTGTTTGTGAGTTTTGCGCAATAATTTTGAGTGTTGAGTGAATATAATTAAAATTGTGTGAAAAATTCTACTGACTTTAATTCAAAATAATTAACAATGTATCATGTATCAAATGTTGTCCAACATTTATGTCACGATCTCCGCCATTGTTGTTGTTGTAATTTTTTGACAACCTGCGCAATATATTACCTTATATATGTGTACTGTGATCAGTGTTGCCAGGTTATTTTTTCTAAAATCTTGCCAATAAAAAAAAAATATCTTTTTTTATGGCTACAAATCTTTTTTATTACATACATATAATTAATTAAATATAAGGTTTGAAACTAAAACATCAGTATTAGGAGTTCACAGTGGTTTATTATCACATTTTGTTAATTCAAGATCATACTAAAATTATAAAAATTAAATACAAAAATTCTTATTGCTAAATATATATTACATCACGTTATCACATTATGTTTACAATGTACCCGAATACATTTGATTATTAAATCGTTGGTACATTTTTTTGGTTGGCTCGAAATTAGTGCAGTCATTATCATTTTTTTTCATAAATTGTTTAGTTAATAAAATTCCGCTTAGAGTGGAAGCATCTAGCCGATTTCGAATTTTTGTCTTGTTTAGATTAATGTGTGAGAAAATACGCTCCACGTTTGCCGTTGCGATAGGGACGGTTAAAATGGCCATAATTATTTTTTTTAAATACGGAAAGCAAAAATTACTATCGCAACGTTTTAAATTTAAAATGTTGCGCCAAAAAATGTCGATATCCATTTTTTCGTCGACTCCTATCTCCTTGAAATTTAGAAATTTAATTTCTCTCCACTCATGGTCAACTTTTTGGTAATCATTTCGATTAATGATATTTTGGAAGAATACAATTAATTCTACACAAGAATTAGGTATTTTCTTATTGATGACATTGGTTGGTGCCAGTATTTGAAATGCCTTCGTTAGTTTGTTGTCAAAATCGAATTTTTTAAGTAACTGATTACATAACTGGATGTAAAATTGCTGGCAATACGTTCTAAATTCCAATTCATCTTCTAAGGACAACGAATGCGAAGTGGCAAGTGATGCGCTCACGTCAGCCCCTAAATAAATGTCTTCTAAGCGCTTTAGAATTTTCGTGTTATTTAAATCTATAATACATAAATATTGTTCGGCTATGAATTCTTCTTTTATGAAATAATCAAAGATTTTTGAATATAATCGAGTTATTTCCGGATATAGAAGATGTATTTGAGGAGACTCGCTTTGAAATAGCCTGTTCAGTTTGTTAATGTCACCCAAAATGAATTTTAAAAATTTCAAATAGAGTACAAATTGAGGATTTTGAAGGCATTCGTTTATCCTTCGAACTGGCTCGAATTTACAAACGTCCTCGTGAATAAAGAACAGACGAAGCACATCAAGTCTGCTTAAGATTTGATTAACGGTAGCTTCAAGCGATAGCCAACGGGTTTGCGAGGGATGCAATAACTTTATAGGCCTATAATCTAATAAAATTTGTAAGTCTGAGTACAATTCAATACGCTTAGGGCTGTTTTGGATGAAATTGTACATTTCTCTAGCGCAAGTTTCAATAAATCTTGGCAAATACTTACACGCATGGTTAGCGCATAATGCAAATGAGTGACAAGAGCATTTAAATATTACGAGATCTGCGCAATCATTTTTTAACATCGTCGCCACCGAGTGATTCGCGCCAGTCATTACATTTGCTCCATCTGCACCGAAACCAACCAAATATTTTTTGAAATTTATATTTTTTTCGTTGAAAAATCCAATAAGTTTACAATAAATCGATTGCGCATCACATACTTCTACTTTCAGCAAAGCCAGAAAAAAATCCTGAATTTTATCATTCAGCGGCGTTCGGACAACTAAGCTCAACAATTTCGTTGTCGAAATGTCCGTTGACTCATCAATGCACAGAGAAAAATAATTTGTGTTTAAAAATTCACAAAGAGATTCCAGTTGGGATGCCCCTATTACATGTTTTATTATTGCGGTGGTTTTCGTCCTGGCGCACGACACGTTTTTTAAAATTTGCGAATCTGGTAGAGCATTTTTCAGCATTGGGACTAAATGATCCATTGTTGTAATTGGAATATTGTGCTCTGCACAAAAAGCGCTCAGTTGCAGTTCTACCTTAGCTATATTTTGATTTGCACTGGAAATTCCCGCAAATATTTGGCTACTTTTCTGGTGCATTGTTATAGCATTCGAATTAGTCATATGCTTTGATGTCTGGGCATGTTTCTTAAGATCTTTAATCCCACCAGCACTTTTTAACTCGCACGAACATATTCCACAGTATGGCTTATTGTTTATGTTTTTCAGCCACGGTTTTAGAACTGGGTCATCTTCCCAACTGTTTAAATATTTGATTTTTTTAATTTTTTTAGGCGGCTATAATGAAATATAATTTTGTTGTAGGATGAAATTTTACTAACATGGTCAGACAAATGTGAAAAACATTCTTACCGATTGTTGTTCAACAAACTCAGTAATATGACATAACCTCTGCTCACCGTTTTCCGCGTATTCTTTTTGTAACATTTGTGTTGAAGTTTGACTAGAATCTAAATTTATGAGTTTATATTCACAATTCTAAAACACATTGCTCAAATAGTAATTTTAACTTACCAACTTTCTTAAAGTATTTTTCCATTTCGATAAAAAATAAATTCTCCGATAAAATAAAATTACGGTTTACGAGCAATGCGATATGCGGAATCAGTTGAAATGTACAAAAAACATTTTGACATTTTTCCCTGAAAACAGTTTTTTGATAAATATCGTATACCCTGTAAACACAATATTTGAATTTCGAACAACTGATTAACCTGTAAACAACAGTATTTGGATTTCGAAAAACAGTATTTGAATTTCGAATAGGTTTGTTGAATAAAATAGTAAAATACAGTCATGGTATGTTGCTTGGGAAAGTTATAATACTAAATGAAAAATCGAGATCGCCATTTGTTTTAAATCTTTTTTTTTTTAGGAAAATCTTTTTATCTTGTTCTACGGTCAAAAATCTTACGAAAAAAGATAAATCTTGCAATCTGGTAACCCTGACTGTGATGCTGAAGAACTTAATAATGAGTGAGAACAAATCAGCACATTTCAATAGTGTGACAATGATTCAGCGAGTTTTAATCAAAAACCCACAACTACTGGCGCAGTTAAAAGGAAACAATTTACAGAGTATTTCATAAACGAAGGTGCAATATTATAAACTATAAGAAGGATGTGATATAAACATAGGTACTTTAATCATCAAAACGATACACACATTGGACAAATAAAGAATTTTTATATTTGAAACTTACATTTGGTATTTTATTTTCCAATATAGAGGACCCACTGTTATCTAAGACAATCTGAAAACAAAAATATTAAGCAATATTAAAATTATATTATATAGGTACTAAAATTAAGTTGGCTTACGTGTTCCGGATTAATATTGGATGAGCTTTGCTCTGTATCGTTGCAATGTAATAAAAATTGCAGCTGGTTGTAGCACCACAATTTCGGTAAATAAACATCGTCAGTCCCGACCCCTCTTTTTTTTTAGTTCGCCACTTTTGATTTTTCTCTTGACAACTGGCTTTGCAGCTTACGAATTTTAGTTCGTAAACAATTCATTGTTACGTTTTCTTTTGTTTTCACTAATTCTGTTAAAATATCAGTCCATTTTTCACTGCGCTTAGACTTATATGTAATAATACATTTTGTAAAACTGTAATCTGCATTTAGGCTTGTACCGCAAATTATTTTTCGATATTCAATTTTTTCCAATAAGCTTTTCGATCATCACCAAGGACGTTTTGCATTATTTTTTATTTTTTTATTTTTATTTTATAACGGCATTTCATTGCGAATTGAAAAATATATCTGCATTCTGCAAGCGAGGGCAGCTTAGGATTTCGAATGAAGCGACGACAATTTTCCATCATTTTGGCTTTTGCAATGATGATTAACAAGGCTCAGGGGCAATCGTTCGATAATGTTGGGTTGGTTTTGCCGGAATCTGTGTTTGTTTATGGCCAGCTTTATGAAGCTTTAACGCGAGTACGAAATCATAAGAACCTTAGAGTGCTGATCAACAATTTCTCATACCAAGGTGCAATATTAAATGATAACCGTATATTTACAAGAAACGTTGTTATAAAAAAGAATTCTTGAATTAATATTAAATTGTCTTATTTCGTTTTCTTCGAGAAACAAACATTTTTCTTTTCAGGCTATATTGAGTTTTCAGAAATTTCCGTCAGTTTTGACGGGTAATTACAATTTTGATATAAATGACACGAAAAATTATTACAAATCCAGTTGAAAATAATGCGTCTTCGTAAGAGCGAGCAAGAAAGATCAATTTCTTTGAAACAAAACGCTAAGGCAACTATATCAAACATTAAATAAATGTATTTTGTAGTCGTCAAAAATTATCATAAGAATTGACTGTGATAATTTATGTCTATGCTGTATTTTCAAATAAATGTCAAAAATTAATACTAAAAAATATTTATCACAGGTTTCGGACACAGTCTATGTAAAATATTATGAAATTATAAGCTATCGACGTTGCAATTTGCAATGCACTAAAAAACAAAAATTTTATTTTGCATAAGAATGAATGAAAATGTTTTTGTTTTACAATAAAATGTAAACGAAATATTTTTTCAAAGCATTCTAGATTATTATTATATTATATTGACAAAGATGCCGATAATGTGATTATTTGTTACGAACGCTTTCCCCGCTTTTTATTTATGCACGCATATTTATTATACAGGGTCCCATTGGGACGAGTCCAAACGAGTAGTGTGAGTAGCTGGGTCAATATCATGCAAAAAAGTTCACTACGCATATGCGCGGAAATTAATCGTTACCCACTTAAATTGAATTTCAAAATGTTTAGCGCGGCACAGTACCTTAAATAAAACTCTTCTAAAAATTTATATTACTCAATTGTATTTCTATAATTTTAAGGGCACAGAGTTCTTCTTTCTTCTTTGGAAGTAGGAATAGTATGCAGAGTACCTTCCGTAAAGAATCATTTCTCAAAAAAATCACCAGAATTACCGACATTTTTTTGAATGAAGTTGGAAGATATGCCGCATAACAAATATTTTCTGTTTTTCTTTTTCAAGCAAACGCAATCTCTAAAGAAAACAGTTAAAACTTTCAAACGTTTCTTCTAGTTTCAATGTTTGAGGTTCGATTACAGCAATAATCTATTAAAATATATAATTTGAATCGATTTTCTACCTAGCTACAGAACTTTTTTTAAACTTTGTAGTAGAGCAACTTTGCGGCATGGTTACGTTGTATTCAAACGAACTTTAACTGTATTTTATCAACCTAAAATATATCACCTACATGCTACACAAGAGTTTTGTCATTTTGTCTAATCAATTTACCCTCATATACACTACACACGTAGCATACATTAAACATAATAATAGATAAAAGATTCTAAATATGACCACAATTTTTAATTATTTAAATTAACATTTTTTTTTTTGTGTTGTTAGAGATTTTTGGTTCAGCAGGACATAGGTGTACACAGATACGAGAGAAAAATATGCAAATTATGTTAACATTTTAAGGTGAGATAATAAAATGGAAATTTTTATTGATTTTTTGTGGTTTTTGCTTCTTTAATACACATTTGGTAGGTGTACAACAAAAACAGGCCTTTATAAAAATAAATATAATTTTCTATATATCAATTGAGTAGGTCAACTGTCAAGACAAAATGAAAAATTGCGTTTGTATTGTTTTTACTAATGTACAGTACTGAGTAAATAATTTCTAAGAAAATATCGTTTTGCCTTTAACTTTGTTTACCGTAAACTTCGATGTCGAAATATAACATGTTGAAAAACCTAATTTTTCGTGACTCTATTGCAGCAAAAATCTAAATTAGTTACATTTTTTTTTCTAATCCAAAATGATAATAAATTTTAAATAGACATTCACTTTTATTTTTAAAAATCATACGCCTATATGTGAGTGCGGCACAATAATTTTCATATGTTAGTACAAAATCTAGTGAAAAATTTCGCACCTTAAATACTAAATGGTCGATATGATTAAATGTTCGATCATTTCTCTATTTTTTTTTGTTTTTTGTTTTTTAGAAAGGGTATCCGTTGAAAATTATGTCAATGCTTATCAAAATATCAAATAAAGTTGAATTAGAGATTTGAACGATAAACTGATTAATCATGGCACATAAGAATGGTAGGTACTAGCAAAATTTAAAACAACAAATTGTGCAAAATTTACGGGCTGAGACTACGCCTATAAAACAAATATTTTATTAATGACAGATTTTTATTTTATGCAACATACTTTTTTCGCGGTTGGTACATTCCAAGTAATTTATTCAAATTTTACTCTAAATTTTTAGGCCGCAATTTATATCGATTGCATTTCCATTTTCTATTGCAGTGTGCAATTATATTGATCTTGTATGAAGGAAAAGTGAAAGTCTCAACAATAAATGAACTTGATCGGCATACGGTGATATTATATTATACAATATTGTATGAGATCAAGTTTTTGTGTTGTTGTTGGCGTGTAATTACGATTTTTCTGTATTTTTGATATTAGAAAAAAAAAATAAAGAGCAACAACATTAAGATGTTGAACTTTTCAGTATAAAAGGGTGTTGTCCAATTTTTATAAATTAATTCAATTTGATTGTTCATAGAATAAACATTGTGTAATTGCATTAAAAATGGCATTCCAAGTAAGATCTATTTTACAATGGATAATTATTACAATATTTTTTAATTCATTTGTTTTTTAAAAGTATTTAGTGTTCGCCGCCGTTGTTGTAGCCGCAAACGCAATTGCAATTGCTCCAGCACCGTTAGGTTATGGCGGATACCCAAGAATAGGAGCTGGCGTAGCCCCATATGGATATCCAGCACTAGGTGGAGTAGCTAAAGTAGGAATTGCCGCACCACTAGCATACGGACATGCAGGAATAGCCGCTCCATTAGGTTATGGACACGCCATTGCCAAAGTAGCTGCCCCAGTTGAATACGATCCAAATCCACAATACAGCTTCAGTTATGATGTTCAAGATGCACTTACCGGAGACTCAAAGAATCAACATGAATCTCGTAGTGGAGATGTTGTACAAGGACAATACTCACTTGTTGAACCAGACGGTACTCGGCGAATTGTCGATTACACAGCTGATCCAGTCAATGGTTTCAATGCTGTAGTACACAAAGAGCCAC
This sequence comes from Tipula helvola, assembly GCA_963556165.1. Lineage (NCBI taxonomy): Eukaryota > Metazoa > Arthropoda > Insecta > Diptera > Tipulidae > Tipula > Tipula helvola. The sequence continues at coordinate 218,277,394 of OY744483.1, read as the reverse complement.
TTGTAACTAAAGCTGTAGTTGCTGCTCCGGCTATTGCCAAAATCGGCTATGGTGGAATAGGCTTGGGATATGGTGCACCAGTTGCCAAAGTAGCTGCACCCTACGCTTATGGGGGACTTGCACATCCAGGATATTATCATTAAAACTCGTCGTTCATTGAAGTACCTCTAATTAAATTATTTGTAAATTTTTATTTAAGACTGTGTGACCGCAGAGAACAAAAACAAATCAAAATTTAATGCAAATTCTAATAAAAGATAAAATGTAAAAATCTAAATTTTAAGAATTTTTATTCCTACACTGCGTTCCATTTATTTTTTTCTCGGAAACTGGAGGTAACAATTAGAAGTTGTAACGATACTAGCCGATACCGGCTGTGTACCGTTAGCAGAATGCCCTAGAGTCACCACCTGCAGCTATTATGCTCTGACTATCGCGCAGTCCGGGGTTGGGTCATGGTGGTGTCCTTCCGGGCCTTGAAAGCTGCAACATTACTACTATAAAATCATAATAATTACTTGAACACATTATACGGCACACAATATGGTCACTCTCTGGAAAAATATTATGATAACACATTTAACTTCGGTTTAACAACTTGTAATATAGCATTTTATTAAATGTGACAATATTTCACGAATGAATAAAAAAAAACAAGTGAGTTGAGCACTCCAACTATGAACAGGAAAATTATATAAAACAAACTAAATAGTTGGATACTCGACTCAATAGATCCTGTTAATTCAATCCAAATTAATATTTTTATATGTCGTAGATAATAAAAAATTCGTGTACTCCTCAAGTGTACTCTTCAAGTGGCCTAGAAAGAAAACCAGACAAAAAAACCAAAGATTGACGGAATTTCCAGAATACCTAATTATATGGAATACACATTAATTTTGAAAAATGTGTTATATTACAAAAAAAATAAATTATTTAACCACTAAAACAAAAATCTAATTGCGCCTCAAGAACTAATGCGCGTCCTTCATACATTAGAGTTGATAACGGGCCTCCTTCACTTCTTGCACAACTCGATAACACCAAATATTGTTGAAGAATTTCCGCTAATACGGTTGTTTATTTTTCTGGGAACAACCGTAAATATCACGATTATTAGGGATTGGTAATTTCGCTCCGGCCATGAATCGAAACAATCGAAAATTATCACCTTAGACAAACTATTGGTCCAGTTTTCCAATGTAAATGCCATCAAGCTTCAAGTTATTGGTATTTTAAACACAACACAATAATTGTTTTACTTTTATTTTAACAGAAAATCGGTTTGTACGCTCAAATTCAATAGTAAATTTTTGTTGTTGGTTTTATTTGTTAGCATATAAATTAATGGACCGATCTTAATAACCTCAACACTTAGTTGTTTTTTCACACCCTCCGTGATTTTATTTTTGTTATTATTAAATTTTTTTTGGCGTTTCTTCGAATTATATACCACGTGTGTTCGTTTTGACGTCTCGATCCACACTCCCTTTTCCTCTTCTCTTTTTCCAATCCATCACCAAATTTTGCTACCACGATGCCCATATAACAAAAGTGGCCGGTGGTTGAATGGGTGAATAACATATAGTGAACTAGATAAGTGGAATAAAAATCGAAAATATTGTGTATGTTGGGTGTCTACCTTTTGATTTATTAACCAAGTCAAATACACACGTAACGACTTGTTCATTACAAAGTCTATAAAATTACCGCTCCTAAAAGTTAAAACAGTGTGCAGCTTGAAACTGATTTTGGATCTTTTATGTCAGTGAAAAATGAAGCTATCAGGAATCCTATTCGGTTCTATTTATCCGGCTTCTGAAACCAAAAGAATTAGCAAATATATGTAGATGGATCCAATTTAGGATAATCTTCACTTTTATTCATCTTTAATCGATTATTAATCTTGATGAAATTTAGCCTGAAAATGTATTCAATGAAAGTTCATAAAACAGTTTCGTTCCGGTTTGACTGCCGCCAAAAAATTAACATGCCACCTATAGTTACATGCCACCAAAGTAACATGCCACCTATAGTTACATGCCACATAATAACGTGTAATATACCACCTTGTTCTTGTAACAATAGAGTACATACCTATAATTTTAGTCTTGAAACAAGAGACACAAACTCTATCGAATTCAATTGCATCTTTTGTATGCGTCTTCTATATGTTTCAACACAGAGCGCTGACAGCCACCTAGTGTATTACTTTTGGATCAATTTGGGGCTCTTCTAAAGGGAACTGCTTCCAACTGGTACTGGTGTTACCTTGAGCGTAATCAGTTGGCGGGAGCAACTTAAGGCTGCGATTATCGAAAGATTTCAGGATCGTCGAACAGATGATGATATACGTCGGTTAATCGACTCGAGAAAACAAAACGCAGGTGAATCGTTCATGGAATTTTACAATGTCATCCTGGCACTAACGTTGAGATTTCGAGCCTCTATTCCTGATTCTGAAGTTCTAAGAATTCTACGGTATAACATGAACGTAGGCCTTCAGAACCATCTTGCAGATCAAGATATCGAGTCAATTAGTACCTTAGTTAGAAGATGCGTAGCACTAGAGGATACCTGGAAACGTCATAACTATAATGTTCCTGGTGTAGACCTCAACAATTTGTAAGCGAAATATTAGGCCCTGGAGTCGAATATGGCAACATGACTCCTGGTAATGCTACTATAAAACACAATTTTGTTCCGGACAATAATCGCAACCTTTCGATTCCTAATATTGGATATCCAAATTATGATTATTCGTTTCAACCAAATTTAAACCCATTTCAGATCGCAAATTCTTCCTTTCAAATTGACGCGTTGCAACAAAATTTCAATGTCAATCCAAACCCACCAAATATGAATCACCCGGATAGTTATATTTGTTGGAATTGTTTTGATATTGGGTACAGTTTCGTCAAATGCTTAAAGCCCGAAAGGTTGTTTTGTCATGGATGCGGTAAAGACGGGGTTTACAAAATGAATTGTACGAAGTGTTGTTCGTCGGGAAACGGAAATTCGAGGACTCAAAAAGCTGCCATGGGCAATCCTCAGATCTTACGGCAGCCACATCAAACCTATCCGAACCCACATCCCATAAACAATTTCCCACCGAATCCACATTAAATTGTCTCCTAAAACTATTTCAATTCTACTATTCGATTCTTTAAATAAAAATTCAAAATTCAACGTTGAAGATATCCCAATAGTCTCACAGAAAATGACAAATAAACATTCGGATGCCGCTAAACTCCGTGTTCGACGTTATTGGGCCAAACGAAAGGAGTTAATTCACTCCATTGCTGAAATATTTTTCTCTGATGAAGTGAATGATGACCGACCATACGCCATTGTGGGTATTAATGGAGAACTATACAAAGGATTAATGGACAGTGGTGCATCGATAACTGCTCTTGGGTGTAGATGTGAAAAATATCTTAACAATCCTCAAACTAAAGTACATAATGTATTTGATTCCGAGTCTGAAACAACCGCTATACTTAGGCATAGATTTTTGGAAATTATTTAATATAATTCCAAAATGCATCGCAGAATTGGATAGAGACATTTCTGATTTTCATATTCTCACTCCCGACCAAAATTCTCGCCTAGAAGATATTGTTAAACAATTTCGTTCATTTAACAAACATGGTCTAGGTAAAACTTCTATCATTTCCCATCAAACAGAGATACTATTCAGTATCCCCAGCAGTACAAGCAGATCTAAATTCAGAGATTGATCGGATGGTGTCCTTGGGAGTAATTGAGGAATCTACCAGTTCATGGAGTTCACCTGTGACATTAGTTCGAAGATCAAATGGTAAGGTCCGTCTTTGTCTGGACGCAAGACGAGTGAGCGAAGTGACGAAAAAGGACGCGTACCCGTTGGATCTCAAGTCTCGACTTGAAGGATGCATTTTGGCAAATCCCGTTGGATAAGGAGTCCCGAGATAAGACGGCTGTTTACCGTTCCTGGTCGTCCTTTGTATCAGTTTAGTGTTATGCCATTTGGTCTTTGTAACGCGCCTCAAACTATGAACCGGTTAATGAATCGGGTGATTCCACACGAATTCCACGACCACGTATTCGTATACTTGGATGATCTCTTAATTGCTTCCAAGACATTTGATGAACATCTGGGATGCTAAGAACTTGTTGCTAAGAAATTATCGGATGCTGGTTTGACAGTTAACATCGAGAAAAGCCACTTCCTCCTCAAACGTATCAACTACCTAGGTTACGTAGTTGGGGATGGAACCCTCTCCACAAACCCCGATAAGGTGAAATTCATAACCGAATTTCCAAGTCCAACCACTCACAAGAAACTTCGGCGCTTCTTGGGAATGGCTGGATGGTATAGGCGCTTCATTCCTTCTTTTGCTTCAGTCGTTGCTCCTCTAACTGATCTCACCAGAAAGAACTCGAAATTTGTTTGATCAGGGAAAGTAGTACTGGTACACCCTAATTTCTCTAAACCGTTTGTGATTCAATGCGATGCTAGTGCCACTGGTGTCGGAAGCGTCTTGGTGCAGGAAGGTGATGATGGTGAGGGACATCCTATCGCATATATGCCTCAGAAGTTGAACGCGGCACAACGTAACTACTCGATCACCGAGTTAGAGTGCTTTGCGGCGGTGCTCAACGTAAAGAAATTTCCAGCCTATATCGAGGGATATCCTTTCACCATCATTACTGACCACGCAAGCCTTAAATAGTGGATTGGTTTGGATTGCTCCTTGAGAATGGTGGAAAATACCGCCGAAACGTCGGAGATCTAAAAAATAAAAAAATAAAAATAAGTTTGAAACCAAATAAATATAATTTTTATTCAATATTAAGGATTTTTTTTTTTGTAAATGCAAAATTTACAATGTGAAATGTGAAAAGATGTAGGGATGACTACTTTTGATTGCGAATCGTATTGTTTTTTTTTTTGTGGTTGCTTAATACTATATTGTAACGCAAGTGCAGAAAAGATACATACCATTGCAAGACGGATAAGAAAATTGGAGCACGAGCGACAGCGGATCATGCTGGTTTTGCAATCGATCCTTCCGTAAGTGTGTTTTATGCTATTTTGTCTACGAAATTTAAAAATTATTCTAAAGTGCCCCGTATTTCTCGGTTAAATACTATTATGTGTGGAATTTCAAAGCGGGATAAAGTTTATGTACCGAAAAGATATTAAAGCTTGTTTCATGGTTGTCGTCGTTCCTTCATTCGTTCGTTCATTCATTCAATCATTTTCTCATTGCGATATCATGGTTGCTGCAAAAATCATAGAACGATTTTGTCGTCATCTAATGTATAAATAATTAGCTATGTATGTCCATATTTACATATCAGGAATTCCACAAAAGGGTAACTCACACTTGGAAAATGGAATCTATAGATGATAAGAACAGCTATATTGTTTAGTAAAAGAAATATTTCAACATTACCATATGACAGAATTTTTCATGTGTTTGCACTTGCATAACGAATTGCACTTGAATAAAGAAATAACAAATTTTCGCAATAGAAAAGTTTGTATAGTGTCACACGTACGTTATCTATGTGACATGTACGTTATTTAGTAAAAAATTGAAAAGTCAGTTAGTATTAGTTTATTCTAAATGAAAACAGTACTAAAATGTTTTAGCATAGCTCCCTCTGTTTAGATAAAAAAATTGATTTTCAGGTCGAAACCAATTCGCAGGTAGTTTGATATAACGTACACAACTCAAAATCAGAGGAAAAAATTTGTCACATGTACGTTATACGTATTTTGTTAAATATTGTGGTAATTAGTAATGCGATTTTTAAAAATTTATTATAGTTTGAAAGAAGAGATAAATTGGTCATTATAAATCATAAAGAATTGTTTTAGAAAAAGTAATTTGTTGTTCATTTTTGGTAAAAATATTCGCACACTGTCACAGTACGTTATATGGAATGCGTGATATACACAAGAAATGTTTGTGTTATTTATTTATTCACGTGTTTTTCGTTGGTGAAAATGATTTTGTGCAAAATATCATAGGTTTTGCGATTAATATTTATTTGCTAAAAATATCTAAATTCAACAATTAATTAAAGTAAATTCTTTTATTATAATTATCGAAAGTAATTATTGTAGTTTGTTTTAAAAATGGATGATATGGAGTTGCTTCATTCAGATATGGGATTGTGTCAATGATTTATTTTTGATACATTTTTTCTCTTGCTTAATCAGCATCTTTTATCGAATATTCCGAAACAATAGATTAAGTAATAAAATTAGCAATAAATATGCATGGAAGGTGGTTTGGCGTCTATTGGAAGGGGCTCCGTATCCTTCCAGTAGGCGCAAGTGTACGTACTGCCTCCTCGTGGCAACCACCGGTAACTGTAACCATTAGGCTGAATATAGACTTTTGTGACAGGCTAAAGTACGGCGCTAAAGGAGAAAACCTTGACAAAAAATCCCTAATCTAAGGTGGAACAGCATATGCCGATGGATGAATGGCTGATAGGTTAATTAGTCTATATATGCGGACTCTGGATACCAGGCACTCTCCAGTTTTATTTAGCCTTCCTGTAGTAAACCTGGGTGACCTACAGGCGACTTTTTATTCCCAGCAACTCGCAAGAGTCAAATCAAAACGGTAGACGAGGCACTGGAAGGAATACACGGGAGTGGGTCTGCCCTCTCAAAATCCTTGAGTCCCAATGCTACCGCTTTTCTAGCAGAAGTAAATGTTATTACATCTAGGAGGGAGAGCAATGAGCCCAGATAGTATGTAACGCGTGTAGAAGTATTTCCTACAGTAGACATCTAGGAGGGAGAGCAATGAGCCCAGATAGTATGTATCACGTGTAGAAGTACTTCCAACAGTAAACATCTAGGAGGGAGAGCAATGAGCCCAGATAGTATGTCCCAGCAACTCGCAAGAGTAAAATCAAAACGGTAGACGAGGCACGGATAGGAATATACGGGAGTGGGTCTCCCCTCTCGAAGTCCTTGAGTCCCAATGCTACCGCTCTTCTAGCAGAAGTAAATGTTATTACATCTAGGAGGGAGAGCAATGAGCCCAGATAGTATGTATCACGTACCGGTCGGCAGTATTATCAGGTTCATTAAGAGCCTGAATATTGGCTGGACGGATAATTAAAACATCTAGGAGGGATAGCAATGAGCCCAGATAGTATCTATCACGTACCGTTAGGCAGTATTATCAGGTTCATTAAGAGCCTGAATATTGACTGAATGGATAATTAAGTAGGGCTTATGCACAAAAGATCTTTTAGGTCGCAGTGCGGGGTGGCTTGAGCCCCCACATGGCCCTCAAGTAATAATAATAATAATAATAAATATGCATGCATTCTATGTAATTACCTACTAAACCAAAATTAGATCACAAATCCTGTATATTCATAGTCAATATTGATCACTCGCAGACATAGCATAACAACGCCATTTATAATTTAATTTAATTACGCCAACGAATGAAAGTCTTATACACCATTAAAATGAACTTGAAAGTATTATATAAAATATGAGATCAAATATGATTTCATTGTTGTTGTTGTGTCTTTTGCAAATTTTCTTTTATGATCTGCACTAAAAAAAACAAAAACAAGAATTAATAAATTAGTTTTACAATAGTGCTTCAGTATAAAAGGGTGTTGTTCAAATTTTAAAATTTAATTCAATTTGATTATTCGTAGTCTAAACATTGAAATTGTTTCAAAATGGCATTCAAAGTAAGTTAAATACAAAATGAACCATATAACGCTTTATATACCTAATTTACCTATTTTTGAATAGTATTTAGTATTCGCCGCCGTTGTTGTAGCAGCCAACGCAATTCTTGCTCCTGCGCCATTAGGATATGGTGGATACCCAAGAATAGGAGCCGTTGCATCCCCTTATGGATATCCAGCACTAGGTGGTGTAGCTAAAGTTGGAATTGCCGCTCCGTTAGGCTATGGACATGCCGGAATAGCCGCTCCATTAGGTTACGGACACGCCATTGCGAAAGTAGCTGCTCCAGTTGAATATGACGCAAATCCACAATACAGTTTCAGTTATGACATTAATGATGCCAGCACCGGAGACTCAAAGAATCAACACGAATCACGTAGTGGAGATGTTGTACAAGGTCAATACTCACTTGTTGAACCAGACGGTACTCGTCGTATTGTTGATTATACAGCTGATCCAGTTAATGGATTCAACGCCGTAGTACACAAAGAGCCACTTGTAGCCAAAGCTGTAGTTGCCGCTCCAGCGATCGCTAAAATTGGTTATGGAGGATTAGGTTTGGGATATGGTGCACCTATTGCTAAAGTTGCTTCGCCTTACGGTTATGGAGGTCTCGCACATGCAGGATTGGCCCATCCAGCTTACTATCATTAGGAAAGTCATCAGATTCAACAACCTTCAATTTAATTTATTTATTATTTATATTTAAGACTGTTTGACCGCAGAAATATCCAAATTACAGTATAAGCAACTTCTAATAAAAGAAAAAAAAATATTGCAACATTTTTTTATAAATTTGGAAACCTAAACATCCAGTAATCTTGAAGAAGTATTTGTAAAAGTGAGGCATAGCTCTTAATAGAAAACTGGAAAGTTCAACAATTTCTCCTCTCTTCATAAAAAACTGAAAAGCTTGTAAATTTTAAATACTTTCCGAATTCAAAATCCTGCATGTTACGCAACAATCTCTCGTAAAGCATAAACCTTTCAAGCACTTACCCGTACGATTTACTGAAACTTTATTCTGTATCTGCACTATATTGTAGGATAATGCATTAACGGCCTAGCTACTTTAAAATCAATTGCAACCGAAAATGAATCATTCACTTCAATCATAGCATATCTACTGCAATTTCGTGTCGCATAATGGCATAAACAAATAAATCCAATGAAACTCTTCAAACTTTTAAAAAAATGCAAATCGAGCATTCGTAAGACGTAAAAAAAGAGTAGGATCGCTGGGCACAATTTTTTCAAAATCAATAGAAGAGATATGTACCACTTGAATTATATTGTACATTTGGAAACTTAGCGATCAAGTTATATTAATTTTAAATGAATCCTGTTATACGGTTGTCAACATGTGGGATAATTTCTATGAGTTATGTAATATGTTTAAATTGGAATCCACAAGCTGTAACGGTTTTGCAACAGAACATAGTTAATTCACCGTTGCAAGAAAAACCGTAGCCTTTAATAAAAGGGGATTGTCAAAATTAACCATAATAATGATGACAGCGGTAAATTTATTGGGCAGAATTCCAAAAAATCATTTAGAATTTTCGTTAGGTATAAAGGTATATTATGAATTTTATTCACTTTGGGTATATTTTGCTTAATATTAGAGAGAACGGAGAAATAATTAAAAATCAGAAATGCATTTGTTTTTAATTATCAGCAGTCTCGAGAGGAACATAAACGCGGCACTGGTTTAACTAAAGAGCTTCAACTATCCATTCCCAGGTAGGAGTGTATGTGTTTCAAATGCAAGTAAACAATATTTTTGAATTGACTGAAAGTGTGCGTAAAATTGAATCAGCTGTGAAAATAAGCTGAATGGAAACCTGGATAGGGATTCCGACTGCATTTTGGGTTAGTTTCTTAAGCATTATTTTTAGCCTTAAAGTAGGCAGTGAAACTATATGTAAAATATTATTAATTGCGTGCCTATCACTGAAAATATTACAAATACAATCTTGTTGTAATTTTAATAAATTGTTTTATGACCGTTGTTTGAATATAGTACATTACATAAGTATCGGTCAAAAGATCCGATTGAAATTGTCTTAAGCTGAAACCAACATTTCGTGAAGATTGTATAATTCGTTCTAATTGTTCGTAAATGTATGAAAGTTATTGATCATTTAATTGGAAAACCCCAAGTTAATGAAATTTAATCGCACATAGCGGACTTAACGCAATATAGGGGTTCGCCGTACATATTTGAGATGTTGTGAATTTGTGATGTATGTATGTAAGTATGTAGGAAACTTTTCTTTTTTTGCATTTGTAATACATACATTTGCTTTCCAAAGAATTTATCAATATTGTAAAATTTTGATTCATAACGTAAATTCCCTTAATATTTAGTAAGATTTAACTAATTCCCTTAATAGCATTTTGATCATTTATTCGTCTTTGTGGGTGTTCTTCTTATACAAATTTTACTTACAATTTGTGAAATCATTCATAATGAAGTTATGGGATATGACCAATTAGGAAGAAACTTGGCCATTTTTAATCCAATTTTGATCAAATTCAGCGTGTACGATGGAAATGGGATTCTTAAATGATTTTTAGACAAAGTTCTGTAATATGGCCAATTATGAAGGAGATTGCCCATTTCTTAAAGTATTTTGATAAAACTTAGCATGTACGATGGAAATCAGATTCTTAAATGATTTTTGGACGAAGTTCTGTAATATGGCCAATTAGGAATGAACTTGACCATTTCTTATCCGATTGTGATGAAATTAATCATTTAAGACGGAAATGGGATTCTTAAATGATTTTTAGATACAGCTCTGTAATTTAGATAAGTTTGCTAGGTAAATCCTAACTTTGAAGTTTAATTTTAAATTTTGGAATGAGTGTCTTTAGCTGTATTGTATCTTGTCGTCAAAGACGAAGTAAATTGATTATTTTTCATAAATATTTACGATACACTATGGATCCGTTTGACATTTCGGAAGCTTGGTAAAAATTAGAATAATATACAATAATTGCTATTTCAAATTACATATTATGTATGCATTGCACAAAAATAATTTTACAATAGGTTAATAGAAATGTATCGGCTACCTCCATCTATTTTTGTAAATTTTATAGACGAAATAAAAGCTTCAGGTTCCAATGCTATTGCGGGTTATATTGTATTATAAAATTGCAATTGCAACGCAGATCATAGAGTAAAGGCTTGATATGCGCGATTTTGTATAATAGTCCATTTATTTGCAGTTTCAAATAATAATTGTCCCAAATATCGTCTCTTTGGTAATGAAATGGAGTATAAGAAAAATCATAGTTTTAAAAAAATTCGCATTTAAATGTTTTGTGAATATACAGGTTGGGGGCAATGAAATGTGCCCTTATTTATGCAACGTGTTTTTCTAAAAAAATACTAATGATATTACCCAATGATTTCAATGTAGAAAATAGCTCAATTCTAGATCAAATTTCTATCTCGCGGTTTATGATTATAAGCGGCAAACATTTTTATAATATCGTCGTAATGGTCATTAAAAAACAAAATATGTCAATGTAACCCCTACGGCTTAATATACACCTGATTACGTTGAATCGCTTAGGAAATTCTCCACTTATATCACGTTCCCTAACGATGGGACTATAGCAAAGCATTCCAACCAATCCAATTGAGCTCCTATGTTTCGAATATTTACAACTCGTTTACGTTTTTTCCAAAGGTTACCATAAATAAGTAAAAAAATTAAGTTTAACTAAGGTTTTCAAAGTAAAATTGTTCATCGCACACTTTTATTGACACACCCTGTATTTTTTATTTACAATTTTTGAATTAAATTTATAGCACGAGTTACTACCTTGATATTATCACAATTCTTTAACTTAATCCTCTTCAATAAAACCCTAAATCTAGAAAAAGGGAGCTCATTTTTTTCTGTAGCAAATATATTTTTCTGACCGAAAAAATTATAATTCTATTTTCTAAAACAATTAAACAATTTTCTTAATATAGTTATTTATGATAAATTCGAATAATTTCCAGAAGATTTTATCAAAAGACAATCAAAAATTTGGAAACGGCGAAAAAATTAACGCTTGAACGGAATGAATCCCATTTCCATCGTACATGCTGAATTTCATCAAAATTGGATACGAAATGGCCAAATCTCCTTCCTAATTGACCATATTTACAGAACTTCGTCCAGAAATCATTTGAGAATCCCATTTCCATCGTACACGCAGAATTTGATCAAAATCGGATGAGAAATGGCCAAGTTTCTTCCTAATTGGCCATTTCCCATAACTTCATTATGAATGATTTCACAAATTGTAAGTAAAATTTGTATATGAAGAACACCCACAAAGACGTATAAATGATCAAAATGCTATTAAGGGAATTAAATCTTACTTAATCTTATGAATCAAAATTTTACAATATTGATAAATTCTTTGGAAAGCAAATGTATGTATTACAAATGCCAAAAAAGAAAAGTTGCCTACATACTTACATACATGCATCACAAATTCACAACATCTCAAATATGTACGGCGAACCCCTATATTGCGCTAAGTCCGCTATGTGCGATTAAATTTCATTAACTTGGGGTTTTCCAATTAAATGATCAATAACTTTCATACATTAACGAACAATTAGAACGAATTATACAATCTTCACGAAATGTTGGTTTCAGGTTAAGACAATTTCAATCGGATCTTTTGACCGATACTTATGTAATGTACTATATTCAAACAACGGTCATAAAATAATTTATTAAAATTACAACAAGATTGTATTTATAACATTTTCAGTGATAGGCACGCAATTAATAATATTTTATATATAGTTTCACTGCCTACTTTAAGGCTAAAAATAATGCTTAAGAAACTAACCCAAAATGCAGTCGGAATCCCTATCCAGATCCAAATATCCATAATGTTTCTATCACGGAATCCACCGTTCAACCGGTGACAGATCGTGTAAATACATATATGTGAGGAATCATCGAATGTATCTGATACTAACAACACAATAAATCAAACTAATGTGGATCAACAGTAGCCAGTACCAATAGTGAAAAATGTGGTTCCAAATATTGCATAAGATCGAAATAAGTGTGTGTCCAATACTAACATAAAACAACACTATTCAAAAATCGTCAGTGACGCAGTTGCTGCATGTGGTGTGTTGTGCTGATGGCTACACGAATTAAAAAAGGCTGAATTAAAAAAGGTGTTCATTAATGAAATAAAAAAGGCGAATTTTGTATGAAAAAGGAATACCATTTTTATTTCAGAAAAAAATGAATTAAAAAAGGTAACAGGTGTTCATACAAATTCATACAAAATCACCATTTTTAATTCAACCTTTTTTAATTCAGCCTTTTTTAATTCGTGTAGCCTGTGCTGATGTGCACATAGACATACCCCCCATAAATCGGAAACTAAATGAAGTAATATTTAGAACAGGTAGCTATATGAATGTTTTGCGAACTGTTGAGAGACGGAGGCATGTATTTGTATCCAGACTGCATTCTGATGTAAATGAGAATGATTTGATACAATATTTAAATGCCCAATTTGCGCATATAAAAGAGATAACAATTTTCAAGTGCAGTTGTACCAGATTACTCATCATTAAAAATAACTATCTTGGAATTAAATTTTGAAACCTTGATGAATCCAAGTGCTTGGTCGGCAGGAACTCTGGTCAAAGAATTTCAAAATAGAGCTCGTGGTCGCCCTTTTATAGGAGCCCCAACAGTTTCGCGAGTAAAAATTTGTACTTCGGCCGCTCCAGTCAACCCATCTGGAACAGTAATATAAATTATTCATCTTTATTTATGGTACTTCAAAATATTAGAAGTATTCATAGTAATTTTAATTTATTTCTAGCCAATATTGCTGCACTTGATAAAACTCCACAAACCATTTTACTGACAAAGGTTTGTAGAGGGACCAGGGTTTAGTATTTTTGGTAAGTGTAATTCTAATTATAGAGCGGGTGGTGTTATTGTATATTTTGATGATGGCATTCAAAACACTAGTGTCTCTCATTTTGATATTAGTAGTGCTGACGTTTTACTGCTTAATTTTAAGTTTGATTCTGTTTGTTTTTCGGTTGTTTATACTTATAGATTTCATGCTTTCAACTCTTCTGTCTTTGTTGGTAAATTTAGTAATATTCTTTCAGGTGTCAATTCGAAAAATCGTATTGTCGTTGGTGATATGAATATAAATATTCTTGATGTTCGGGTATCTGATGACTATTTATTTATGATGGCTTCACATGGATTAAAATCATTGATTAGTACACCAACTAGAGTTACAAACAATTCCTCTACATGTCTAGATCATTTATTTTGTAGATACTCGTTAAACTTTAAGTTCAGTTATTTTGCGAATGTTCATAATCTTAATATAACTGATCATGCATGACATCGATTGTGTTTTTGCCGAGTCATTCATCTTTTCTAAACCTTTAAAAATTAAATCGTTGGCAAAAATTGTTATTAATTATTCAAAATTAACAAATGATCTGTGTAGTGAAAATTGTTCGGTTGTCTATTCACTGTTTTGGGGCTACGAATGATATAGCTGCTTATTCAAATTTATCGAAATGGACTGTAATCAATAAGTACCACTCGCTATACACAATTTTGTTTCTTCACTTTTTCAATAAAAAATAGAATTTATTTTATGCTGCACGACAGCACGACTAATTTTTATTTTATTTATTTTTTATTCGCTTTGTATTTTTATTTTTTGACTTTACCTGTCAACTTGAATTCGGCAACTGATCTGACAAAGTTTGTTATAGTCCGGTCAATCTATAAACCAAAAAATGAGAGTGAAGGTGCATAAAGTCCCAACAAGCTGAAAATCAGTAAAATTGTTCAAAACATAATTATAAATATAATTAAAAAGTTCCCCATCATTCCCGTGTATGGAAAAAAATTTATTCGAGGTCAAAGGTCAAAAAAATGATTTTTTCGCGATTTTCAGCAAAACGGTAAGTTTTAACATAAAAGTACCCCAAACAAAAATTGTAGATCATAAAATTATCTATAAAAAATGTATCAATACTTTTTTTCCTACGAGCCACCGTTTCTGAGATAAAACGATTCAAAAAATTGTAAAAGTTTCTATCGTCATAATATGCATGAGTACGCCACGTATATACATCTCTAGAGTTGTTATATATGTTGAAATATTTTTCTATCGGTCATTGTAACTTATACTTAAAATATAAAATATACAGCGTATATCACGCCAGAAATCCCATTTTAGAAAACCCACGTTTTCTATATATAATTCGCACCATTGGGATTGTGCAATTTTGTGCCTGTGATTAGAAAATTTGTGCATAGCCTACTTTAGGAAACAGGGTGGGATTTCCCACGTGATTATCACACCAGAAATCCCATATATACCGTTTACGTAATAAAACATATTTTTCAGTTAACAATGATTGTGCAAAATTGTGCGTTACTAAACTTACCTTAAAAAAAGTTTATATTGGCCAGAATCGGCCATAGAACATCCACAATTTATCAAAATTGTGGTTTTTCAAAGGGGTTGTATGGGTGATTTCCAGAAATCCCACCTTTCATTAACATTTGAGTTGAAACATAGCATATGTAATATTTTGGCCAGAATATTAACTATGCTACATATGTTTTAATTCAAATGTTAATAAAAGGTGGGATTTCTGGAAATCATCCATACAACATCTTTGAAAAATCGCAATTTTGATAAATTGTGGATATTCTATGGCCGATTCTGGCTAAAGTATAATATGCACAAACGTGAATATTGTCCAGAATATTGACTATAATATATATGGAAATCACCCATACAACCTCTTTGAAAAATCGCAATTTTGATAAATTGTGGATGTTCTATGGCCGATGCTGGCTAAAGTATTATATGCACAAACGTGAATCTTGGCCAGAATATTAACGACGCTATATTTTAATTCAAATGTTAATAAAAGGTGGGATTTCTGGAAATCACCCATACAACCCCTTTGAAAAACCACAATTTTGATAAATTGTGGATGTTCTATGGCCGATTCTGGCCAATATAAACTTTTTTTAAGGTAAGTTTATTAACGCACAATTTTGCACAATCATTGTTAACTGAAAAATATGTTTTATTACGTAAACGGTATATATGGGATTTCTGGTGTGATAATCACGTGGGAAATCCCACCTGTTTCCTAAAGTAGGCTATCCACAAATTTTCTAATCACAGGCACAAAATTGCACAATCCCAATGGTGCGAATTATATATAGAAAACGTGGGTTTTCTAAAATGGGATTTCTGGCGTGATGTACGCAAATATACATAAGTTATAACTATAAGAATATAATATAATAAATGAAATACCGTTAGTCTTGAGCGTCGCTCTGTAGTGAAAACACGTGTTTATCCTAACCTATATTGTGCTGTTTTGAGTTTTATAACAAAAATGTCAGAATATTGTTTTATTTGTGCTAAATTTTTAACTGAAAGTGAAGTTGTTACTGTGGAACGTGGTATGAAGACATTAATTAATGCGAAAGAGCTGATGAATTTTCGGAATATCTCAAAATTCAGAAATCTGTGACTATACATGAAAATTTGAAAATTGTCGTAAAAATTATACTCGAAAGTCTTCTATTGCTGCAGCTAATAAAAGACAACGTGAAGAACAAGAAGCCAGTACATCCACAGTAAGTCTTCCTCGTACTAGATCACGTATCAGTGAATCAGCTTTTTGTTTTAAAGAACTATGCTTATTTTGTGGCCAGAAATTGAATAAAGAGTATGAAAGAAGAAAATCCTCAGATTGTCGCCGTCGAATTAGCCAAGTAAGTACACTTCAATTTAAAGATTCAATTCTGGATGCTATAGCAAAAGCTGTTCTTGCTCGAGTCGAATTTGAATATGATTTAGTTCCTGCTGAAGCTAAGTATCATCGAGATTGCTATGCTATTTTCTTAAAACCTTCCACTGGAGCTAAAATGGGTCATCCAAAAGACGAAGCTACGAATCTGGCAATGGAGAAAATATTTACTTACATTGAAAATAGCGATGACTGCCAATTCACTTTGAACGAATTACAAAATGTTTGCAAAACTACGACTTTAGATTACAGAACGATTAAGCTACGACTAAAACTAAAGTACATATGGTGATAAACTTATTATCACAAAGAAATCAAACTATAATACTATCTATACAACTTTACTTTGTGCATTAGAGAATGCAAAACGGTATGGCCACACTGTATGCATCGTGACTTTCGATCAGCCCCTGTATGCTAAAGCTCGAGAAATGGTATCAGCCGCATCTGAGGGCTCTGAAGTATCAAAAATCATCATGAGACTTGGAGGATTTCATCTACTGATGTCTTTTCTGGGAGCAATTGGTCATATTATGCAAGGAAGCGGCATGAAAGAAGTACTAGCAGAGATCTTTGCGTTAAAATCATTAGAAAAAATGCTCAATGGTCATGCTTACGCAAGAGCTGTTCGAGCTCATACACTACTTCAGCTTACTTTGTCAATTATAATATTAAAAGAAGTTTATTATGACGATAACAACTTTTGCAACTTTTTGAATCGTTTTATCTCAGAAACGGTGGCTCGTAGGAAAAAAAGTATTGATACATTTTTTATAGATAATTTTATGATCTACAATTTTTGTTTGGGGTACTTTTATGATAAAACTTACCGTTTTGCTGAAAATCACGAAAAACTCATTTTTTTGACCTTTGACCTCGAATAAAATTTTTTCCATACACGGGAATGATGGGGAACTTTTAAATTATATTTATAATTATATTTTGAACAATTTTACTGATTTTCAGCTTGTTGGGATGCACCTTCGAATGTCTAAATTGACCGTACTATTACAAAATTTTTCTATTTATAAAGCTTAAAGTAACAATAAAATTTAGAATAGAAAACCGTGTAAGTATAACAATTTTAACTTATAATAATATACAAGAGATGTCACTAGTTATACATAAATATATTACATAAAAATTTGTCAACAATTTCACAAATGTCAATTATTTGCTATTTGTTTTGATTTGGTGTAAGTGCACAAATTTCTTACAATAATTAATTTAAATTGCTGACAATTTCTATACTTTTAGATAAATGGCATACAATCAACATAATTAAGCTAAGTATAATTTAGTTACATAAACAGTACAATAATAATACATGATTTTTTTTAATTTCAGATACACGATAAAATTGGACATCCAGCTGGAGTTTTGTATTTTTTCCCTTGTATGTTTTGTATAAATACAGTGTTTTTTTAAATAATTAGTGTTTTATTTTGAACTTTGCGGAGAAGCATTTAATCGGCCTATACGCTACCGAAGCATACCGCCGGCGTTGAAATATAGTTTTAATTTACTGGAAGTATGCATAATTTTTGAATAGGACGAGAAAGAAGAGTATGAAGCGTATGAAGTGCTCGACCTATGGTGAAGTGTGCTGGCGTTTAAATTAGGTCATCTATGTCATCAGATGATGAAACATTTGCACATATAGGACGAGAGTTCAGGATACTCTCAATGCCGGTCATCAAAGTGCCAAATTCCTCAAGTGACATTATGGAATCACCAACGACTCGTTTGAGATGAGTCTTCGCTGATTTTACGGCTGCTTTCCATAGCCCATTCATGTGAGGAGCACCTGGCGGATTAAAATGCCATACAATTTCTTGCCTTAAAAGAGAAGAACTGATATTAGACTGGTTTGTTTTTAAAAATTGGTATAAGTCTTTTAATAGTTTGTTCGCGCCCGAAAAATTGGATCCATTATCCCTAAAAAGTGATCTGCACAGCCCTCGTCTTGCGGTCATCCGGCTTAGAGCCGCAAGAAAACTTGCCGAAGTCAAATCGCCTACAATTTCAATATGTGCTGCCTTCGTGCTGAGACACACAAATAAGCAAAGTATTTCTTGACTGCATGTTGTCCTCTTCTTCGCATAGGAGTCACGCTAAACGAGCCGGCGTAATCGACACCAACATTTACAAATGCATCAGCATATGTAACTCTGTCTGCTGGGAGATCGCCCATTAGCTGTAACTCGAGCGTTGGTTTCTGCTTCACACATTGCATTTTTATATGATTTCACGAATGACATCTTTGGCCCTTACAATCCAGTATCTGCTTCGTAATAGGTTGCTGGTTAGATTGATACCCGCGTGATACAATTTTGTATGATAATCTCGTACGATTGCTTTGGTGATGACAGATTTACAAGGCAGGATAATTGGATGTGCCACCAACTCGTAGGACCCTTGCTTTATCGACAAATGGATTTAAATCTTTTAGATTGCTTGAAGCGAATTATTATCGAAATGCTTTGCTGTATTTTAGATACCTGACAATTACGCGAGAATCGTATCATCAATGCTAATATTTTCGACATATCTTGGATGACGTTGCTCGGCATAACTATCTTGACTCTTGCTTCTTCATTTGTGCCGTACGAGACACGTTGCGACGGCCAATTTTCATTTGGTTTCTCCAGCCACGAGGGGCCCTTCCACCACTGCCTATTTTTCATTAGTTCGGTAGCATCTACGCCCCGAGACGCGCAGTCTGCAGGATTTTCCGCTGAACTCACATGCTTCCAATGGTCTCTTTTGACGTCCCTCGTTCACGTAAATATTACGTTCTATTGCTATCGCTGCCGCTTTATTCTGCTCGTGATTCGATATTGCTAGTTCTTTCAGGCATCTTGTTGACAAAAACGACGCGGATGCTCTTCCGTATGTTAGCGTTTTCATTCGAAAATGCCGTATTGGTTGATTTTTATTAGCTCGCCAGACAATGTTTTGCATTTTCGCACTCTCCGCATCGACAACCACTTGGCGGTACATTTTTTCTATGTCCCCAATTAAAATAAATTCATGCTAGCGAAAGCGCAGAATTATGTCCATTAAAGATGATTGTACTATCGACCCAACACTCAATACGTTATTTAGTGATTTAGCTGTATTTGATTTGGCAGACGCTTAAATATAACACGTAATTTAGTCGTTGTGCTACCTGTTTTGATAACGCCATGGTGTGGCAGATAATACTGCTGCTGAGATAATTGGTCCTAGCTATTTCTTCCATATGATCCAATTCTTCGTATGTCGGCGTATAAATCGCGTAACATGCTATCTCGCTCAAATCTCCGCTCCATTGCTCTCAATCGACATTCTGCTAAGTGTAATGACGATCCAACGATACTGGGAGACTCGGAAAATGGTAACTGAACGATAAATTTACCTTCTGAACTTCCTGTGGTCGTTGCGCTAAATAATCCTTCACACTTTTGCACATCATCTAATAACTGAGGTTTCATTGGCTCTGATTCGACTTCCCAAAATGCGCGTAATGATGCGTCAATGTCGAGCAGTATGCCGAAACAAGCTGTGGCGCTTTCCTGCTGATGATCAAATCTTCCTGCTACCACCCAACCCAGTGATGTTTCTTCTGCTACCAATTGATTATTTAGCTGTAATCTTTTCCCTCCTGTTACGGCATAGTATATTTCAGTACCAAGTAAAACGTCAATTGAACCCCTCCGATTAAACTGGGGATCGGCTAGTGTCAATTCTCTTAGTTGCTCACAATAAAATGGATTGAAATTGCTGAATGGAATGGACGATGCTATTTTTGGGACGCGAAGGCTTCAACCTCCAATTGCGGATAATGACTTTTCCAAGTTTTGTGTCCCCAAGACCCTTCATCAACATTCGACCATTTGTTATTCGCAGCCCTAGCTTCTGAGAGCATTCCTCGGTAATGAAAGATTCTTGGGACGATGAATCCAACAGAGCTCTGCAATTGGTTTCACTTCCATTACTGCATTTCAATTTTACTATCGCTGTCGGCAATATGACTTGTGACGTGGTAATTATTTGAGGAACTGGGTGGATTTGCCTCAATGGGTGAGTTTTCTACCGTTGAATTATTTTTAGCTTCTTCTGGGCGACGGGCCACTTCTTCTCTGTGTAACTATCGATAGTTTCGATAGTAACATAAAAAACAATCGATAGAAAACTATCGAAACAAATTAAAAGACTATCGATATTTCAAGGGAATTTAATTCAAGGGAGATAAATTTAAAAAAAAATCACAGTTATGTAATTATAATCGGAAAGTTTGCCAGTTTCCACTTTGTTTTGAAAGCAGCCAGCCATTTTGATGTAAGAATATCAGCATCTCAACATTTTTGGCTTTCAGACGGCACTGTCGATCACTAATAATTTGACGAGCATATACTGCTTCATGCTGGTTTCGGGGTGTTACTTTACAATGCTTTCTTTCTTATCTATCTAATATATCTCAAGTTGTTAAGATAGGTGATGTTTTTAGTGAGCGTAAAATTATCAATGATGGTGTTCCTCAAGGTTCCGTGTTAGGCCCCAAGCTTTTTTTGATCTACCTAAACTCTATTTTTTATTTAAATTTTTCTTCAAGGTTGATAGCTTTTGCCGATGATCTAGTGTTTATGTACAATGAGCAGTTACAAAGTAATAACATTCACTCTATGAACTGTGATCTAAGATGTCTGAGAAAATGGTGTATTGCTCATTCTATGTTTCTTAGCATAAAACCTAAAGGTATGTATGTTTTTTAAACTTAATAATGATGTGGGTATTGACCCAGACGTCACTTACCATGATTTAAGTTGTGATCACATAACCAGATAACCTGTCGTGCTGATTGTTTTAAAATTGGATTCGTTTCAAAGTTTAAGTACCTGGGGCTGTTCGTGGATACTTGAATGCGCTGGTTATCACATATCGAAACTCTACGTAATTACATGTGTGCTCTGATACGAAAATTTTATATTTTGAGTTCAATGTGTCCGATAACAGTCGCTGGTTGAATCGAGGCTATCGTATGGAATAGTATGCCGGGGAGGGACTTATAATTCTAGAATTCATACACTTGCTGTTGCTCAGAAACACATTATACGAATTATGCTCAACACGCAGGTGCTATCGAATTCGTGGCCTTTGCTTAAGTTCTTGGAGATTTTCCCTATTAGTTATTTGTTTGTGTACAAAGTAATGAAAGCATTTTTTTCTATTAAGGCTACTCAGTCTAATGTTATTGTCAATTACAACTTGAGAAATAAGCAGTATATACGGCTTGAAAAGTTTACAACAACGTACTAAAAAAATTCATTTCCAATTGACGATTGTAAATGTTCGAAAACGCCGATCTACCAGAAAATTTAAAAATTAAGCAAGCTATCCTTAAATGACATTTCATAATATCTTAAACGTCAAATTGGTATAGCTCTTTCAGTTCCGAATTTCTCCGCTACGTGATACCCACGATCCTCCAATCGTAAATATTGGCGCCAAAAATTTTCAATAAGCTACCGGAAAATTTAAAAAATATTTGTAAAATCAATGTATTTAAAATAAGTCTTAAATCATTTTTATTCGTAGCTTCTACTGTGAATGATTTGTTGTATTTTCAAGTGTAGTACATAATGTAAATATGTATGTACATATCTTGTAATTATTTTATTATTTTGGTTGTATAATATTATTAAGTTTTCTAATTGTTAATTTGTATTTTTAAATGCTAAACGGCTTTGGAGAGTTCTCCATTTAAGTATGTGAATAATTATTAAAAAACACAAATTTTTGAAAAACGTTCTAATTTCTCTTATATTGAAATTTTAATACATCGTCAAGGGGGGGGGGGGGGTTGAGGGCGGCAGTCCCCATCCCCTAAGGTGTATATAGAATTAAAGTAACCTTTCAAAAATTTGTTATAATTAAAAAACTAGATTTCTTGGGATTGATTTTTTTGGGGATTTTATTGCTTGAGATATCGAGGGTAATCCCTAATTTGTACACATTTGACCTTAGAGAAAGTATTGTAGAAAATGTTATACCAAAATCAAAATGTGCTTACCGAAATTCATGGATCGGAAAAATTTACTACAACCGTATCAATAGCCAAATCAAAATTTGCAGCTTGGAAGTACTTGTGAGTAGATAACCAATGAAATGAGAAATTGAGTGACACAAGTAAAACATAGCCATCTGTTTACTTGTTTTTCATGTCTTTTGTAGTTGTTTATTACCTATATTCAATTCAAGGCGATAAATAAAATTAGATTGAAAATATGACAAAAGATTGGACATATAATGAAGGGAAAGCATTGATATTTACCTCAGTGATATTTAAGTCAATTTTTTGTACAAAATAATTTAATAATTTTTGTACAACAAATAATTTTGTATTCAATTTGACATTTAACATTACCAAAAAACAAAATATCTCGAACATAATAAAATACTCTCGAAAAATATCCAAAAAGTTCTAAAAGCCATCTATTGGAATTTTCTCAACTAAAATACTACTTCTGTTTTTTACACCATCGTATGAAAATGAGTAGTTATGAAGCTACAAGTACTTGCATGAAATGAAAGACAACTAATGAGTAGTAACTTACAAGTACTTGTGAGTACTTTGCTACAATGAATGGAAGGCAGCTAGTGAGTAGTTGTGGGTAGCTACAAGTACTCGCGTGTACTTTACTACCGCGAATGGAAGACAGTTGTTGCCTCTTAAGTTTACCATAACTCGTAAGGCAATAAATTTTATAAATTAGACATTATTATTATTATTATTACTTGAGGGCCATGTGGGGGCTCAAGCCACCCTTTTGTGCATAAGCCCTACTTAATTATTCCTAAAGTATTCGAGTCAATGGTTAACAAAGTGATCTACTTCCACTCCAAGCAACATATTAGCACTCGTCAGCATGGATTTTTTCCTGGCCGCTCAACGGTCACTAATTTAGCAGTCTTTCAAAATAATTTAATTAATTCTGTTGCCTCGAACGTTCAAGTCGATGTAGTTTATACCGACTTCGCTAAAGCTTTCGATAAACTTAATCACAGGATATTAGTAAATAAGCTCAGTGAACTTAATTGCGACATTATTCCCTTAAATTGGCTTATGTCTTATTTATCGGATCGCAAAATGTTTGTCAAGATTAACGATACGTTCTCAGATTGTTTTATTGCGACATCTGGAGTGCCTCAGGGTAGTCACTTGGGCCCACTATTATTCTTATTGTTTATTAACAATGTTGTGGATTGCTTCAAATTCGCAGACTGTATTCTATTTGCTGACGACATGAAAATATATGCAAACATATCATGTGAATTAGATCGCGATCAATTTCAGCGGGACCTGAACACATTTTGCGGTTGGTGTGTTACTAACCGTATGTTTCTGAATGTCGATAAGTGTCACGTGATCACCTATTCTAGGTCTAAGTCTCCAGTAGTTTTTGATTACTTTCTAAATGATGTTAGTTTGAAGAGAGTTAATATGATTACTGATTTGGGCGTTATCTTTAGCTCGGATTTAACGTTTAACGCACACATCGATGCGGTTGTTAACAAATCCTTTTCGATGTTGGGGTTTATTAAAAGAAACTCGAAGGATTTTCATGACACAATAACTTTCAAGTCACTGTACACTTCATTTGTTCGTTCACAGCTTGAATACGCGACTGTCATATGGTCCCCGTTCTACCAGTCTCATTCAAACAGAATTGAAAGTGTTCAGAAACAGTTTTTGTTATTTGTTCTCAGAAAATTACCGTCTCGCGAACGGGGCAATAATTTCAGACTATCACCATATGTAGACCGATGCCGTTTTCTGAATCTCCAATCTTTAAGTGATAGACGTACATGCGCAAATGCCACATTTGCACGGGACATCATTTGTGGTGAAATAGACTGCTCCGAGATTCTTTCATGTTTTAATATTTATGCTCCTCAACGCAACTTACGCCCCCGGGAACTTCTTCATATTCCGACTGCAAGTAGCAACTACAGCTTCCATGGCCCTATATCGCGTATTCAACGAGATCTCAACGCCGTAGCGGATTGTTTCGATTTCAATATTTCCAGAGATGAGTTTAAAAAACGAATCGCTAGACTTTTGTTTTAATACGTTTAATATTATAATAATAATAGTTTCATAATGTTTTGTTGTATTGTTAGATCTATTGATAACGTTGTAACCTTACCTTTTATTGTATAAAATTGTTTAACTTTTTATAATATTTTTTAATAATGTAAGCCATTTTTGCATGAACATGCTGTTGGTTAATAAATAAATAAATAAATAAATAAATAAATAAATAAATAAATTATCCGTCCAGTCAATATTCAGGCTCTTAATGAACCTGATAATACTGCCTTACGGTACGTGATACATATTATCTGGGCTCATTGCTCTCCCTCCTAGATGTTTTAATTATCCGTCCAGCCAATATTCAGGTTCTTAATGAACCTGATAATACTGCCGACCGGTACGTGATACATACTATCTGGGCTCATTGCTCTCCCTCCTAGATGTAATAACATTTACTTCTGCTAGAAGAGCGGTAGCATTGGGACTCAAGGACTTCGAGAGGGCAGACCCACTCCCGTATATTCCTATCCGTGCCTCGTCTACCGTTTTGATTTTACTCTTGCGAGTTGCTGGGACATACTATCTGGGCTCATTGCGCTCCCTCCTAGATGTCTACTGTAGGAAATACTTCTACACGCATTACATACTATCTGGGCTCATTGCTCTCCCTCCTAGATGTAATAACATTTACTTCTGCTAGAAAAGCGGTAGCATTGGGACTCAATGACTTGAGAGGGCAGACCCACTCCCGTGTACTCCTTCCCGTGACTCGTCTACCGTTTTGATTTGACTCTTGCGAGTTGCTGGGAATAAAAAAGTGGCCTGTAGGTCACCCAGCTTTACTACAGGAAGGCTAAATAAAACTGGAGGGTGCCTGGTATCCAGAGTCCGCATATATAGACTGATTAACCTATCAGCCATTCATCCATCGGCATATGCTGTTCCACCTTAGATTAGGGATTTTTTGTCAAGGTTTTCTCCTTTAGCGCCGTACTTTAGCCTGTCACAAAAGTCTATATTCAGCCTAATGGTTACAGTTACCGGTGGTTGCCACGAGGAGGCAGTACGTACACTTGCGCCTACTGGAAGATTACGGAGCCCCTTCCAATAGACGCCAAACCACCTAAATTAGACATATTTTTGTTCTAGAAATTCAATAAAGAAAAATTTTATTTTACTAATCCTAACATGAACAAAAAATTAAGTTAAGTTGATCTCATAATTATTTGTGTACTCATTTTCTATTTCAAAATTATTTGTGCAAGTATAATCAAATGTTTGGATACTTGGATATATACTTATGTACAAAGTTAAAGTCCAAAAGTAAAGCCACAATTTTCAAATCTGGGAGTTGTTCGATTGTAGCATTCATAATGAATAAATTAATTTCACTCATTAGGATTGTACTGAACATTCAAACCTGGAAGACAAGTTGATTAAAACGTTCTTGTGTAATAAGTTTGGGAATCTTCAATAAATTTGAGAGTCTATGGTAATACATAAATTTTGACGAAGTCATATATGCAAATGTATTATTTCTTCCGTCTGGCATTGATAGAACTATAGGAAGTATGACAGAAAGTCAAAGTTCGGATAAAGTACGATATCATAAGTAAAACTTTAACAACAGTCACCGAATCATCGACGTACCAAGGCATTAAACTTCTATCAAAAGCAGCAAATTTTTATAACACTTTTCACAAGAGTGATTAGTAGCCTACCACGTTTTTTTTTATAATTAGTTCAACAAATTTAGTTAAATAAAATTTTATTATCGATTATTTTATTATTTTATCTTACACAGATAAAATTAGATTCTCTAAACAAAGTAAACAAAAAAAATGTTACACGCACCAACTAAATGCCAATAAACTACATAGACTGCATGGGTTACTACATAATGAACTTGATCGCCGGTGGTATTATACAATATTTATTTATTTGAGATCAAACAATTTAATTTGTTGTTGTTTGTTTCATTTTCCTTTCCATTGCAAATTTTCTGCTATTATGTAGATCTGCACTAGAAAAATAACATAACAGCAACAACAATATTTTTTTTTTACAATTTTACTTTCGTATAAAAGGGTGTAGTCCAAGTTTTAAAATTTAGTTCAATTTGATCTTTTGTGTAGAATAAGCATAAAGAATTGTTCAAAATGATTTTTAAAGTAAGTTTATTAATTTAAAATCACATGCGAATTATTTAAATAATAAATTATAAATGATAAACATACTCTTTTATTATTTAACAGTATTTAGTGTTCGCAGCCGTTGTTGTTGCCGCCAACGCAATCCTTGCCCCAGCACCATTAGGTTATGCCGGATATCCAAGAGCTATTGCATCACCATATGGATATCCAGCCGTTGGAGTAGCCAAAGTCGGCCTAGCCGCTCCATTAGCTTATGGACATGCAGGATTAGCTGCACCATTAGGTTATGGGCATGCTATTGCCAAAGTTGCCGCGCCAATTGAATACGCAAATCCACACTATAGTTTCAGTTATGCTGTAAATGATGCTTACACTGGAGACTCAAAGAACCAACATGAATCGCGGGAAGGAGATGTGGTACAAGGCCAATATTCACTTGTTGAACCAGACGGTACCCGCCGTATTGTAGATTATACTGCGGATCCAGTCAACGGATTTAATGCAGTAGTACACAAAGAACCAATTGTGACCAAGGCTATTGTTGCCGCCCCGGCCATTGCCAAAATAGGATATGGTGCACCAATTGCCCGATATGGTGCCCCCTTGGGATATGGTAGACTAGCACATCCAGGACTTGCACATCCAGCATACTATCATTAAGCGCCAACTGAGAATGTATCTTTATATTATTAAATTATTTATGATTTATAATCAAGACTGTGTGTGTTTGCAAATTCTAATAAAAGATCAGAAAAAAATCATATGTGTACTTTATTGATTTTGTCAATTTTCAATTTAAGACAATTTCCCAGCTTATCGGTGAATTTTCATGTATTGCATGTACATATGTAGTTCTTTGTTGGCATAAATTCTTTAGATCGAAAGAGAATAACTTTAAGATGCCAATTTTACTAATTTTTGGGCGAGTCTATATTTAAACTTAATATAAGCAATTTACTGATTAAATTTGGACGTTAGTTAAAGCGCTTTATCTTATGTTACAAAAACGAAGAGTAGGGATCATGATTGGTGACAATCAGATGCCGAGCATTATAAAAGCAATTCAAAAAAATTATCTCCTTCATGTATCAACCAGTGAATCTACTTATTGACCTAGTGATAAGAGAAAGAACGCAGACGTCATTGATTTCTGTTTCACCAAAGACACCGCAAACAGTTATAGTAAAGCTACTCTTAATCACTCTGGGAACAAAGATGTTGAATACACAGAAACAACCGATGTTAAGGAATAATAAAACTGACTGGATCCTTTTCATATAAAAGATAACAGAGAAACTAAACACCAGTACCCTGATTCTCTAAAATCAAGATAAATTGTAATGTGTAAACGTGATAAAGATTAATTTTACACATTAATTTATCTTGGCACTCTTAAATCGTATTGTATAACAATTACTTCTACACAAGTTAAACTTATTGTCAGCAACTTTCAGCAAGATAAAATCGAAAGTCAAAACCGCAATTTTAAATGTTATTTTAAAAAACTGTTTATGTTTACAGAAGAATATTTAGATTCAACTTATTATTTGT
Source organism: Tipula helvola (assembly GCA_963556165.1). Classification (NCBI taxonomy): domain Eukaryota; kingdom Metazoa; phylum Arthropoda; class Insecta; order Diptera; family Tipulidae; genus Tipula; species Tipula helvola. Next base: position 218,249,015 of record OY744483.1, on the reverse strand, counting down.
GCTCTATTTCTAATTAAATATTTAACAATAAGATGGAGATATTTTTAGGGTCTTAAAAATTCAAATAAATTTTTTTCAAAATTATAATTTATTTTTGCAATAGAATTTTTTTGCATTTTCAATATTTCATCATCCAATTTTTGTTTTGTTTTAATTCCAAATCGTTTGCTCATAACATATATAATTTAATATTTTATTTAAAATATGAATAAAAATGAATTAGCTATTTGGTGTAAATTTACACAAAATACGTATACCCAAACCTATAATAGTCTTATTTTATGGGTTTCATAAAGCGTGTAAACTTTACACGAATTTTTAACATGGCGGGTTACAATTTATCTTGACAGAACGTTAGAGAATGCGAAATGCATGATAACTATTCGTTACACGTTTGCACATTATCTTACTGCTTAGAGAATTAGTGTACTTATCGGAGAGTGATGTCTAGCAGTTAAACAACGAGAAATAATGAAGAAAAGGCTGAAGTATTTGCAGGCCTTTTTGACAGAGTATTTCAGCCATATTTTATTGAAACATTTAATTGGAATCACAATTGCAAATAAATTATTCAATCATGAAGGTTTCTATTTTAGAATTAAAACTCGTTAGGGTATGTTAAAATATACCTTATCACAGGAAAAGTTTTGGAAGAGTTGTCAGATAAGTGTATTCGATTTCTAACCTAACTATTTCAACACATATTTCCTAGTACAATGGAAGGTTTCACATGAAATATTAATACCAAAACCAAAAGAGACCTCCAGAAGAAGTTACATTGTTCATACCATATAAGCTTGCTGTCAATTATGTGTAAATTATTTGGAAAATTATTACTTAAGCGTCTGGAGTAGGGAGTGCAATCGCGGGATCCGAGATTTTTTGCTGCAGAAGAAACTGAGGCTAAAGTTTACTTTACGTATACATCGAGAAAATCAGGTAAGGAGTATATATTTTGAAAATTTTTAAATGTAGGATTGTGTATCTATAGTATTTAGGAGGGGGAAGCCAAATTTCCCCGGAAAATAATCTCATTTTCCGGGAAAATTTTCACTTTTTTTTTTTTAAAGTTGTGTATTATTTTATTCAAAAGTCGTCAAAATGTGCGATTTTTATAAAAATTTTGATATTAGGATTGTATCTCAACAGTTTTTCGACAGTGCACGTAATTTTTCTGGGAAATTTTTGCAATTTTTCCAGGAAAATTTTGCAATTTTTTCAATTATTTTTTTTTTAGTTTAAAATTACAAATAAAATTTAAAACAGGAAGAATTGTATAAATTCAGGTAAAGCAGGGGTGTGGGGGCGGCAGCCCCCATCCTCTAAGGTTTGTGGTACTATCAGATGAAGCGATAAGAACGATAAAAACTCTTTGATCTGTGTCTGCAAGGTTGACGAACTAATTATTATTAATTAATTTACAATTCTAACGTCAAAAATTATCAAAAAATTCTCATTTTACCCAATTTTAAAAAATAAAAAAAGGAAAAATTTTCCCGGAAAATGAGGTAATTTTCCGGGGAAAATTGGCTTCCCCCTCCTAAAAACTATAGGTACACAATCCTACATTCAAAAATTTTCAAAATATATACTCCTTACCTGATTTTCTCGATGTATACGTAATGTAAAATAACGCCGAAACTGATTCCGAACCATCAGTTTTGATTAAGACCAGCGCACTTAACAATACTTATACTCAGCATATTTTAAATATTTTAATCTGGATGTTCCGCTTCAATAATTATCTATGAGGAATTTTGTGGGTTATGTAGCCTTAAAAACAAGTCCAAGAACTAAATGTCCAGATGCATAGAGATCTTCATTAAGGATGATATAATTTTGGAAAGTCCGTCAGAATTTTTAATTACAAATAAAAATTATTGTGTATAGGAAGCGATTTTGGGAAGCTTAAAGCACCATCCAATTTCTTCTTCAACATTACGTAAATAACAAATTCTTATATTTTCGAGGGTGTTTACAGAGCATATAGCAAAAATAAAAATATAAAGTAAAATATTTTAAGAATTTGAATAAATAATATCAGCCTAACCAAAATAGATTTTTATAGCGAATATAATCCGTGTTCCGATCATAATAGGTAAATCAGTTTTAGATTTTATGATTTTGGTGTTAATCAGATAACACTGCAACTGGTTGGCACAGAAATTTATAAAATCGAATTACTACAATGCCCGTAACCCCAACTGTAGAGTAATATTGAAAGGGGAATAGAATATTATAAAATAAAAATTTATTAATAAAAATTTTAAATTCTTTTACTCTCATACTTTTCAAAATATCGAATAATTCTTCTAAATATGAAAACATCCAATTCAATATTTCTTAGTAGCTTTATTGATTTGGTAAATAAAAAAAAAATAGAAGCAATTACAACAACAATTGCATTGGGTAAATTCAAAATCAAATTTGCGGCAAAATAATTCAAATTTACTATAAAATATGCTTCTCAAATTTACGACGAAATATTAGCTATTGTTCACGTTAAACAAGTTTTAGTAATTTCTCCCGGTAATTTTGTTGGCATTTTGAAAACTTTTGAAATTTTTAAGCAGACATATGACTTCTTGTGATAACCTACCTAACATTTGTACAAGTGCTTACCAAATTTAAAAGACAAGTCGTGAATCATGGAAGATAGAATTTCTGAGGGTACATAAGAACTCTACTCAACAACGACAGCAATTCACTTAAAATATTTACTATACCGTATAATAGTTCACAATTTCTCGCCTAGGTGTACTATTTGCGACCGGGTTGGAAACCTTAGTGTTAACATTGACGCGATACTTGGCAAACGGAATGAACCGCGAGTTATCCTACTTAGATTTTATCCAAATCGAGTAGTAATAGAACCAAAATGTTGTGTTGTGTGATGAGAACAAGTTATCGGTAATTTTGCAACATACTACAGAGTTGAGCATGGACATAATTTGCTCCCGATACTTTTTATCCTATTTTTAATCACTCTTCGTGGACGATATCACGACGCGACTGGTGGTAAGAAAATGAACTAATTGACATCATAACATTTTTACAAAGATGACATCAAAATTTAACGCAAATTCCTTAAATTAGGCATAAAATAAAATGCCAGCGAATAGGTCCAGAGCCAATATTAATTAGTGCCAATCCGGATAATATGAACAGCTCTGAGAGGTAAGCCACTATTTGTGCCTACGTAAAATATTGCAATTAGAACTTGAATCTTTTGAGAAAGAAAGGAAAAGCTGATGCAAAAATTAAGTAAGATAACAGTCGATTTCTTCAAGGAATATTTTGGGGCAAACTAGTTCATTTCAGAGCAATTTTCTTATTTATTTGTCCCTAAAAATTTGGCTGGAAATTATTTTCTCCCAAAACATGAACAAAATACCAATCGCTCAGTATTCTTTTGAAAAAAGAAAACCAAAATACACTAACAACTGACAATAAATCAATTCGCAATTCCCCGGGAAAACCAGAATAGTGCCGCTGGCAGCGTTTCAGAAGAATTTTATCAACATGTGGAAAGAACATGCAATTATCATTATAATGGAATTAAGGTGAGATAGACAAAAAATAAAATTTGAACAGATCATAAATGATAATTTAGATACTTTAACGAATTGTTTATTTGGTACATGTGAACAGTGGCTAGTGAATTATTCAAACATCGAACTTCCACTTCATGTAAAAATTATTTTAAGTTTAGGTAATAAATGTTGTCCTCCAACGAAATTTCAATTTGTAAATATTCGGCATAATTTTATAAACATTTTAACAAATTACAAAAATAGTTAAAAATTTCAAAATCAAACGCCTGTTGAAAAAAGAATTATAACATATGTAAAACAAATTAATACTTTTTTAAAAGATAATCCAGGGATTATGGTCACGAAGGTCGACAAGGGTAATGTAACAGTTTTAACTTTAAGAACTGGGAATGTTGATTTAAAAACAAGAAAGGATTTAATGAGTTACACCGCAGTGATTCCAAAATTATACGGTTTATCAAAAAACCAAATTTGCCGTACACACAAAAAAATAAAAGGTCACCACAACACCGAATCGGTGTTACATAGTGTCCCACCGATCGGATATTTATAATTTGAATCCAATCGGATATTATAATAAAAATGGCATAAAATACATTTGGATAAAAACTTTTACACCGCATAAAACCCAAACAGGAACATTCATCTTTAGGAAAACACCTAGAGGTGCATTTTATTAAATCCAAAAGGAGTTTTTATAAAAATTTATCTTTTCGGATAGATAAAAATATTTATGAATCATTATAAATATTTTAGAAAAATAAAATACTTTTTCGGATAAAAAACCAATTAACACCGCACATTTTTTGAATGTATGATTTTTATCACATTGGTATTTTATTTTAATGTATATGATTTTAATATGTTCCGAAAATTGTAAGAGAATTGAATCTTCTCATCAGGCCGCTGCGACTAGACTGATTGTATCACAATTTAAATTCTATTATACAGAAGGAATATGCAGGTTGCTTTAGCGAATTTAACTAATACAGCCAAATTCTCTTACAATTTTACTTTTTCATAAAAACTCCAAACGGTGTAAATATTTACTCCGATAGAACGAAAATAATCTCTGGGAAGTACCTTTTAAAAAAATCCGCTGTTGACAACTTTTGCGTTTACTCCGAACGGTGCAAAAGTATACTGTTCGATCCTTTGGATATTTTAAAATTTGTACCCGATCTTGCGGAGTTAATATGGTACTATTGGATAAAAAATAAAGTTTTATTTTATTTTGTTTTTTTATGACTTTTTTGAGTAAAACAAAAGATGTCTAAAAAAAAAAAAATTTGCTGCTGTTTGAAACTGTAAACGAACTTGCTCGATATTTCATTCAAAAATTCAAATCGGCCATTTTATAGAGAATTTAGATACTTTGCAAAATGATACTAGGAAAATTTCTGTGCGGCCACTCCTTGTCGAATTATTGAAGTTTTAGAGAAAACGTATCAAAATTCGTAGAAGTAAATATTTGTATCTTGTAAACTTAGCACTCTACGATACAATTTTAAGTCACTTTACCACTAAAACTTTAACACACTAAAACTTCAATAACTCGACAAGGAGTGGCCGCACAGAAATTTTCCTAGTATCATTTTGCAAGGTATCTAAATTCTCTATAAAATGGCCGATTTGAATTTTTGAATGAAATATCGAGCAAGTTCGTTTACAGTTTCAAACAGCAGCAAATTTTTTTTTTTTTAGACATCTTTTGTTTTACTCAAAAAAGTCATAAAAAAACAAAATAAAATAAAACGGTTTCCAGTATCGAAAAGAAAACAAAATTTCCTTCAACTAGAAACAAAAATTTTTTTTGACAAGTGTTATTTCACCAAAATACAAGCGTTCAAATCTGGGTATTTTTTCGAAGAAAATTTCTGTTCCGTTTTTTAATTGGCGCAGTGTATGTTACATTTCTGTTTACCAACGTCGACAGCCAAATTGTCAAAAATATTATAAGTCAAAATTGGATTTTAATGCTAAATCAAAATTAACAAAAATTCAATTTTTCACTGTTTTAGATATCGTTTTGAACAATTATGAATTTTAATTTGACAACAAATTTTATAAACAAATTTTTTGCATTCTTTTAGATGTTTAAATTTTCATTCTTGGCTTCCCAACATTTATAAAATTAAGACCATTAAAATTCTGACGAGAAAATTCTGAAACTTTCCGATACTAAATTTCACAATAAAAATTTAAAAATTCTAAAAGATGCATTATTTCACAACCAGTATCCGGAAAAATTGGTGGACCACATAATTTGGAAACAATAAAATGTCCTTATTTCGCGGTCAACAAATGAAACTACAAATTATTTGGCCATTCCCCGCGTTAAAAATCTTTACGAAAAAATCAAAATTCTTTTTAAAAATTATAACTTTAAAATTATAGGACATGCAGCTACAAGCTTTAACAACAACGTGTTTTCTAAAATTAAAGATAACACACCTTTAAATAAATAATCTAACGTAGTTTATCAGGTAAAATGACGTTGCAACGCTACCTACACAGGACAAACGAAACAATTTTAAAAAAAAAGATTTTACCAACACAAAAGTGACATAAATAAAGATCAAAATTTAAGATTAATGCACTTACACGACATCTGAAAAATACAAACCAAAAAATAAGTTTAAATATCATAAAAATTTTCGAGAAACAAAAAAATGTTAGACAAAGATCGAGTTTGGAAATGCTACAAATTAAATCAAGTACAATTTCAATCAATGTCGTTGAAGATTACGCTTATATTGGCAACTCATATTATTTGTTCATCTAATTGACTCATGCAACTTTATTTTGAATCAAATGTACGACCTTTTTTACATGAAAGCGCCTTAGCAAGGTTTTTTTCGAAAATTACATAGGTGTGCGTTTCCATGAAAACTCTGTTTTAATAAAAATTTGTGATTGCTTTATTTTTTGATTTAAGCACAGAAAAGGATGAACAGATATGGAAGTTCCATGTCAAGTATTTACATTTGAATATTTAATCTAAGAAATTTATTCCAACTCAAATCTAACCAGATTAGACAGGGACAATATAAAACAATAATATATATTTCGCATCTCCTCTTTTCTGTTTTTGTATGTTTATCACACAACACTACTAAAGTTAAAGCATCAACAAAAACAAAAAATTAAATTATGAATGAAAAGAAATTGATAAATACGCGTAACACCCAAAACCTTCTACAATTCTCTCTTGAGAAAGCCTGACTGCGTTGTATAGCTCTCTTACACATATTTAAAAATATATCATGGTTAGTGTATTGGTCGCTACGAAAAACCATATAAAAAAAATACAAATTACCACTACTAATTCCAATGGATATCACACACTACTTAATATCAATACCATAACCATATATATACGATATTATTTCACAAATACATTCACCATGATATATATTTTTATAGCATTAGTATACATTCCGTTGGGCTTTCTCAAGAGAGAATTTTAGCAGGTTTTGGTAACACCTGTAATTCAACTTAATATTAAAGTATTGGTGTTGTTTATATTTACGTCAACCACACACAAATATGATAATATGAAGAGAACAAACAACAAACAAAACCAATTTAAATGTTGGCAACATTGCAGTATGTCGACACAGAAATAAAAAACGGAAATTTCATGTAAAACTAAAATCTATACATTGTCCTATTAAATATTATACAATATAATATAGATGTGTTAGTTATTTTTCATTTGGTTATCTGATTTTTTTACATAAATTTTATATTTTTATTTAATTTTTTTTTTCTGTTGACCTTGGTCAAGATCCTAAATAAATTTTAATGATCGTTGTAGAAATAAATGTAAGATGCATTACATTTTATAAACAATTACAGCTTACATTATTAATGTTATTATAAACGAAAAAGCTTCATATGAGGGGCTCAGAACAATAGTAGCCTAACCCACACATTTAAATTTTTTTTTTAATCAGCCATAATTGTTCTTGGAAATGGAATTTAATTACACTGACCTCCAATTATAATATTTTTTTTTTATAATAAATTATCAATTCAATTTTCAATGAACATTTATGGCACATTAAATGAAAAAAAGTTAAACTTTTAAATGTGGATTAGGCCACTACGGTTCTAAGCCACTCAAATAGAATTTATTGGAATAATTTTTTCATGGTTCGAAAATCATTTAATAAAAGACAATTTTCACAATCTTCTGAGCTGTTTATTAGGGATCTTCTAAGGTAAAACTAATTAAAATAACATTGAAAAAATTGTTATTTAATAAAATTGCTGAGTATGGTAATCTCTTTTGGTACTATCAGAAGAAGTGATAAGAAAGATAAAAACTATTTGATCTGTGCTTGTCGGCTCGATGAATTGATTATTATTTATACCTCTAAATGCGGTTGTACAGACCTCAGAAGAGACGCGGTAAGAATCGATTTCGGATTCAAGTCAAAGCCACAGATTAATTTTTAGTGGTCGTATACGAAGTGGTTATGGCTCCAGTTTATGGCCCCTGTGGTTGGGGGCATTTATACGACTCGTAAAACTCCAACGAACATAGACATGATAGCCTTAGAATTCCACCATTTATTTCCATCATATTCACTGCTTGTCGTTGGACGCAACTAAACGGATAAATCGCTGGTCTAACGAGTTGAATACCGCCAAAACAACATTGAACCTCACTGAATAAAAAGATTTATAAAACATAAAAAATTAATGAATAATGAAAACAAAATAAAAAACATGAAACATATTATTACGTATTTAATATTAATATTTGATATTTTTAGTTAAACAGATTACAAAAACAACAAAAAAAACAAAAAAAAAATAACATTAAATCATTTCATTGAATTGAAGAAAATACCAATTGCATAGTTAATTATTTAAAATTTTCAATCTTTTTAAAGCTGGTGTTGATTGGCAATCAGTTCGGAGTTTACATTTTTTAGAACCAAACTCATCATTTAAAATTGACCATTTGCAGTTTTTTCTGATCAGGACTAATATAAAAAAATAAATTAGCTCTTCGATATGCTTGTAACAAATATCATTTTTTTCCGGAAGGAATGTTGGATATAACCGAAATATATTCCTGAAACTTCTTGATACTATTTTCTCTCGAATATTTGGGAGGTAACTTTCGGCTAAATAGTTTAGACTCAAATATTTTGAAAACTAATTTTGCAATGGAAACAAATTCATCTGTTGGAACTTTTAACGAACCCAACGTACTTGTTTCTTTTTTGTAATTTTTTTCATAGATAAACATTTCGTTATCGCAAAATTGTTCATCTCCTTTAAAAAGTTTCAGCCGACAAGATTCGCACTTAATTTTCTTATTTAAACAATATCCCGCATAATACGTAATTGCATTGCTTTCTAAATTTTCCATATCCAGATTAATCAATGTGTCTATTTCCTCATCTGGGCAATCGTCGTCCTCGCCATATTCTTTGATGCTCGATTTATACTCCTTTTTGAAAATATCCGGTATTCAACTCGTTAGACCAGCGATTTATCCGTTTAGTTGCGTCCAACGACAAGCAGTGAATATGATGGAAATAAATGGTGGAATTCTAAGGCTATCATGTCTATGTTCGTTGGAGTTTTACGAGTCATATAAATGCCCCCAACCACAGGGGCCATAAACTGGAGCCATAACCACTTCGTATACGACCACTAAAAATTAATCTGTGGCTTTGACTTGAATCCGAAATCGATTCTTACCGCGTCTCTTCTGAGGTCTGTATAACCGCATTTAGAGGTATAAATAATAATCAATTCATCGAGCCGACAAGCACAGATCAAATAGTTTTTATCTTTCTTATCACTTCTTCTGATAGTACCAAAAGAGATTACCATACTCAGCAATTTTATTAAATAACAATTTTTTCAATGTTATTTTAATTAGTTTTACCTTAGAAGATCCCTAATAAACAGCTCAGAAGATTGTGAAAATTGTCTTTTATTAAATGATTTTCGAACCATGAAAAAATTATTCCAATAAATTCTATTTGAGTGGCTTAGAACCGTAGTGGCCTAATCCACATTTAAAAGTTTAACTTTTTTTCATTTAATGTGCCATAAATGTTCATTGAAAATTGAATTGATAATTTATTATAAAAAAAAAATATTATAATTGGAGGTCAGTGTAATTAAAATCCATTTCCAAGAACAATTATGGCTGATTAAAAAAAAAATTTAAATGTGTGGGTTAGGCTACTATTGTTCTGAGCCCCTCATATGAAGCTTTTTCGTTTATAATAACATTAATAATGTAAGCTGTAATTGTTTATAAAATGTAATGCATCTTACATTTATTTCTACAACGATCATTAAAATTTATTTAGGATCTTGACCAAGGTCAACAGAAAAAAAAATTAAATAAAAATATAAAATTTATGTAAAAAAATCAGATAACCAAATGAAAAATAACTAACACATCTATATTATATTGTATAATATTTAATAGGACAATGTATAGATTTTAGTTTTACATGAAATTTCCGTTTTTTATTTCTGTGTCGACATACTGCAATGTTGCCAACATTTAAATTGGTTTTGTTTGTTGTTTGTTCTCTTCATATTATCATATTTGTGTGTGGTTGACGTAAATATAAACAACACCAATACTTTAATATTAAGTTGAATTACAGGTGTTACGCGTATTTATCAATTTCTTTTCATTCATAATTTAATTTTTTGTTTTTGTTGATGCTTTAACTTTAGTAGTGTTGTGTGATAAACATACAAAAACAGAAAAGAGGAGATGCGAAATATATATTATTGTTTTATATTGTCCCTGTCTAATCTGGTTAGATTTGAGTTGGAATAAATTTCTTAGATTAAATATTCAAATGTAAATACTTGACATGGAACTTCCATATCTGTTCATTCTTTTCTGTGATTTAAGTATAAAAGAAAGAATTGTTTGATATATTTTTCATTACGCTTTTGAAAATGAATACGAATAGTGCTCGAAAGCTAAAGCTTTAATTGGTAAAAAAAAATAAAAAAGAGCTCTAATGCTGGGAACAGATGTGCAGAATTTCTGCATGCAGTGATGCACGCAGATATGCATTCAAAACACATGTGCTGCATGCAGTTCTTTATTTGTTGACGTTTATTTGATACATATTTAATTTTTATATACATTTTTTTTATATGAATTATGTCTTATTTTGTCACAAATTAATTAATTTGTATCCTTCATTTTGGCACTTTTCACACAAAACATATTTTCTGTCAACAAATTAAAAAAATTGATTGAAAAAAAGAAAAATTATACAAATTGTACTAGATTGGGTTACTTTTACGTAATGTAGCCTACCGATGCGCAGTAAAATTAGAAATAGAGACAACTTGCAGAATTCTGCGAGGCAAGCAGAATGCATGTATTTCATTCCATATAAACTAGTGTTTTCTAATTTCGATGCTTGCAGAATTTTGCACATCTGTTTCCACCATAAACCAAATAAAAATTGATTAATTGATTTAATAGTTTAATTGGCTCATAAAATGAAAAACTAAGAAAGATAACATTTCATGCAGACCGAAGAATCGTGCACTCTGCATTAGGGCGATTTAGGGAATCGGGTCATGAAATCATAACTCAGTTAAATGATCAGGGGTTAAAAATATCTTAACCGAAAAAATAAACCAATAAAACTAATATGGGCGCAACTACATCAGCTCCCGAATTCCGGTTCGATGACAAATTTCTCATATGTGTTTTATCCAAACTCGTGAAACGAGATTCCGGTTTGATGACTGAGAAATTAAAACTCATAAAGAAAGTAAAAAAAAACCATGAAATATTTTTCTATGAGAAGTATTTTATTTAGATGATAACATACATTTGATGCACAATCAGTAAAAAAATGTGTCCACTTTTTAAATTTTAGAGCCCAGAATTTAAATTTAAAAGCCTTAAAACTATTGTGATGTGTGTAAAACTTACTAACTCAAATAAAAGAGTTTAATTGACCCGAAAGGGATTCACATACGACAAAAGTTTCTTGTGTGTTGTTCCAATACCAAGCCACAATCACAAAATATAATAAATTTCCCCAATTTGCATTTTGCATGCAGTAAATCCCCAGCTGTTGTTAGACTAAATACTAATTATACAATTCAATTTGTAAACAAAACTATTGTAAAATTTAAATCACGAAACGCAAAATTTTGACAACTCATCGAAGTATTGTTTATTTAAATAAGAAACGAATGAATCTAATTTATTTCTAATAAGAATCCAATACTTCCAAGGCTCGAATAAGTTCAAATCAAATTCACAAAAAGCTCCCCAGTTTTGGAAATTGCCAAAAAATCTACTGTAAGTAATGAAATAACATACGCATTTGTGGCTAAACAGGGAACAAACTCGGTTGAATGCATGCGAAGTAGGATTAACTAGATACCAGAATTATTCCCAGATATCCGTCTTCCCCGGATTGGAATGTCCGCCGAAGGGTTAAATAAATCCAAACAATTGATTTGTGAGTTATTCTGAAAGAAAATTATTTCATTATTTTGTTTACCTACACACTACATGATTAGCTATTGTTAATTTCAGACTGAAATAAATTACAGCAATATATACCACGTTTTCACCATACGCATTTTAATAGTATAATACTTCTTTACTATTATACTAAAATTGCTCGATTTGTTTATACCATTTAATATTATTTTGCTATTTGTGGTGTTAACCCCTATTATATATCTTTTTATTCGTTTTGACAGATAGTATACGATATCAGTTCGGTAGACGTTTTCAATAGCTGTGTTTCAGTTATCATATTTTTAAGGGGGGAACCTCCTCCAGACAACTCGTTTTTCAATAATATTTTACAAAAAATTGAGAGCATTTATTGCAATGAAACAAATTATATAATAATATTGACGTTCAAATGAATACAAAAAAAAATTTTTATGAGTAAAAAAAACAAAATGGCGGCGCTAGAGGTGCGCGAACTTGGCTACTAGAGTTTGCGCCGTGGAACGCCCAGATCCTTGTAGTCAGCTAAAACCAGCGATATAAATACATGGATTGGGGATTGATCAAAAATCACATTGATTTACGTCACTAAAAATGGAGCAAATTTTATTGTATAGTCTTACTACTCTTTTATATACTCCTCTTTATCAAAAAAAGTATTTCCGAATAAGTGCCGTACTTGAATAAATTTCATTTCGAAATTTTTTGAAACAGATTTTTTTTTTAAATTGAATGGGATAAATATTGGATAATGTTTAATTATATTGAAAATAATTAATTAATTATATCAAATTTGAATAGTTAAACATTACACTACCAGTTTTCGTACACTAATTAAAGAATTAATAACCATTTATTCCGTTAAATTTCAAATACATCCCTGAAAATAAACAACAACAACAAAAAATTCGAATAAAACGTCAAAAATCTAGCATAAACAAACAAATATGTTACCATGGCTACTATACTATTATATTATTGTCATATCTATTGTATTGGCATGTTTTGAATTTGCAACGTTTATTTTTTCCGTCTCTAGGCGACAGCTACTTTGCTTTACCGCCTCCTACACATAAATTTGAATTTGGTATTCGAAAATTCGAATTTAAAGACAAGGACGAAGGATTTTTCTTTCTCTATCACACACTTAATACTTTTTCAGTTGCTCCATAAAATTTGTTCTATAGCTACAGCGTAGGTGTGATTGGTACATATACCTTAGTAGGTATTATTTTGTAATTCTTTTTTTAAATTAGAAAAATGTTCTACAAATAATTTTTCTTTCTTCTCAAACCACCTTCTATCCCCTATCCATGTATTTATATCGCTGGCTAAAACCAACGAAACAAATTTTTTTCATTAAAATAATTCATTCCGCTTTGCATGAACCTAAAAGTAGCACAAAATAAATAAAATTGAAAATTTGAGGACAAAAAGAAAAAAAAAGCACGTGTTTCTTTATAAACAATTCGTTAAAACCAATATTTGTTTAAATAATTTATACGAAATTTTAGGTTTGTGCAAAGACCGATAAGCTAAAGAATATGGGTAGAAAATTTCATGTTGATTGGTCCATAATTTTTTGAGTTACATTCCACGGCGCGGAAAAAAACACGTTTCAAGAAAAACTCGATTGAAGTTTTCGTTCTTGAAGAGAACGCATTATTTCGCATCACTTCAGTGACTTCCTAGGGACCTTTAGGACTTTCTGTTGGGCTTGAAACTTTGGTAATATATTATTCAGATACCAAACGAATTTTTAAAGCAAAAAAAAAATAATGCAAAAAAATTAATATCTGGAGGAGGTTCCCCCCTTAAGCGGTTTGAGTTTAATCTTAAATAAAGTGTTTGATTATAATCGTGGTAAATTCATTAATTGTGTTTCTAACAGTATAATAAAGAAAATGAAACGAAAAAAATTGAGATTTGATATGATATAGATCTACAGGCCAACCATAATGGTGATCCTAGGTATGTATAGCACATTACTGGAGAATGCCTAACCCATTATCAAGAAAAGATACCTGGGAGCACCATATTCCAGAATTATGCGGGGCCAGGCCCTGCCTGCATCCTCAACACAAATGGTTTGTAAAGATTTGGGATGTTAGTCACAGATATATCTAGGGCAGTAATCGCATCAAAGTTATTTTCTAACTACATAGTTAATTTATTAAAAAAATTTGTTAAATAAAACCATTCTCACACTATAGATTTGGATTTTGTTATTTGTTAGTATATGTTATTAGTGAATGATCAATGAGTATAGGTATTGCTATAGGTTTCATCAATATGTGTACTCAATACTTAATATCCAGGGGTCTTCTCTTCTCGTGCTGTATATAAAGATGTGTCCCTATCTCCCACCATCATCAATTCTCGCGGTGGGTGTACTAGTCCGTTAAGACTCGACATCATAATCGTTTGCACATATTGATGGCCTAATGGTTGTTTAGTCAGTTAAGTAAGAGTTCACAGTAGAGTCACATACAGTTATCCGTATCATTCATTCAGTCTATCTATGATTTATTTATCATTAAGTTTATCTGTTATTACTTTTGAAAAAAATAACATTCAAACAACATGCAACCTATCTCTATATAGATCGTTCACTTCGAAAAGTGGTGTAAGTCAACCATCCAAAAAAGGAAAAAATTTTGACAATGATATCAATAGAGATATACCGGCAAACAACTTATCCCTAATTTTAATTTATGCAATAACAAGAAAATTCAAAGTCCCATATATCTCACTTATTAATTCTCAATTCTAAATTCCTTCATTTCCTTGTTTCATCATGTTATGGGCCACACCACCTCCAAAAACAAACCGTCGACTTTATTCAGCAACATTTTATTCAGAAAAGAAATCACCAGATAAATATCCGGGTTTTTTCAATGTTCTGTTCAACTGTTGAGATTTTATAAATATAAATTTCCGTAAAGGAGAAAACATAGAAGCAAAAAACAAAAGAAAAAACCAAAACGAGTTGAACTCAACTTATCAATAACTAAAAAAACCAAAAAAAATATATAGATCGTTTCGCTTTGGCAACCAAAACAGCAACTTGTACAAAACAAATGCCAATTGTGTTCAAAAATAAAACCGAGAACAATTACCCGTCAAAAGTTAATCAAAACATCAAAAAATTTCTAAAAATATCTACACCAACAAAGCTTGGTTGAAACCACTCCAAACAGAACGGAAAAATTACACGGCGCTATTTTTACCAGGTCCGCTAGGTCCCTAGAAAAGTTATCCTTAATAACAAAATCAACTTTACAAAAATATTGAACCAAATATTAAGCATCCGTGCCTTTGCAACC
This sequence comes from Tipula helvola, assembly GCA_963556165.1. Lineage (NCBI taxonomy): Eukaryota > Metazoa > Arthropoda > Insecta > Diptera > Tipulidae > Tipula > Tipula helvola. The sequence continues at coordinate 218,233,638 of OY744483.1, read as the reverse complement.
AAAACAAAAACATTTCCAAACCCTCACTGTTCTATTCTAAGTAACATACTTCATTCCAATGCACAGAACAAAATTCAAAATACCGCACCAAACTATTTTATTGTCTCTCTCCCTCGCCCCGAACTTCTTACACCTGACGTTTGTCTGCTTCTCCTCTATAGCCTTTAGCTTTATATTAAAATCACACACCAAACTACATAAAGACACTTGTGTCGATTATACACAAAACTAAAATACAAAACATTCGAGCAGTGGCGTAGCCAGAAATTCGTCGAGGGGGGGGGGGATTTTACAAAAAAATAATTTCTATAAGAAAATAATGCATTCGAATTTATTTGAATTCAATTTTTTATTAGTTTTTTATAGTTTTATATTGATTCGTCGTGACACTAAGGCCAATTCATCGAGGACACAGGCTATAACCACATCTCTATGAATATTTAATGATGCCAATCCATTTAGTCGCTTCCTCCGATTGTGTTTCTTAGGTAATTCTTAAGGTTCCTGAACGTCTTAGAACTCTTCAATTGGAGAGATTATCCAGGTTAAGAGTACTACTAAAAATCTGACAAATATTTTGTGCTAATTTTGTTATTATAGGTACAAGCGTTCAAATTAACTTCGCTTATGTAATCTAATTTCAACTTAATCTGGAAAAAAGGTCTACACAGATCTGTAAAAATTACATCTAATATTACGCCGCTTTGCTTACATTTCTTTTATATGAAGAATCAAAAATAGGTTACATACGTATTATAACAGGTAATGAGCCTTATTCGAATTATAAATTATTTTGTGTGGATCAACACATCACCATGTAATAATTTGAATATAATATGTGAAACTCAGGGGGGGGTGGGGGTCAACCCCCCGCAACCCCCCCTTCGCTACGCCACTGCATTCGAGTATGGGTATAAAATAAAATAAAAATTAAAACCATGCGTGAGCAGAAAAAAAACTGCGTATGTCAAAATGACTCAATTCAATATCAATTCCCTCACTACAAATTTAAGATATTCAAGAAAGATATTGCCTGATAAATGCATCCCGGTGGATGTGGATTACAGTTTTCCATATTTAATTATTTAATTTTCTTTCATTTTAATTTAAAACACTTCATACACTAAGATTTTTAAATTCGGCCATAACACTTTAGACCACTACATTTTCGATCAGTCAACTCCTGGAACGAAAACAATTGAGATTTTTAAATATTTACTGAAAATTTTGTCAAACACTTCATAAAGAAAGATCAAGGCTGATGTCAAAGAAGAAGTATTGCGCAGCGTAATTTTGTAAACGCGAATACATTGCTTTACAAATCTTTATTTACAAAAATAAATTTAAGAAAGAAAATGACTGTTTCGTCTAAAGACCGTAATGCAGTTTGGTGGACAGATGTAGTTTTAAAAACCTTTAATGATAAGGACTGGGTAAATAATTTTAGAGTAGACAAGAAAACTTTTATTGAAATTTGCAATTTGGTTCGAAATGATTTGATGCCAAAACCGACAAAATTGAAACCCAGAGAACCAATTAGTGTGGAAAAAAAAGTGGGAATAGCACTCTACAAATTCGCGTCGTGTCCATTGGGCATAGAGTAATTGGAAACAATATGGGAGTTTGTAAATGCTCAGTGCACAACTGCATCAGATCATTTACCAATGCAATGCTGAAGCATGTTCGTAAATTCATTAAAATTCCGACTGAAGAGGAAGCTAAAGAAATTACAAAAAAATTTGAGAATATTTGTTATTTACCTCAAATTTTATTAATCATTGATGGTACGCATATGCCAATTTTAGCGCCACACGAGGGTCGTGGTGATTTTATTAAGAGAAAAGGGTGGACGTCGTATAAAAATCGGACCTCTTAAAATCTATGGTAAATTTTATGTAATGCTAAACGCATTTTATCTTATTATAAAAGTATTCGAGGCGTGAATTGTAAATATCCTGGAGCTTCACATGATGTCCATGTTTTTAGGAATTCGGGATTTTTCCAATATAAAAACGAGTTGCTTCCCGAAGTAAGTGCATTTTTACAAAGGCGATATGCCAGAAGATGCTGTATTTTGGTAGCTTACGATAGTTAATATTGTTTTATTTTTCAGGGAACTAAAAACATCAATGGGACTAACATTAACTATTTGGTTGTGGGAGATCTGGCTTATCCTTTGCTGGACTGGCTGCTCAAGGGCTACAGCGGAAATCTTGACCCAAAACAGGAATCGTTTAACGCCTACCTAAATTCGGCTAGGAGAGTTATAGAACAGACAATTGGAAAATTAAAAAGGAGAAGCAGTAAGAAATGCTCTTCGGTCAATTACTGAATCGCTTTTATTACGCAAACAAATTATTGTAAATAGAAAATAAATAAGCAAAAGTTTAGTACAAACATACAAAAATGTATTTCACTACTTTTCTTACGTGTCGAACATGCTATTTTTTCGTGTATTTGACGACAAACCAGGTAAAAATAGGAAAGGTAGATCCAGTTTTGATCAAAGTATGTATGCATAGCATGTACATAACAATCGCAGTAAGCAAATAAATAAAAGTCAAAAATTCAAAAATCATTTGGAAAAAAAGCGTTTCTATGAAGAAAAGTGTTTATAGTGAAGAAATATGTTGCTAAGAGAAAAGTAGCAGTTTTCTTTACTGTTTTCAGCGAAGAAATGACACTCTTTGCCATTAAGGACACGAAAAATACATTTTTCACGCCAAAAATACATTTTTTTTCAATTTCATTTTCTCCAGTGTATATAATATTATTCTATGTGGTGTAAACGTGGTAATAATTGTGAATTTTTCATGATTTATTTTTTTGTTTCATCTTCTGAAGGTTGCATTATATTATTACTATCCCTGTTGCTCGTGCTATATAGCTGGTTCAGTTAGAATTCAGAAAAATTACTAAATTATTTTATTTCGAAACTAATATAGTACCTAATTCTTCGCATTCCTAAATATTGTAATTTAAATTTAAATGATAGTGAATCAATATGGCGATTGAGTAGGTTGTTTGGTTTTGTCGCTTAGATAAATACAAATATAAAGAATAAGATATCTAATAATAGTGATGTGTGGTTGATACAATAAAATAATTTCAAAGCAAAGTGTGTTGCATATGTTTTTACAAATAGTGTTGGGTTATTTTATTTAATATTTATAAAATTATTTCCACTAAATAAACCTTAAAAATAATCATATAGTGCAACTATAGTTGCACTTATAGTGCAATAACATATTTGTTTCTGAAATATTTGCAAGGACGAATCAAATTAGAGCTGTGCTCAGTTTTAGTGCATTGTGTGTATAATCTAAATTGTTTAATGGTTAATGAAATCGTAATCGTTTAACTTAATGGTGAATCTGAAAGTAATCTCGAAAACGATAATCACTAAATATAATATTTATTAACTGATATTAAATTTCAAGTTCTCTTTGGTGAAGTTATATCAATCATCCAACTTGAAACCAGTGCAATTGAAAATGGATACGTTATTAAAAGTGTCTAACCCATCCAACGCCGATATCATGACGGCCATTGCAAGTTTACTCGAGCATAACCAAAATAATCACATTAAACTTAAAACCAATTTAGAAAAGTCAATTTCTGAAATAAAACACAGGATCAAGAGCATCTCTTCTGAAATTAATGTTATTAAGAAGGATTTGGAAGATAAAAACACCCAAATTATTAATCTTACGTCCGAAATTAACGTCATGAAGCAAATTGCACTTGAACGGGAAATTTTAATAACTGGTTTACCAGCCAATATCACTCAAAAGGATGATGTCATCAATAAATTGAATATATGTATGTTTCAAGTTTGAAATAAGGCGTAGCGGTATTATACAAATAAGGCGTAGCGGTAAAGGTAACATCACTAAACTCATCATGAAGTTCAAAAACATCGATGCTAAAAATGTCATAATGGACCAAATTAGGAAAACGGGACCTGTTTTTTTGAAACAATTAAACTTCAACTCAGCCGTTGATGATGACAAAATAATGATTCGAGAGAGACTTACGCCATTGGAAAAAACTGTTGGACATGAAGAAGAATAACAAAATTCTTTACTGCTGGTTTTGTCGTGGCAATATTTATTACAAAGCAAATGAAACCAGTAAACCCGAACATCGTCCGGAACTTAACTGACGTCATCAACATCAACCATTAAAGTAGTATTCTATTATGGCATTTATTTTGTTTTTATTTTATTTCTCTTGAAAACATGATAACAAAAACAAACACTTTCTGAGTCTCGAAAATTTCTCTAAAGAGTCCAACAATTTATTAAGCATACACTTTTTTTATTTAAACATTAATAGGCTTAAGAACAAATTATGCCAATTGGAATTACTTATGGCAACGTTTAATCAAAAGTTTGATGTTATTGTGGTAACTGAAACATTTTTGTGGGAATCGGAAACTAAATTTGTTATCTTCAATCATTACAAGTCTTTCCAATTTTCCATAGTACACGTCAAAACAGAAGTGGTGGAGGTGTCTCGATTTTTACCAATCAAAATTTTGATTTTTCCCTTCATCATAAGGAAATTTTAGATGAGAACGAATTTATTATGATTTATTCGAAAATTTTAAACCTGTATGTCATGGGTGTGTACAAACCACCGCATTCAATTCATAAGTCGTTTCTTGAAATTTTAGATCGTGTATTGGATTCATACAGCGGTAAAAACAATATCATTGTGGGTGATTTTAACCTTGATCTTCTTGATGCTGGCAGTGCATCTGAACAAAATTTTAAATCCATAATGGGTATTAATAATTATTCGGTTCTTAATTGTATTGACGAGAAATTTTCAACACGAGTTACTTCTCATTCGCAAACTATTATTGACCTCATACTGTCTAATTATGATCGAATGTTTTATGTTTACTACGGCGATACAACTTTGAGTGATCATAGGTTTTTACTTTTTAAATTTGTTTTAAATAAAAAAATCTGCGATTAAACCAGTACTCAAACTTGCAGTGAACTATAACAACATTTGTAAGGAAATTTCTACTGACTCTATGTTTTTAATAGATTTTAAAACGTTTTATGATTTCCTTATTTAAGTTATTAGGATTAATACAAGTTTTTCCTATTATAGTGTTAGGTGCTCGTCTTTCAAAAAACCGTGGTTTAATACATTTCTTGCAAAAAAATTTCAAATACGTGATAAATTCTACAAACTTTCGAAATTTCCGCAAAATTTATTTTTTAAAGATAAGTACGTCTCGTAGAGACTAAAAAAATCGTAACAAAACAAAAGAGAAACTATTATAACTTTAAATTTGAAAATTGCATTTCCAGCTCAAAGCGTATATGGAATCTTATTAAGGAAGTACTTACAAATCGGCAATCAAACAGCACGGATCAATCGTCAGCCTATCTAATTATTGATGATATTTGCGTTGACGATCCCCAACAAGTTGTTGATGAGTTTAACAACTATTTCGTCGATGTAGGTGCTAACATGACTGGAATACTTAATAAAAATTTTGTGCTTCAAGAAGCCACAATCAAAACTAAACTAACAGTTTTGCAAAATACAAGTGAAAATGAAATATTACGTTTGATAAATGACTTGGATCCTAATTGTGCTTCTGGTTGTGATGGTATTCCAGTCAATTTAGTTAAACGAGTAGTTCAATTTATTACTCCATGTTTGACTGTTGCAATATTAATCAATGGATTGAACAATCAACATTTCCATCATTTTTTAAACTAGCCCGTATAGTCCCAATTTTTAAATCTGGTAGCCAAACCAATTTAGTCAACTATCGTCCTATATCGATTCTACCAATATTGAGTAAAGTTTTTGAAAAATTTATTCTCTCCAGGTTGACTGCTGACCTTACTGTCAACCAGATAATTCATTGTGACCAGTATGGGTTTACTCAATATCGACTTCCTAATTATAAACTGGCAATTTGCCAGAATAGTATATTTTACAAGGGGTTTGATTTGTTTAACAATTTGGATGATTCCAAAAAGACTTAAAGATTTCTGAGTTTAAAAATTATCTTAAAAATAAACTTTACTTAAATTTTGTAACTAATTACGATCTATATCACATTTAATTTGTGTTATGCTTATAAATTTTGGCGCCTTTTTATTTCATTTTTCATTTTACTACTACGGTGTTATTATGTATTTACTATTTTCGTCAATTTATTTTACACTGCTAAAACCCTATTGATTTGTTTAATATCTAATTTTGTATAATGTTTTCCTGTATAAGATCGATGTACATATATTCGTTTTTCTTGGAAAAATAAAAAATTTGACATTTTTTGTTTTCCATATGTCAAATAAGTTAAGCGAGAGCAATTTTCTTATTACCAACATTAGCATTACTAAAAATATCAGATTACCGTTGCTCATTAAGCACAATCAGAAATCTTACATTCTTATGTATGATTGTTTTGTCTAAAAACCAGTGGATAAACTCTAGCATAGTAAATAACAAATTTTATTCAAATAATTTATAAAAGCATTGAATTTCCTTTCACTCAAATATTATTGACTCAAATAATAGAATTTTCCATAATCAAAAATCGTATGTACCTACTCCAGATTTGGATGAAATGTATTATAAACTAGTTACACACCCGCCAACGTAAAGTCTAATAAATATTTGTTTTAATGTGAACTTGATCACCGCTGATATAATGCAACATTTGTATTTGAGACCAAACAAGATTTTATTTTATTTTTTATTATTGCGAATTTTCTTCTACATCGCAAATCTGTTGCAGTAAACATAAATAAGAGTTTTGAAATTTTATTTTGGTATAAAAGGGTGTTGTTCAATTTTTAATAGTTAATTCAATTTGATTATTCGTAGAATAAACATTGGAATTGTATTAAAATGGCATTTAAAGTAAGTTAATTTTTTTTTTGGTTTATCTTCTTGTTTTATTAAGTTAAACAATTTTTTTTCATTTACATATTTAACAGTATTTGGTATTCGCCGCCGTTGTTGTTGCAGCCAATGCAATTCTCGCGCCAGCACCATTAGGTTATGCCGGTTACCCAAGAGCTCTTGCATCACCATACGGATATCCAGCAGTTGGAGTCGCCAAAGTAGGACTAGCCGCCCCATTAGCTTATGGACATGCCGGAATAGCCGCTCCATTAGGTTATGGGCATGCTATTGCCAAAGTTGCCGCCCCGATCGAATATGACGCAAATCCACAATATAGTTTTAGTTACGCTGTAAATGATGCTTACACTGGAGACTCAAAGGATCAACATGAATCACGTAGCGGAGATGTTGTGCAAGGTCAATACTCGCTTACTGAACCAGACGGTTCTCGCCGTATTGTAGACTATACTGCAGATCCAGTTAATGGATTCAACGCTGTTGTAAACAAACAACCAGTTGTAGCCAAGGCAATAGTTGCCGCTCCAGCTATTGCTAAAATTGGGTATGGTGCACCAATTGCCCGATATGGTGCTCCATTGGGATATGGTGCTCCATTGGGATATGGTGCTCCATTAGGATATGGTGCTCCAATTGCTAAAGTAGCAGCTCCATACGGTTATCCAGGGCTAGCTCGTCCAGCTTACTATCATTAAACGCGACATTTTGAAAGTACAACTAATATAAATTATATTTAAGACTGTGTAATGGCAGATGCTTTAAAAAAATAAATTATAGGCAATTTCTAATAAAAGATAAATCATAAAAACAAATTTAATCGTTAATTATTTTATTACCATCGTCTAAATTTATTTAGCATTTATAAAAGCATTAACTTCAGGCCAACAAAAGTCGGTTAGCATCTCACGATATTGCGCACTATTAATCAAACACGGAAAGAACTTTAGGAATTTTCTCCGAAAAAATCCCAACATTTTCATAATGAATTTTAAAAATGGTATGTGTTGTGTAGGCGAGTATCGTTACATTTTTATTAACCACCTACCTTTTATTTACCAAATGTCAAATAATTACAGAACCAACTTCTACAGATGAAAAATAGTGCCAAATTTAAAATAACACCTCTTGTTAAAATGCCCTTTTGTATGTTAATTACAATGTTTGGATTAAGCGGAATACACATTGAGCAAACGAACGAATGTTAGCGAATTTTTGTTGTTCATTCATTGTCGATTCGGACTGTCGCACAATCCAACGAGCTGGAAGAGAAATTGCCGTTCCTATCAGGGTCGCTTATTGGCACTACGATCCCTTGAAAAGGCTCGATTTTAAAATGTAAATAAAACAGGCTGTATGTGAGATATCTCGATGAAGAATGTTCGTTGCAACCACTTGTCGTCGATATCCATATGATACAAATTAGATCAAAAGGAGTTGCTTAACATCAGTCTGTAGTGTATGCCGATGACGGTTATGGCAATGCCCGTTTCTTTTTGGAAGAAGTATGGACCGATGATGCCGCCAGATAAAAATGCGCCCTAAACAGTGACTTGATAAAGATGATGTTTATGGAGACATTTCGGCCAACTTCCAACTGCTCCGGAGCTCAATCATCGAACACACAGCATTGTATATGATCTTTTACCTTAAGTTCCTAGGTCAGTTGGATTTTATACGGGTGCAGACTTAAGTCGCGACGCAAAATTCGCCAAGTTGAAGTCGCAGAAAAGCCTAGTTCTTGTGAATGACAAGAAATTGACTGCCTCCGGTTTTCCCGTGCACTCTCACGCACAGCAGCGATGTTTTCAATCGGTTGACTCGAATTTGGAAACCAAACGTCAAATAGTCGACCCGGCAGGACGATTGTGGCGAGGATAAATATAACGTAATCCGCGGAATGTTTCTCGAACGGAGCACTAATTTTGAGATTTAGAAAATAAAATTTGATAATATGCACACGCTGTTCAACGCTATAACCTTCCATAGTGATTTGTCATACACTACTGAACAATTCATAACAAATTTGGCAGATGTTAATTTACAAACCTAACCTAACTAATTTTGAGCGTTCCTATAAAGACCGTTTATTTATTTCTTATTGAAGTCAGGTAGGGGTGTGGTACGTCTGGTACCGGAAGTGGTTGCGTTTACCTGTGCGTATCCCGGTGGAAATTACGGATTTTGCAATCATTTTAACCCTTGTGGGTATACCCAAAAAAAATTACGCTAGTACACACCCGGCCCACCCGGATGGCCAAGTGTATTTTTTCGGGTTTTCCATTCCTTAAAACCGATTTTTTGCCGGATCCGCTATGTTGTTGCATTTATTTTATAAATTTTGTATTTTGGTGTTTAAAAACTAAAGAAGCTATAAACGACTAACTTCAAAATTGCAGTCACCACAAATATTTAAAATTGAAATGGCCACCCGGGTGGCCGGGTATACACACAAGGGTTAAGATAATTTTTTTCTTTTTTATAATTTTTTATTGGGTACATTAAAAATCCAAATTGTCCTAGTTGGGGAACAAAATTTCGAAAGAGCTTTTAGGAAGTCTATTTCACCCACAAAGAGTGACTGCTTAGTGTTCATTTTGGCTTGGCGGTGTGATTGGCCCGTACTGTTTGGAAAATGTCACTAATCCTGTAACAGCGAATGAAATTTGATACCGCAATATAATAACCGAATTTTCATGTGACAGAGGCTAGAGATGTATACGTAGACGAAATGTGGTATCAAAAGGATGGTGTAGCTTATCACAGAGCTTACCAAACAATGGATTAAATGTATTTAAATGTAAAATAATTAATTTTTCTATAAAAGGCCACTTCCAAAACTACTTACCAAGATATTTCGAAGCGCTGGTTTTACCGCAGAGTTTCATTGAATGAAATAACATCGCTTTAACTAAAATAATAACAGGCAAATCCACAATAGTCTACCTAAACTCAATAAGCGTCTTCCATTGGCGAAAGCAAACTACTCGCAAGTACTTGTATCTACTCACAACTACCCATGCTCATACGATGGTGTAGAAAACTGAAGTAGTTACGCATAAAATTTGCGCTAGTGGATTTTAGTTGCGAAAATTTCAATAGATGGCTTTTAGACCTTTCGAGAGTTTTTTATTACGTTCGAGTTTTTTTATTTTTTGATGATGTTAAATGTCAAAATTAATACAAAATTATTTTATTGTTGATGATACATTTTTAAGAAAAATGTGTTTAAATATGAATGCGGTAAATATCAATACTTTCCTTTTATTACAAGTCCATTTTTTTTTGTCATATTTTGAATCTAATTTTAAATATCGCCATTACTATAATAAACAACTTTACAAAAGACAAAAAAAACAACTAAACAGAAGGCTGTGTTTTACTTGTGTTACTCAATTTCTCGTTCCATTGGGTATCTACTCACAAGTACTTCGAAGTAGCAAATTTTGCCCATTGGAAGACGGCTATTGTCTTACTCATTTAAAACACAGCTACTCAAATTTCCCTGTTTTCCAGTAATAGTCAAAAGAAAATAAGGGAAATTAAATTAAAAATCATTCTACAAAAACAACAATATGTCATTAAAAAGAGTAAATTCAATTTAATGAAGTCATCATATATCCACATCTAAAACTAACGGTAAGAAAAAAGACAAAATGCTCCGCTCCACAATCAAAGTAAAATAAATCAGAAAGAGCCAAACAGAAAAAAAGACAATACAATGAGCGCGAAGAAAACAAAAAATCAAATCAATCTGGCATGCTTTTCAAATTCAAAATAACTATTGAGTATTGACCACTGGAGCATCACGGATGCCACCTAGTGGATTTTTTTTAAACTGACCTAGCTGATAATTTGACGTTCAAAAAAGTTGTAAACAATTCCAATTTTGAACTGTAAACACAATTTTTACTTACTAGAATGACGACTGGTATGGTGTGATCTGGCGGACAATATTGAACTAACTAAACCATGTAAACAAAAATTTACTGTATGAAGTTATATGGAAATAGAGTCTATTTCATTTTAATTTTTATTTATTAAAATTGTCATGATTGGAAAATCTAATGAATCCATTATATTGTTTAATATGTGATTTTTATACATTTGATTAATTTGGAACAGTTTTATCATTAAAAATGCCAGAAAACTGTACAGAAAATTGCATAAAATTAATGTTAAGTTCACTATAAATATATGTTTGAGTCACTAAATATTTTTGAAATTATATTATACCACATTTACCACGTTTTCAATGATAAATACAAGATAAAATTCAATACTTTTAAAATATTTATGTTTTTAGTAACATGAGATTAGTATGAAATTTCTCCAATTTTTAAGCACAAATTTCTGTTATTTGAAATGATAAAACTATCCAAATTAATCAAATATATAAAAGTCACACTTTAAGCAACATAATAGATTCATTAGATTTTCCAATCATGACAATTTTTATAAATAAAAATTAAAATGAAATAGACTCTATTTCCATATAACTTCATATAGCAAATTTTTGTTTACATGGTTTAGTTAGTTCAATATCGTCCGCTTAAGGCGCTTTTTCAACTTTACTAGTCGTCAATTGCTAATAATTATAAATAATTCCAATTTTGGATTAACAAACAATTTTTAATTATCGGATTGCTAAGTTTTCTTTTGTCGCATTTGTGACAAGTGCCATTTTGTCAGTATCATCATTTCAATTTTTTCCTCCAGAGGCGCTTTCTCTATTTCTACTAGTGAAAAAATGTTAAACTGAAATAGCTTATAACTTGACGTTCGAAATTATTGTAAACAATTCCAATTTTGAACTGTAAACACAATTTTTACTTACCAGATTGCTAATAATCGTAAATATTTCCAATTTCGGATTATAAAAATAATCTTTAATTACCGGATTGCTAAATTTTATTTCGTCGCATTTTGCGAAGTGTTATTTTGTTAGTATAGCATTACTACAGCATTTTAACTTTTTTCCTCCAGAGGCGCTTTCTCTACTTTTTCAATGGGGCATGCAAAAAGAGTTTGTTTTGTTTCCGCACATCAGATGTCATTACCGTCGTGATAAAGGTTACAATAATGTTTAACGTTTAATTTTATGGTTACGAAGTTCGAACGCGTCGCTAAACGACTTATAAACATTTTAAAATATAAAAATTCATTTGTGTAATTAAATTCACAGTACAGTTTAGATACAAAACACTAATGTCATTTGACATTCTAACCTTTACCGAGGGTGCTGCATTTAAAAACAGCGGCGAATATTGTTACTATAAGCATGCCCCATCGTCAATAGAAAGATATTCGAATTCAAATTTGAATGGAGGCAATGAAAGAGGTGATTAGTGTAGTGTCTGTAAATTTCGAGTTATGTTTATGACTGTTGAATAATAATTTTTATCCGGTACTCGGCCCTGAAAATATAAAGCTTAAGAATAAAAAAAAGGTACTAGTTGTTTTAGTTGAGTATTTTGGGTGTAGGGTAAAAGCATTATAAAAATATGTATACAGAATTGAAATACGAAGGAGAATAGTCGAGAAGTGCAGATAGATTAAAATAATAAAATTAATAAACAGTAAAGAGTACATTTTTTGTGTTATTTTTCCTGTGAAATAAAAATAAACAAATAAATAAATAAAAATCTAACATAACCTGTTATGCGGGGCCTAGAGTGAATGAAAACGCCCAATAAAAAATAAAATAAAATAAAATAAAATTATATAATAACTAAGAAATTTAAAAAAATCAAGAATTAAAATAAAAATATAAAATGGCGTCTTATAAAGAAGAAGAGAACCACGTGGAAAAATTGAGTGATGCTGAAAGTTTTGTAGTCTGGAAATTTGGAGTGTAAATATTATTCAAATCAATAGGAGTTTATGATGTGGTAAATGGTGAAATGAAAACGGAAAAAGAAAACAAAAGTGACAGACTTAATAACAACGGTAGACAAAAATGCGTTGATGCACGTAATAAACTGTACAACGTCGAAAGAAATGTATGAAAAACTGTGTTCCATATAATATGAGCGAGATAGTGAACAAAAGAAATGGACATTGATGCAAGAATTTTTCAATTATTCATACGACAAATCACGGGATATATCCCGTATCTACTCATATAAGTCAACTGGAGAATATAGCTCATCAATTAAAAGTGAATGAAAAATCAATAGACGAAAAAATGTTGATATTGAGAATATTGTCTACGTTGCCTAAGCAATATAAATATTTCATAAGTGCTTGGGAATCAACCTCAGCAGAAGAAAAAATCATGACGAATCTAACAAGTCGACTACTTGTGGAGGAACATCGAAATAAAAACAACAAAGAAAATCCAGTGGCGTTTAAGATACAAAATTTTGGAAAAACTAAAACGGATGCTATACGGTGCTACGAATGTAATAGCTTGGGACATATTTCTCGATTTTGTAAAGTGAAAAATAATAAAAATCCATAGGTGCGTTGTTATAAATGTGGCAATCTCGGTCATATTTCTAAATTTTGTGGCAAGTATGGAGGAAAAACTCGATCGTGCAATATATGTAAGAATACAAATCATAATGAAGCGAATTGTTATTATCAGAAAATAAATCAGCAAATGATGAAAATAAAGTCGTTTCATGACAAACAGTGAAACATGTGAAGTTAACTGGGTGATAGATTCAGGGTCCTCTTCACACATGGTGAACGATAAAACAATATTGACTAAATACAAAGAAGTAAATGTTAAAGTGGGGGTAGCGCTGAAAGATCAATCAATGGTTGCAGCAGGAGTAAGCATAGTGAACTCGAGACTATTTGTTAAAGGATGTATTGTATGTTCCGGATTTAAGCAAAAATCTGTTAACAGTGAATGCAATTTGTAACAACGGCGGTGACGTAATATTTATGGAGGATAACGTAAAAATTGTAAAGAACAGTCAGACAATAGTAACATGGAAACGAAATAAGAATGGGTTATTTGAATTAAATGTGCAAGTAGAGGCATACGAAGAACGAAGAAGCATTGGTAGCAGATCAAGAAAAACTAGTTGAACAGTGGCATCGTAAATTAGGACATTTAAGCATACAGAATATACAAAAATTGATGAAAATGTCCACAGGCGAATAAACCTAAAAGAAGCTGATTTAATACTAGTAACATCTGTGAAATATGTGTAAAAGCCAAACAGACAAGGAAACCGTTTAACGAAGAAAGGACTAGGGTAGTGCGTCCAATGGAAATAATTTACACGGATGTATGTGGTCCAGTAGAACCACAAACATGGAATGGAAAACACTACATCGTTACAGTGATTAACGACTACACACACTTCGTGATGTTATACCTAATACGTAATAAATGGGAGGTGCCTGAAATATTAAAAGAGTATATTCGAGAAGTAGAGGCGAAATGGGGTACCCAGGTATCCATAATACGTTGTGACAATGGAGGTGAATATAGAATTAGCAGTTTTAAAACCTGGTGTAAAGCTAACGGTAAAGTTTTGGACTATAGTATACCATACTCTCTTCAACAAAATGGAAGAGCTGAAAGGCTAAATCGAACCTTGATAGAAAAAGCAAGAGTTTTAGTGATTCGTCAATGGATAAAATGTAGGGAGAAGCAGTAAGGGTTGCTGCTTATTTAAAAAATAGGAGTCCATCATCAAATCTTGAAGTCACATTAAAATTAGTTAAGAGCGGTATTTTGAATAGACGGAGTAACCACATTGATGAGAGATATCATTTTATAAAAGAGAAGGTAACGGAAGGACTACTAAGTTTGAAATATATCGAAAGTGAAAATCAATTAGCAGATATTTTTACAAAACTACTTGGGTGTGTAAAATTTCACAAACATTGCAACAAATTGATGGAAGGGACTGAACCGGAGGAACAATTAAGGGAGGGTATTGAAATATAATTTTTATCCGGTACTCGGCCCTGAAAATATAAAGCTTAAGAATTAAAAAAAGGTACCAGTTGTTTTAGTTGAGAATTTTGGGTGTAGGGTAAAAGCATTATAGAAATATGTATAAAGAATTGAAATACGAAGGAGAATAGTCGAGAAGTGTAGATACATTAAAATAATAAAATAAATAAAAAGTAAAGAGTACAGTTTTCTGTTTTATTTATCCTGTGAAATAAAAATAAACAAATAAATAAATACAAATCTAACAATGACCTATATTACAAAAATAACAATATTGTAAATTTCAAAAATACCTTATTTTTGATGACGATTTTCACTAAGAAATAAACACTTTCAAGATTCGATTTTTCAATCAAATAACATTACACGTTTTATGAACATTTTCGAATAAAAACAAAACAAAAGCTCACATTTCTAATAAACTAAAATTGTAAAGTAAAATAAGCGTTTCCCGATATAGTTTCATAATAAATAAAAAATTGTATTTACCTCATTTTAAGCTTAGTAAAAATATAGTCGATACTGGAGGCTCTTATTTATACAGTAGGCTCTACTAAAAATATCATGAGCCGAATTCATTTATTTTTTATCAAGAGAAAAATATGTAAGTGATAACCAGCCATCACTCTATAGATCTGTTCTACTTTCTACAGTTTTTTTTCAATGTTACAGCAAAAGAGCCAATCTCCAGTTATACTTATAATATTCCCTGTGTTTCCTCTTTAATGAAATTGCGATTTGTTTTATAATTCAAAATCAAAGCAAGCATAATCAATGTTTTGTTTGTTGTGCTCTTGTAAGAACATTGAGTTAAATATTTATCTGAGCAAATTGAAGAGTCAAACATTTAACTGTCTCAGAACAGAAAAAGAGGAAATATTATTCAACTGGAAATTGGTTCTTTTGTAGTAAAATTGGACATCGGAATTTTTCCACACCTGATAGTTTTTGGCTTAAATTAATGAAAGTTTATCAACATTTTGTTGTCAGCTATGTGATGTTTTTTGACTTATTGATTACGGACAAATAGTTTTTTTTTCAGATTGCTCTTATGTTCTTATTCTAAACATTTCTGATGGTTAGTTTAAATAAATCAATTATGTATTACGGGACAATGGAAAATCGTGCCGATTTTGTAAGGCTTTAACAAAAAGATATCGCAAATAATGTTATTAAATTAGGATATTTTGAGAAATCTGGAGCTGATTATTAAACCGCACTCGACAAGTAAGGTGAATAATTCTTATGTCTTGGAATGTGATCAAACTAGATTAGGGTCATTATTAAAATTCGGCCTCCATCATTTTCGCAAAATTTCATTTATCCCTAAAAATCACCATTGAATTCATAAACAAATCGTGAAATATATCTCCATGAAAACCATAAAATATCCAAAAATCGGATATTAATATCCTTATCATTATTTAAGTCCTTTATTCACCAAATCATGTCAATTATATTTGACATTGGTTTTTAATGTTATTTCAATATACTCGATGTACAACAAAGTGATAAAAGTCATTGTTATCATGTATCCTCTCAAAAATCGTATACATACAGCTCAATACTTCGAAGTGACAATAAAAAGGATAAATAATATATTTTAATTAAAATAGAAGAGAAGAGATTTAACATTATTGAATCCTTTTTTTTTTTTTGTTATGTTTTGGGGCTGAATTCAATGGGATATCCATTAGCTTTTTTTTGGTTGGTGACAATTTTTTGGATATTAAGTTACACACACAAAATTATTAAATATATCTAGTAGAAAGGGGATACGGTTTAGTGTATATCCTTTTAATATTCTATTGATGTTGATGTCATCTACATACTACTATACATACATACTTACATAGTTTAATAACTAATGAAATATTTTTGGAATGAGTCTTTTCTATGTACAGCTTTAGTATTTATATCATTCAATCTATACATCTTCTGCTATATAGTATGTATGACACATCTGACCTAACCTATCAGACACACAAGAATGAAGAATATAACAACCAATTAATTTTCACTTGATTTATTTGGTTTTGTTTTTTTACTTTACTGTTTTGTTTAAGAAAATGCAATAAACTATTTACGGAATTCAATTTAACTTTGTCATCTCGAGACAGTTTCTTCTTCATTTTCTTATGCATAAGAGTTTTTAATGTGTGTGTTAAAATGAAAAATTAAAAATTGTTAAAAATTCATTAAAATTTTTTAGAAAAATTAAAATTTACCGACAAAAACAAAGAAATTAAAACTCACAGAAATGTGTCTACGAAAACATTTTTTTTTGCATTTGCTACAAATACATACCGGAGAAGTGAATAAAAACCTAAATTTGTCCACAACCAATTTGTGAAATATCGTATGAAATTTTTTTCGCTTCTTGCCGATGATGCAACCATAAACTGAATTTTAGGAAAATAGAAATGACACGCTGGATTGGCTAGGACTTGTTTTGTTTACGCTGAGAACCATGTGGAACATCATATTTTACAATAGGAAGGCTTTACCT
This sequence comes from Tipula helvola, assembly GCA_963556165.1. Taxonomy (NCBI): domain Eukaryota; kingdom Metazoa; phylum Arthropoda; class Insecta; order Diptera; family Tipulidae; genus Tipula; species Tipula helvola. The sequence goes on along the minus strand of OY744483.1, from coordinate 218,216,305 downwards.
AATTTTGACGATAACTGGAGAAGATTATCAATTTGTATAATTAATGTTTTCATCTCCTCAAAGGTGAGACTAGTGTTGGTTACACTCTTCAAATGGTATTTAAATGACTTAACCGAAGCTTCCCGTAACCTGCCAAAATGTGGAGCATGTGGTGGATTAAAGTGGAATACAATAATTTTCTGTAAAAGAAATTCCAATATTAGTGGAATTTTTGTTTGATTAATAACGCTATTTTAGCTGTTGCAGTTCTCTGTTGCCCCCAATGAAATTTGATCCATTGTCGCACCAAATTTGTTCTGGAGTTCCTCGTCCCGAAATGAAGCGTTTTAGTGCAGCTAAGAATGAATCAGTGTTGAGAATGCTCCCCACTTCTAAGTGCACTGCTTTGACAGCCAAACACACAAAAATTGCCACGTATGCCTTCTTGCTTAGAGCTGTCTTCCGTTTATTGGTTTTAATATACAGTGGCCCAGCATAATCTAGGCCGACCTTCAGGAATGGTCTGCCCTGGTTGCATCGCGCTGCTGGTAAATCAGCCATTTTTTGTTCGGTTTTATTAACGCGGTAACGAATGCACACTGTACAAGATTTCAGGCAATGTTTGATTGGACATCGTGCCCCTTCATCCAATACTTGTTTCGTACAATGCTCAACATTAATGAATTACTCGCATTCAAGTGGTTGATATGGATATCACGTACTATGAGCTGACAAACCACATGATTTTTCGGCATTATGAGTAGGTGCTTGGTTGCATAGGGTAATGATGCTTTTCGTAAATGCCCGCCTACTCGTAGTAAGCCATTATCATCTAAAAACGGATCGATTGAGGCGAGTTGATTTTTTACTGATAATGGATGGTTTTTCTGGAATTTTGTTAGTTCATGTATAAATGGGGTTTTCTGCACATTACGTAGTATCATTGTTCATTATTCTCAGAATTTTAGAGCAAGAAGAGAATTTCGTCAGTAGGGTTAGAACAACATCATTCGGATTACTTATCTCTGTAAAGACGTTGAAATACTTTGACCTTTCTTCCAAGTTCATACCCTTCACTTCAGCTGTTGTCGGTTTTGATATTGGCCAATTATGTTTTTCATCACTCAACCATTGCGGACCATGCCACCAGAGCTGGAACATTGCTATACTAATGGTTTGACTCCTCTAGATACAAGATCCGCAGGATTATCGTTGGATTAAATGTGACGCCATTTACTTCGCGGAATGGTTTCAAGTATTGTTGCAGTTCGGTTACCTATGAAGCTCTTCCAACATCGGGGAACATCTGATAGCCAGTGAAGAACGATCATAGAGTCGGTCCATGCGAATATATCTAAATCTTGATATGCTAGAGATTCAACACAAAGTTTTATAGTTTTGCAAAGAAAAACGGCCCCACACAACTCCAGCCAAGGTAGTGAAATTTGTTGAATTGGAGCGACCTTAATTTTGGCGTATACCGGGTGTTTCTTTTAAACAGAGACGATCAAATATCTCGAAAAATAGCCACTCTACGGAAAAAATGTCCATAATCAAAATTTAATCATACCGCGGGGGAAATACATTAGTGCAAAAAAAATAGTCATCCACCCCCGCTTTGTAGGTGGGGCAGGGGTAACTTTTAACGGAGATACGGATTCTACGACTAAAAGTACGTATGATTTGAATGAAATATTTTGTTCGGTTCATGATAGATGGCGTTGTAATCGACGAAATTCAATTTTTTCAATTTCTTCTTCTTAGAACACACGCATTCGATTCTGTAATACATGAAATAAAAAACATCACGTTTTCATTGGAAATACTCGAAATTCGTCATCAAAACAATTTATTCAGTTTTGTAAATCACATTTAACGTTTGTGTTATTTCTTATCTTCATGTTTTTCGTAATTGCAAAATAAACGATAAAATACTTTAGAATGGACCGTTTAACTGTGCCAGAGAAAATTGAAATGGTTCTGGTTTATGGAGAAGCTGGCACAAATCTTGAAAATGCTGTTGCTATTTACGCTCAACGTTTTCCGGATAGGATTCGTTCACGTGCTTCATTTGGCCGTACTATCAAACAATTTATTGCTGATGGAAATGTTCAACCGAAAAAGAGGACCCGTCACTGGAGCAACAGTCACTGGAGAAAATAATGAAATTGCTGTATTGGCTGCAGCGACTCATAATCCTCATGTTAGTACACGAGAAATAGTTCGCGATTCCGGATTGTCCCTCACCAGTGTTTGGAGAATTTTAAAACGGCACAAGTATCATCCATATCATGTGTCTTTACACCAAGATCTTCATGGCGCTGATTTCCAAAATCGGGTAACATTTTGTCAATGGGCACGTGAACAAATAAAACAAAACCCCAATTTTTTTCGTTGCGTAATGTTCTCTGACGAATCGTCTTTTACAAACCATGGAACGGTTAATCGACACAACATGCATTATTGGAGTGTTGAAAATCCACACTGGCTTCGCCAAGTTGAACATCAGCGCCCTTGGACTGTCAACGTGTGGTGTGGAATAATTGGCAACCAACTCATCGGCCCCCACATTATTGAAGGCAACTTGAATGGTCAAATGTACCGAAACTTTTTGGAAAATTAACTGCCAATATTACTTGAAAATTTGAACTTAGAATTGAGACGGAACATGTGGTTTCAACATGATGGTTGTCCTGCACACTATTCGTTGGTAGCACGTGAGGTACTTGATCGTGATTTCAATGGTCGCTGGATCGGTAGAGCTGGTCCGATAAATTCGCCCGCCAGATCACCAGATCTTACTTCGCCAGATTTATTTTTGTGGGGCTATCTCAAAGACAAAGTTTACAAACAAGAACCAACAACACGTGAGAACATGATTGAGCGAATCAGAAATGCGTGTGCTGAAATTCAACCAAACACACTTCTCAGTTGTGTACAATCATTGGAAATGCGTATTAATAAGTGCATTGAAGTCGCAGGCCATCATTTTGAACACTTATTTTAAGCTAAAATTATTTTATTCACCTGTAATTTACATTAATAAATTGTTTTGATGACGAATTTCGAGTATTTCCAATGAAAACGTGATGTTTTTTATTTCAGTTCTAAGAAGAAGAAATTGAAAAAATTGAATTTCGTCGATTACAACGCCATCTATCATGAACCGAACAAAATATTTCATTCAAATCATACGTACTTTTAGTCGTAGAATCCGTATCTGCAATAAAAAATATGGCTTCCTATCTTAGTTTAAAAGTTACCCCCGTCCCACCTACAAAGCGGGGGGTGGGGGACTATTTTTTTGCACTAATGTATTTCCCCTGCGGTATGATTAAATTTTGATTATGGACATTTTTTCCGTAGAGTGGCTATTATTCGAGATATTTGATCGTCTCAGTTTAAAAGAAACACCCGGTATAATATTGGTTGTGGTTTCACCTGCCTTACTGTTGACTTATAAATATATAACACAAAAGATGCATCACAAAATGCGTGTAATTGAAGTCGGTGAGAGTTTCTGAGTGTTGTCAAACATCGAGGAATTTGAATTGTTTCTAATTTTGCCAAAGATTTGTAAATGTCTTGCCATGAATTTGTAATTGGATCCGGTAAGCTACCGTCCCAATCGATCTTACAAACCTAAATTTTCTGCAGTAATATTTTGAATAATACTATTGTTGGAGCAAGAAAACCCAAGGGATCTTAAACTTTCGACGCGGTGGACAGTATCTTACGCTTCAAGCGAGAATGAGTTCAAAAAATCTGGCGAGTTAAATTTCCACTTTCGTAACTTCAATCCACTGTTACTTAGGATTTCATTCAACTGTTCCTTTAGTCGTACAGCCTCTGGCCACGCTATCACATCCAGTTAATAAATCATCGACGTAGAATGAGTGGTTCATTGTGTGAGCTGCTTCCGGATGTCAGCGCACTTTTTCAAAGTCTTGATTGCTAAGTAAGGGGCACATGCAGTACCGTATGTCACGGTATTCAACTTATATGTGTTGAGCGGTTCACTAAAAGTTTCACGCCACACAATTAATTGGAGGTTAGCATCAATCGAGTCTACACCTATTTGGCGGTACATTTTTTCTATATCTGCCACAAATGCGATTGCAGGTTTTCAAAATCATGGAATTATTATTGATAGATCAGTTTGAAGGTTTGGGCCAATTTGAAGAATGTCATTCAATGATACGGTTGTGCTGGTCTTACAGCAGCCATCGAATACTACTCGTAATTTTGTGGTACTGCTACTGGCTTTTGTCACAGCATGATGGAGTAAATAATGTTTTGAGTCATCGCGAGCAGGAATTTTATGCCTTGGTGTATAGGTCATATGTCCCAGAACTATATACTCCTTGATAAAATCATGATAAGCGTCGGAAAACTCTGGTAGTTTTGCAATTTCCGTTCCATTGCGAGAAGTTGCTGATGTGCTGCTTCAAACGAACTACCAAGTGACAATCTTAGTTCCTTAAACGGTAACTTCACGATACATTGACCATCAGAAGTTTTAATTGTTGTTTGTTCATATATTTCGCATGAATTGCTAGACATATCTGGGTTTTCCGGAGCTGCTATTTCTTCCACTTCCCAAAAATTCCTGAGTAGTTGATTAAGATAATCATTGTTAGTTTCAATCAGCGGATCGTTGGTGGTGTGTAAACTAACAATGTTTGATGGTTTATTAGTCCACGTTGCTGCACTAACCAACCGAACTTTAACGACTGTATTACTGAAGATCCATCACTTTCTTGTTTCTCCGGGTTTAGTATCTCAAAAAATACATAGTATATCTATTTTATTTGGTTTAAAAAATTGTGGATCTGCTAGTTCCAATCCTATAATTTCCTCTTGCATGGGGATAGATTTTGTTGGTAACAAGTTTGTTATGTTGTGAATGATATGAGCCGTAACTTTTAAATTAAAGTGATTGTCAACACGTGAATATATATGATCATGTCAATCTTTCCCTTAGTGTTTCCAGCGGCTGCAGATGCTAGGCTGTATAGGTATAGATATGGAGGTTCGATATCGCTGGAGGCCTAGGCGTTGTGCACAATATTCGGTCACGTCACGAATGAAGATTAAGAGCCTGAATCTAACAATGCTCGAAATGGCTGGAGTTTACCGGTACGTGTTTCTGCTAGTACAACAGCAGTCGGTAGGACCGTATAGTTGGCAACGAGAAGAGAGTATGTAATACGTGTCCCTGAGTTACAGAAACCCCTAATTCCATTCCAAGACATTTTAAGATAATTGTCATAAACTTATATTTGTTAAACTAAATATGATTAATGAACACTTTTTTTTGCTAGTTATCCATGTTTACTATAATAATATAATTAAAGTGTGATTTTGAATTTATTTTATGGACAACAATGTATTTCAAATTAATTAGTTTGGAATTAATGGTTTTTGCAAGTAAGTTTTTGAATTAGTGATTTTTGAAACGAACTATGATGCAATAAAGGCTTATTGAACAAAAATAATTTCAGTGTATTTTCCAATAACAGGAAATTTTATTAATTAAAATTAAATAAATATTTCAATAACAAAATAAATTATATGTGAAACGAAACACAAACATATAAATTCAAGATAAAAAATTTAACATAGGTAATGCAAGATTATTAAATTATCAAATCATCGTCAGTATGGTTGCAATCCACAATATCCGAATTGATAGGTTGAGTACATTCTTCAACAATATTTTGCTGTATTTCAGAATGGAGGACCGATCTATAGTAGTTTAGCTCATCCATCATCTCCCAATTTTCGCCGAAGTGCTTTATCAACAACTTGGTAACATCATCCAGTTTCAATTTTTTTACGGGAACTCCGATTTGTAAAACTTCTGGCCGAATTTGAGAGATGGTTTTGTTTTTTCGTACAACTGTCTTACTTATACCAACATCTGATCTATATACTACCTCGCCGCGAAAAGAAATAGAACCTTTAGGCGTTTTGCGAATGATGAATCGCTTGGCCTTGTTAAACTGGAAGTGCCATTGTCCTGGAGGTTTAATACAGCTTGCGATTGCTGTTTTCCAATCTTTAACTGGGCAGGCATCTGATCCAAGTCGAATAATTTCTCCATGTTCGGTATATAAATCTAAATATTCACTTGGATTTATGATCCTCTCGTTAGCTTTCACCTTTTTCTCTAGCTGGGCAAAAACTCTGTCCGGCGGAATATAGGAGTGACCAGGAATCGGAAAAATAATTTGCACCTCACAGTCGAAGAATTGAAATATCCTTAAACGAAGTGGAGCATAGTCGGTGATATAATGCCGATGCAATCTCGTTAGAGCTTTTCATATGCTCGCTTTCAAGCCAAACGTACAAAAACACTTTTTCTTTATTGAGGCTGGCAGATGATGATCCCTGTACAACCCCAAAATTGTACAAATATAGTTGTCTCGAAAAATAGGCTGCCTGGTCTGGCACTTTTGGGAGAACCATATTTTTTGGCAATCGAAAGAGATTGTTAATAGTCCTTCTTGTTCCTCGCGTGCGAGATGATAGATACTCTGTGCTCGCAGATTATGAACCCCATTCTTGGTCATTAAATCGTTTTTAATTTTTGCGTTGGTTTCGGTTTTAAGTTGCTCCGTAAACATGAGGCACGTTGAACACTTGTCAGATGATGGTGCTTTAAATCCCAGATTAAAGTACGTATTAAAAATACGTCTAAACTAGCTTTGTTTCACATGTAATTCAACCGGTTGATCTGCAAGGTACATCCGATACATTTTATTTATTGAAAGATCACCTGGCAAATATTGGCGGCCGATTTTCCTGGAACGGCAATAATGTAGATCAAAAACTCTTGTAGCATATTTCATACTGCTATGATCACCACCACGGGTTTCCACTGGGAGAGAACGTTTATTGTTACCCGTTATTTTGACACAGTTAGTATGTTGGTGACCAGAACCCGTACCAGATTACCATTTACTTTTCGAATGAAAAGTTCGATGGAAAGTCCCCTGGATTTAGTTGATCCGGTCTGCTTACGATTGGTTCTGATCGGTGGCTTTAGTTTGCAGCAGGTAAGGATAAATTTGTCCTGTTCAATTTTATTTTTATAACTATGGAACGATTTCGAAAATTGCATTGCATCTTTGCCATTTAAATGGCAGCAATTAAATATTTTATCAATATGTTTGCATGTTGGCAATTTTGGCAGTATCTTCATTGTGTATCTAGGAAAATTATGACAATTATTCATAAAAAAATAGTACCAATAATCAGAAATACTAAATAATTACCTGTTTATTTTCTCTTGTTCTTTTTTCCAACCACTCTTATTCACCCTTTTCTTTCGTGGTTCGCAGCCTCTTTCATCGACACTCATTGCCATTTGCACATTTTCCATTATTTTATTTGTATTTTTTAATTTGATTTTGTGCCCAAAAATTCGAATGCCACGTTAAGACTAACTGACTTTTATCACTTTTAGTTAACATATTCCCGAAACACAACGACTAATTTTCTCAACAAAATGCTCGAATAAGCTATAATAAACCATAAACACTACTAAATTATAGTTTGTTGCAACTAAAATTATTTTTATGGTATTTCGAAGTAAAGGAATTGTTGATTTTTGAATATAACTTTTGTTATAGGAATTATAGGTTTTTGAAACAAATTGTACATAGGAATTAAGGGTTTTGCATATAACCACGGTTTTGAAGTCTGATTTTCCATGGGAATTTACCATTTTTGCATATTAAACTCAGATTGAACGTTTAGACAAATTGGCCATCTTTCGTTTGGCATTTTTAACTAATATTTTTAAAAAAATGGAATTAAGTGTTTTTGTAACTCAGGGACACAGTCTTGAGAATCATTAATTTGGCTACTATTCTAGTTAATATTCTGCGGTGGTTCAATATTTGCCGTTGACTGCGGTTTTGAAGATTCAGTAAAAGATAGGTTATGACTCGCTGATGTTTTACTGGAATCTGATTCAACTTCCGTTTGATTGGGATGGAGCAACGTATGATGGTGATTTTTGCAAATTAAGCTTGAAAATCTGGAAAAGCATTTAGCGCTTATGTGACCCTTTTTTAAGCAATTGCGACATAAATTAGCCTCAGTGACTAATTATAACCTTGCATCCAAATTTTTATTTGTGAATACTGGGCACCTAAATCATGGGTGTGGCTGGTTACAGGCTATGCATTCAATTGCGGTATTCAAGTTCGCAGTGACAAATGATTTCGTACTAAATCTTGCATAACTCACCCACGAATCATTTCATCATCTGTTTCAGAAATGCGGCGTACCTCGTTGCCAGTAGCCTGAGCACATGGTTTTTGCTCAAAAAAGGTTTGCAGCATCAGTGATGTCACAATAGGACCCATCTTATTGTAACGTGCACAGAGTTTATCCCATGCTTCTGTGTAATTGGCTTCCTCAATTGAGATATGTTTTATAAGTGCCGCAGCTTCACCCGACAATAAACCTCGTAGGATTTGTAATTTGTGAACATTACTGATCTTCTGATTTGTGTGAACTGTCGTTTTAAATAAATCGTGGAATGAGGCCCAAGATCTATAATCTCCAGAAAACTGTTCAATGTTAACCTTCATTAGGTGTGCATGTTGTGCCGTGTTAACACTGTCATAAAATGTTTTTTGTTGTACTATGATTTTTTCTAAAGTGGCGTTTAAATCATGTGTGGTATTGTTTGTGCGTTATTCATGTCCCTGAGCTTTCTTCAATAAAGCATGTGCCTTGTAATACACGTCATCAACTGCATCGGTAATAGACTTTTACGTGTCTGACTCAAATAACTGTAATTGTAGCTCGTTAAAAGTTTGATACCTATCGAGTAACGATTCGAGTCTGGTTGCTATATCCTCGCGCGTGGTTGTCTCGGACATCCATTCGGCAAACTGCAATATATGGAGCATTTGGTTATGCGCTCGATCGCGTAATCGTTCAAGTCTATCGGACATTATTAAATTGCACTCAAGCTATTTTGCAAATATGTAGGTACTTAAGTTCACGTGGTTTTACTCAAATAATTGACTGATATTTCATGCCTGTGAAAAACTTAACAAAAAAAAATAACAAATTTATCGTATACGTATACGTATTTATAAGTAGTGGTAATATAAATTATACGCCTAAATGTGGATAAAGAAAACATTACACAATAACTTTAATACAACTCAGTGACGATTTCTGTTCAAAAAAGAAACAAATAAGATTTTCTTGGAATGTCCGTAGTATGCACTTGATGAAAAAATTATGAAATGGCCGGACCCTGGGGTCGGCCATATAAATAACAAGCAATTTTAAATTTATCTTTCTAGACTGATTTTTTTGGCTGGGGTGTAAAATCACCTCAGTGTGGCCGCTATATACGCTGCAGCATACGCTGACAATATTATTTGCATTCTGGATCGCACCATCATATCTCTAAAAGAAGTCATCCCATTTGAATTAACAGCCCAACAAATAGGCCTTCAGATCAATGAAGCGAAGACCAAATACATGGTGACCGCGAGAAGGCAGACTCGTGGGGACTTCATTTCAGGAGAAACTCAATATAAAAAGATGAATGAGTTCAAATACCTAGGATCACTGATCACTGACCAAAACTCCGTTTCTGTGGACATTTCATCGTGGATCGCAGCAGGCGACCGAGCATTTTACGCCAATATCAAAATTTTCAAGTCTCCTTATATATCGCGCAAAATAAAATTGGACATCTACAAGGCGCTGATAAGACCAGTTATCACCTTTGATTGCGAGTCGTGGACACTGACAGCGCAAAACATGAAAATCGCTGTAACTGAGCGTAAGATCATAAAAAGAATTCTCGGTCCCAAAAAATGACCAACATCAACGAAAGTAGGACCTCGTGGGAGACCACATAACCGAGAATACCAGAGAACGCCAGACACGGTGACCGAGTGTGTATAGGTCCCTTTCAACGTCGTCCATCCATCCATTCTCTCTTGGCGGATCGAATTATTTGGAGGAGCATCGTTGAGGCTGCCAAATCCATTCATGGGATGTAGCGCCAGCGGAAGAAGAAGAAGAAGAAGTTGACGCTATGTTACGGGAGCAAAGTATGGCCGCTAAGGGTTAAAAAAAAAAAAAAAAATAGGTATTTGTATCCATAGAATAAAAATATGCCCCTAAAGTATTTTCGATTTTTGGCGTTTATTACTTTTTTCTTACGACAGCAGTAAAGTTTGTAGGTATGTTGCACATCAAGAGTTTCAATTTTAACAATTTAAAATTTTTATTCTTCATTATCATTCAACGAATGGGTAAAATAACTATAGAATGTAACGCGAAATATTGACATTAAACAAAAATTAGGTGTTCAAAAAATTTCGTCGGCGGATAATCGTACAACATTTGATGCTAAAATTGCTTGTTATTTATATGGCCGACCCCAGGGTCCGGCCATTTCATAATTTTTTCATCAAGTGCATACTATGGACATTCGAGAAAAATCATTTGACTTTGGGACTTTTGAATTTTGTTGAACAAATTTCGTCGGCGGAAAATTGTACAACATTTGATGCAAAAATTGCTTGTTATTTATATGGCCGACCCCAGGGTCCGGCCATTTCACAATTTTTTCATCAAGTGCATTCTATGGACATTCGAGAAAAACCATTTGACTTTGGGACTTTTGATTTTTGTTGAACAATTTTCGTCGGCGGAAAATCGTACAACATTTGATGCAAAAATTGCTTGTTATTTATATGGCCGACCCCAGGGTCCGGCCATTTCATAACTTTTTCATCAAGTGCATACTATGGACATTCGAGAAAAACCATTTGACTTTGGGACTTTTGATTTTTGTTGAACAAATTTCGTCGGCGGAAAATCGTACAACATTTGATGCAAATATTGCTTGTTATTTATATGGCCGACCCCAGGGCCCGGCCATTTCATAATTTTTTCATCAAGTGCATACTATGGACATTCGAGAAAAATCATTTGACTTTGGGACTTTTGATTTTTGTTGAACAAATTTCGTCGGCGGAAAATCGTACAACATTTGATGCAAAAATTGCTTGTTATTTATATGGCCGACCCCAGGGTCCGGCCATTTCATAATTTTTTCATCAAGTGCATACTATGGACATTCGAGAAAAATCATTTGACTTTGGGACTTTTGAATTTTGTTGAACAAATTTCGTCGGCGGAAAATTGTACAACATTTGATGCAAAAATTGCTTGTTATTTATATGGCCGACCCCAGGGTCCGGCCATTTCATAATTTTTTCATCAAGTGCATTCTATGGACATTCGAGAAAAACCATTTGACTTTGGGACTTTTGATTTTTGTTGAACAAATTTCGTCGGCGGAAAATCGTACAACATTTGATGCAAATATTGCTTGTTATTTATATGGCCGACCCCAGGGCCCGGCCATTTCAAAATTTTTTTATCAAGTGCATACTATGGACATTCGAGAAAAACCATTTGACTTTGGGACTTTTGATTTTTGTTAAACAAATTTCGTCGGCGGAAAATCGTACAACATTTGATGCAAAAATTGCTTGTTATTTATATGGCCGACCCCAGGGCCCGACCATTTCATAATTTTTTCATCAAGTGCATACTATGGACATTCGAGAAAAATCATTTGACTTTGGGACTTTTGATTTTTGTTGAACAAATTTCGTCGGCGGAAAATCGTACAACATTTGATGCAAAAATTGCTTGTTATTTATATGGCCGACCCCAGGGTCCGGCCATTTCATAATTTTTTCATCAAGTGCATACTATGGACATTCGAGAAAAATCATTTGACTTTGGGACTTTTGAATTTTGTTGAACAAATTTCGTCGGCGGAAAATTGTACAACATTTGATGCAAAAATTGCTTGTTATTTATATGGCCGACCCCAGGGTCCGGCCATTTCATAACTTTTTCATCAAGTGCGTACTATGGACATTCGAGAAAAACCATTTGACTTTGGGACTTTTGATTTTTGTTGAACAAATTTCGTCGGCGGAAAATCGTACAACATTTGATGCAAATATTGCTTGTTATTTATATGGCCGACCCCAGGGCCCGGCCATTTCAAAATTTTTTTATCAAGTGCATTCTATGGACATTCGAGAAAAACCATTTGACTTTGGGACTTTTGATTTTTGTTGAACAAATTTCGTCGGCGGAAAATCGTACAACATTTGATGCAAAAATTGCTTGTTATTTATATGGCCGACCCCAGGGCCCGGCCATTTCATAATTTTTTCATCAAGTGCATTCTATGGACATTCGAGAAAAACCATTTGACTTTGGGACTTTTGATTTTTGTTGAACAAATTTCGTCGGCGGAAAATCGTACAACATTTGATGCAAAAATTGCTTGTTATTTATATGGCCGACCCCAGGGTCCGGCCATTTCATAACTTTTTCATTAAGTGCATACTATGGACATTCGAGAAAAACCATTTGACTTTGGGACTTTTGATTTTTGTTGAACAAATTTCGTCGGCGGAAAATCGTACAACATTTGATGCAAATATTGCTTGTTATTTATATGGCCGACCCCAGGGCCCGGCCATTTCATAATTTTTTCATCAAGTGCATACTATGGACATTCGAGAAAAATCATTTGACTTTGGGACTTTTGATTTTTGTTGAACAAATTTCGTCGGCGGAAAATCGTACAACATTTGATGCAAAAATTGCTTGTTATTTATATGGCCGACCCCAGGGTCCGGCCATTTCATAATTTTTTCATCAAGTGCATACTATGGACATTCAAGAAAAACTATTTGACTTTGGGACTTTTGATTTTTGTTGAACAAATTTCGTCGGCGGAAAATCGTACAACATTTGATGCAAATATTGCTTGTTATTTATATGGCCGACCCCAGGGCCCGGCCATTTCATAATTTTTTCATCAAGTGCATACTATGGACATTCGAGAAAAATCATTTGACTTTGGGACTTTTGAATTTTGTTGAACAAATTTCGTCGGCGGAAAATTGTACAACATTTGATGCAAAAATTGCTTGTTATTTATATGGCCGACCCCAGGGTCCGGCCATTTCATAATTTTTTCATCAAGTGCATTCTATGGACATTCGAGAAAAACCATTTGACTTTGGGACTTTTGATTTTTGTTGAACAAATTTCGTCGGCGGAAAATCGTACAACATTTGATGCAAATATTGCTTGTTATTTATATGGCCGACCCCAGGGCCCGGCCATTTCATAATTTTTTCATCAAGTGCATACTATGGACATTCGAGAAAAATCATTTGACTTTGGGACTTTTGATTTTTGTTGAACAAATTTCGTCGGCGGAAAATCGTACAACATTTGATGCAAAAATTGCTTGTTATTTATATGGCCGACCCCAGGGTCCGGCCATTTCATAATTTTTTCATCAAGTGCATACTATGGACATTCGAGAAAAATCATTTGACTTTGGGACTTTTGAATTTTGTTGAACAAATTTCGTCGGCGGAAAATCGTACAACATTTGATGCAAATATTGCTTGTTATTTATATGGCCGACCCCAGGGCCCGGCCATTTCATAATTTTTTCATCAAGTGCATACTATGGACATTCGAAAAAAATCATTTGACTTTGGGACTTTTGATTTTTGTTGAACAAATTTCGTCGGCGGAAAATCGTACAACATTTGATGCAAAAATTGCTTGTTATTTATATGGCCGACCCCAGGGTCCGGCCATTTCATAATTTTTTCATCAAGTGCATTCTATGGACATTCGAGAAAAACCATTTGACTTTGGGACTTTTGATTTTTGTTGAACAAATATCGTCGGCGGAAAATCGTACAACATTTGATGCAAAAATTGCTTGTTATTTATATGGCCGACCCCAGGGTCCGGCCATTTCATAACTTTTTCATCAAGTGCATACTATGGACATTCGAGAAAAATCATTTGACTTTGGGACTTTTGATTTTTGTTGAACAAATTTCGTCGGCGGAAAATCGTACAACATTTGATGCAAAAATTGCTTGTTATTTATATGGCCGACCCCAGGGTCCGGTCATTTCATAATTTTTTCATCAAGTGCATACTACGGGCATTCGAGAAAAATCATTTGACTTTGGGAGTTTTAATTTTTGTTGAAAAAATGTAATCACTTCCATCGTTAATTAGACTATTCAAAAATCGCCTAAATGCATACTATTTTATTTACGCACACTACTACATTTTTTGTTATTTGCTAAGTACTTCACTTCGGTGATATTTCCAATTTTTCGTTCCACTTTCACTAATCACTCAAAATTGACGCGGTTTTATTTTGAATATCTAGTAATATTTCGCACGATTGTAGTTTTACACAATTTTAGGTAAGTATAATGAATTTTATTGATATACAGGTTATTTTACTTGCTGATTACTTGTAGCGGGATAATTCCCGGGTTTTGGCACCAAAAATATGCATATAAAGATATCGGTTAGGAAATGTATGCGGTTAATGACTAATATTACAATACCAAATGTTATACAAATATAATTTTCCTTTTTATTAATTTTATTTTGTACTTTCTAATTTATAACCTCTTGTGTCGCCGGTTGATAAGAGAAGGAAGCCACCAATTTATTTTTACAAAGTTTTTCTATTTTTTTAATTTTTTTATGGCCAAATCTGTCATTTTCGATGTTTCACTTTCCTTTACAAATACGCCACTAGAAATTAAAGTTCGATGGAGCGAACTAATCGATCTTCGAATAATAAGTCTATTACAATTTTATAACATCAAAAGTAACAGATTTAACAATTTGACAGTTCATCGTGGAAATTAATTGGACAATATAAGTAGTAACTAGTAAGCAATTTAAATTATATAATAAAATTATTTAGAACAACTTTTAATAGACAGTTAACTATTTCTTATCCTTTCAGGCTTCATCATGTTCAACTTTTGAATTTAAGTTTCTTGGTATGTATATTACATAATGTTATACATTTATTTATTTACTTTTAGATTTCGTATGAATTGAGACTTTGATAGAGAGAGTTGATGACACTGATAGCTGGGGTACATTGCTGGATATAAAAAATAATAGTTTTCAATAGTGAAATGACAACAGACAAATATGTGTAACATTTTGTATAGAATTCCTGTTTGTTTGTCTGTTCCGAATGGGCGTCTCAGCCCCTCAACCGATCGCCATGAAATTTTTACCATGTACAAGTTGCATATCCAGAACCAACCTTACGATATTTTGGAAGGGGCTGGACCCCGAGGTCTAGGGGCTGCGGTACAAATTTTTCGAAAATTTTAATTTTCTTTAAATTTTTCCACGAAAATGAGTTTATGGGGCTGGTTATATGAAATTACTGACATGTTCGAATCCGAGGGGCCCAGCCCTGGATCAAAAATTAATTTTTTAGATACAAATATTTCATTATTTCAAAATTACATCTCAGTCGCTCAACCGATCGCCATGAAATGTTTACCATGCAAATGTTGCATGTTCAGGACCAATCTTACGATATTGTGAAAGGGCCTAGACCCCGGGGTCTAGGGGCCATGGTACAAATTTTTTCAAAAATTTAAATGTTTTTACGAGAATGAGTTTTGGAAAGGGGTTATATGAAATAAGAGACATGTTCGAATTCGGGGGGTCCGCTCCTGGATCAAAAATTCATTTTTACATGTAAAGATACAATTATTTGATTGTTCTGAAATAACGCCTTAGCCGCTTTACCGATTGCCATGAAATTTTTACCATGTATTGTATATGTTGCATGCTCAGGACCAAGCCCACGATACTTTTGAAGGGGCTGGACCCCGGGGTCTAGGGGCTGTGGTACAAATTTTTTCTCAAATTTCAATTTTTTTAAGATTTTATGACGGGAATGACTTTAGGAAAGGGGTTATATGAAATTAGTGACATGCTCCAATCCGGAAGTCTATATGAAATTAGTGACATGCTCCAATCCGGATACAATTATTTAAATGTTCCGAAATAGGGCCTTAGCCGCAAATTTATACACCAAAAAGGATATCTAGCGTGCGATTGTTAACACAAATCATACCTCTACTATAATTGATTTAATTATTCAAATTAATTTTACTAATTTAAATTTAACACAATCTTTCATCACTTTAACTGAAGACAAATCTCTGAACACTTATATTATCCATACTAATCATCCATTTTTACTGGTTTGACATGTACTGTTTAGTGATATATCCTGTTTTGAAATGTACCATAGTCAGCGAGTTCTAATTTCCACATAACTTCAGAAATAATTAACATTCTATTTTAATCCACTATTGCAACCGGCGGCTTTTAATGAAAATAGTAGTTTCATACTAACTAAACACCAATAGTTTATTACTTTATTTAGTTTATTACTTAAATAATCAATGATTGCTTCATAAAATCAATTCTAGGAAAGGTGCTAAAAAATATTGTACGTATAAACTGATTTACTTTGAAAAGTACTAGCGTTTTATATTTGAAAATAGCATCTTCTACAAGAAACATCCTTGGATTCAAATTATTGTACGTGTAAAATTGCCTTAGTTTGAAAAAACTTCTTTTGTTTTTCGAAATGTCATTTTCAATCACAGTTCGCGGTGAAACGTATCGAAGTGGACGTAGTTTTAATCGTTTTGAATAAATTAATATTAATTTGTGTTTCGGATGCCGTTGTTCTCGATTAGTTAGCTATATTGCAATAAAATAATTGTTGGTGATTATTTTCCAGGTATTAAATATTATTTCAAGTGAATATACATTCTTATTAGATTTAAGTTTTCAGTTTATAAACGTGTTAATCTATGATTACTTTTTGATTGTAGATAACATTTGATTTTGCTTAAAAAAATTCCGTAAAGACATTTTCAAACACAGTTCGCGGTGAAACGTATCGAAGGGAACATTAAAATCATTTTGATAAATTAATACTAATTTATGTTTTGAATGCCCGTCATTCCTGATTAATTAGCTACACGTTTCATTTCTGCTTAAAAATGTCACCGAAAAAACGATCAATTGGACAGGTAACTGCAAAGTCGAAGAAGATTAGAGCCGCATGGGTGGCTGCATCAAGCGAACAGCGTGAAGCACGACTTGAAAATGATCGAAGCAGTACGTCTTCTTCAAGAGCTGATGAAACAACTGAACAGCGTGAAACACGACTTGAAAATGTTCGAAGCAGGATGTCTTCTTCTAGAGCTACTAAAACCATTGAACATCGTGAGGCCCGGCTGGAAGTCGATCGGTTACGATATGGACACTTAATAGAAACTTTTAGAGGTGATTTAAAGTTAGCAGCATTCAATTACGAGAAAGACTATGATTACAATATTTCAATTGGGCAAATGGAAAACATTTGTTTGTATTGTCATGCTTGAGCCCAGATAGTATGTATCACACACCGGTCGGCAGTATTATCAGGTTCTTTAAGAGCCTGAATATTGGCTGGACGAATAATTAAAACATCTAGGAGGGAGAGCAATGAGCCCAGATAGTATGTATCACGTACCGTTAGGCAGTATTATCAGGTTCATTAAGAGCTTGAATATTGACTGGACGGATAATTAAGTAGGGCTTAATGCACAAAAGATCTTTTAGGTCGCAGTGCGGGGTGGCTTGAGCCCCCACATGGCCCTCAAGTAATAATAATAATAATAATAATTGTCATGCTTTAAAGTTTCACAATGAATCGCCTGGAATGTGTTGTTCAAATGGAAAAGTGAATTTGCCTCCTCTGGATGATTCACCGGAACCTCTTCTAGCTTACGTCTCCGGAACTACTGAGTTATCCAGACATTTTCTACAAAATATTCGAAAATACAACTCATGCTTTCAAATGACATCTTTTGGAGCAACCTAAATTGTTAAGAATGGAGGTTTTATGCCCACGTTTAAAGTACAAGCTGGTGTTATTTTGGAAAATTCATGCTTTTCACATAGCCAACTGTATGTTGCTTGCTCCAGAGTGGGAACGCCAAAAAATTTATTTATTTACACACCAAATGGAAAAACCAAAAATATTGTTTATCAAAAGGCTTTATAATAAAAATTATTAACTAAAATATCTTTATATTTCGCGAGCTGAAAATGAAAGGGTTCTAACTGCCCCAACTGTCGTTACGAGAAAATCGACCTCAAAGTTTTCAGGGTAGATCACTTGAAATATTTTAACTTTACAGCAAATTAATAAGAAATAATCGGTAAGGATTATTGTTTTGGACTTAAATCCGCCATTTTACGAAAATTAAATTAAAAACAGCTGTGAAATTTGCAATTTAGTTTTACAGTTAGAACTTTTAGGTGATTTTGTGATTGAGTTGGAAAGATACTAAAGTTCTAACTACCAGTTAGAACTTCGTCACTACACTGAATCATCAAAATATACTACAAAATACAACAGTTTCAGAATTTGTTCCTTAAAAAAAATTGAATAACATTTTAAATTTAATAAAATAAAGTTTTATTTCAGGTACTTTTATAACTTCACAACTTTAAAACAAATAAAATAATAAAAAAAAAAATAAAACAGTCTTTCACAGTCTCATGTTAATAAAAATAAAGAAGGCTTAATCAGCATCACATCTTGTAGGAGTATGTATATCACTTAATGGTCCTGAAAGTTAACAATAAACTCTTTAAAATACCCTATTTCTAAGACAAGAGATTATTATCCTTACCAGTTCAGTAATTTCATACAGTAATTTTTAAAATTATTTTATAAAATTGTTTGTCTATTTCAGGCATGTATCGAAACATTTTTATAATGTCGTCCTTTTTCTTCTTGGAAATTTCCTTAGCTGCTTTAATTGGCTCTGGTTCACTTACATAATCCTCAAGTACTGCTACCCTGTTACTAGTGGCCGCTAGTGATTGTTTTTTTCTCGTTATTACATCCTTATAAAGGTTAGCCTCAATCATTTCTTCGTTATAATTTAAGCAGTAGTGAAGTATCCTAACGTTTTGATGGAAATCTAGGAGTCGTAGTTTACTGAACGGAACTTCTTTGTATTTAATCTTTTTAGATAAACCAGCAAAATTCAGAAAATCTTTGGGCTGCATTTGTAATACCACGAACGGCCGTACCCTGTTAATGTTTTTCATTAATCTTAGGAAACTAATTGGAGAAAAAAATTCATTGGTCTTTAGAACTTTTTCGATCTGGCTGTGAGCGTTGTCAACGGTTTGTACACAAGAATGCCCTGGTAGCGAGAATCTCATTTTTACTTCTTTTAAGTAGGGATGTTGTTTCATAAACAATTGTATAGCATAAGCCATTATTGAATTTTTGTTTTGAGGCACGCAACTATCGCTCCATGTAATAATTTTGTCAAACTGATTGTCGTCAAATATTCTATTTAAAATTTTAAATAAGGCTGATGCAATATCATTACCTGTTCTCCCTGATGAATATTCGTGCCAAATTGCGCAATACACGGTTTTGCTACTAGATAAATGTGCTGTTAAATTGTATATTATAAGTTTCGATAAGTAAAATGCTTCGCCGATATCTGTTTTTGGACACGTAATGACGTTCTGCAGATCAAATGTAACAATAGGAATCCCACTGGCTTGGTCTTTCTCTTTCAGTGATCGCATGGACTCTTTTAATTCAACGTGTTCATTGTACATTGTTTCATTTAGTTTATCTTTATCTTTTTCAATTCTAAATATTTCACATTTGGCACATCTATCCGTTTTGGGCTTATGGAAATTAAGATTAAAGTCAGTGTTGAAAACTTGTCGGTAGAAGCTTAATTTCACAGGTTGTTGAGATTGAATTATGCATTGCTCTTTATACAGGTCGTACATTTTGACCACATTTAGGTTTCCATCTAAATATTTTTTGGAACTTCTCATTCTGCAGTAATGTGATTCTATATTTGGGAAGCTTGAAATGTGTTTAATAACCAGATCTCGTTGCTGATTACTTATATTTCGTTTGGATTGCACATTATTTCCTCTACCACTAAGTTTAGGTACACCAGTAATATTTTTGTTATTGTGGACGTAATAAATTGGTTTTTGGGAGATAGCCAATGTGCCAAGATAAAAATCTTTACATACTTGGAAACGTTGATCACTTACTTCAAAGAAGTACACGAAACTAAAAGCACGTCGGGACGGTGTTGTGGTTGTTCTTCTATACACTGGAACCCGATCGGTCGTTTTAGAAATAAAAGCATATTTACCTTGCTGATTCGTCGAATAAAAAGAGTGGAATATCATCTCTCGCTCACTGGCTGAAATTTTTTGTGCACAAGTATACTTTCAGCTTTTGTTAGCACAATCCTTTTTATTTTTGATAGATTTTTTTGGCATTATTTTACCACGACTATTTTGGTATTCTTGCCCATTTTGAAATTTAGCTTTCCGAATTGAAGACTTCCATTTATTAATGTTTTTTGAACGCTTTCTTGAAGCTTTTGTGGTTTCTGGTTCGCTTTTTTCTGATTGTTCTGAAACATTCCCCGACAAATTTGCCACTTCCATCTGTTCAATGGCCAAGTAGACAGTTTGTTGGCTTAACGTCACTGGTTGGTTTGAACTTGTTGGTATTTGAAATTCAGTATAATCAATATACTCAACTTCGCATTCGTCTAAAGTGTATTCATCCATCTTCGTAAAGTATTATTTAAATTATTATATAAATAAATAAAATGTATTTATTATAACAATGCACTTATTTTAATACTTACGTTGAATATAAAACTTATCTTTTAATCAAGTACGAGTTAAAATATAATTTTCGTTCGATACAAAGACACTACATATTACTTTGACAGCTGGTGTAGTAATGCGCCTTTTTTAAAGAAAAATCTGATAAAGTTAGTATAACAAGGTTCTATATACAATAACAATGGTGTATCTGCAACATTTTTATTTTATTTATAAAACATGGTTCTATCTGCTTAAAAAAATAAGATAGGACAACGGAGTACAAATTATAAGTGAATTGTAACTTAGAATATGTGTAGGTAGAACTTTGGAATACAGAAAATTACTTAACTGTGCGAAATTTCAAATTATAGTGTTATTCATTGGATAGATCATCGTCGATATAGTAGGATTACATTTATAACTCATTTTATTCAAAAATGTTAGTTAGAACCCTTTCATTTTCAGCTCGCGATTTATTATTCACTTTGATCTGGTTGAAGGTTTGTAAAAATGGATTATAACTATTTGGCAATTGGTAACAAATACCAAACCAAAATTAATTAACTATCCTCACAAACAGGATGACCAATAATATCATTACAAAATTTCGCCTGGATGTATTGACGGAGGCACCCGTTACTGAATACAGCTACTTATAATTTTCTTTTCATATGTGATTGCAACTACAGCGATGTAAAGAGAGAATTCTTGCAGAACAATCAAGGTATTTGAATTATATACCTCCCGTGCAACGCCGGGTAACTCAGCTAGTTGACAAATAAAAATAATGAATCAATACGTGTATCATTTTCATCAACAAGGTTATTTACTCATCTTTAGGTTAGTCATTTTTTGATAGTTTTACGTACAAAATTTGACCCATAAGCGCTTTTGAATATTTATCGTTGATGTGTATGCGCCGAAACTATAATCAATCCAGAGGTCTGATGATGTACAAACAGATAGTATGTATGTATGAGTATAAAATACATCAAAAATGTTTTAAACAAATTTCTTTTATATTTTCTCCACTGTTCTTTACATATTTTTGTCAATATATAAAATGTAGGTGAGAGTCTCCGGTTATGGGCACCTCTACATAACTTTTGACAGAATGCAAATATGTATAACTGATCTGACTGTTGTCGTACTTGTATTAAGACAGTATGCAGTTTTCTGGCTAATATCGAAGTGAATGGACGAGCTTGTTCATTTGCTGCGATTACATTAAAAAAAAGTCCGTAAAAATCAACGCAATTGTAAAATTCCAATGTTTTAAAAGTGCGATAAATCATAGTGAATAATCTCAAACAAGTGAGTGTTATCGATATTTCTACAGTATTTTCGTTATGATTTGGGATGCCACATCGATTTATAACAAAATCATGACGCATCACATTTTTTTTGGTTACTCCGAGAATGGTCGTTATTTCCGGTTGTGGGCACTTAAATGTAACCGGTTGTAAGCACCCTCTTTTTTCATTTAAAGCGTTGGTCTCCCCTCCCTCCCAAAGAAGAGTAAAAAAGAAAGCAACCCGTGCGTCGGCCAAACGCTTTAAAAAAACAACTCTCCTTCATCTGATGATGATATCGGCTTTGCATCACCTGTTTGAAGCCTCTGCCATCGAAGTTGTTGTTCTGCACGAAATTCTTTCAAACTAGGTGCGTTTTCCTTAAACTATTCAGATTTTCAGCGAATTTTCGAAGGGTGCCCATAACCGGTTACGATTTTTTTTTTTGCCAAACAAGATGACTTCACAAAATTGGTCGTAAACTTTTTCTAGTTAACGGAATAAATGTAATTACTTTAGCAAACAGTTAGCTAATGCCTCTAGTTTTCCACTGATATTCGGAACTCCGCATAATATATATGGACTCAAAGGAAAATTATGGATCAAAAACAAAACTGTGCCCACAACCGGAGACTCTTCCTTACTGTTTTTTCCATCGGCTACTTCTGCTTAGCCAAAAATCATTTTGAATATCATCGTCAGTGTACCATCATTATCATTGCTTTTATCACTGTCATTGCTGTCTTTAAAGATGTATCGTCATTTTCTAGGAATTGACTCCCTTGTAAATAAAAATATAATTTATAGAATATAAGTAAAGGCATTTTCACATGAATCGCGATTTTTCTCGTACGAGTAAAAATGATTCAACGATTTCTCTTCAGTTACATGGTAAAATATTTACTAGTCACTTGAAAAATAGTAAGTAAACGATTTCGAATGTAACATCATTGACAATTTTTTTAGCAAACGCACATTTCCTAATAATAATTGCAAAATAGTGTTTTCTCGCGCGAATTTTCCAATATGGCAGCGATTTAAACATTTTTTTGCTGCTCTTATTAGAAAATGTGCGTTTTGCTAAAATAATTGTCAATCATATTACTTTCGGAATTGTTTACTTACTATTTTTCAAGTGACTAGTAAATATTTTACCATGTAATTTAAGAGAAATCGATGAATCATTTTTACTCGTACGAGGAAAATCGCGATTCATGTGTATACACCATTAGTCATAACGTGTTTGTCGAAAATTGTTTCTTTTTCATTCAATTAATATTTATCTTGCACTATAATATCAGCAACTTATGATGGTAATTGATCTCCAACGAACCAAACAAAATCATATTTTTTATTGTTCATGGTTCAACCACAAGCTTCTGGGTATAAAGATGTTAGATATTTTAAGTAAGCATTACTCTACTAAATGCTGTCCTAACTCAACTTTACGTGGAGGTGGGTTTGATAAGTCGTAATTCCTAAAGACGATTTCAAAGTTGTCGTCTGAACCTTTGGACTGCTACTATTATGGATTCCATACGTACGATACAGGAATTTTTCTAAGGTAGCAAATGCACCTAGTATTTCTTCGTTATCAGCAACTAGATTTTGAAATGCAAATTGATAATCTCTGGCATTGTTCCAAAGTCCGGTAAAGCTTTACATATATTACTACCCGGTATATTATACAATTCATTTTTTTTTTCTTTTTCGCTGGCGCTACATCCCATAGAGGGATTTGGCCGCTTCATTTTGAAGTTTCGTAATCATTTTGTTAACGGATAATGAGTGATTAATTCATTGATCCTACCCTTAACCAGCCGTGATTTTTTCATCACCCGCCGGGAATCGAACCCGGGACCTCCGGAGCGTAAACCAAGTATGCTAACCACTGTGCCACCGTGGCGGCAATACAATTACATTTATACAATTCATTAATGGTTAATAATGATCCATATTTCCGAGATGTATAATTATTATGGCAGAGTCCCATCACCTTAGTACAACTTCAGTGCGAAAATAATCTGCTTCTTAATAACCTTATTATTTGTTGAGCTTGATATTTTTAAGCTGAGCAGTAAAGTTATTAAGATGTATTCGATTGGGTCCAATTGAAACTTGGCTGATCGATTCTTCTCAAAGTATATTCTTACAATGTTTTATAGAAAGCGTAAAATACTAATCAAATATAACATCAATGCGATTTGCTTTAAATTGGGCTATCATTTTGAGGAAGTTTTTAGATATAACATCAAAGGTTTGAGGCATTTCTTTCATGAGGTGTAATAAAGAAGCCGTCTATTACAACTGCATATATCGGAACAGAGCGGATGCGGAATGATATCGTCACCCATCTTTTTCGAATATTTTGATTAACTGTGATTTTCAGTTTTCCAAATTACATGTGAAAATGTAAGTAATTTTTCAATGTTAACTATGTGGCTCAGAGATATACCCAACATTCTACTAAATTTCAATTCAACAACTTTATTACCAAACATGAGTTATTTTTTTTTTTGGGAGCACCAGCAAAGTTTGGCACTTAATTTTTGTATAGACTTGTCGAATCTTTCCTCGTTATTAGCATATTCATATATAAACTGTTTTCTTAAGGCATCACAGTTTTCTGCGATATTCAATAAAAATTCAGCAACATCTGAAGTGGCAGGCTTTCCAGTCGCAATACTATAAAGATTATCTGGATCTAAACTCGAATCGAATGGATTTGGTTCTTAGTTTGCAGTTACGTTATGTAATTGTTTAAATCCACAAACACATCTATACGATTTTTTGTCCAGTGTTAACGTGCAGCTAAAGACATAGTAATATGTGCAATTTTGCTCCAGTGTAAGATTAATTGGACCTTGACGATGCATTATTTTATTGAATATGAATACAAATACTGAATTATTGTCCGCATTCTTCTAACTCGCCAATTCTCTTCGAGAGTTAAATCGATCTGGCTCCTAATTAAACAACTATCTGGCAAATTGATATTATATTCTTTGATTACAGAACTAAATCATATTAAAATTTCAACTATACCAAGCTGGTTTGAAAATCATTATTTTTTTAATTATTAAAACTGTATCTAGCGCAACGACAAAACTATTTTTGGCAACTATAAGTGTATCATTTTCGAAATGTGCTTCGACAGAAATGATAATTGTTTGAGCGAGTTTTTTGACATTGTTGAACGACATACACGTAACAAATTGAACGTTGCACTTTCAAAATGTAAAAAATGTACACATTCAGTGCGACATCTGTGAAATATAAACATACCAAAAAGGCATTTAACAGTGTCTGTAAATTAAAAATAACACATTTCTCGCATTACTTTAAGATAACAAATTATTTATATAATTTTACAATATCTTGTATGTAACCGTGTACGACGCACATTTAGAACATTATTTGCCCTGAAAATTTCTAAATTGAACAAAAATATCCATGATTTACATATGGTTGCCCACAAAATTGATTAAACATACACACAAATACTTCCAATTGTTATCCAATGTTTGCTATACCAAAAAAAAATACAAACATCCAAATCCGTTCAATAAAAAAAAAGGAAATCAGTTCCCATCTAAATACTTTATTCACGCCACGTACTGTTTGATTTCGCCTGATTTTGTTTTACTACTTTGCTAAAAAAAAAAAAATAAGTAAACCCTGAAAAGCAAACAAAACTTTGTGTTTTTCCGTTTTCCCAATTTACCTACTTGTTGATGCGGTTATGCCATTAATACAATTTACTAAGTACAAAGCAAGCAACAAAACAATAAAGAAGTATCAAAAACTTAAAGTTTTTCATTGTACATACGTATATACTTATTACATACCTTTAATTCAAATTGTCACGTAAAATAAGCTGGCACAGGAAAAAAAAAAAACATTTACAATAGCAACAATGGCAACAGAAAAAAAAGTTTTCATCAGTTTCTACCATAGAAAAACGAAAATAAAAATTCGAAAATTTAATTTCCTGTTTACAGTATTTTTCAGTTGTCACTTCAGTTATCCGCAAAATAGAAAATACAAATAACGGAATTTTCATTTCTCGTTCTGTTTCAATTTTCCTATTTTTAAAGTAGTGCTTGCTGTTCCGCTGTGTGTTTGTGTGTTTTCATACGAAATGAAAAGTTGAAAGTTGGAAAATTTAACATATGTGACTTATCTCTATATGTAACAAATTTTTGAACGATTGAAATTGAATTTCGTTTACGTTTGGGAAAATCCAATCTTATAATATTGTATCATACTCCGTTCATACATACTTGGCGTTTAAACATTTTATTTTTAATTTTCTGAAACCACAAAAAAAAATGTTGTACATTTTCTTTTTGTGACAGAATTTTAATTACATTTAATAAAAAAATAAAATAAAAATAAATGAAAATCAATTAACAGCGTGAAAAGAAATTTCCCAATCATGATTATGACATGACATTCAATCAATATCATAATGTGCACATTCATTTTTTGATCTTGTCGTTCATCCCATTTTATACGAGTTTGGTATTAACCTGTTGAAGAATATGATTTCTTTTTATCTCAATTTCCCGAGTGGAAAAATAACCGACATCCAATTGAATGAGTAGCCTAATTTGTGTGTGTGCGTTGTATATGATCCTTTTCAGTACATATCTCAGTTTATATAATCGTTAGATAGAGGTACAGGCGAAAAATCATCACAATGGAACGCACAAAAGGAAAGAAAAAGGGGTTTAGAACTATATAAAAATTATTTTTATTGAATTTTCCGTTTTTATTTCTTTTTTGGAAAATCATCCAATTTTCTTTTTTTGTATTGTATTTTTATTAAATAAAACCAGTATTGCGTAAATCCTTAATGACTGATACACTATAATTTGCTTATAATAAAAAAATACGAAAATCAGGAAAAAGGAAGTGATTCAGAACAAAAAAAAAGCAAAAGAAGGAAAATTACTTTTCATGTTCTACTCGTATTTTTCTATTTTAACTAGCTCCTGTTATACGTATTTATTTTACTGTGTAGTTAACAATATCGACATACAGCACTTATACAAAGGACATTACAAGGGTATCCATATCCATATGCAAGTTTAGCATGAAATCGAATCCAAAACTTTCAACAATTCTATATGAACCGTTGTTATTAACAGAATTATTTTTAACACAACAAAAACTAATATAAATTGCACTTTGCATCATCATGCCATCATTGCATATACAAGAGTAACATACATACATAATACACACAAAACAAAATAGATATATAAACTATTATCTTTACAAAACTAAAAATATAAAAGTTATTTTCAACAAAATAATTATTTATTTCTGCTACATTAAACACAATTCAATTTACTACTTTTTTTTTTCATTTACGGTATTCTAGATTGTATAAAGATATGTGCATGAATTTCTGAGAATGATGGGTCCATTTGGAATGGGGGTATTCTCTCTCTACACAAAAAGTAGCTACACCTAAATGGGAAAATCGAAATATACGATTGTAATTAAAATAGACATTGTAAAATTGTGAAAATTACGTTAGTTTTCTTCTTTTTTCAATTTAATTTTAATATTTTTCGTTTTATATTGATAAGGGGCAGACAAGAAATGTTTTGAGGTGGACAATCCATTCCGGACGTTTAGATTGTATTCGATGTAGGAATCTTATTAATTCATGTGCATGAATGTGGAAAGCTAGAGAGCTCAAAAAGTTTTGCAAGAATTTACAAAAACTTTACCGTGAGCTGATAACTTTAGAAAGTTTCAGAACACCGATTATATTTATACTAACACGAAACAGAAAATCACTTTATATTGAAAAATTATTTTATATGCAAAAAGTGCTAGACCATCTTTGGTAGGTAGTGAATTTTTTATGTTTTCCCAACCTTTAAGGTAGTAAAACAATTTTTTTGACCAATATTAACTTTTAATTAATTAAGCAACTTAATTCTAGCATTACAGTAGCATCTCTTGAATTCGAAGTCATAAGTTAAAAAAATATAAAATAAAATATAAAATTTCTTAATTTGTGATGAATCTGTAGTTTAGAAAAAAATATTTATTCTGTATCAGTTTTATACTGCAGTCTTAAAAAATTAATTAATTTTAAGTAGTTATCCAATTCCGAATTAAAAAATTAAAAGTTTAATTTGGTAATCCCTCCTTTATTTTTGATGACAGCCTTAATACGGTGTGGCATTGAATTCACTAAATTTTGTATCCCAAGTAACAATTTGATAGGTAAATTGATTTAGACAGCAAAAACAAAGCTGTTACAACGTCGTGAAATCCGAAAAATTACACAAATTAGTTATAAATGTTAAATAGATATTCACTAAGTTTTTAAAACGTTGTGGCAGTGAAGCAAAATGCTAATTAGCTTAAGTAGGTATATAACACATTTCAGCAGGGATTTTGTTATACGCCATAAAGCAAAAAAGTCGGGAGAGAAGCAATTTTGCTGTTCTAGTCATCTAAACAAGTATGCCAGCTATAATACTTTATTTAATTTTTTGTCACTATGATTCTTTCGGCTTTTTTATAGACATTTTTTGTGTAATTTTCAAGCATATTTGCATTTAATCAGAATTACTGTTAAAATAATAAAATAGTTAGAAAACAAGTCTAAAAGAAATTTATAAGTAATTTTGGAGGTGAAAAAGGGTTTTTTCGGTTATGATTATTTAGGGATACAAAAAGCAAATATAGCAGTATAATTTTGCCCTTTATGACATAAAACCAAATAGGTCGAATGTAATGGCGAACAAAGATTTATATAATTATTTCCAAACATTAAAAAAATATAAAACCAACAAACATTTTATTCATAGATCAACAATATTGTTATAAATATTTATGTTTACATATTATTTCCGGCATTTCAATAACATCATTTGATTTTCAGTGCGATCCTCAGTTTCGGATAATTGTACGTGGAATTCATCTTCGATGTTATGATCGTCGTCTATTGTAAATAATGATGTGGTATCTTGCAATTGAGTGTTGTTAATTGCTCTGTTTGAAAAGGCATCTTGCAATTGACTAGTACCAGTTGATGCGGATGAGTGTAACGTAACAGTAAGATTTGTTGATTTTTCCATTGTTTTTTGCGACTGTCGATTACATCTTGCACCGAAGGAATATTTAATACATTTAAATTTAAAAAAAAATCATTAAAAAATTAACAAAATAATTTAATATTACAACTTACTACGTAATGCATTTATTTTTCTAAATTCCTTTTCATCCCAGCGGCCTTCTTCGGAAGTAGCTCCTTCTTCTAACCGGTGCTTACCTTGTACTGCCAGCTGATAATCCGAATATTTGGCGAGCAAGCGTGCCGGTTCTAAACACCATGAATTATCGGGCTGTTTGCTCTGCAATCCTTGATATTTGAGGAATTGTTTGGTGTGCGGTGGATAATGAACGATACCATTATCTTCGTCTCCTTCATACCAGCATGTCGGACACACAAACAATACCTTCTTGCTTACAGTTTCAAGAACACAGAAAACCTAATAATCATAACAAAACTATTAAATAATACTCTTATTATATTAAATAAACTTAAAATTACCAGAAAAATTATTTCATAGCAACCACTTACCATTATTAAAGATAAAATATACTGTCTCAGTAATTACTGCGTTAATCTGACAATACTGTTGAATAACAAATTACAGAAATCCAACTTGGTATGTCAATTGGTTTCGAAAACAAAAAACTGCTTAATTCAAAGCAAAATTACTTACCTAACTACGAAACTGCTTAACACACAACGAAATTTATGTGAGTAAACTAAATTTGGTAAAAAAGGAAAACAGCTTAACTCAAAGCAAAATTGTTTAACACATTTTTATGTGTACTATATGTAAATTTATAACTAAAACAATATTGTTAACCCTATAGCAGGTATTTTCGCTTTAAGACGGAGCACAGAAAACATGATAAATAGAAAATTATTATTTTCTCTTGTAGAAAGTCAACGGTTATTATTAGCGTAATTCAAACACTTCAGTTAAATATTTATGTGAACAAAATTGGGCGGATAAATATTTAATTATCGCATTACAATGTCCAAGTTTACAAGAAATATTTAATCAGAGAGTAGAAAGATAGAACAGATAATCCTGTTGCGTTTTTTTTATTTTTCGGAGAATCGGATCGCAATCTGTTTCGTTTTTTCATTCTAAATTTTTGGTTAGATTGTACAGATTAATATAAACTTAACTGCAAAATGGCCGACGTGTCTGATGATTGTCTAATTAAAATTGTTAACTGTGTAAATTTAATATAACTTTAATTTATTTAATCCCGTATAATTAAATCGGAGAAAGACCTTTTTTAGATGACAATGGCTCCTGTTTCTCCGATCTGAAGGCAAAATTATATCTAAAATTTAACAAATAGCTGAGTTCCTTTTCTATTGGCTATATTCCAAAACTTCATAAAAGCGATGTAAGCTGACATAGCGTGGCAATAGTAAAATAGTTTGCATCAAAACAGAAAAATGTATCTCGCTTATTTAACGCAAGTGTGCCAGTAAATTTTAAAATTCTTCATTTGCAATTTAGAGATATGTATAAGCAAAATTATTTCACATCGAATAGCTTAGCTTTGCTGAAAGGCACAACGGACCCTTCTTGTCTTTCTGAAATATTAATATGCATTCGAGAGACCAAATATTATTTGACTGGCGGTTGGTGCTTTTAAAGTTCAACCGGGAATTTCAATTAGTGATGGTTTTTTTATTATACATATAATGTGTGTTAATGTAGTAATATGTTAGTAATTTTTACCTGAGACTATTTTCAATTTTTTCACATAAAAATTACCCTACCATAATTTTCCCAGTCAAAAAATTGCCTGCTAGAGGGTTAAAGTAAATAATATTCCATGCAAAGTAAAACAGCTAAAACGCTTAACACAAAACAATAATGTTTTATGATCAGTGATTTTCTCATACAAAAGCTAATTAGTTACTTAAAACATTTAATATATTTTGGTTGCTTTTTCGTAAATTCGTAAGACACTTTAGCTGTAACAATATTTAATTTAGAACAAATAGTTAAAATGGTTATCTATTAAGCTATCTAACTGTTACATATTTTAAAGCCATGCAATCTTTTAATTTAGTTTTTCTTGTCATAAAAATGGCTGCATCATTTATCTGGTTAAAAACTTCGACAAAAACAACTTTATCACATGCAAATATTAAAAAAATGTCAATCTTCAGCTTTTGGATGATTATACCAGAAGCTTTTTAAAACATTTGGGTTTATTTTTCAGCAAAAATAGATTTTTCGAAAAAAAATTTGATTTTGATTTTATTTTTAATATCAAATATTTTTAGGTCGCGTTTTCCTTTCTAACCTACTTTTTCAAACTGGTCGATTAAATTTGTTTCCCGTGTAAAATCACAAGCAAAGTCATATATTCCCTGTCAATATTTCATAAAATATTTGTGCCATTTATTATTGAAGTACAGAAAACATCATTAAAATGACATCATTAAAACTGTAGATGTAATTATAGAAATAAGTTTTTTACCAATAATTTAGCAACAAATTGTTATTGTTACAATAATTATCAAAATAATAGCTCTTTAGTTATTTCTGACCGTTTTGATATTTTAAAACTGATTCCCTTAACTAACTATGTATATTGCTTTCAAACCAGCGAAATTACATCTAAAATGTGTTTGCTGTTATAAAATTAATTTTTATTATGAACCTATTTTGCGTTAAGCACAGCGAAACTGCAAATATAATTTTTTTGCTATTTGAAAACCTATATTATCAAAAAAATCAAACTGATGTCTCAAAAGTAATTTACCATTTATTACGAGTTTGCTATTTGACGTTGCTATAAAATATCGGCAAACAAACTACGATTACCATTTTTGCTGCTATTACATACGTCGACAAACCAACAAACTCACGTTTTTAGTTATTTTTTAACAAGTTATTATAACTAAATTGCTCTGAATTTTAGGTAGCGCAACGTTTTGACAACTCCAAATTGTTACTTGGGAGTCAGCGAAATGTCTTCATACCAAGTTTTTCCAACAGCTTCTCTTGCTGTAATTTAGAGGAAGGTTTTCTATCAGCAATTCTGGTTTTCATTATGTACTACAAAATTTCTATAGGGTTCAGATCTGGGCTATTACCGGGCCAATCCATGGCAATAATACCCAATTTTACTAAAAATTCCTTTACCTACGGAAAATACAAAATTATTCCCGGAAGTTTTCCTTATGAATTTGTTTGCGGTACACCGCTTTGTTAAAAAAAATAGTTACTAACCGATTTGGCACGATGACACGGCGCAGAATGGTCTTGGAAAATACAGTTCGAGGCTTTAGATAAATGCATTTGTAATGATGGATGCAAAAACTCTTCTAAGATTTTTTTATAGACATTTGCATTCACAGTGGTTTCGATTGATGTCATTTCTCCTTATTCCGTAATAGGAAAAACAACCCCAAATCATTTTTCCTGCTGGATGCTTGACAGTTGGTCTTATGCACTCATCATTAAATCTTCCTCCTTTTCTACGACGTACGTACTGTATTCCCTCACTACCAAATAAACAAAATTTACTCTCATCTGAGAAAATCACATTCCTCCAATCAATTTCTGTCCAATTTTCATATTGTCTGGCCCATAATAATCGTTTCTGCTTCATTACTTTCGTCAGTAAAGGTTTTTTTGATGGTGACCGCCCCATTAAACCTTTCTCTCTAAGCCTTCTACGTACCGCATGAACTCCTATTTCGCTTCCTCCAGCGTCAATGAATTCAATTCTAATATCAACAGCCGTTTTAAATCGATTCTTCAATGAAATTCGCACTAGAATCCGATCTTCCGGATCTTGTTTTTCGTTCTAAGCGACCTGTAGATTTATAATGCTTAACAAATTTAGTCACCGCAGACTGACTGAGTCCAACTCTCTTAACATTCTGCCAGGTGGACATTTTTTCCGAGGATAAAGCCAGAATTTTTGATTTTTCGTTTTAACTTAATTTTTTATTTTTTGCCATTTTAAAAGTGTATTGTAACTTATCAGCACTTTGAAAATCGACCTAAAACTAATGTAATTTATTCAAATGCAATTGATTCAACAGATGTTAAGACAAAAGGCTATTTAGCGGTACCGCTATGTTTTGTTTTAAATTTTGTATCAATTCTTGTTGAGTACATATCTTTGCTCGCTACAGTATACAAAAATAATCTTATTTGAAAACAAGAAATACGTCGTTTAGAGAATTTAGCATAGAAAAACTAGGTAAAGTTAACAAATATACATATCTAAACGTTTCCTTTCGATTTTTATCAAGAATGAATACTGTAGAGTGAAGCCTACTGTACTTCAAATTTACAGGAAGAATTCGCAGTTCGTAAAGACGCAATAAAGGTATAAACAGAACAAGAGCGTCGACGACGAGCGATGACGCCTGTCAAATTAAAATACACAGAAACTATACTATGCTAACAGAACAATGTCGCTGGCGACGACGACAATATCGCCGAACTTTTTTTAGAATCTATTTCTAATTTTATCGCCGGTGATACAATGTTGCCAACTGTTAGGTTTTTCAGGCGCAGTAGGATTTTCTTCAACGGAAATGCAGCGTCACCCATGAAATAAAACAGAAAATCTACACCCGTCACCGTCTACTTGGCAATATTAATTTATAATATTCTTGCATGTGTTTGTTGTTATTTTTTTATCGCCATGCGCTGACGCTCTTGTTATGTTAACTACAGCGATATCGCGGCGATATTTTTTTTTATTCGTCGACGCCCGCCGTTGTCGCTCTTGATCTGTTTATACCTTTAGTGATTTTCCCAAATATAATTCCAACGCTTGCTGACTAGCGGCTAAAATATTTCGTATGTAGTTTTATATGGTTAAAATGTGTCTTGAATGTTTTATTAAATTATTAATTTCGACTAAATTAATTTTAAAATTTGATATTTATTATTAATCGCAACATACTCGTCTTTATTAATCATAAAAAAAAGTACTTGTATTTGTAAACATAATTTTACTTGTTTTTGCATGTAAAAAAAAAGAAGTAGTCAGCGCTGCCCAAGCGTGGGGACAAATGAACTAAAATTGATATTGGGAAAGCCCCTCATTGCGATGAAATAAATTGGAACCAAGATTATACCAGAGTCTATCTACTGTATAAATAAGAACCACCATTATTGACTGTATTTTTTACTAAGCTTAAAATAAGGTACATACAATTTTTACTTTACTGAAACCGTTATTTTCATTTACAGTTTCAGTTTTTATACGAAAATGTTCATAAAACATGTAATTTCATTTCATTGAAAAATCGACTGTTGAAAGTGTTTATTTCTTAGTGAAAATCGTCATGAAAAATAAGTTATTTTTGCAATTTACGATTTTGTTGTAATATACGTCATAAACATAACTCGAAATTTATAAATAATACCATAATTCCATTCAAATTTGAATTTGAATATCTTTCTATAGTTATTTTGAATTTGCAAACCATGCTAGATTGTTTTGATTTTTTGTTTTCTTCGTTCTCATTATTGTTTTGTATTAATTTATTTTTTTCTGTTTGGCTCTTTCTGATTTATTTTATTTTGATTGTTGAGCCGGGACGTGTTGTCTTTTTTTTACCATTGGTTTTAGATGTGGACATATGATGACGTAATTATATTGAATATTCTATTTTTGGTGTATATTGTTTGGTCATATTGTTATTGTTATAGAATGTTTTTTAATTTAATTCCCCTTACTTTCTATGGATTATTGCTGGAAAATAGGGAAATTTGAGAATCTGTGTTTTAAATGACTAAGACATTGAGTTGTTTGTTAGCGATTTCAGAAAAAATTATTTAACTGGGTTTAACTTATAATTCATGTTTTATCGTCAATCGAAATCGCGTTTTTCATACAAACTCTATGAAAATAAATGAATTTTTAGTGTTTCTATATCCCTTTTTTAGGTTCATTTTTCACATGCCGGCTCTATTTACATCAAGATGATTCTGCTAGACTACACTTTTAATCCTACATAGGCTAAAAAGTTTTCGATCGATGAGATGGTGCATTATCATGCAACAAGCGGCAAGCGCTAACTTCCTTCTTCGATAAATTGAAGTTCTGGAGATATTAAATTCCATTTCCAATAATTTTAATGATGATTTTGGAGAATCTTTGATGAATTCACGCTCAGTTTTGATGACATCTTCGGTTATCACAAATTTTGACTTGTCAACATGTTGGTCATCATTTATATCTTCTGCAACGAAGTAGTTGAACATGATTGGGTCGCAAATTAAATTTGGTTCCATAAGAATACCTTTCATTACCAAACAAAATGTTATACCAGTCAGAGCTTCGGTGGTCCTAATATTGCCGGCTAAGGCTCAGGTTTAGGATGGGGTTTTCGAAGATGACTAAAAATGGCTTTGATCACTAAGAAAAATAGAGCGATATTGGAAAATCAAGGATGGAAATAACCGGTAATATTCACCCATAACAGTATACTTAACTTGACTTCATAATTATTCTCAAATCACCTACATTTGAATTTACTACAATATTAATTAATCCATAATGGACTCAATTCACGAGTTGCGAGCACAATAAAATATTTCTACAAAAGCGATCAAATCAAAAACGGGTAAATACGACAAAAAAATTATTGTTATCTAATTTTAGAAATAGAAACTAAATTATAAATCAAATAAGTTAGGATTAATGTGAGTTAGTACTACCCTAAGTTCCTATCTGACTTATGCCCGATTTCAGAACAAAACAGCAATTCGCCAGTTAAATAATATTTCCTCTCTTTTTACTTTTATGATATTTCAATTTGTTTCATAATTCAAAATCAATGCTACCTGGATCATAATTCTTTTTTACATGAGAATTTTAAAGGGAGAATTAAATATTTGACTTTTCAATATCGCTCAAATAAAAATGTAATTCTTCCTTTAAAATGTTCATGTAAAAAAGAATTATGATACAGATAGCATTGATTTTGAATTATGAAACAAATTGAAATTTCATAAAAGAAAAAAGAGAGGAAATATTATTTAACTGACGAATTGCTGTTTTGTTCTGAAATTGGGCATAAAAGAACTAAATTTAATAATTTTCAAAGAAAATAAACAAAATAAGAGAAAAATACGTAAATCAAGAAAATTCAGGAAAATACAAATCTTGAGAAAATGGAAATGTAATAAATTTATATGTAAAAATAAAATAAAAAAAACGACGAGCTTGTATCCGAGACACGACCTATTAACGTAGGACTACGTAAAATTGAGAAAATTTTATTTGTACAGTTTAAATGAAACCAAAATTTAGAAGTTATAAATTAAAAATAAAACCGTTAATTATCAATTACCGTCAATTATTAATTAATTCTGCTTCTTTATGCATTAGGCTGTATTAGCCTAAGAGTACCCATTGTACATATTTTTTCTTAATTTTTATATTTATTGTTTATACAATACTAAATTTTATATTTCTCAATTCATTATATCACAATGAAATGCCGTTCTAAAACAAAAATAAAAATTGGGGTCTATCCGGCTCCTCGTACAACACTTTTCCTACAAAGCGTCCTTTAACACCAAACCAACCATTTATATTTTGCAACCATTTTCTGTTAGTTTTGCACAGGCATTTTCTTAAATTTGGAGACCTCTTCCCCAATATCACAATTGGTCACGACGATATAAATTTTCTACTCTCATGCCGCCAAATCACAGCTTTTGAGTTGCCAAATTCAAAAAATTATAAAAACTATTCAAAGTTATAGTATTCTGTGAGACCTTAACAAAACCAATTTTCCTATTAAGCCCTATTTAGGCGTTAAAACCACCCCTTAATTTGCGAAAAAAAGGTAATTTCATCCCCTAAAAAATAGAGATGCAACCTTTATAATTTAATTTACTATGAATTTTGTACTTTTTATGAGAAATAATTACCAATTTGTTTTATCAAAAAAAATGGAGTAGAAGTCGAGCTACCGAAAAAAAAACACTTTTTGAGGTTAATTAAAAGGTTTCGTTAATGTCTCAAAGAGTACAACATAGAACAGTTTTTATAATTTTTTGAATTTGACAGTTCAGAAGGTTCCCTTGTAAGACTTTCCAGAACCGAAACGTGTTTTCATCTACGACCTGTAACAATAAGATCCAGTTATACATCTCTAGTATACTGTTGAAAATCCGACAATATTATGTGAGAAACGTCAGAATTGACCGATAATATTATTCACTCAGGGCTTGGCATCACCGTAGATCATTCAAGAATACAAAATAGTAAAACACAAATAATACAAAATCAGAATTAACGTAAATTTTTTTTTTGGTACCGAATCCCACCTCTCGTCACATACCATTTCATTTTATGTATCTCCCAGTGCTTTTCTCCAAAACTTGCTCCACTATAATGGCGTCCCATAACAGTTTGCTATTAAGGTTTACATACGACCTCATACCAAGAGAATTTATTACTCAGAAATAATACCTTTAAACCCGATTTTAATAAAGCAATTCACAAATAATGTATTGATCAATATATCGTTGAAATTTCAATCATTAAAATGTCAATAAAACGCCACAGAAATGTCAATGACACAGAAATGGGAATATCTTGCTATTAGCAAAAGCATACTAGATATAATTTATTTTTAAATATTGACGATTCAAATGACATCCCGGCAAACGTAGAACTACATCCAGAAATGGTGCAAAAGTAGTGAAAAAATGTACTTTTTTTCTACTGAAAAAGGATAGGGCGATGAGAAAAAATTCGTCAGTTTCTTAAAAAAATCAATCAGACTTTCTCTTTTACTCTTATTACATAAAACAACTCTTTGTCTCTTTCTAACTACAAGTTTTCTATATATATATAAAGTACTATAAAACTACTTCTCAGGAAGTACTTTTAAAGTAGTTTTTTGAACGTTGGTTAAAAGTACTTTTATGTCAGTACTTTTAGAGCACTTTTGGTTTCTCAAATACTTGTGAAATAAAAGATACACATATTCGGAGTTATAATAAATTCATTTTTTAAATACCATTTTATTCAGATCAATACATTAAGTAATTCAGATTAATGAAGTATTTCAGATAAATAAAATAATAAATAAATATTAATATGTACATAAATTTCATAAAATTCTATCATTTAATTTAATTTAAAAAATTATGGTTCTTACCAAAATTACCATTGATGATGTAAAATAAGCTTAATAAATTTAATTCAAATCATAAATATTATTTATTCTTAGTGAATAAATGATTTTATGTCTATGTTTTAGTTTTAAAAAACCGGTTATGCGCATGTTGAATGCATTTTCGAATTTCTTTTTCAAAGTTATCTTTGCCGAGTAAACCACCATAAGCATCTGAAATTATTAATTAAAAATTATAATTATAATTTATTAGTCAAAAATATACAAAGCTTACCAAATGGTTTTCTATTCCGAAATAAAAATATTCACCAGGAGTAATTTTTATTACACTAATCCCAATAGTTTTAGTGCTCAGTAATTTTCTAGCTGTGCGTGGTATGTGCTGTACCCCAGAACTCTTTAGAGTTTTAAGGAAGTCATCTAAATGATTGTGAGGAATTTTAGTTTAAAGCCCATAATTTTAAATTTCTTCTCACTAACGGCTCTCCGTCATGAAGTTCCCTATCACTTGACTCAGTTATGCTACCCATGCTACAATTGTGATTTCTGGAATCTGGAGTCGACACACCTTGATCCGACACAGAAAAGTTATCCGTATCATTAACGAAATTTAAACTGTTTTTAGGTGTTAAGGCATTGCCCCATGCACAAACCGCAAACCGGCATTTCAAACCGTCAAATCCAATTATTGACAAATTTGTTTGTTTTTCAACATGAAAATTATTAAAAAATAGTTTGATTCTATAAGTTCTACCTTATTCGTAAAAAAATTTATTAAAATTGATTTAATTTCATTCAAAAAACTCCAATTTTATATTTTGACTGACGGCAAAACATAAAATTAGGACTTTTTGAATGAAATTAAATCAATTTTAATAAAATTTTCTTAGAATAAGATCGAACTTATAGAATAGAACTATTTGTTAATAGTTTTCATATTGCAAAGTTAAGCAACTTAGCCAAAAATTGGGTTTGACGGTTTCAAATTCCGGTTTTCCGTTTTCAATGGATTTCACCATTGAAAGTTGAAGCCATTAAAATTTTCGAGGTTGATGCTCTCGCGAACGAATCTAAGTTTTGATATCGTTTTACGTCGTTCTTATATGACCGCTTCTGTTTTGCCAGGGAATTCAGAATGGATTTTTGGGACATTTTATTGGACGAATTCGAGCACTTTAATACAAAATTACCTACGCACTATTACTACCTATGTACCAATAATTAAGTTGATATAAAATATATGCACAATTTGATTACCTCACAATAAAAATAACACAAACAATTAAAAATTTATGAATTTTTTAAATGAAAAATTGAACGACTGTAAGCACAATATTTTTTCTTCATTTCCTTAAACTTTCTTTCATTTTTTACTACTTTTGAAACATATGTTTATTTACAATTTCCACTATACTAATTATGACTATCAAAACCACGACACTCGAAATACATATTATTACTTCGGTCTAAAAAGACCAAAGTATTGAAATTCTGTCAAAAATGACGAAAAATTTGGTTGGTCCAAAACCACTTTTCTCGATGATTTGAAAGTCCCTGAGTATGAAAATGCAAAAAAAAAAAAAATGTCCGTCCGTCTGTCTGGATGTCTGGACCCATGGTATCTCGAGAACGGCTTGTCCGATTTGGATTTTTTTTTTCGCCAATCTGTTTCTATGGTCAAGGCGGAGATTTGAAAAGCTTTTGGAGACTGCACGTCAAGGGGGTGGGGTACCTGCCATACGAATTGACCCAAAATACCTGGTTTTACAAATATTTACGATTTTTTATATATGCTTATTTGATTATGGGATTGGGCATTGAATTGGGAATTGATTTGAAGGTAAAATTAGTGATCAAAATGCGCGTTGAGTTGAAGTAGAGTTGGAGTTGAGTTGGGGTTGGATTTGGATGCAGTGAATAGTTAACACATTTTTTATATGATGGAACTTCCCTATTTATCAACCGATTATTATGAAATTCGACATGTGTGTTGGAAATGGGATTCTAAAATGAGTCTTGGATGAAGTTCTGGAATATGGCCAAGC
Organism: Tipula helvola; assembly: GCA_963556165.1. Classification (NCBI taxonomy): domain Eukaryota; kingdom Metazoa; phylum Arthropoda; class Insecta; order Diptera; family Tipulidae; genus Tipula; species Tipula helvola. Next base: position 218,176,145 of record OY744483.1, on the reverse strand, counting down.
AGGATGGAACTTGTCTATTTCTCAACCGATAATTATGAAATTTAGTATGTGTGTTGGAAATGGGATTCTAAAATGAGTTTTGGATGAAGTTCTGGAATATGGCCAAGTAGGATGGAACTTGCCAATTTCTCAACCGATTACATTGAAATTCGACATTTGTATTGGAAATGGGATTCTAAAATGTTTTTTGGATGAAGTTCTGGGATTTTGAAACGATTTCTGGATGAAGTTCTGGAATATGGCCAAGTATGATGGAACTCGTCTGTTTCTCAACCGATTATTATGAAATTTGATTTGTGTGAGAAATGGAACTCTAAAATGAGTTTTGGATGAGGTTCTAGAATATGGCCAAGTATGATGGAACTTACCCATTTCTCAACCAATTATGATGAAATTCGACATGTGTAATGGAAATGGGATTCTAAAATTAATTTTGGATGAAGTTCTGGAATATGGCCAATTATGATGGAACTTGTCTATTTCTCAACCGATTATTATGGAATTTAATTTGTGTGTTAGAAATGGGATTCTAAAATGAGTTTTGGATGAAGTTCTGGAATATGGTCAAGTAGGAGGGAACTTGCCCATTTCTCAACCGATTACGATGAGATTCAACATTTATATTGGAAAAGGGATTCTAAAATGTTTTTGGATGAAGTTCTGGAACATGGCCAAGTATGATGGAACTTGCCTATTTCTCAACCGATTAAGTTGAAATTCGACAAGAGTGTTAGAAATGGGATTCTAACATGTTTTTTGGATGAAGTTCTAGAATATGGCCAAGTTAATGGAACTTGGCTATTTCTCAACCGATTATGTTGGAATTCGACATGTGTAGTGGAAATGGGATTCTAAAATGAGTTTTGTATCAGGTTCTAGAATATGGCCAAGTATGATGGAACTTGCTCATTTCTCAACCGATTATAATGAAATTCGACAAGTGTATTGGAAATGGGGTTCTAAAATGATTTTTGGACGTAGTTCAGGAATATGGCCAATTATGATGGAACTTGGCTATTTCTTAACCGATTATAATGACATTTGAAATGTGTATGGAAATGGGAATATTTGATATGTGTGGAATATTGCCAAGTAGGATGGAACTTGGCTATGCCTTAACCGCGGGTATCATTAAATTAGCCATGTGTGTTTGGAATGGAATTCTAAAATAATTTTTTATTATAAAGCTCTGGAATATGGCCAAGTAGTATGGAACTTGGCTATTTCTTAACCGATTATGATGAAATTTGATATGTGTGTTGGAAATGGGGTTCTAATATGAGTTTTTGAATAAATTCCTGGAACACGGTCAGTTAAACGGTTAGAAGTATCAGTATAATTTGTTATACTACTTTCGGTATAAAGTTCTAGAATACGATTTTTCGTTTTAAATTGGATGGCTGTTCCCATTTTACTGAAGCTTTTGACCTGTTTGGCTGTTGTTGTATAAGTAAATATATGTTGGTTAAAATAGAAATCAATAATGTCAAAACTGTCACGCCAACTTTATGACATTATTGAAGATACCAAAGACCGAAGTTCTGATCCCCTCGTGAGGTTTCTTAGTGAGGTGAGCCCTTTATATTTTTTTATTTATTATATTTTTTGGAAAAAATTTAAATTACGCAAATTAATAAGATTTCAAGACGGCGATTGATGAACGATTAATTGAACGGGGAATTCCCTTGAAGTAAATTCTTTGTTTATTGTTTTATTAATCAAAATGACGGTTAGAATGAGATGTCACTATATATGTTAAAAAATTTGGGTAGTTTCGTCTCACTCTATTCGTATTTTATATAAAAATATTTTGTTATGTACAAAAAAATATTTTTATGTAGTAGTAACTAGTGAACTCACGTTTGCAGGGATATTAATCTAATTAGTTTCCGGTCACTTGGAAACTTTGAAGTCCCATAACTCAAAAACCTAAACATTTCTCGGCCTGATTCTGGCGACTATACATTTTTCTAGGATTGCATAGGTTATACAACATATAAATTCAAAAAATTAAATCAAAATATTTAACATAATGAAAATAAAAAAATTTGGAAATTTTTTATTTTTATTTTATAGCTTTAAATCAATATGGCGTACGGCATGTTTGATCATGTTCATCACTATTTAATTAAAATTGAAATTAAAATATATATTAATAATTTGTTTTTTTAATCTTTTTCAATCCAAAAAATTTTATTTAACTTGGTTTGATTTTTACAGATTTTAAAACATTACATTTATATTTATCCAGAGACATTGCTTTAATCAAATAAATTTCCTAAATACGTCAATTCCGTGACGCGCGTCATCACATTAAAATTTTGGTTTACCCCCCATATCTAATGAAAAAAAAAGACGTAGTCCTACGTCAAAAATATTATTTAGTTACGATTTGATGCCATGTTGATTGTAGATTGAGGTCGTCGGATTGGTTTGGTTGATTAACCGGCATATTAACGAAATGTTTTCATATTCTTAGGCCCAAAAATGTTGATCATACAAAATACTTGCCGATGTGAGAGTTTATTTATTATTTGCGAAGAAGCAACATTGTTTTGATTTTTAATACCACTGTACACTAAAATGTTATAATCCAAGCAACATGTATAACTCGTTGGATGTACTCGTCGTTGTATTTATTGCTATAGAAAAAAAATAATTATCCGAAAATTATTAAATTTGGCTCAACAACAGGTATTATTACTTTTTGGTTGTAATTTTGGATGTTTTCTTTATTTGGGTTGGCTACAAATTTTGTGTTGATACACATTTTTTTGTGTATGTATGTGTACTATCCGTGTGAGCTTTGTAATAATAACAAAGAACTTTTCTGTCGAAACGGACACTTATATACTGTTTCACATGCTTTATACTTATTCTAAACAGTTTATGATACGAAAAAAAATGTGTTGCCGAAAATTTTTTATGGTTCATACAAGCAAAGCCTACTGTATAAATAGGAGCCTCCAGTATCGACTGTATTTTTTACTAAGCTTAAAATAAGGTACATACAATTTATTCTTTACTATGGAACTATATGGGAAAACGCTTACTTTCATTTACAGTTTTAGTTTATTATAAATATGAGCTTTTGTTTTGTTTTTATATGAAAATGTTCATGAAACATGCAATGTTATTTGATTGAAAAATCGAGTCTAAAAAATGTTTATTTATTAAAATGTTTGTTTATTAAAATAAGGTATGTATTTTGTTACGGACCATCCTACTGGCTGTACGTTTTTTTTTTTTTTTTTGCGGGTAGTCTTAATCGGCTGGGAGGTTCTTGCCATTTGGATTTTAAATTGGTCCAACAAACCTTAACGTACATTATAAAACACTCTGACAATATCACATGGGACCACTTTTTCATTCACATCACCAATAAAAAAAACAGAAAATCTATTCCATTTTAAAAATGTTTAATTCTCTTTCAAAAATTTTCCAATAAACATTTTTCTTTAGACATTATTCAAATTTGTAATGATAATTAATTTAAAAACTATAATTATGTAATATGATTGAACTTAATTTAGAGAAAAGAAAAACCACATACAAATACCTAAAAGAATTTAATAATTTGTAAATATGTATGTATATAAAACACTCACCAGACAAACTTTCCCGAAGAGTACTCTTTTGGTAAACTGTCCGTGGGAGGCTGAAAAAAAAACTTATTTCGCGCACTATTTGTATGTATTGTAGGTAATTTTCTTTTCTTTTGTTTGTTTTTTTTTTTTCTTATAATTTATCAAAATTTTCTAACAAAATCTAATACCACACATATTATATACACATACGCATGAATATACAAATATACATATTTTAAACTTAATCACTAACGAATTAATTTGTGTATCTATACAAACACATTTAAATTTTATTAATTTAAAACAACATTATGTATTTGTTCACTAATCACTCAAAGTATCCAACAGGAGATAAGAGATGAAAATCCAGTAATCCTTTAATTCCCTGGTAACTGAGCAAAATATATGATCTTTCCGCGATCCTCTAATGTATAACGTGTCTGTACATATATTCAACAAGTACATAAGAAAAATTTTATTTCCACCGGTATATCAGTAACAGTTCAATTGATTGTTGCTTTTATAATCTGGGTATTATTTGTACCCCAAAAAAATAGAGAGGCCCGACTTTTGCCCTTGGTTATTTTCGAACACTATCCGAATACCAAATATGTAGTGGGCGATATATTTTTCGTACATGTACTATCCTTGCCGGTTTATATGTATATTAGCAAAAATCCAAAAATTCTTAATAATTTATTTTATTCTATTCCCAATGGCAGGTGATTCAATACCGTGCAGCTTGGCCTCTCAATTCAAAATAATACAGTAATGCAAAATAAACAAAAAAAAATAATCAACAAGCATTTCCCCTGTGATAATTCTAAAGATGACCCCACCAAATGTTTGTTATATACAATTAACAATTATTATTCTTCAGACCAATTGAGTTTATTACCAATCGAACCATATTATATACTTTGAAATTGTTATATACATAATATTAAGTACATAGAACTGCACTCTATTTTGCCGCCAGTAAATACGTATGGCCACCAGAAAATATAGGTCATTGGCCAAAAATGAAAACTACATTATTATTTGGTTTTCGTTGTTATTTAAATCACAATGCAGTCGTAACAATTTTTAAAATTTAAAATATTGTTGTTTTTGTAAAATACACGTCATCAACATAACTCGAAATTTAATATAATAATTAAACAGAAATGTTTGCGTGTAACGCTCAAAGGTTACTATGATTTTTTCGAACTTTTTCTTGAATATTTGTATGTTTGTTTTGTCTCAAATTTTGTATCTGAGCAGCCTAAGTGATATAGGTGTTGACCTGTAACAACAAACTTCGAACAGAAAATGTTTCTGGTTCGATGCTCACCAAAGTACCTAATAATTTTCTTAATAATATTTTTATTCCATAACGGCATTTCATTGTTTCAATACGAATTGAAAAACATAAAATTTTGTATTGTAAAACAAGGAATATATTATGTATATATCACAGATTGTCTCACTGATTGGCTCCGGAACGCTCGCTTTCCAGAACCTTTGATTACATTTTTTTGAATTGGGGAAAACTTTTTCTTCAAACGATGCGTAACTACAAAAATACGATAGTTGTTTGTGCCAAATAGATTTTGCGATATACTTCAAGGAGTCAGTTCTAGATTTTACAAGCTGCGCCTTACCGAGATTATGTTAAGATACAACTTACAAATCTGTCTTTTACCTGAAAAAAAAAATGAAAGCAATTTTGGAGGTCCCTAACAGTGGCACTATTCTGGTTTTCCCGGGGAATTGCGAATTGGGAATTGATTTATTGTCAGTTTTTAATGTATTTTGGTTTTCTTTTTTCCAAAGCATACTAAATTTTGGGGAAAAATAGTTTCATTTCATAGCAATTTTGTTGTTTATTTTTCTCTAAAAATTTGGCTGGGAATTATTTTTTCCCAAAACATTAACAAAATACCAATTGTGCAGTATGCTTTGGAAAAAAGAAAACCAAAATACATTAAGAAATGACAATAAATCAATTCCCAATTCGCAATTCCCCGGGAAAACCAGAATAGTGCCACAGGTAATTATAAATTGTACCCGTCCTAGGACGGGCTGTACCCCCTAGTTTATAAAGAATACAATAATCAACTCTTTCATTGCCTCCATTCAAATTTGAATTCGAATACGTTTCTATCTTATGTTATTTTGAATTTGCAAAGCATGCTAGATTGTTTTGATTTTTTGTTTTCTTGGCACTCAGTGTAAAGATTTATTTTTTTCTGATTGCTCTTTCTGATTTATTTTATTTTAATTGTTGAGCGGATATGTGTTATCTTTTTTTTTACCATTGGTTTTAGATGTGGACATATGATGACGTCATTAAACTGAATTTTCTCTTTTTAATACACATTGTTGTTGTAGAATGTTTTTTAATTTAATTTCCCTTATTTTGTTTTGATTAATGCTGGAAAATGGAGAAATTTGAGAAACTGTGTTTTAAATGAGTAAGACATTGATTTGTTTGTTAGCCATTTCTTAAATAATTATTTAACTTGGTTTAACTTTTAATTCATATTTTTTCGTCAATCGAAATCGCGTTTTTTCATACATACACTATGAAAATAAATGAATTTTTAGTGTTTCTATGTACCATATTTTAAGTTCATGCTCTATTCACATCAAGATGGTTCTGCTACAACTCATAATATAATAAATTTTATATAATTTGTAGTGGTGTTTGCATATATTTAGGCGCATCCTAAAAGCTTACCGCCGTTTTTTGTGAAAATTCTGTAATAACTATGAAGCTTAATATTTAGTTTAAAGTAAAATATATGTTCACTACATGAATCCATAAACAAGTCAAATCCATATCCGATCCATCAACAAGTCAAATTTAATTTTCATTGTTATTTTGGTACGTTACAGACCGACAAACAGAGGCTGGGCTTTCCTTAACCCGTTCATACCCGAACTATGTTCTAGTTGAACAATATTACTCAAATTCACATGCCACATAATTTTGAAAAAAAAAAAATAAAATGTCTTGCCAAATAACCGCAGGGGTCGGTTTGACATATCATACATTGTGAAGAAACAACAACAAAACTTGTCTAGTGGGAAAAATAAAATTGTATTGAACAAAATCTCACTTATTTATATAATTCATAATTCAATAAAAAAATGGTATTTTTAAGCACAAATATGGTTTAGGCTGTCAAAACCAATTCTATGAAATGTTGCACATTTTGAAGCAAACTTTGGCGTTTAGCCCACTAGCTTTTCTAATGGTTGGAACAATATCATCTGAAGTCCTAATCCTTCAGACAGTGTTCCAATACTTTACGGCTTGAGATTTACTTGCCCTATTTCATTCCGATGTATAATATATCATACGCAAACTAGTCATGTTTAATTTACGTGCCTTATGTCCCCTATTCAACATTACTTTCTTTTACGTAAGTAAAATAAAGTATAGTAATCATGAAAATTTTCGACCTTGAGATTATTGAAGATTTATCTGTTTTGAGGTCCCCTGAGTCCGAAAAAGTGGTTTTCGAAATGATGTCTGTCTGTCAGTCTGTGTCCTCTCTACAGACCAGATGGCTTAACCAATCCAACTGAAACTTCAGATTGAAGCTTTTTTGATAAATTGGAAGGTCCCAGTGAATTTTACTCCAAATCGGTCAACCGGAAGTAGCCACTCCCGTGGGACAGAAAATTTGTTTTGCAAATATCTGAAAAATATAACCTAATAAATAATTTTATGAATTAAAAAAAACAGAAAAGAATTAAACAGACCAGTGTTGTATATTTATCCCTGGTGCCATTGTCTTTATATGGTATGACTTTATTGTATGGTTTACGGAGTTGCGAGCCGAATAATAAACGGATTAGCGAGTAAGGTTATTCAAGTTTTATTCACCATTGCACGTAGCCGCATTTTCCTCCTTATTTGGCGAATTATCAAATTATCTATTGTGGCCTTGCGAATTTCTTTGTTTGCTGTTATGCATTGGTGTAGCGGAATTAAGAGTAAAAACGAAACGAAAAACAAAACAACTTTGAGGATCAAATGTGTAAGCAGCCACGTAAAGAAACCCTTAAGTCAATTTGGTGTTTTATTTGTGTTTGTCCTTTTATTTTTGTAATTTTTGTTTTCTAGAACTTTCATTTCTTTATATTTAGAATTTAGTAGAATTTTCATTTTGATTTTTAGAAATTTATTTTCCTGTACAATTTTTTACTTTCTTTTACGTAAGTAAAATAAAGTATAGTAATCATGAAAATTTGAGATTATTGAAGATTTATCTGTTTAGAGGTCCCCTGAGTCCGAAAAAGTGGGTTTCGAAATGATGTCTGTCTGTCAGTCTGTGTCCTCTCTACAGCCCAGATGGCTTAACCAATCGAACTGAAACTTCAGATTTAAGCTTTTTTGATAAATTGGGAGGTCCCTGTGAATTTTACTCCAAATCGGTCAACCGGAAGTGGCCACTCCCTTGAGCCAGAAAATTTGTTTTGCAAATATCTTAAAAAGTATAAGGTTTACAAAAAATTACTAATACAAAATGTTTCCAAAACATAAAAAAAAATAAAAATAAACAAATTAAAAATTAAAAAAAAAAATTAAAAATTTAAAAAAAATATTTTAAAAAAATTTAAAAATTTTATAAAAAAAATAAAATTGTTGTTTTGCGAACACAAAAATATATGTGTATATATAGCCTAATTATGCTAATTATTATTAATTTGCATACTACTGTGACGTACTTCCGGTTTTTAATGGAAATACATATTACGTCATTGAATGTGCATCATTTTTTCATGTTTCTTAACATTTTTAACGACTTATTAGGGGTTGTGGTCCTTTAATATGTATATCGTTTTATAATTGCAAAAATATTTCGCAACTCCTCCCCCCCACACTTTTTTACAGGGAGTTACTGCGGTTCTTGCATTTGTCATTTTAATTATTGTGTGTATTAGCCCAATTATGCTAATTATAATTAATTTGCACACTACGTACTTCCGGTTTTTTAGTATAAATGGCAAAACGGTCAACCGGAAGTGGCCACTCTCTTGGGCCAGAAAATGTGTTTTGCACATATCCTAAAAAGTATAAGGTTTACAAAAAAATCACTAATACAAATTCCAAAAAAATTAAAAGAAAAAATTTAAATTCATAAATATCAACTTTTATTTTCTTTTACGTGTGTAATAATGAGTCCGAAAAATTGGGTTTTGAAGTGGTGTCTGTTGGTATATATGTCTGTCAGTTTGTAATCCAGAAGGTTTAACCAATCAAATTGCAACTTCATGTTTAAACTTTTTACATAAATTTTGGGGTCCCAGCTCCCAGATTCCGTGAAACAGAAAATTTATTTTGCAAATATTTCAAAAATATACAATTTACAGAAAACATGAAATGAGCCGTTTATTTTGAAAGTGGGGCAAGTCCACATTTTGTTGAAACGAGAAAATGAAGGAATAGAGAAACAATAAATGCAAAAATATACGGGATTTTGAATTTTTTTATTTTTGAACAAGTAGTAGGGATTATTATTTTTTTATTTTGACTATAAATTGTTCACCGTTAGAAAGATTATCTTTTATTTGTCTATGTTTATCATTAACTTAAATTTTTTGAAAAATGGACTTGCACCACTTTCAAAATTAACGGCTCAAATAATAAAAACAATCTTAATTAAGTTTGCGAGAAATTTGCATTATAAAAGTTTCTCAAAATTCGCTGTTCGTAAAAGAAAGTCGTGTGTTGGCCACACCTCAATTTTTTTATTATTGTTGTATAAATTTAAAATTTGCCAATTTAAATTTAAATAGCCCATATGACCCACAGCAAAGTTCATTATTCTAAACTACCAGTTTCAGTATCTCGAATTATTCATTTGATTATTCAAGTTATCACTCTTTCGGGTCATAATTTTTGATATTATATCGTCGTTATAGAAGAAAAAGTAATCATCTGCATATTTATGATTTTGAGTTATAAGGGTTTTAGTATTAACTTTTCTATTAAAAATCCAATTTTTTTAAATTAAATAGTTTGATTACTGTATCTTTTAGATTATTTAATGCCATATCTAATGCTAATGATGTTTTCAATAAAAAGTAAGAATTTCAATATAATTTTGTTAAATTTGTAGATAATGATTTTTTCTTCAAAATAATTTTGTTCGATTGAAGCTAATGATTTATCGTTAAGTAAATACAAAAACTTTATACAGGGTGTTTCTTTTAAACTGAGACGATCAAATATCTCGAAAAATAGCCACTCTACGGAAAAAATGTCCATAATCAAAATTTAATCATACCGCGGGGGAAATACATTAGTGCAAAAAAATAGTCCCCCACCCCCCGCTTTGTAGGTGGGGCGGGGGTAACTTTTAAACAAAGATAGGAAGCCATATTTTTTATTGCAGATACGGATTCTACGACTAAAAGTACGTATGATTTGAATGAAATATTTTGTTCGGTTCATGATAGATGGCGTTGTAATCGACGAAATTTAATTTTTTCAATTTCTTCTTCTTAGAACACACGCATTCGATTCTGCAATACGTTTGAAATAAAAAACATCACGTTTTCATTGGAAATACTCGAAATTCGTCATCAAAACAATTTATTCAGTTTTGTAAATCACATTTAACGTTTGTGTTATTTCTTATCTTCATATTTTTCGTAATTGCAAAATAAACGATAAAATACTTTAGAATGGACCGTTTAACTGTGCCAGAGAAAATTGAAATGGTTCTGGTTTATGGAGAAGCTGGCAGAAATCTTGAAAATGCTGTTGCTATTTACGCTCAACGTTTTCCGGATAGGATTCGTTCACGTGCTTCATTTGGCCGTACTATCAAACAATTTATTGCTGATGGAAATGTTCAACCGAAAAAGAGGACCCGTAGAGCAACAGTCACTGGAGAAAATAATGAAATTGCTGTATTGGCTGCAGCGACTCATAATCCTCATGTTAGTACACGAGAAATAGTTCGCGATTCCGGATTGTCCCTCACCAGTGTTTGGGGAATTTTAAAACGGCACAAGTATCATCCATATCATGTGTCTTTACACCAAGATCTTCACGGCGCTGATTTCCAAAATCGGGTAACTTTTTGTCAATGGGCTCGTGAACAAATACAACAAAACCCCAATTTTTTTCGTTGCGTAATGTTCTCTGACGAATCGTCTTTTACAAACCATGGAACGGTTAATCGACACAACATGCATTATTTTATTGGAGTGTTGAAAATCCACACTGGCTTCGCCAAGTTGAACATCAGCGCCCTTGGACTGTCAACGTGTGGTGTGGAATAATTGGCAACCAACTCATCGGCCCCCACATTATTGAAGGCAACTTGAATGGTCAAATGTACCGAAACTTTTTGGAAAATGAACTGCCAATATTACTTGAAAATTTGAACTTAGAATTGAGACGGAACATGTGGTTTCAACATGATGGTTGTCCTGCACACTATTCGTTGGTAGCACGTGAGGTACTTGATCGTGATTTCAATGGTCGCTGGATCGGTAGAGCTGGTCCGAAAATTGGCCCGCCAGATCACCAGATCTTACTTCGCCAGATTTCTTTTTGTGAGGCTATCTCAAAGACAAAGTTTACAAACAAGAACCAACAACACGTGAGAACATGATTGAGCGAATCAGAAATGCGTGTGCTGAAATTCAACCAAACACACTTCTCAGTTGTGTACAATCATTGGAAATGCGTATTAATAAGTGCATTGAAGTCGCAGGCCATCATTTTGAACACTTATTTTAAGCTAAAATTATTTTATTCACCTGCCATTTACATTAATAAATTGTTTTGATGACGAATTTCGAGTATTTCCAATGAAAACGTGATGTTTTTTATTTCAAACGTATTGCAGAATCGAATGCGTGTGTTCTAAGAAGAAGAAATTGAAAAAATTGAATTTCGTCGATTACAACGCCATCTATCATGAACCGAACAAAATATTTCATTCAAATCATACGTACTTTTAGTCGTAGAATCCGTATCTGCAATAAAAAATATGGCTTCCTATCTTAGTTTAAAAGTTACTCCCGCCCCACCTACAAAGCGGGGGGTGGGGGACTATTTTTTTGCACTAATGTATTTCCCCCGCGGTATGATTAAATTTTGATTATGGACATTTTTTCCGTAGAGTGGCTATTTTTCGAGATATTTGATCGTCTCAGTTTAAAAGAAACACCCGGTATAATTGATTTTATTGAATAAAAAAAGATATAATATTTCTGTTTTACATTTTAATTCATTTTTTGTATTTCTTATTAATTACTGAGAATTTTTTTTAAAAAGTCACTAACTACAATTTTGCAAGAAAAATTAAGAAGAAAAAATCACCATCTACATACATACATGCATATCAGAATTTAGTTCATGCAAAACCAACACAAATGTCTTATACAAGCCATATTATTGCCATACAAACACAAAATAAAACCTACTATTTCTGTAAGTATTAGCGTCATAATACCAGAGACTGGAACTGAAATGTTTTTCGTTCTGGTTTTCGGTTACGTTCTTAATTTTTAAATTTCGTTTCGGTTCAGTTCCGGTTCGGCCATTAAATATCGGTTTGGTTCCGGTTCGGCTCCAAAACCATTTCAAGAATTGCTTGTTAATAAAACATTTCTATTTATGATTCCAAATTTTTTATTCAAAATTTAATTAAAATAATAATCATCACCTAAAATTTACGTTGAAAAAGTGCAACAAGAATATTTTCCCCCTCCAGTTAGTTTATAGGCAAAGAGATAAAACACGAGGAAATGATGTGTTGCAGTGGTACCTTTGTGTGAATAGCCGAATTAATTATGAAATGCCCCCACTGAGGAGTTACAAAAATCTGCGTAAGTCGGAAGCGGAACCGTCTAAAACGAAAAAATTACCATCTTGAATAGTTCGATTAGTTTAATTTGCATAATTTTAAAAACTGAAAATAATTGTATAAATTTTTTCAGATAGCAAAAACTTGAACCGGAACGAAAATTAATTTCGATTCCAGTTTCGGTTCAGGTTCAATGTTTTATTTTATTTCGGTTCGGTTCCGGTTCATTGAAAATAGCGGTTAATTACGGTTTTCGGTTCAGTTTAGGTTCTAGTCTCTGCATAATACAGCATAATCTTTACATACGTTGATTTTAAATTGTAGTTTGTATCAAAACCAGTATAAAATATCACTAAGCTAAACGAAAATAGTAGGTTTTGAATTTAATAATATGCGTGCGTCACGGAAATACTATGGCTTGTATAAAGACATTTGTGTTGGTTTTGCATTAACTAAATTCTGATATTATGCATGTATGTATGTAGATGGTGATTTTTTCTTCTTAATTTTTCTTGCAAAATTGTAGTTAGTGACTTTTAAAAAAAAAATTCTCAGTAATTAATAAGTATAGACAAATTTTGTTTTCAGTATTTGTTAGGTAATGCAAAATAGTCTAAGAAAATATGAAAACCTCAATTTTGAAAAAAATGTAGATGATTACTTTTTCTGCTATGTAAATCAAGCTTTAAATATGTCGCATATGTAGATCAAGCTTTAAAAATTTGGTTTAGTTTTTATTAGTACGTAAATTTTTCAGTTGCGCAATTATAAAATAAATGTCTTTTAATAAAACTAAATAGTTTAATATTTGAAAGAGACGGTACACGACTCAGAAAAATGAAATTTTCAATTTTAAATATTTTTATTACAATCTTTGGCATGATTTGCTTGGCTCAAGCGGATGATGATGTGTGTTCTCAATCAATGGAGAAGGGAATATGCAAGGCAAGACTAGCCAGATATTATTTTAACAGCGAAACAGGAGATTGCGAATTATTTTATTATGGTGGCTGTAATGGAAATGCAAATAATTTCCGTACAATCGAAGAATGTAAATCGAGTTGTGAACAATAAATAAGTTTTTTTAATAATGCTAGGTCCAGTGCTAATCTTGTTTTGGATCGCGTACGCATGAACCTTAACATTATTTGTTTGATAATTATTAAAGTTATCCTTCCTTAATTAAGTCTGTTATCTTGAGTTTGCTCAAACGAAATAATTTTTTTTTTTTTAATTGAAAGAATGAAACTATATAACGACGATATATTCCTACAAAAATAATTTGGTAACCGTTTGTTATCAATTAAATTAATTTAATATTTAATTAAAAAAAATGATTAATTTAAATTTTAAATTATTTTTATTATTATTTTTCAAAAAATAGCAATAAAAATTAATAAAAATGATAACTTATGACGCAATTTTAATCAATTTGTGATAACAAACGCTCTTAAATGATTTTAACTAAAATAAATTTGTAGGTTCGAAAATAGCTACATAATTTAGAGATTTTTTCAGTTGCGTAAGTAAGCTGATTATAAATTGCACAAAATCAAGCCAAGTAAAAAAATGGTAACAGTCGCTTACACCGTGGTAGAATAAAATTTCAAATTTGTCCAATTTCACGTTATGACACAATTGTTAATTTTATTAACATATTATTATATTTAATCTGGTCAAAAACTTGTCTGTAATCTCTGGTAAATTATTGCAGTACTTAAAACATTGCAATGTTCTGCGAAATAATTCTTAATTCGAGACGAGACGTTAATAATTTTAGACCTATTTGATATTTAATAATAAAACATTTGAAATAATAGATGTTCTATGCATTATTTAATGCAGTGTCCTAAATAGAATATGGTTTTCTCTGCGTAGGAGTTATTGAAATAGTCATAAAATGCACCGTCATTTTTAATCTCGATTTTCTCTTACAGTTTGAAAGCCAATAAACTAATCCAAATTGCATGTAAACTTGATTAGGCAAATCTGCATTACTAATTCTTAGTCTGAGTATGCTTTACGATAATCAGAGAAGGCAATCAAACATTTTTCTTATTGTATTGAAGAATAAAGTTTGTTTTAACAGTTATTTGACGTGTTTACGGTTCTACTATTTGTGCTCTAAATTGGCTTGAATTGATTGCGTTTTGATAGTTTTCAGCCTTTTAAATTGATCAACGTTAATTAATGTACATAGTTTTAAATAATCAAGCTTTATTGAATAATTGAAGTGTTTGATTGCCTTCTGGGTTGTAGTAACAGTCGCGTATGACTGAATCATCCGACGAAAATGGGGCTTTAAATAAGGGAATTTTAAAATCAAAAATGTCGATTAAAAACTGTTAATTAGTAAAATCTTTTAGTTGGTGTTTCGGCGTCTATTGGAGGTGGGGGGGGGGGGGGGGGGGGGAACAAAGTTTGTAGATTATTTACCAGCTCCGTAACCTTCTAGTATGCGCAAGTGTACGTACTGCCTCCTCGCGGCAACCCCCGGTAACTGTTACCATTAGGCAGAATGTGGCCTTTTGTGATAGGCTAAAGTATGGCGCTAAACGAGAAAACCTTGACAAAAAATCCCTAATCTAAGGTGGAACAGCATATGCCGAAGGATGAATGGCTGATAGGTTAATCAGTCCTGACAGTTTATTTAGCCTTCCTGTAGTAAAGCTGGGTGACCTACGACTTTTTATTCCCAGCAACTCGCAAGAGTAAAATCAAGACGATAGACAAGGCACGGGAGTGGGTCTCCCCTCTCGAAGTCCTTAAGTCTCAATGCTACCGGTTTTCTAGCAGAAGTAAATGTTATTACTACTTTAATTTGGAATGTTAATTAATTAATTGATGTAATTTCCAATATGCAACCGGTGCTTAGACCATTTTTTAGTGTGTTTTATAAATTAACACGTAGAAGTACATATATTAGTATTTATGAACAATCATTCAACGAAAACCGACTGATAGGCAGATTCTATGGTAAAGTAAAAAGGTAAAGGTCTTCAAAATTAAAGTAAAAATTAGCTTACACAGAAATAGGGCTGTGTGAATGTCGAGAAGAAGAAAAATTGTAAGAGAATTTGGCTGTATTAGTAAAATTCGCTAATACAACAAGTACAGTACATTCTGTATATATAGAATGTAAAATTGTGGTACAATCAGTCCAGTCGCCGCGGCCTGATGAGAAGATTGATTTTTTAAAATCATAAGCTCATCAGTTCGAAACTGGATTAACTCTCTTACAATCTTCGGAACATATTAAAATCATATACATAAAAATAAATGTTATTACATCTAGGAGGGAGAGCAATGAGCCGAGATAGTATCTATCGCGTGTAGAAGTACTTCCAACAGTAAACATCTAGGAGGAAGAGCAATGAGCCCAGATAGTATGTCCCAGCAACTCGCAAGACTAAAATCAAAACGGTAGACGAGACACAGTTAGGAATATACGGGAGTGGGTCTGCCCTCTCGAAGTCCTTAAGTCTCAATGCTACCGCTTTTCTAGCAGAAGTAAATGTTATTACATCTAGGAGGGAGAGTAATGAGCCCAGATAGTATGTAACGCGTGTAGAAGTACTTCCTACAGTAAACATATCTAGGAGGGAGAGCAATGAGCCTAGATAGTATCTATCACTTACCGGTCGGCAGTATTATCAGGTTCATTAAGAACCTGAATATTGGCTGGACGGGTAATTAAGTAGGGCGTGATGCACAAAAGATCTTTTAGGTCGCAGTGCGAGGTGGCTTGAACGCCCACATGGCCCTCAAGTAATAATAATAATAATAAAAGTGTTTTAGTTAGTGTCACATTCTGTTTAAATACAAGATGTTTGATCTATATGTTGGATTTTATTATAATTAAGGTTTATTTACTTTTAAGCTTACCTAAAAAATTATCAAAAATTATAATAATTATTATTTATGTTTCGTGAGCTGAAAGATTTAACTTATCTTCTAGCAAATGAGTAAAAATTGTTAATTATCTCTAAAATATTAAAAAATACTTGCCTGGTTCTGTTTTCTACGCGACAGTACTGGTACTAACCTTTCTTTTAATTTTTCTTATTCCAGAATCCTCAGTCGATAACAAAATATTTTCCAATAAAACATTCGAATTTTCCGTTTCAATGTTTTATTTTATTTTTTTTTTTTTTAAATTTACAAAAAAAATAATTCAAATCAAATTAAATTAAAAAACTTAAATTCGACAAAATTTTAAACAATAATCTTCTTAAAAAATAACGAATTTTTAATCATAATTAATTATATAATTTTTAATTTTCAGGGTTGACACAATTTATAAAATTGAAACTTCCGTTAAATCATCACAGCCATTTTGAAATTTTCTTTTTTGTAACTTAACAACAAACTAAAAAACAAAACATTATTGTTGAACACATTATAAAACAATCTGCCCATCTGAAATGTCATGTTAAATTCGCTTGTGTGGTATTCGGTTGATTCGGCGGATTTGATTGTGAACCATGTGTACCACACGACGATGAACTATAGTAGCTGCGTGAATAATGTGACGATGAACACGAATCATCGATACTTACACGATCGATTCGTTGTAAATTTTGATTTGTCAATTGATAGTTATAGTTGGCCGTTATGTGCGGCTCATCGTAGACGTGTTCCGATGAAGGACGCGCTGAATTAGTAAAAATAAATTCGTCATTTGAACATGTTTTGCGATATGGGTAGCTACTGAAATTTTTGTCAGTAACTACAGTACGAACTGGGACCACTTCGTAGTTTATTGGTTTGCCATTCAGTGTGTTTGTTGTAAGGATTTCGGTTTTCGTACCACGGTATGGAACCAGTTGATTTCGTTTGCTTGCGATGTACGAGATTATTCCACCAAATGCTATACATACCGCAAATATTATAACAAGAGTTACATAAAATGGCCAATCGATACCTGATGGAGAAACAAAATTAGAGTTGTTTAAGGCATAGAGTTTAAAATATACAAACCTTTTTTTGGCGTTTCAATCGTTTCCAGATGATCAATTAAAATTTTACATCGCCCACCTCTGCACTCAGACGACTGAAAATCACGTCCAGCACACTTAATGCTATCCGGATAGTCGGTGAAATGTGGCGATATACTAATACAAGTGCGTCTTCTTGTTTGTAAACAATCGTAAGAGCATGTTGACCATTCCGACCAATTGGACCATCGCCCGTTGACAAACACGGTTAGCGAGATTGAGTCAGATGCACGACGTGCTGCAATATTTTCCGCAACACACGTATAATTACCAATATCCTTGAACGCAACTCGTGTTATTATCAAATTGCCATCAACTGTTGTCAGGATGGATGAAGTTTCGTCTAAATTTATTGGCACCCCATTTCGTAACCATGTAACTTTTGGTAATGGAACTCCATTAGGTGGACTACATTCTAATTCTGCTCGCCCACCTAATTCAATGTGAATTGGTGATGGTTGAACGGCAAAATTTTTTTTAAGATCTGAGAGCATAATACAAACAAAAGAAAACGGATTTTTTTATTATTATTATTTCTTATAATATATAAATAGATCTATAATAATATCCTTTTACAAGGATTCACATAATTAATCTACTTGAATTTCCTTCCATATTATATTTTTTGACCCAAATAAAATGAAAGTACGGTAATTAGGAACAAGTAAAAAATAAAATAAAAATTGAAGAAGTTGTTAACGACATTTTATGGTTTCCTTTCAAAATAATTTTTTTTTTTTTTTTTTTGATATCTTACAATTCTATCAATCATAATCACACGAAATACAAAAACGAAAAAAAATTAATAATCTCTTTCATCATATCATTATCATCATTACATAGAGGTAAATGGCGAAAAGAAGATGAGTCTCGTATTTCTACTCCTACTTCATACACAGGCATTGTTGTTGTGTTGATTAATTTTCTAAGAAAATTATAAGAGACATCCCATTGATATTAGTCTTATATCATTATTATCAATTCTATTATCACAAGGAATAAATATTTTTTGTGTCGTCTTATCAACCCTTTTTTTTTGTTGGTTTCAGGGTAATTAAGAGATTTTTACATTTTATTTTATTATCGAAGTGAAAAATGGGGGTGTTAAAAAAGGAACAAAAACTAAATAAAAGATTATGCGGTTTTACGGACTAATTATCTATGTGGTTGCGCAATCAATATAAAGCAACCAAATTGTAAAGGAGATACCCAAACGAAATTTACATCTAACATATCTAACACCTACTCGCCACGTGCCATTAACATCAAGCCACACCATAAAAAATTGAACAGTTGTTATCCAATAATTGTCGGTCAATAGAGCAAAAATTGATGTTATGAATTATTATGACATTTAGCGGTATATCTTCCAACAGGTCGCAAATAAACTATTTGCGCCTCAAAATCTGACTACTCGATTGATTTTAACATGAGTTTTCAATTGAAATTTCTTTTTTTTTTGTATTTCTATCAGCTAATCCACACTAGGTCTCAGGAGTCCGGTCTCATTCCTCGTTTTTTCCCCTTTACCCATGGTATAATGAATATACAAATACAAGGTATGTTCCAACCAATCGAAATATCGCCATATTTCATCTTAGTGACGTCACTTTCAGTAATATATTTCGTAACGTTGACTCCGTTTGGTTGAGATTTGTGTTTTTTCTATCGTGTACAATCGTTGAAACTTATTTCCATTTCCAAAACCTAAAAAATATTTTTATAAACCTAAACCAATTCGCAAAAAATATCCAAATTGACTCTGAGTGACGTCACGTTCCACGTGCTTTTATCTGTCAAGCATACCTTGTTGTAATATTATTGTATCATGCCCTTTACCTATAAAACCGGTTTTGTTTCGGATTCATTTTTCAACCAAAATTTTTTTGGTTTCTATAGTCTCACCACACTCACACAAACAAAAATGAAATAAAAAAATTTTTCAAGGACATTTCTGTCTTGTATTTTTTTGTTTCATATTGTGTTTCGACAAATGCCGTCTTGAATATATCGTCCCTCTAGTAATGAAACAGCGTATAAGAAAAATAGTAGTTTTAAAATAATTCGCATTTAAATGTTTATTGAAAAAACTTTTTGAAATTAAATCTTTTATTTTATAGAACATTTAATTTTCTATGAAATAAAAGATTTTATTTTAAAAAGTTTTTTCAAAAAACATTTAAATGCGAATTATTTTAAAACTACTATTTTTCTTATCCGCTGTTTCATTACTAGAGGGACGATATCTAGTAGGCATTGGTATAGATATACTAGATAGTAGGCATTGGTTTTCGACATATACATACATATACATTTATTGAAGAATCCGGATTCATTTGAGACTGAGTGTGGATGCGACTGGTATTTTGATACCAGAAACCAGTATCAAATGAGTCCCATTGGCGGACTGAGTAGTATTAATTGTCTTGACTTACTTGATTTTATTTGCATCGTCAAAAGTCGGTGGTAGCTTTTCTATGTTTTACTACTCAGTCGCAAATAAAATAAAAAATAAAAAATTTCAATTTGAAATCTCATGTTAAAATCAATCTAGTAGTCAGATTTTGAGTCGCAAATAGTTTATTTGCGACCTGTAGGAGGATATTCCCCTTAGGCCCTTTTCCAATTACCGACTTATTTCAAACTTATTGACTTATTTGACGCCATCTTGAATAAGTCAATGAAGTCATTCCAATTGATTTTATCGACTTATTTTGAAAATTTTTGAAAATACACAATAATTAGACAGAATGTTTCCATGACACCAAAAATAAATAAGTTTTCTATAGTAAAAATTACTAAAGAATAAGTCACCTTTTCAGCAGACTTATTTGAATAAGTTCGAATAAGTCAATAAGTCGGTGATTGGAAAACAGCCTTAGTGTAATTCTTATAGACTTTTGGAAATTTTGGTAATGATAATTATTTATTTAAGTTATTGGTGACAAAGTAGTCTAAAGAAAAAATTAATTTTGCAGCAAAATATTCGCAAAACAAAAACGAAATAATGATTAAGTTTAACTGATTACTGAATTTTTACACTGTGGGTTAATGTTTGGACGCACTTAATCACTTTAGTTTTAGCATTCAACATAACCGCGCAATGTGATTTGAATGACGGATACTAGAAAATATTTGAATCTCACCAATTTTCAATTTTACATTTTATATTTTAAATAAACTGTGGCGGTTCACCCAATGCACCACCACAATATTCACTCATAATATTCCTCCCATATTGTGGTGGTGCATTGGGTGAAACATCATGAAATAATACAAAAATTCTAATGAATTTATCAGGAAAATAAATAAATGTATTCCCTTATTTTTGGTCTACACTCAACAATCAGCACCAATTGACTTCTGCCAATAATTAATGTTATTGAAATATGCCTAATCAAGAAATTCAACTATTCTCATTGTCCTTTGGACAATAACTTAACCTTACTAAGTGGGCCGTGCCAGAATGTACTTCAAATATGTATAGTTCGCGATATAACAACTAACATAGCTCTGCTACATAAATTTATTTTCACTGATAGAATTACATAAAATAATATTTTGTAATTACATAGTACTGTGCTATATGTAGCCAACTCAGGATTAAAGGAAACATATTTTACCGCTAGTCCTTTCAAGCTTTGATCTTGTTTAAACCACTAGTATAATCTTCAGCTTACGTTGGCATCAAAACCAATAAATCCAAAATAAAATGCCTGATCTCTAGTTTTAGAGGCCATGAGTAAAGAGCCTCTTGTCATTGATAATCGGGCTTTGTATAATATACCTAAATTATAGCAAACTGCAGATTACTGAACTGGATTAGATTTTATATTTTAGAAGAATTCATGAATTGTTCAAATTATCTTGAATAGGGCTCTTAATCTTATGAAAATTTGTCAAATTTTGTGTACTCGACACCTTGCAAAAAATGTATATTAAGTGGAGAATTGTTAACCTTTAATAACCTCACCTATCTCAAAGGGTTACTGGTTATTTTACAATCGGTTTTGGAACCATATATGCTACTAATTAACTTATTCCTTAATGATAGGTAATGACCTGGCAAAGTGGGCTATTTATTTTTGTATACCTATATTATAACTTCACCAAATACAAACTTAGCATAGAGAAACATAGTTAAAATTTAATTAAAAATATGGCATCAGTTTTAGTTACTTGACTGTAGGAATCAGGCAAAATTGCAAAGTAATTTATAGCCAGCCTGGTGAAAGTGTTTTAACGTTACATTAATATAGTTTGGAATAAATTCGCAATATCAGAACCGGCTTCTGAGTATCTAGTTAAGCCTTCTAAAGAACTGACAGCCGACATGTCATTAATCGTAGTAACACATTTGTTTTGGTCACTAGTACTCATTTAGTTGAATTTTAGAAAAAGGTGAAGTAGTTGTAAGTCAAGCAACACAGATGTGATACGATTACGCTGCAGTGGGAACTTAGCAATTTTTTCAGTGTCATGGGAATACAACTATTGTAATTATCTGTTTTAATAAGATAACTTCCATAAATTAAACAGAACAAAACGGAATAATTTGATCGATGCTACAAATAACCATATACAAACATAATTATACACCATCATAATATGCAAATAACCCTCAATTTAAAATTGTACAAAACTTCTTCCAATTATTAATAAACCCACCATAATTTCATCTCCTAACTGATACATTTATAAAAAAAAAATCCATAATTTTTAACAACTTAATCTCATCATGTCTATCTCGTCTTCGTCATCGTCGTCGTTTCATTTAAATACTATAAAAATATGACATGGAAACATAACATAAGTAACAATCATCATCATAAATATTGCCATAAATTACAATGTCACAACAAAATAGTTAATTTTTTTTTTAGTTTTCCTATAGTTAAACAGATATTTCACTATAATTTATGATTTTAAAATTAAAAAAATAAAAATAAAAAATTATTAAAAATAAAATTTGTCTTAAAGCTTGGTGGTTCTGAGCATAACTACCAATTTTCGTAAATAAAAATGTATCTCTCGTTCTTTATGTAATCTGTCATGTATTTTGTGTGTGTGTGTGTGTGTGTGTGTGTGTGTAAACGTATGTTATTTATGCTGTACTATTATTATATGTAGTACCCGTATTATATCGATTAAATATGTAAAATAGTTTTGTTTTCATATAAAAGTAGATAGGGGAACCCTTCAATCTATATACTATCTTGATTGATTAAACCAACCAACCAACCAACCATAACCATTTTAAAATGTATGTAATAATTTTCCAATAAATTTATATCACACAAGTGCCTTAGTTTTTCGAGTGAGACGAGTGTATAGTACAAATATGGTAGCTTTTATATTAATTTACATAAAAACATAATTATATTATAATCATAATAGTAGTCATAATAATCGTAATCATAATATAAGATTGTTTGCTTTTTTTTGTAAGAAAACAGAATTTGTGTCTTAATATTATAAGTCTTGTTTAGTCTTGCCTATACTATATATACATAATTTTATGTGATTTATGTAATTTTATGTAAATATTTATGCTTTCATAAAAAAAAATATAACAACCATGTTCAACACCAATTATATATGTTTATACCAATATATTGCTACTGTGGTGGGGAGCATGTTAAAATATGCTTGTATGTACATATATACAAATATAAAGTAATTTTAACGGGTATTATAAGGTGTTAAAATAATATTAGAACACTTTGCATTTATAACAGATACATAATTTTCCCGCCAATTTACAATATGTTTACATTTATACCGGTATCGTATATACCATATGCGTGTTTAAGTTACGCATGAATTATTACTTGATATATTGTGTATTTGTGGTTTATAATCGATCGTAAAATATTTATTTTAATTTTTTACTTACGGGCAACTTCTATTGTGGCTGATTGACTTTTTACTTTTCCCCTCGACGACCATGCGTAACAATCACATTTGAATACTTTACCAAAATATTCTTCGACAAAGTCTCGAGATATTGTTGCGGTTACCTCTTGTACATGTGCACCCGAATGCGGATCAACGTGTGAATCTTTTTTCGATGGTGGTGATTGTGAGCTGCCACTGCACCGAAACGAAACCTTTATATTGTTGATGATGAAAATAAAATGATTCAGGTAAATATGTAGTGTGACATATGGTTTTAAATTTATTTGTAATCGTATACCTCTAATGCATGAACAGCTTTGCATTCAAGTGTAATGGGACGATTGCGTACAATATAACCACTTTTTGGTTCGATCAAAAATATTGGCATTGCATTATCGTTTTTATCGTCGATCAAAATTTTTGGATCAAAATGATCTAAACTACCCTCATCATCGCCATCATCGTCTTCATCCTCATACTCTGAATCGATATTTTCCGATCGATCATGGTAATCTCCATCATCTTCGTCATCATCATAGTGATGGTCGCTATTAAATCGATCCGTATGATGTTTATTTGGTGTAATTTTTATAATATCGTCTTCATCACCAAATTTTGTTGGCAAATCGGTTAAATGCAATGGAATTTCCATTCGATCAGTCTTATCCATATCACTATTACTATTAGAGTTGTTGTTATTACTACTACTAGTGCTACTACTACTACTACTATTATCTAATTTAAATGCATTTGTATGCGGTCTTATCAACAATAGGCACGTTACGATTAATTGAATTTTTTCTAATAAATTCATTTTTGTATAATTTGTTTTTGTAAATGTATTTTTGATTAAAATTTATCATTCGTCAATTTTATTAGACATTCTGGGTATCTCCGCTTTATAAATTTAGATAGTTGAACTTTTTAAATCATCATCTGAAAATAGAGGAATAAAATAATATGTTTTTAATACAGTAAAGGTTTAATCACCCCAAAATATACAATGTAATGCAAATTAGCCTCTTGTTAACACTATTTGGGATTTCTAAAATCCGATTAAAGCCTATACATTTCTCGAGTGTCTTATATCGATAATATCGCATCATCTGTTCCACAAACTTGTATAATAATATATGGTTGAATTTTTTGTTAGTTGTCTACTCGTGTGAAAACTCAAAAATTCAAAAACTAGGGCTGGTAATCTAGACAAAAAAGGGATCTCTAATTTTTATTTAACAATCCGCTATTGTTCAAAAAAAAAAAAAAATGTTCAAATAAATAATACAAAACTCGTCGCTGAAAAATAAAAAAGGTTTCCATTGCAAGCCAGCCTTTTGTTGTTTGTCGGTTGCTGTGAATAGGGCAGGCAGGCAGACAACATGACATAAAACGAATTATTATGAAATTTAAATTATTAGTTACGTTCCATTTTTTTTTTTTGGTCGTTTCGTTATTTTATTTGTGGAGATTATGTTGTTTTATGTTTGTGTATACATACATATAGGTTACAACTGGAAAATTAATGTTTTCGATGGGTAATTGACTTGAAATCAATAAATTTTTGTTTTTTTTTTCTTTTTGAATTTTTTACACGAATTCAAGTATTTTCTGTAAATTGTATCATTTTTCTTTTGTTTTTTTTTTGGGGGGGTTTTCTAGGTTAATTATAGAGCGGTGGGATAGTTTTATTAATTTTAAAGGTAAATAATTTAGATGATTTCATACTTGAGGGATTATTTCTGTGAATTTTGGTATTAAACATCATGATATCGAAAAACACAGTTTTGATAAGTCGTTATTACAAGCATATCAACCAGGTGTTCAATATAAATTTTGTTAAAACAGTCTGTTCATTTATAGCTGCAGGAATATTGAATAGTATAGTAGTAGTCGGTCCTTAAAGAAATGTTAAATTAATATACCTAGAAAGCAATTTTACACGATTAACCAAGAGCAAAATTAAGCAAAATTTAATTTAGCAAAAGAAACAAAAATAATTTAATGAATCATATCCTTACTGCTTTTTTAAATATTTAATAAATCTGTCATCAACAGAGTGCACTTAACTTTATATAAATGCTTACAAAAACGACTTTTTACAAAACCTCATCCGTGAATCATACGTTAAATTTAACCAAAGAACATCGGTCACTTTAACTGACAGCTCTTACTGAATCATACTCGTTTATTGAAATTTTTTAAAGTTGGGTGAACACAGATTATTACATTTTTTTAGTATTCTACAATTTTTTCAGCTAATTCGGGCAAAACATTAATGAACATTTGACGGAATTATCGTGATGCATTTTTGGTTTGTTTGCTTACATTACAACAACCACCTGAACACTTGATTACTACCGCAAAAATTGATACATTCATAAATGTTTCTTAACAATATAAATTTTAACAAGATACATTTTATAAAATGTTATTACCTATTTGAAATTTTTGTTCAATTTAACAGGAAGTTTTTTTTTTGTTTTGCCAAATTTCTTTCTTTGAAATCGTAAATGTCTTTAATAAACCGATTTCTTTAAATTAAAAATAAATAAACAGTTTGAAAAATAAAATCCATGTATTGTCACATTGTGTGCAATGGCGCGACGCGACGTCGGGATTTCTTTTTCTATTTTCAATTTTCAAGTAATAATTTCGAATTTGCTTATTCATATCACTCATTGTCTCCTATCACTAGATAGATTTAGGTCCTACTGTATTTTGTAATTACGTCACAGTCACAAGGAACAGTAAAGCTAACAAGAATATTAGCTGGCATAATATTTCTTTCGAAGCGATCTCATTCGACGAAGTATTTTTATTTTTTTAAATAACACATTCTGTGTGAATACAAATTTAACTGTTTTCACATAACAATGGAAAATGGCCATAGGGGCATATCCTCGATTTAAATTTTTTGCGCTATCCAATTTTTGAGTAGTAAACGTATTTAACACAGTACATAAGCTCACAAATTAGTAAAACTGACGTTTCACAGACTCGAAAAGTTATATTATTTCTCGGTACAGTACAGATTACAATATAGTAATGATTCAGGAACAGATTCTGGTGATGAATATAACTACCATCGATGACCCAACAAACGGAAAGCAAATTTATATACGTGAAAGGCTCGCCACTACAAATATGTTATTATTAAAGCAATTAAACCAGTTAAAAAAGCGTCCTAACAAAATAATTGTGCATGCATATTATCGTAATGGTCGAGTCTTCGCTAGAAAAGCAAACAACGAAAAAGCAGTTATAATTAAATCAATAAGTGACATTGAAAAAATTAGCAAACACAACAACACTAAAAAAACACACACAGCTATTGCAGAAGAAGAAGAAAACTAGTAGCCGCAAAGAGTAAATTCAAAACAGTCATAAATTTAATCTTTTGTTATTATTATTATCTTATTATATTTAATTGTCAAATATGTATTTACAAACTTATATTATTATCCTTTCTTTTCTTTATTTTTAGCGTATAAAGGAATATTTTATGATATAATTAATATTAGTAATCAAATCAGTTTCATACAAGTATTATCTAATATGGATTAATCTGACAGGTACGTTATTGAATTGAGTGAATATAAAAAGTTGGTAAATCAGAGTAGTGCGGGTAACCTTCGAATTTTATACTTCAATATTAATAGATTAAAGAATAGAATTGAGGAGTTGTTGTTCACATTATCCGAACCAATCGTCATAATTGTGCTTACGGAAACATTCCTTTGGTATGAAGATACTCAACATGTATTGTTATCTAACTATAATGTATTGAGGTGTTACAATGTTTACAAATAATGTAACTCTTGATTTTGATCTTAACTTTTCAATCTCATATTGTGAAAATGACTTCTTAATAGTTAGATCTCAAGATTTGAATATTAATATAATAGGTCTTTATAGACCTCCTATATATGACTCCAATACGGTTGATATTTTCCTTGAATACTTTGATAACTTACTACAAAAGTATCCTAAATCAATTGTAATAGGTGATGTGAATTTAAACTTATTAGACGCTCCTGATTCAAATGTTGTGGACTATCTTACAGTTGTTCAAATGAATTCTTTTCGGATAATAAATAAAATAGATGCCAAATTTGCGACCAGATTTTCTAACTCATATAGAACAATCATTGATCATATATTGTATTCAGTCAATTATAACTATATTACTTTGATAGATGATACTATTCTGAGTGACCATCAATCTATGCTGATTAATTGCAGTGTGGCGAAAAAAACTAGCAGTCGTAAATTTGTATCGAGTACCAATTATGTATAGTGCAGTACAACAATTTGTTGACGCTTTTAATTTCGGGGTCCAATTTTGAAAGCTTTTACCATAGACATTCATACTAGATTTCTCATTTCATAGTAACTAAAGGAAAAAAACAAAAACTTCTGATAATTCCAATGTATCGTTGTGTTGTGTATTTTATAAGGCAATAATTTTAGAATGCGTTGCAAATATAATACGTATATGCAATACACCGATAATATTTGAATGGAAAAGTTTTGTTTTTATTTTCTGTTTTTAGTCAAATGAGAGATCTATTATGATTGTCTATGCTTTTACTATGAACTTACTGGAATAATAAACCAAAATACAAAGAAAATGCTGAGCCAAAATCTTGTGTATTCTTACAATAAGCCTTGGTTCAATAATGAACTTAAAAAAGCTGTCAAAATTCGTAGAAAGTTTCAAAAATTACATAGAAATTTTTTTGCTAAAATAGCAAGCCTGTTAAATCAGTCTATTTTGAGTCACGTGTACGAAATAAACCAATCAAAATAACATTACACTGATAATTTCCCTAGGGATGTTATCAGTGTAATGTTATTTTGATTGGTATATTTTGTACACGTGACTCGAAATTGACCGATTTAATAGGCTTGCTATTTTAGAAAAGCATACTTTGGCTACTAGATGAAAAGAATTTATAGTTTTATCATAGACATTCATACTAGATTTCTCATTTAATAGTAACTAAAGGAAAAAAACAAAAACTTCTGATAATTCCAATGTATCGTTGTGTTGTGTATTTTATAAGGCAATGATTTTAGAATGCGTTGCAAATATAATACGTATGTGCAATACACCGATAATATTTGAATGGAAAATTTTTGTTTTTATTTTATGTTTTTAGTCAAATGAGAGATCTATTATGATTGTCTATGGTTTTATTTTACAATAAATACTGTTTCAAAATGACACTTTCATAGAACAATTTACAATCTAGCAGCCTTACTACTAGAATAAAATAATATTGCAAAAAATTTTCTCGTCGAATACCCCTCGAGCATTGATAAATACCTCATAATTTTATTATATTTTCCTCAAGCACGTTGCTTTTAGGTAACAGCCCTCAGCCTACGGCTTCGGGCTGTTACCAAGCAACGTGCTTTCGAAAAATATAATAAAATTATTTCGGGAAATTATCAATGCTCTTGGGATATTACTGCTGAAAATTTCCTACAAATGAGGAGTGTCTGATCAAAAGTAGCTATGTATTTACATTTTCCAACATGAATTTTTTTTTTTTTTCTATAATATTTTTTCGATATCAGAATGGACCAAAAGTGGCTATTTCTCTACCAAAAATGTTCATAAATTCAGAAACAGTCGAAACAAGCTATTTACTACAAAAAAGTAATCCTTAAAATATGTGCGTATATAATTATATATAATAAACATTGATAATTAAGTTGTCGACCAAGAAATTGAGGTTGCAGAGCAATTTAATAAATTCTTTAGTGAAGTGAGTTCGGGAAAGAAAAACCTATTGGTACAAAGTGTAACCTCGAGAAATTGTCTGTACGATGAATTGGTTTTGCCACGATCATCAATGCGATCCTTCGATTCGATAACACAAGATGAAATATCCAATATCAACTGTCGCAATATTATCTATCAAAAGTAAACCATTTTGCGACGGCGCAAGTTAACATTTTGCGACTGAATGGAGGATATACCCTATAGTCATCCTAATTGTATCGCACATAGTTTGCAAATTTGTATACTACTAGTAAATCCTGTATTGCAAATGGTTGTCAGTTAACCTGTCTACAATCAACAAGGACATATGAACGATTTCTAAACGCTAAGCTGGTAACTATAGTTATCTTCTTCACGGTTCTGACTTTTTCGTTGGAAACGATTATCACCATACGGCGATTAAAATTCAACCCAAAATTAATCAATCTTTTCGCTGCCAAGTTTCCCTCAACCAACACTTATGATGGATACACACTAATACCACGTTTACACCATAGGTACTTTAATAGTTTAATACTTATTTGCTAATATACTATAATTCTCTTCCTTTTTACACCACAAAATATTATTTTGGTATTTGCGGTGTAAACCCAAATTATGTTTTGACAGATAATATACAATTTCATTGTTTATTTGATGTGTAAATAATTTCGGGATTTCTAGAAGTCATTTATTTGATTGTGCGCTGAAATTATTTAGATTTACAACATTTCTTTGTTCTTATTTTGTTCTGTTTTCACGAAAAATCTCGATAAAAATTAACAAAGAAATGACATTTCAGGTTTTTTTTTCTTTTTTTGTTTTGTTTTACGTGGCATACTTTTTTGATACCAATTATAATGAAATACCAAAAATGTATGCGATAAAGTATTAAAGTATTATACTTTGCGTTTACATCATGATATTTTTTTGCTACATACTTTTATACTACTGGTGTAAACGTGGTATAAGCTGAATCTTGGAGAATAAACTTAGCTAAATTTTAAACTACATAAGAATTACAGTTCTAAACAATGTCATGAGCTATCGTTAATAAACGATACTGCTAACTCTGTGTGCAACAAGGACAACCGGATTTTTAAGTCATTTGGTTAGGACCAATAGATAATTTCGAAAAAAACAAATTGTTTTTGGTTTACTCCAGATCTGATAAATGAAATAAATTCTAACTGACGTCTGACAATGATATATGTCTTGTGTCAATTCACCTAATTGAGCTGAGCTTTCCATTGTAAGATTCTTCAAGAAATGTTGTGCTAGCGAAATTTTACTTTCTTAACGGTTAATCCGTTTTATATGCTTAAAAACAATAAGCTTTTAATTAAATTTAAAGAATAATTTCTTTAACTGATAATTAAAAAAATGAAATGAAGAAGGAGTACTATGTAAGCCAAGCTCCAACTAGAATTAATTTTGTTCGGTTTGAATCTACTTAAAAAAATCTGTATTCTAAATATAAAACGCTAACGAGAAAATGGCATAACTGTGGGCGTTTTGCGTTATTATACATACATACATATTTATTTAACTTCATATCTCTGGATCATATTAAAATGGTCAAATCTTACAGTTAACTTTTCACATACACGTTTGTAACAATTTCGGATCGAGAAACTTATTGTTGTTGATGTTTTCCACATGGAAAGGATCTTCGGTAATTTATATAAAGGTTTTGGTGACTCTAACTAAGTAAACGTTTAGCAACTTTTAGTAGCCGAGTGATATTAATTGTTGTTTACAAACATGGAGGTAAACTAGATGTTAAACAATCAAATTGAATTATGTATACGCCAGTTCAGTATATATCGGTCTTATTTGAATTGTATACCGGGCATCCCTCAGGCAAATAAGAAAGGAAGAAGGTGGAAGGAACCAACTTTTGTAAAATATCAACATTAATTGACTTTCAATAAAAAATTGATTACTTACATACAAATTTACCTAAATACTAAAAAGTACAAATATTTTTTTTGTTTCTCCTAATCATTATCGTTCTAAAATAGAAACTAAATTGTTATTACCGTCTTACTAAGGTGTAAAATTAATTACTCAATTAAGTCTTAATTTTATGCGATAATTCAAGGATGTTTTAACACATAAATTAAAAATAATTAAAATAAAACAATAAACACCTTAGGTTCAAGATTTCCAAATCAGTTTATTTCTAATTTTTTATATAAAATTATAAGTAGTAGTTGGTTTTGGGAATGTAATGCTTCCGCATAAACAACATTATCTACTATTGCCTACAAGTTGCAGCGCTCTAGAACACCCAATAGGAGCAGGTATAAGTATGTATAAACCTACTCTTTCAAAGTTTTGACCATGTGATTTATTATTGATATAAGGCTGGTAATAAACCGGCATACAAACAATATTTGAGATACACAAAATTAATAAAACGGCACAAATTTCTTGGCATCATAAAATTAATTTTTTGGCACTAGAAGGAACACAAAAAATTATTTTTGGGTAACGAAATAAACATTTTGAGAGAAAAACATAATAAATTGGCAACAAATTTATAAGTAAATTAAAAATTAAACAATTGAAATTTAGTTTTAAAATATTCTGGAAAATGGAACCTTATTTTTAAAATTGATTCGTCAACCTTGCAAACACAGATCAAATTTTAAAGAATTGGTATCGATTCAATGTGATAGATTTGTTTCGATTTTTTTTTTGTTCCTAAAAATTAACTTTTTCTGTTCTAAAATATTAATTGTTCATTCGATTAAGGCAATTTTGTTACATATTTAATTTTAAATTAAACATTAAATGTTATTTTATTTAATAACATATATCATAACTTTTGTTTATATTGAGTTTTTATTTTTATTTTATATAATTTTTATTATTTTAAGGCATTTTCTTCTTTTTTTTACGACGGTTTTTAAAACGATAAAAAATCCTATGTGCTTAGATCGTTAGTAAATGTAAATAATAAATATGTATGTATTATATTTGTTTTTAATTTATTAATTTTGATACCAAATGTTTGTCGCCACAGTGTTTAATTACGTCCTTCAAAAATATTTGTTTGTATTTTCATATGTTGTTCCAAAATATTATTTGTCGTGCAATTTATTATTTTTGATGGTAATGTTTGGCGCTAAAAAATGTTTCTTAAAATGGAATAGCTATGAGCAAAAAAAATAAATTGTAATTGGTAAATTGTTTCGACAACGATCTATATTTTATTTTAATCACTAAGTAGTAGAGGTGGAAAACTATCGACAATTTCAACTATCGATAGTATCGATAGTAACATAAAAAACAATCGATAGAAAACTATCGACACAAATTAAAAGACTATCGATATACTATCGATACTATCGGATGGTAAATTTATAAGCTTTATTCAATTACATATAGGTTGACTACAACCAGAAACTATAAAGTCAAGGGAGGTTATTATAATCGGAAAGTTTTCCAGTTTCCCACTTTGTTTTAAAAGCAGCCAATGATTTTTATGTAAGAAAATCAGCATCTCAATTTTTTTTGGCTTTCAGGCCGTTTGGGATCGTTGATCACCAATAATTTGATTAGCTTATAAAAGGAATGACAACAAGAAACCCGTAACCAAAGTTACGTTAAGAGCAAAACTCTCTTGTACGAATAAAATATCAATATCGACCTATCCAATTAAGACCATGAAAACGTTAGTTATCATAGTTTTAAGGGAATACGACTTTTAGACTCTACGATGTCGAATTCTTGTTATGATAAAATCTTAAAGAATTATCTCTATAATTGATAAGGTTATGACTGATTTTATATTCTTAAAATAATGCGTTTTTAACTAAAAATCCAGTTAAAAGAATTCAAAGCCACTTTATAATACTTTTCAGTATAAACGATACAATTAACGTTTCATAAACGATACGATTAAAGTCATCCGATTATTCCTAGCAGCGAAAAGAACTAATTAAACCTTTATACAGCTCTCCTGAAAAACAGTATTCTTACTTGGATAGGTCGATATATCGATAGTATATAAAAAGTATCGATTGTTTTCGATAGTACG
This sequence comes from Tipula helvola, assembly GCA_963556165.1. Taxonomy (NCBI): domain Eukaryota; kingdom Metazoa; phylum Arthropoda; class Insecta; order Diptera; family Tipulidae; genus Tipula; species Tipula helvola. The sequence goes on along the minus strand of OY744483.1, from coordinate 218,143,023 downwards.
AAACTATCGATATATCGATAGTACTATCGATAGATTTCCACCACTACTAAGTAGTACTTTTTTGACTTCTAAGTTTCTTAAAATCGTAGTACATACAACGAATTGTTATATTTTTCAGTTTCATTTAAACTGTGGTAAGCTTAAACGATTCAAGGAATTTAGAGACTTTGCTGGGTAGACAGTTATCAGAAATATTTTCGTATTCAGTACCAACATCATTTTTGATCGGCGGTGGGCCGGGAAGGCCCATTACTTAATTTGTAAGCCTATCCACCTCAATTAAGCAACTCATTTAACAAATATAGTTTTAAATAGTAAGCCTAATTGCTGCAATTCTGCTTTTATTTTCGACACAATAATGTGCTCGTAGTAATTTGGCAATGAAATGTCTTAATTACATGGTATATATTTGTATATTCGGTAATATACTAATAAAACAAAAGTAAATAAATAAAAAAAGTAATTTGTTTTCGCCGGGCCACCATCGAACCTAACAATTTATTATAGCTACTCATATCTTTAAAACGCTAAGAATGCATTCACAGAATTGTTTTTGCCCTACGTTTCAATGTTGCTTTCAGATTTTAGTTTTTGGTAATGTTTTGCTTCACTATATTGGACTAGATACTCGATACTCTAGCAACTACTCGATTATTTTAGCAAAGTAAAATATATTTTTGTATTCAGCACAAACGTTAAAGTGCATTAAAGTATCCCATTTTCTGAAATTCAGAAACAAATTGGGTTGCTAAATTATCGTGTGTAACATTTCTAGCAAGTTCGCAAAAAATAACTGCTTATCTGGGTATCGAGTATCTAGCCCAATAGCAAAGAAATGCTCCTTTACCACATAAAAAACATCGTTCCCATGGAAAAAATCCTAGTTATTTAACCAATATTATTTAGTGGCACTAACAAAATATAGTGGCAATGGCGGTGAAAACAACATCGAATCCAACAAAAATTTATGAACCATAGTCATTTTTGGTTGTTTTCGTAATATAAAATTTGAAACTTATCGATCATTTTAGAAATGTCAATCAATTTTTTTATTGTTTTGACAAATTGCAAACTTTAAAATGGATGATTAATAACTCAACAATAGATAACAGACTTCGCTTTATGATTTTTTGCAACCACATAGACGCCGCTAATGAGACGTTTACTTATATGAAAAATGTTGTTTGGGTTTTGACAACAAAACATTTTTTTAATGATTCATTATGTCCAAATTAAGTTCAAATTTAAATTTTTTTTTACCATAATTGTCTTTCTCATATGCCCATTTGGATGTACATTTCAGCTAAAATTACGAGTTTCGAAGAATTTATTATAAAAACAACAAATCTAAATGCCATTCGTCGCCTAAAAAAATATAAACTTTGCTAGTTTGACGCCGCTCTATGTGTTCACTCATATGGAAATATGTGTATTCTAATTTAGCGCCATTGTTAGCGCCGTTAATGTTTGAGGTGTTAGAATTCGAAACAGAATATTTAAATGATTCTTTTGAATATGAAATTCTAGTAACATCTTCTTTAAAAAATAATGAAGCGCAGATTTTAGACTGCGAAGCGGATTACCCAATGCCAAGTGTGATTAAAACAGTGGAGCTAAGAAGTCCTGGCATTATAAACAAGATGTGGTCGGAAATACTGGACGAATTAACTCCAAAGTACGGCAGACTTTCTGTAAATATGCAGAAGGAAGGATTCAGGTATCATAGGGACCAATATACCGTACACGCTACAAAAAAAGATTTAAAATTTAACCCTTAAGGTACACACTATGAAAAAGTTACGTAAGATACACACATGGGTGATTTTTGTGATCAAATTCAATCAATTTTTTTTTAATCGATAGTAAATTTTCTCAAGAACATAAAAACATAATTTTGTTGCGATAAAATAAAGCGGTACAAAAATATTTATAAAATACTAACGGAAGTTTAAAAAATTTGTTTTTTTAAATGCTTTATTTTTTCAAAAATTAATATTTTGACACTCCGTAAGTGACCGATGAAAAGCTAAAGAGTTGATCCTTAGAACGGTACTATGGGTTTTTCCATCCATTCTAAAAACTATATTTTTTTTGCAAACCGAAAAAAGCAGTTACCGACCAAATGGCTCAGTGGGTAAAGCTGCGTCGTTTGGATTGTGGGGATGCAAAAGAGATTTTTGATCATGTGAATACAATCGGTGATGACGATGGACACAAATATGACCACTTGTTGAGAGTGCAGAATCCATGGGCCGACCCACCTTTAATGTCACCACTATAGGCTGGCATGAAGCAATTCAATGTGCAAGTAGTTTATACAAAACGAGTCTATAGCCGGACGTCCTCAATTTGGCGACTACTGCGTAAAGTAGCACGGTAAAATTTAACTGCGAAAGAGTTGGGAGGGCCTTGAGTACAGAAAAGATTGCATAGAATAAAACGGAAAAAAGGTAAAAAAGAAAAAAACAGTTTTTGAAAACAGCACAATTGAAGTAAACCCTAAAAGTTGTCTATTTTGCGTAAAAAAAACTTTTTTTGATATTATTAATGGGATTTTTTTATAAAATAAGGTAATTATGAAAATATTAATTATAAATTATTGAATATTGAGTAAATTAAGTAATTAAATTTCAAAAAAATTAGGATTTTTAGGAAAAAGTAATATTTTGAAAGTAAGTACCTAAACAATTTTTTTTATTTTGTGAAAATATTACAAAAGACGGATGTGAAGTTTTCCACAAAATAACAAAATTAACAAAACATATATGTATATAAAACTTGTTAAATTAACAAAAATATAAGGAAGTATAAGTAAAACAGTCGGTAAAAGCAATTTAATGGAATTGTATAAATGGAAACTACCTAAACAAAAATTATAAAAAAAAAATGTGATACAAACCAATAATAATGTCGTACTAATTAAATTTTTGAGCCTATATTCTGTTACAAATTTTTGAGTGTTGTAGGTAACGAGGATTGCCTAGCTCACAGAGATGTCTTTGGGATGAAAGTTTGCCAAAATGAGTGGACTTAGTGTACCTATAAATAGCATTAATTTGATCAAAATATGACGAGAGATACTATTTGTTATTGAATGCGATATATTCATGATTTGATTTGATAAATTTCTGAATTTAGTGTTTCACTGTAACGAGGATTGCCTAGCTCACAGAGATGTCTCTGGGATGTAAGTTTGCCAAAATGAGCGTACTTAGTGTACCTATAAATAGCATTAATTTGATCAAAATATGACGAGAGATACTATTTGTTATTGAATGCGACATATTCATGATTTGATTTGATAAATTTCTGAATTTAGTGTTTCACTGTAACAAGAATTGCCGAGTTCACAGAGATGTCTCTGGGATGTAAGTTTGCCAAAATGAGCGTACTTAGTGTACCTATAAATAGCATTAATTTGATCAAAATATGACGAGAGATACTATTTGTTATTGAATGCGATATATTCATGATTTGATTTGATAAATTTCTGAATTTAGTGTTTCACTGTAACGAGGATTGCCTAGCTCACAGAGATGTCTCTGGGATGTAAGTTTGCCAAAATGAGCGTACTTAATGTACCTATAAATAGCATTAATTTGATCAAAATATGACGAGAGATACTATTTGTTATTGAATGCGACATATTCATGATTTGATTTGATAAATTTCTGAATTTAGTGTTTCACTGTAACAAGAATTGCCGAGTTCACAGAGATGTCTCTGGGATGTAAGTTTGCCAAAATGAGCGTACTTAGTGTACCTATAAATAGCATTAATTTGATCAAAATATGACGAGAGATACTATTTGTTATTGAATGCGATATATTCATGATTTGATTTGATAAATTTCTGAATTTAGTGTTTCACTGTAACGAGGATTGCCTAGCTCACAGAGATGTCTCTGGGATGTAAGTTTGCCAAAATGAGCGTACTTAGTGTACCTATAAATAGCATTAATTTGATCAAAATATGACGAGAGATACTATTTGTTATTGAATGCGACATATTCATGATTTGATTTGATAAATTTCTGAATTTAGTGTTTCACTGTAACAAGAATTGCCGAGTTCACAGAGATGTCTCTGGGATGTAAGTTTGCCAAAATGAGCGTACTAAGTGTACTTATAAATAGCATTAATTTGATCAAAATATGACGAGAGATACTATTTGTTATTGAATGCGATATATTCATGATTTGATTTGATAAATTTCTGAATTTAGTGTTTCACTGTAACGAGGATTGCCTAGCTCACAGAGATGTCTCTGGGATGTAAGTTTGCTAAAATGAGCGTACTTGGTGTACCTATAAATAGCATTAATTTGATCAAAATATGACGAGAGATACTATTTGTTATTGAATGCGACATATTCATGATTTGATTTGATAAATTTCTGAATTTAGTGTTTCACTGTAACAAGAATTGCCGAGTTCACAGAGATGTCTCTGGGATGTAAGTTTGCCAAAATGAGCGTACTTAGTGTGTCATATTTTGATCAAATTAATGCTATTTATAGGTACACTAAGTACGCTCATTTTAGCAAACTTACATCCCAGAGACATCTCTGTGAGCTAGGCAATTCTTGTTACAGTGAAACACTAAATTCAGAAATTTATCAAATCAAATCATGAATATGTCGCATTCAATAACAAATAGTATCTCTCGTCATATTTTGATCAAATTAATGCTATTTATAGGTACACTAAGTACGCTCATTTTAGCAAACTTACATCCCAGAGACATCTCTGTGAGCTAGGCAATCCTAGTTACAGTGAAACACTAAATTCATAAATTTATCAAATCAAATCATGAATATATCGCATTCAATAACAAATAGTATCTCTCGTCATATTTTGATCAAATTAATGCTATTTATAAGTACACTTAGTACGCTCATTTTGGCAAACTTACATCCCAGAGACATCTCTGTGTACTCGGCAATTCTTGTTACAGTGAAACACTAAATTCAGAAATTTATCAAATCAAATCATGAATATGTCGCATTCAATAACAAATAGTATCTCTCGTCATATTTTGATCAAATTAATGCTATTTATAGGTACACTAAGTACGCTCATTTTGGCAAACTTACATCCCAGAGACATCTCTGTGAACTCGGCAATTCTTGTTACAGTGAAACATTAAATTCAGAAATTTATCAAATCAAATCATGAATATATCGCATTCAATAACAAATAGTATCTCTCATCATATTTTGACCAAATTAATGATATTTATAGGTACACCAAGTACGCTCATTTTGGCAAACTTACATCCCAGAGACATCTCTGTGAACTCGGCAATTCTTGTTACAGTGAAACACTAAATTCAGAAATTTATCAAATCAAATCATGAATATATCGCATTCAATAACAAATAGTATCTCTCGTCATATTTTGATCAAATTAATGCTATTTATAGGTACACTAAGTACGCTCATTTTGGCAAACTTACATCCCAGAGACATCTCTGTGAACTCGGCAATTCTTGTTACAGTGAAACACTAAATTCAGAAATTTATCAAATCAAATCATGAATATGTCGCATTCAATAACAAATAGTATCTCTCGTCATATTTTGATCAAATTAATGCTATTTATAGGTACACTAAGTACGCTCATTTTGGCAAACTTACATCCCAGAGACATCTCTGTGAGCTAGGCAATCCTCGTTACAGTGAAACACTAAATTCAGAAATTTATCAAATCAAATCATGAATATGTCGCATTCAATAACAAATAGTATCTCTCGTCATATTTTGATCAAATTAATGATATTTATAGGTACACTAAGTACGCTCATTTTAGCAAACTTACATCCCAGAGACATCTCTGTGAGCTAGGCAATCCTCGTTACAGTGAAACACTAAATTCAGAAATTTATCAAATCAAATCATGAATATATCGCATTCAATAACAAATAGTATCTCTCGTCATATTTTGATCAAATTAATGCTATTTATAAGTACACTTAGTACGCTCATTTTGGCAAACTTACATCCCAGAGACATCTCTGTGAACTCGGCAATTCTTGTTACAGTGAAACACTAAGTTCAGAAATTTATCAAATCAAATCATGAATATGTCGCATTCAATAACAAATAGTATCTCTCGTCATATTTTGATCAAATTAATGCTATTTATAGGTACACTAAGTACGCTCATTTTGGCAAACTTACATCCCAGAGACATCTCTGTGAGCTAGGCAATCCTCGTTACAGTGAAACACTAAATTCAGAAATTTATCAAATCAAATCATGAATATGTCGCATTCAATAACAAATAGTATCTCTCGTCATATTTTGATCAAATTAATGCTATTTATAGGTACACTAAGTACGCTCATTTTAGCAAACTTACATCCCAGAGACATCTCTGTGAGCTAGGCAATTCTTGTTACAGTGAAACACTAAATTCAGAAATTTATCAAATCAAATCATGAATATGTCGCATTCAATAACAAATAGTATCTCTCGTCATATTTTGATCAAATTAATGCTATTTATAGGTACACTAAGTACGCTCATTTTAGCAAACTTACATCCCAGAGACATCTCTGTGAGCTAGGCAATCCTAGTTACAGTGAAACACTAAATTCATAAATTTATCAAATCAAATCATGAATATATCGCATTCAATAACAAATAGTATCTCTCGTCATATTTTGATCAAATTAATGCTATTTATAAGTACACTTAGTACGCTCATTTTGGCAAACTTACATCCCAGAGACATCTCTGTGTACTCGGCAATTCTTGTTACAGTGAAACACTAAATTCAGAAATTTATCAAATCAAATCATGAATATGTCGCATTCAATAACAAATAGTATCTCTCGTCATATTTTGATCAAATTAATGCTATTTATAGGTACACTAAGTACGCTCATTTTAGCAAACTTACATCCCAGAGACATCTCTGTGAACTCGGCAATTCTTGTTACAGTGAAACACTAAATTCAGAAATTTATCAAATCAAATCATGAATATGTCGCATTCAATAACAAATAGTATCTCTCGTCATATTTTGATCAAATTAATGATATTTATAGGTACACTAAGTACGCTCATTTTAGCAAACTTACATCCCAGAGACATCTCTGTGAGCTAGGCAATCCTCGTTACAGTGAAACACTAAATTCAGAAATTTATCAAATCAAATCATGAATATATCGCATTCAATAACAAATAGTATCTCTCGTCATATTTTGATCAAATTAATGCTATTTATAAGTACACTTAGTACGCTCATTTTGGCAAACTTACATCCCAGAGACATCTCTGTGAACTCGGCAATTCTTGTTACAGTGAAACACTAAGTTCAGAAATTTATCAAATCAAATCATGAATATGTCGCATTCAATAACAAATAGTATCTCTCGTCATATTTTGATCAAATTAATGATATTTATAGGTACACTAAGTACGCTCATTTTAGCAAACTTACATCCCAGAGACATCTCTGTGAGCTAGGCAATCCTCGTTACAGTGAAACACTAAATTCAGAAATTTATCAAATCAAATCATGAATATATCGCATTCAATAACAAATAGTATCTCTCGTCATATTTTGATCAAATTAATGCTATTTATAAGTACACTTAGTACGCTCATTTTGGCAAACTTACATCCCAGAGACATCTCTGTGAACTCGGCAATTCTTGTTACAGTGAAACACTAAGTTCAGAAATTTATCAAATCAAATCATGAATATGTCGCATTCAATAACAAATAGTATCTCTCGTCATATTTTGATCAAATTAATGCTATTTATAGGTACACTAAGTACGCTCATTTTGGCAAACTTACATCCCAGAGACATCTCTGTGAGCTAGGCAATCCTCGTTACAGTGAAACACTAAATTCAGAAATTTATCAAATCAAATCATGAATATGTCGCATTCAATAACAAATAGTATCTCTCGTCATATTTTGATCAAATTAATGCTATTTATAGGTACACTAAGTACGCTCATTTTAGCAAACTTACATCCCAGAGACATCTCTGTGAGCTAGGCAATTCTTGTTACAGTGAAACACTAAATTCAGAAATTTATCAAATCAAATCATGAATATGTCGCATTCAATAACAAATAGTATCTCTCGTCATATTTTGATCAAATTAATGCTATTTATAGGTACACTAAGTACGCTCATTTTAGCAAACTTACATCCCAGAGACATCTCTGTGAGCTAGGCAATCCTAGTTACAGTGAAACACTAAATTCATAAATTTATCAAATCAAATCATGAATATATCGCATTCAATAACAAATAGTATCTCTCGTCATATTTTGATCAAATTAATGCTATTTATAAGTACACTTAGTACGCTCATTTTGGCAAACTTACATCCCAGAGACATCTCTGTGTACTCGGCAATTCTTGTTACAGTGAAACACTAAATTCAGAAATTTATCAAATCAAATCATGAATATGTCGCATTCAATAACAAATAGTATCTCTCGTCATATTTTGATCAAATTAATGCTATTTATAGGTACACTAAGTACGCTCATTTTAGCAAACTTACATCCCAGAGACATCTCTGTGAACTCGGCAATTCTTGTTACAGTGAAACACTAAATTCAGAAATTTATCAAATCAAATCATGAATATGTCGCATTCAATAACAAATAGTATCTCTCGTCATATTTTGATCAAATTAATGCTATTTATAAGTACACTTAGTACGCTCATTTTGGCAAACTTACATCCCAGAGACATCTCTGTGTACTCGGCAATTCTTGTTACAGTGAAACACTAAATTCAGAAATTTATCAAATCAAATCATGAATATGTCGCATTCAATAACAAATAGTATCTCTCGTCATATTTTGATCAAATTAATGCTATTTATAGGTACACTAAGTACGCTCATTTTGGCAAACTTACATCCCAGAGACATCTCTGTGAACTCGGCAATTCTTGTTACAGTGAAACATTAAATTCAGAAATTTATCAAATCAAATCATGAATATATCGCATTCAATAACAAATAGTATCTCTCATCATATTTTGACCAAATTAATGATATTTATAGGTACACCAAGTACGCTCATTTTGGCAAACTTACATCCCAGAGACATCTCTGTGAACTCGGCAATTCTTGTTACAGTGAAACACTAAATTCAGAAATTTATCAAATCAAATCATGAATATATCGCATTCAATAACAAATAGTATCTCTCGTCATATTTTGATCAAATTAATGCTATTTATAGGTACACTAAGTACGCTCATTTTGGCAAACTTACATCCCAGAGACATCTCTGTGAACTCGGCAATTCTTGTTACAGTGAAACACTAAATTCAGAAATTTATCAAATCAAATCATGAATATGTCGCATTCAATAACAAATAGTATCTCTCGTCATATTTTGATCAAATTAATGCTATTTATAGGTACACTAAGTACGCTCATTTTGGCAAACTTACATCCCAGAGACATCTCTGTGAGCTAGGCAATCCTCGTTACAGTGAAACACTAAATTCAGAAATTTATCAAATCAAATCATGAATATGTCGCATTCAATAACAAATAGTATCTCTCGTCATATTTTGATCAAATTAATGATATTTATAGGTACACTAAGTACGCTCATTTTAGCAAACTTACATCCCAGAGACATCTCTGTGAGCTAGGCAATCCTCGTTACAGTGAAACACTAAATTCAGAAATTTATCAAATCAAATCATGAATATATCGCATTCAATAACAAATAGTATCTCTCGTCATATTTTGATCAAATTAATGCTATTTATAAGTACACTTAGTACGCTCATTTTGGCAAACTTACATCCCAGAGACATCTCTGTGAACTCGGCAATTCTTGTTACAGTGAAACACTAAGTTCAGAAATTTATCAAATCAAATCATGAATATGTCGCATTCAATAACAAATAGTATCTCTCGTCATATTTTGATCAAATTAATGCTATTTATAGGTACACTAAGTACGCTCATTTTGGCAAACTTACATCCCAGAGACATCTCTGTGAGCTAGGCAATCCTCGTTACAGTGAAACACTAAATTCAGAAATTTATCAAATCAAATCATGAATATGTCGCATTCAATAACAAATAGTATCTCTCGTCATATTTTGATCAAATTAATGCTATTTATAGGTACACTAAGTACGCTCATTTTAGCAAACTTACATCCCAGAGACATCTCTGTGAGCTAGGCAATTCTTGTTACAGTGAAACACTAAATTCAGAAATTTATCAAATCAAATCATGAATATGTCGCATTCAATAACAAATAGTATCTCTCGTCATATTTTGATCAAATTAATGCTATTTATAGGTACACTAAGTACGCTCATTTTAGCAAACTTACATCCCAGAGACATCTCTGTGAGCTAGGCAATCCTAGTTACAGTGAAACACTAAATTCATAAATTTATCAAATCAAATCATGAATATATCGCATTCAATAACAAATAGTATCTCTCGTCATATTTTGATCAAATTAATGCTATTTATAAGTACACTTAGTACGCTCATTTTGGCAAACTTACATCCCAGAGACATCTCTGTGTACTCGGCAATTCTTGTTACAGTGAAACACTAAATTCAGAAATTTATCAAATCAAATCATGAATATGTCGCATTCAATAACAAATAGTATCTCTCGTCATATTTTGATCAAATTAATGCTATTTATAGGTACACTAAGTACGCTCATTTTGGCAAACTTACATCCCAGAGACATCTCTGTGAACTCGGCAATTCTTGTTACAGTGAAACACTAAATTCAGAAATTTATCAAATCAAATCATGAATATGTCGCATTCAATAACAAATAGTATCTCTCGTCATATTTTGATCAAATTAATGCTATTTATAGGTACACTAAGTACGCTCATTTTGGCAAACTTACATCCCAGAGACATCTCTGTGAACTCGGCAATTCTTGTTACAGTGAAACACTAAATTCAGAAATTTATCAAATCAAATCATGAATATATTGCATACAATAACAAATAGTATCTCTCGTCATATTTTGATCAAATTAATGCTATTTATAGGTACACTAAGTACGCTCATTTTGGCAAACTTTCTTCCCAGAGACATCTCTTTGAGCTAGGCAATCCTCGTTACAGTGGAACACTAAATTCAGAAATTTATCAAATCAAATCATGAATATATCGCATACAATAACAAATAGTATCTCTCATCATATTTTGATCAAATTAATGCTATTTATAGGTACACTAAGTACGCTCATTTTGGCAAACTTACATCCCAGAGACATCTCTGTGAGCTAGGCAATCCTCGTTACAGTGAAACACTAAATTCAGAAATTTATCAAATCAAATCATGAATATATCGCATTCAATAACAAATAGTATCTCTCGTCATATTTTGATCAAATTAATGCTATTTATAGGTACACTAAGTACGCTCATTTTGGCAAACTTACATCCCAGAGACATCTCTGTGAGCTAGGCAATCCTCGTTACAGTGAAACACTAAATTCAGAAATTTATCAAATCAAATCATGAATATATCGCATTCAATAACAAATAGTATCTCTCGTCATATTTTGATCAAATTAATCTATTTATAGGTACACTAAGTACGCTCATTTTGGCAAACTTACATCCCAGAGACATCTCTGTGAGCTAGGCAATCCTCGTTACAGTGAAACACTAAATTCAGAAATTTATCAAATCAAATCATGAATATATCGCATTCAATAACAAATAGTATCTCTCGTCATATTTTGATCAAATTAATGCTATTTATAGGTACACTAAGTACGCTCATTTTGGCAAACTTACATCCCAGAGACATCTCTGTGAGCTAGGCAATCCTCGTTACAGTGAAACACTAAATTCAGAAATTTATCAAATCAAATCATGAATATATCGCATTCAATAACAAATAGTATCTCTCGTCGTATTTTGATCAAATTAATGCTATTTATAGGTACACCAAGTACGCTCATTTTGGCAAACTTACATCCCAGAGACATCTCTGTGAGCTAGGCAATCCTCGTTACAGTGGAACACTAAATTCAGAAATTTATCAAATCAAATCATGAATATATCGCATACAATAACAAATAGTATCTCTCATCATATTTTGATCAAATTAATGCTATTTGTAGGTACACTAAGTACGCTCATTTTGGCAAACTTATAATTCAGAGACATATATGTGAGCTGGGCAATTCAGTGAAACACCTCGTTACAGTGAAATACTAAATTCAGAAATTTATCAAAAGAGTATGAATATTTCACATACAACAACAAATTTAAAAAACTCGAATTAACATTTCTTAAAATCTCCAAATTAATGCGTGCATTAATTCATGTCTGAGAATTTTCGTTTGACGTTTTACCTAATAACAAGTTTTTGACCTACTACATATCAGCGCACTAATACATATAAATATTTTGTTATTTGTCGAAAACTTCACATTCGTTACAAAAGTTATTCTGAGTTGTGATAACAATAAAAAAAGCTAAATTTATAAAATTTATCGGTCAATGCTACATATATCTCAGCGACGTGGCTTCTGCACATTGGCAGATCGCACTTCAAACATTTAAATTGAGTTATTCTATCTAAAGGAGTTGGACAAAACCACACTGTTTTGCTTTAGCAGGTCTATTTTCTCCAATATAGTGGCGAATGTCTTGGTCTTCTACGATTTCCTTATTATATGAAAATTCTTCAATAAATATGTCTAAGGTTAGATCGAAGTACCGGTTTCGTAGTTTCCGCCGACTCTTCTGTTGTATATGCACTTACAGTCGTTATCAAAATTATTTGTGTCACGCAAAAATTGTATAATGTATTCCGCAAAAGTTAAAACTTGGGCTAAACACTTAATAAAATAACTAAATTTTTTTTTGTATATTTATTGCTAATTATTGATATTTCATTTAGTAAAAAAAAAAATTAAAAATCTTTATAATTCATTAAAATAAAATTAAAAAACAAAATAATGGACAAAATTATTTGTGTCTCACAATTTTGGGACAAAATTATTTGTACCTCATCACAAAGTTGACTAAAAATTACTAATTCAATTCTAATTTATTCCCTTTTCCTCGTAAACTCAATAGGTCATACTGCCACCATTATTGTTAACCACTTCTTGAAGGCGATGCGGCATGGATTGGACCAGATTTTCCAGGATTTGTTTAGGTATTTGATCTCATATCCGTTTTACTTCGTTAAACGTTTCCTTGGGGGTTCTTCCAATAGTTGCTATTATTTTGTGTTTAATATAATGCCATAGATTCTCTATGGGATTAAGATCTGGGCTTTGTGGTGGCCAGTCTATAGTTTCTTGGCCAAAATCTTTAAGGAATTTAGTTATTAGTCTACTTTTGTGTATTGGAGCATTATCTTGTTGCAATACGAAGTCTGATCCTATCAGTTTACACCCGGAAACCATTGCATATTCATTAAGGACCTCCAAGTATACGCTAGAGGTAACTTTTCCCGGTAGCACTATGAGATCTCCTACACCATTATAACAAAAACACCCCCAAACCATTACTTTGCCTCCTCCGCTGTGCTGAGTTGGCATTGTCATGTTACGAAACTTCCTTTGTTGAGGTGTCGAATAAAAATATTTCTTTCCGTAACTTCCATCTAAAGGGAAGCACGATTCATCGGTCCATAATATATTGCGCCAGAACTCGACAGGTTTCGCTAAATAGTTCCGAGCAAAGTTTAACCGGGTTTTTATATTTTTCTCGCTTATAAATGGCTTCTTTTGCACAACATAAGCTTTAACATTTGCTTCACGAAGCCGTCTGCGAACAGTTTTTAAGCTAATTTTATTATGTCTTTCACTATTTATGTCACACTAAACCGATTTTACTGAATTCAGAGGGTTTCTTTGCACAAGCGTAGTCATCCTTCTGTCTTCCTTAGGCGTTGTCTTTCATTTACGCCCTCTTCCTTTAACATTTTTTAGGCATTTTTGGATTTTAGATTTCTGAATTTGGTGCATGACCGAATTTTTGTGACAGTTGTACTTTTGGACTAGATTTTTAACTGAAACACCAGCCTCGTAGCCCGCAACAATCGAGACCCGAACTTCTAATGATAACTCCTTAATTTTTCCCATTCTTTAAAACAATCTGGTCTTGTGGAGGCGAAAATTATGACTGAATGAACACGTGTTACATTTTTTAATAAAAAAAAAACAAAAAAAAGCAAGGTTCCCGTTGCTAGGAATTTTTCAAAGGTAGGTACAAATAATTTTGTCCCAAAATTATGAGACACAAATAATTTTGTCCATTTGTTTTTTAATTTTATTTTAATGAATTATAAAGATTTTTAATTTTTTTTTTTTACTAAATGAAATATCAATAATTAATTACCAATAAATATACAAAAAAAAAATTTAGTTATTTTATTAAGTGTTTAGCCCAAGTTTTAACTTTTGCGGAATACATTATACAATTTTTGCGTGACACAAATAATTTTGACGACGAATGTATATGCAAATAGTTTAGTTCAATTAGACAAAAATTATATACAGTTGCGGCAAAAATAATAGTAGTGCTACATCATAATTGCAACATATTCGAATTTTTCATACTTTTAAACAAAATTATGATATTATTTTCTTATTATGTAATAAACTAATAAATAATGGAAATTTGGAAAACAATATTTTCTAAAAATTATGCCTTGTTTTCAAGGCAGTTTTTATTGAATAATCTTGATTCATTCACTATTATTTTTGCCGTAGCTGTAAGTTTAGTACAAACACACAATATTTAACAAAAATGAATTTTTTCACTGAGCACGTTTTTCTGACGCGGAATACACACTGGGTGATTTTTACCCGTACATGTTTTTGCGTAGGTCACTTCTCGGTTTCTATGAGAGCAATGTAGTTGACCTAAGGAAGGATATTAGTAGATAGCTCAAACTTTCCTAATCCACTGGCCCGATAGAACAAGGACCACGCGTTTAAGAAAAACTATGGGGAAATATTCTAGACTATTCGAGTGACTTTGGCTCGGTTACAGACATTATTAGAAATTATGTCAGGCTTTTGAGTTTTATAAATATTCGAGACTTTTGGAAATCTTTTGAAATTATTTAAGGTTATTTATATGTTATATTACACTATTTTCGAATAATACGAATTTTTCTAGAACTTTTTCAATATTCTGAGATTAATAAAGTCTTATCGAAATTTTTTGGGGTTTCAGGATTTTCCTTTAGGTGATGATTTTCACCAGAGTTGTAGAACTTGGGGTCTTCGTTGTTAGAGATTTTGGAGATTTTTCAAGATTATTTGACAAAAGATACATTATACTAATAATCCAGATATTGAGGTTTCGCGAGTAGCGATTTAGGTTGATTACATAACTTTGAGTTGATTAAAGCAACGCTGCTTAATGTTGAGTTGCATGATGTTTCAAATTAGAAAAACCATACCGTCATTAGACTTTCATCATAGGATTTAAATGTGCGGTGTCGATTTTCTTTTAAAAAGTTCAGTTAAATTGGAAAAATGAATTTTAATGCATGTCAAGGAATTTAGTATAGAGATGTGTTCAGCAGTCTAAGCTGTTGAGGGCTTAAGTATCATGGCAAAATTACCGCACAGAACTCTAATTGACTAATTAATTTGTGCAAAATATCACATTTCTGCTTCTCTAGGGAAATTAATGTTTTTAAATCATTAACGTGTCTTCTTTAAAATGAAATAATTTTTCAGTTAATGAAAGTGAATTAAGAGAAATTTAGAATTATTTTAACATGGGTTTTGAATATCTTTTCCATATTCTTTCTTCGAGAGGTATGTTAATTGTTGAAACTGTTCTATACCCTAAACTATAGCCAACAAAACTTTTCTGTTTGTTTTAATGATCTTAAGTCATAATCATCTCAACACAAATCAAAGCACCTTCATTAGGTAACATTTTTACAATTAAATCTTTTATGCCTTAAAAAGTTTTGGATGTTTATGAGTAATAAACATAAGGGGCTTGATTATGATAAGTAACTAGTGAAATAACAATTTTAATTTCTTAGAATAGTTGCCAAATTTCTAAATTTGATATTTATTGCATCGAATTTCTAATTGCAAAGGCTTAAATGCAAGTTATTTTGAAAAACTATTTATCACTTGATATAATTTTTAAATCGTAAATTTTTAAAATAGAGATAGAAATGAGGCCTTGTAAATTTAGAAATAACACACAATAGGTATTTTAAAAAATTCGAATTTAGGATTAGGACTGAAAAATAATGTTTAGTAAATTTAGAAATTAAATCGAAATTAAGAATTCAGAAATTTAATTAGTTTATTAAGTTATTGCGGAACCTAAAACAGTTATATAATAAAGTGAATTAAAAATGTTACAAAAATATTCATTTTTATATGAAATAGTTTAAGGTTTTCGAAAATGAACAAAACTTCTTTCTGTTTTCCAATATCTCAATAAACTATCAAAATTACCAAGAATGATTGCTCATAGCGATTTGTTGATTACGATATTCCTCAATCTTTTGCGGTTCTGGCAACAACCAACAACTAAAGGTTTATCGAAACGATACATAATTTATTGATTTTCTCATATTAAAATGCTCAATGAACAAATTCTTTTCATATGAAAATATGTTGATGAAACTACAAAATCAAGTTTTCCTAGGCGTAAAAGTAATTTTAACCCACCGTTCTCGCCTTAATACGTAATATTGGGCCAACGGTAAACCGCCGGGCCCACCTAAAAGCGTATTCGTGTGTTTCTATAATAGATAATATACACTGCTCTTGATGCAGACGTGGTATACGGTTTATATTATTCAGTATCATAATTAAAGAATAAAACTTGTCATTGCAATAAATTTTTTGTTGGCGGTTTAGGTAATGTTTCTAGTAAAATAACCGCCGTGTTAACTGTTAATACTGTTTTCAGTATTAAAAGTAGTTGACATGTCATGAGTTGATAAAAAAGGTAAAATATATAAAACCAAACAAAAGTCTTGATTTTTAATAGTTTAAGTCAGTGTAAAATCCATACTTAACTGACTAAAGGATCCAAAATATTTCAGTATAACATTAAAATCCCCAAAATTTATATTTCTAGGCTTAAAGTATTTATTTTTATTTTAATTACTTTATCGACGGCAACTCGCAGTAATCGTTCAAAATCAGGCACGTCGAATTTTGAAAGTATTGGTGGAAATGAGTAACACAAAACTGATAATCTGATATGTTCAGACTACCGACTGTTCAATTGCATTGAAATCGTGGGACAACATAATGTCCATAAACCGCTGTTTAGTGTAATGAACGCACATTACAACAACCACAATGAATTTTTGCTTTCAACGCAAAACACTTATCACTGACGTGGCCATCCCGCAGCTCAGTCCTTAACTCTATCGAGCACCTGAGGAACATAAAATACTCCAAAGAAAATTAACATCCATTTAATCCGCACCAACCACCCTTCAGAGGTTAAGTTAAAATTTCGTGCAAATTTGGAACCAAATGAATAAAGATCAAATTAGACGTTTAGTTTCGAACATGAGCCGTCGCGTAATAAAATCGTATCGATAATGAAAAAATGATACTGATGGCCAAAATATATCGTCGCTATAGAAGAAAAAGTAATCATCTACATATTTGTGATTTCGAGTATAAAGGTTTTAGTATTAACTTTTCTATTCAAAATCCAATTTTTTTAAATTAAATAGTTTGATTATTGTATCTTTTATAATATAAAAGATACAGTAATCAAACTATTTAATTTAAAAAAATTAGATTTTGAATAGAAAAGTTAATACTAAAACCTTGATACTCGAAATCATAAATATGTATATGATTACTTTTTCTTCAATAACGACGATATTTTTCTGCAATCTATCGATGTTGGTCAAATACAACATCTAAATATTCCGTTTTGTTTAAAAAGGTTATGGTGAAAACCCCTTTGGTGTGTTAATTTTGAGCAGCAGCATATATTTATTTAAAATAAAAATGTAAATTATTTTATTTTAGATCAACTAATATTTGTTGAAAATTTAACAAGAGTTGAATTTTAAGTAATTTGGGTGATCCAAGCGATCCCGCACAAAAAATCAAAAAACTTGCTGTAGCTGAGTATGATTTTTCGAATAGCTCCCATCAAAAAGGGAGCCACATTCTCGATTTTGATAAAGTTGGTATCGTGGAATTCATAAAATCATCAAGGATAAGATGGCTTAGAAACATTCTTCGTTTGAATGGATGATGCTGAATGGATGATGCTGAAAGGGACCTAATCACTGTGTCTGTCGTTCTGTTGTTGTGGGGCAAACTATTTGGAGATATAGCGCCAGCGGAAGAAGGAGTAAGTAGATAAAAATCGCAGCTCTCATGTATCAATTTACGATCAAAATCTTTACTCAGAAATTTGTTTTGCGGTTGTCCGACTGACTTGTAGTCAGATTCATTTGAATTCAAATTATGTAGTCATAGATTTAAATCCGCTTTAAATTTTAAATGATCTAAACTTTATTTTAAAGAGTTTGATCTCTTCAAATTATAGTTGAGTCGAGGTCAGGTTTGACATATTTTAGTAGTTCGTGTAGTGTTAGATGGTGTAATTTGATGAAAAATACTTTCATATTTAAATTCCATCACTTGAGTTCAGGATGATCCAATTTTTAATCTTTTAAATTGGCGTAAATTTATCCTAGCGTCTAAAAACATAATTTAAATTTGGTAAATCCTTTACAATTTAATGTAATTTCAAACCACATTATTCTAAATGTTACAAAACAAAGTTATATTTAAATTATTTTTAACTTGAAATTTCCAATTTTATAAATTTTAGAAATTAGATACAAGCTTGCTGATTTCAAACCGCAATATGCATTCAAGTTTTGGTCAAACCACAGGCAAAATTTGTTTTATAATTTGTATCACCCTACCGAAAAAATTGTCTTCTTTTTTCAATTTGAGTGAAATTTGATAATTTATTTTTACATTAAACGTAACATTTTGGTAGAAACTTTTAAATGCTGATGCGTGACGATTTTACTTAACCTAAATTAAGATGTCAAACATTAAGTATTCGAAGAAGATTACATTCTAAATAAAATTGCTTCTAAGGAATACCTTAAAGAGACACAAATGATCTAAATTAATTTATCTTAATTGTCCGAAACAATTATTGTACTATTCTCGACTAGAAAATACGTAATGGAGGGAGCAGCATCGTGCTAATGATAAGAAAGTTTCATGTTTAAACCATAAATTTTAGCTTTCAACTTATATTTTTGTCAAATTTATATACACTACCATACTCGGACCCAATCAAAGTAGAAAAACGTAACATTTAATATCGGCTTATAGAACTAAAATTAAGAAAGCATTAAGAAGCTTAACTGCGCCTCTCATTTATATTTCGGTACGTCAAATGATACCGAACGATAAAATTTCATGGCTTACATAGTTGTGTTTCACTAATTAGGCTTAAGCCAGCTTATGTTTTAATGATCGTTTAAAATCAATTAAAAAGAAAAGTATAAATACACTTAACGGTTACAAAATTTTATCGGTTAAGCATATGTATTTGAATGAGTTTATTCAGTATAGTCAAATCACTTCAATTTCACTGAATCTATAAGTCAACTATTGTACATTTTTGTCCACTTCACATGTCATAACAATATGTCAACCGTAAAAATTTATTATTATTGAAATGTTATAACCACTTCAGATTAATAACACCATTTCGTCAAATTTAGTCATACAGTAAATCACAAGGTTTAAATAAATTTGTTTAAATATGCAAACACTTATTAACGTTTAAAATCTTATAGAGGGTCAAAATGATTCAAGTACCATAGAGGGGCATTTTTGTTTCCAGTACGTAGATTTTAGTTTTAAAAAAATCCCATGTTCTTATTATGCTTCTCAAATTTCTGCAGAATCGAAAGACTAGAGTTTGAGGCATTATTTTTAAAAGATTTCCGATGAAAATGTGTTTACTAAAACCACCATAAAGTAGAGGCATTAAATTCACTCTTTTTTATATTTGCAGAACAAATGTATCAAAATATCGGTTAATTTTATTTGTTTGAGGGTCTTAAATTTAGGTTGTTTGATTGTAATCATATGACGATCTAAGTTGTTTTTATAAAACTACGGGCAGTTTTGATCGTTACTACCTGCTGAAATTCAATACCGATCTTGATAAACACAAACTAGAAAAATAAAAATTTGTTTGATTGTGATCTGTATATTATGCGGTTAAAAAATAAAAATAAAATAAACGATTTCGAGTGTGTAGCGTACCTATATAATATGAATGTTTTTTAGTATCGTACCTCGCAATGATCTGCGCTTTCCATTGCCTTTCAGATAGTAACGTTTATTTGTTAAAATTAAAATCTGGTGATAGGACGTACATTACCTTAAAGAAGTTTGAATAGAAGAACTTATAACACGTTTTAAATAAAACACAAACGACTAATTGTACTTTCAAATTGATTTCATCCCCTTCAAAGTAATCGCTTTCGAATAGAAAACACCTACTTATGCCAACGTTTTCTCCAGTTATCGAAACAGTTGTTAAAGCCGATTTTCGGAATGAAATTCAAAACCATCTTCGATGCGGCGTATATCTTTTCAATCGAGTCAAATCGATATCCCCAGAGCGATTTTTTTGAGTTTCGGGAATAGCCAGAAGTCAGACGGATAGGCTACAAGGGTGGTTGCGGAACGATATGGGTCGAATTTATCGCCAAATAGTCAAGAAAAACCAATGTACATCACATTGTGATGCAAAAAACAAGAGTTGTCTGTCCAAAATTTTGATCCAACCGCTATTTGGGTGATGCAAGCGTCTCTCATTAACTAGTAAAGATATTGACACGAAATTTGACACAGACATCTGTTAGAATGCTACCAATCTAAGAAAACAGAGCTACTCATTTGAATATAAATCTTTTATAAAATTTGCGTCTAGAATAGGTTGAGAATTATGCTTGTTACGAAGTCTGAAATACTGCAGTTTTCAAAAGTGGGGAAATTGGTTAATATGTCTGTGTACTACATCATCTTATTTAAATTTTATTTATCCATACAATTTACTAAACCCAAATTCAAGTATGACTTTAATTTCCATGAAAATTTGGAAACGAATTTCATGTTTGATTTTATAGTTTTTCATTATTCATGTCAATTTCAAACATATTTTAGCAGTTTTTGCTTGAAATGAACTAAGAAGTTTAAAAATGTGAAAAGATTAAAGAGATTGGATCTAAATAATGTTTCATTACTTTCTAGGTTCCCAAAATTTCGCCTAAATTCATAACTGCAATCGGCGCACGTTTTAGTAAATTTAATTTTTTATTCTTTATATTTATCTTCAGTAGCTGTAGTGTAAACATTTGTTAGTTCACAAAATAGGTGAAGTTATCCCAGCAAAAAAAATGTTCATCCTGCCATACATTTTTTGATTTTGCAAACCAGCCATGTGTTAGATATAATATAAATCTTTCATTTTTGGTCCAATCAATTTAGCCAAAGTAAGCAGATATCCAGTCAAAAGTAAAAGAAATAATTTGCGGAACCCTTGAGTACAGGACGAGTTCACCAATAATATGTAGAGCATATTTAAAAGCGTTGCTTATCTAGCGTGACTCCGCACATATGATTTACTGAAGTTGAAATTATATGTTATTTAAAAAATAAATAGACTTTACATATGCTAAATGTACTCAACTCAGTGTTCCTAAATTGATGAAAGTGTAGCGCAGTTTACCATCATACCCAGTAGCATATGAACATTTAATTAAAATATACCAAGCAACTGAATCTCGTAATATGGCTTTTGGTTTATCTTACTTTGTTCAAATCCATGGATACTTAAGAGTTGTAAAGATAATAATTCTTTATTTGGATCTCCATATACGGATTACAGAACACTAAATTATACAATTCAAATACGTTATATGTAAATAATTTCGCCACTTAAAATTCAAAATGAGTTCGCTACCGCGCGTAAACAATCAATCATTAAAACCCATTTAGAGAAATTTTCAAACAAAAATCTACGAGTATAGTTGCTATAAACTTTCATGAAAATTTCCATTTAGTCATAAAACATAAAAATAATTTTGAGTGTTAGTAACAAAAACCACTATAAAACGATACATGGTCTATGAATGAACCTTTAATTATATTGCAGATAGCCGCAGCATAGTAGTAAAATAAACTAAATCAATCAAAAAAACAAAAAGAAGAACAACAATTAAACTTTCTTATCGTTATCTTTATTGCATTTCCTGTATTCTTTGCTATTGCATATAAAGAATAAAAAAAAAGTTATAGTTTTGTTGTGTATAAGATGTCTGTCCAAAATCTCATTAAAATTCAACACAGAATATTTTTAGGTTACACATAAATACAGTGCATACTCGTATATTCTCTACACACATTTCTAATAAATTATATCGTTATCAATATTTTGGTTTCTTGATAATAATAAATTTGTCGATTATTTATCGAACAAAACCCTAAACCATATTCCAAACCTTTCTCTCTCGCCCTATCTGGTCTGTTGGTGTATAATTTTGGACATACATATTATTTTAGTTTTAATATTTAAATAACCATCCTTCCTAAGGAATCTTTATTTGTGTTCAAATATGTATACAGACATATTACGAATATACCCACCGTCATACTCTCGTCGAACATACAGGGTAAGTAAATACATTTTTTTGGAACATAACACAAAAGGGACAAAACCATGTAAAACGTAAAATTTGAACCTTTTTCGATTCCTTCTTTTTGCCTTGTCGTATTCTTTAATTTTATATCTACAAAAAAAACTTTAAGCAATAATGGAATCATATTTCATTTATGACAATATAATTCTTAAAAAATTTTATATTTTTTAAATAAATAAAAGTCTATATAAATATTGTGTTGTTGTAGAAGGAATTACATTTCAAGAGGTTATATGTTCTTAACAGGATAACAACAAGTATTTAGATCTATTGTTTGATGCGATAACAATCAAAAATGACGATGATGATTTCGGCAAAGCCATGACAAATCAATAATTAATATTTTAATGAAATCACTCCTTTTTAGTGTCCTGCATATAGCATAAATAAAGGGGCTCTAATTTTATTTTATGCACACATCTACATCATGTACATAATTCAAATGTAAATTCATTGGAATTAATTATTATGATGTAAAGGGATTTAGATCCTTTAATTATGTACAAGATAATTATATAGAATAGACTAATGAAATATTTTAGGGTACTTATAACAAAAAATAAAAATATTTTCGAGTGCTAAGGGGTATTTTCACGAGAATGTGTCAAATTTCTGCGTTTCTTTTATCGCCGCACCAAATCAAAGAAACAATTAAGAAAATTACGATATTAATTGAGTAACTTAAATGAGAATATATAAAATCCGCTTAAGACTTCTAAAACAATAAAAATCTAAACGGTAACCAGCCGTAAAATAAAATATGAATCCTTACCTCGAGCTATTTTGACCCAAATTAAAAATTAAATATTCAACTTTGATACACATACAGAGTACCAAAAACATTTGATCGATTAAAAGAAAAACGGCAAAGAAATGTTCGGTACTTTTAAATATATTACCACGAGTAAAAAAGTTTAGAGAGATATGTAAATAATATTTTGTTTGGGGTGGTTTTTCCTCTGGTTTTTGTTGTTATCCGGTCACGTAGTTAAATACTATACGAAAATATTTTAATTGGAAATTTAAATTTTAAATTCAGTATTTTAAGGATGTTTCCGATATTTATAAGACATTCTAATTTAAGTCTGCTTCTTCATTTGTACACGTACATAACAAAATTTTATTTATAAGACCACTCGAACAATTTAAGTCTAATACGAGTATGTACATACTATATATAATATACTTTAATTCCCATTGAAACAAAAAATTTTAACATCTGCTCTATTCTTATCATTATTTTACAAAACTCATTAATCTTTAAACATCCGACGAGAAAAATAAATTTTCTTACCAAACAAATATTTTTTTTTTTCTCCAAAAAATCCAAACTTAATTTTTATTTTTTTATTTTTATAATACAAATTAATTTTCACCAAAATTCACAATTCATTTAAATTTTATATTTCTTATTTATTTATGTAATTTTCACAAAAAATCCACTTTATATACCAAAAACATGGAAAAACTTCTTCACTTTAATTCATGAAACCACACAGAATTTTCTTTTGAATTAATTTTTTAATACGCAACCAACAACAACAAAATCTTAAGAGATGAGCTTTTTCTTATTAATACAAAACTTTTACAAATAATCCAACTAAATCGTTTCCCGGTTGATGATAGACTAAAATTTTAAATGCGATATGTCGAAAATACGTAGCGAAGACGATTTTTGTATTGTTCGGTTAGTACATAAAATACAAATTTAGTTGTTATGCTTGTGCAACGAGTACCGATAGAATATTTAAGATTTGTGAAGCTAAGACGAATGTGATGAAGCGGGATAACGATATAAATTTAGTGATAAACAGAGAGCAAATGAGAATAACAGAGAATTAAATATAATAATTTGGATGTCGCGATAGTTTGATGCTATGATACGTTACTGTTGTGTAGTATTACAGAAATCTTCTTCAAATTTGGTGGAGTATCGTGATAGTTGGGAATATCATGAGATTATTTATGTTTCGTTGCGATAGTTGCTTCTTTATAATATTGACGTAATCATAATTTGGGTGTTTTGTTTTGGAAATATGTATCATAGTATACATTTTATAACTTCAAGCAAAATTTCAATTCGAAACATTCGATTTTGATTTTATCAGATGCAGTTTATTTAATTTAATTTCATTTATGGACTGCGGAGCAAACCGGGATGACTAAGAAGCAAGACAGTAGGGTAATTGAAAATGTTAATTAATAATTAAAGTATTGCTTTTATGGTTTTATTTTGATTTAATTTAAATAAAAATCAAAATAGGACTGATGACTGTCAATGCACTTAGACTAGTGGTAGATTAGCTAATCAAACTTAGCTAATCGCTAGTCTGTCAGAGGTATTAGGCAAAGATTGGTTCGATCATAAAATAAAAGGTTGTTAAATGACGTCAAGTGTGAATGAGCAAGTTGTAAGGTGATTTGTGGTGAATTATTCTGATGACTCGAGAGAGCGAGTTCAGGCTTACGGATTGAACTGATCTTTAATGTGCAGACTGAAATTTTATGTAGAATATCGCAAAAATTAGTGAATTATTAAAACGTATTCTAATTGTTTTATACATGTTTTACTCAATTAAATCTCACACTAAAGGTGTTCCACGAAGATTATTATATACTGTTGTGCAAAACTATAGACGAATCTTCTTTACAGGACCCTTCTTGTTTCCAAAAATGTTTGAAATGAAGTTAATGGTGCAGTATAAAAGGGTACAGAAAAAACACATAACTTACAATGGAAATTGGAAAATGTACAGTCAAACCTGTTTTTGTGCGGTCTTTTTTTATGCGAATTTTTTTTTATGCGTTTTTTTTGTGCGATTTTTTTTTGTATGCGATTTTTTTTGTGCGATTTTTTTTTATGCGGTATATGAATATCGAGATTCTGTTCAGCCATTTTCATACCTAATGCATCAGCCAAGTTCATTAATCATTAGACATGCTCAATATTCTTATATATTCCATATTCCAGCAAATTTCAATATGTAATTACATATTATCTTGTACACAAAGAATATAATTTAGGAAATGTTTATTTCACAACTAATGAAATGCGTAGTAATAGCCACACTGATTTTTAACCTTGAACATAAACTAAAAAAATATACAATATGTATGTAAGAAAAAAGGAAATTTACCGTTTTATTTAAAAATGAGAAATTAAAATTTTTTAAAATGTTTCCACGTGTAATTTAATTATTTATTTTGTTTAGAAAGCATTTTCTCGCTATTTCGTAAAACTTTGACATATGTATTTTCTAAGGGAAACTTTTTTTATGCGGTCCCTATCCACCGCATAAAAAAATTTTTTTTGTAATTTTTGTACAAAATTATTTATTATAGCGATTTATGGAGTTTGCGAATATTTTTTTTTTGTGCGATTTTTTTTGTACGGTCCCTATCTACCGCACAAAAACAGGTTTGACTGTATTTGTTTTATTCACCGTTATTATTCAATGGTTAGTTTTCTAGTGGTGCGCAGCTACAGCCGCACTTTAATAGGTAACATAAATTAAAAATTAATTCACTTTAGTTAAAAATAAAATAAAATTAATAATGATTAGGGCCTCCTTTGTTCTGAATAACCTCAAAAATCCTATTCGGCATACTCCATACTAATACTAAGCTTACACTAACATTTTAAAATTGCTCGTTTTCAGCAAATACTTTTCGAACCATGATTCCCCAGATGTTTTCGATGGGATTTTATTCTGGTGAGCTCATCCTTATGCAAAAAAGCTTAATTCTGTGCCGAGATTATTATTATTATTTAATTTTTCCTGACGGTACATCCCATGAAGGGATTTGACCGCTTCTTGATAAAGTTTCATAATCATTTTTTTAACAGATAATGAATGATTAATTCATTGCTCCTACAGTAACCAGTCGTGATTTGTTTATCATCCGCCAGGAATCGAACCCGGTCCCTCTGGAGCTTAAAGCAAGTATGCTAACCACTGTGCCACCAGAGGGGGAGGAGGGAATATATATTTTTTAAATATATTGCCTTGATTTACAGCCGAGATTATTCATCATTCTAATTCAGATCGTCTGTAAGTTAACATCAAATAATTAAATTAAATTATAATATAAATAATGCCTGTGAAAAACTTAACAAAAAAAAATAACAAATTGTTCGTATACGTATACGTATTTATATGTAGTGGTAATATAAATTATACGCCTAAATGTGGATAAAGAAAACAATACACAATAAAATTAATACAATTCAGTGACGATTTTTGTTCAAAAAAGAAACCAAATAAGATTTTCCTCGAATGTTCGTAGTATGCACTTGAGGTTATAAATATGAAATGACCGGACCCTGGGGTCGGCCTTATAAATAACAAGCAATATTTGCATCAAATGTTGTACGATTTTCCCCGAAGAAATCTGTTCAACAAAAATCAGAAGTCCCAAAGACAAATGATTTTTCTGGAATGTCTGTAGTATGCACTTGATGAAAAAATTATGAAATGGTCGGACTCTGGGGTCGGCCATATAAATAACAAGCAATATATGTATCAAATGTTGTACGATTTTCCGCAGACGAAATTTGTTCAACAAAAATCAAAAGCCCCAAAGTCAAATGATTTTCTCGAATGTCCGTAGTATGCACTTGATGAAAAAATTATGAAATGGCCGGACTCTGGGGTCGGCCATATAAATAATAAGCAATATTTGTATCAAATGTTGTACGATTTTCCACCGACGAAATTTGTTCAACAAAAACCAAAAGTCCCAAAGTCAAATGATTTTTCTCGAATGTCCGTAGTATGTACTTGATGGAAAAATTATGAAATGGCCGGACTCTGGAGTCGGCAATATAAATAACAAGCAATATTTGTATTAAATGTTGTACGATTTTCCGCCGACGAAATTTGTTCAACAAAAATCAAAAGTCCCAAAGTCAAATGATTTTTCTCGAATGTCCGTAGTATGCACTTGATGAAAAAATTAGGAAATGGCCAGACTCTGTAGTCGGCCATATAAATAACAAGCAATATTTGCATCAAATGTTGTACGATTTTACGCCGACGAAATTTGTTCAACAAAAATCAAAAGTCTCAAAGTCAAATGATTTTTCTCGAATGCCCGTAGTATGCACTTGATGAAAAAATTATGAAATGGCCGGACCCTGGGGTCGGCCATATAAATAACACGCAATTTTTGCATCAAATGTTGTACGATTTTCCACCGACGAAATTTGTTCAACAAAAATCAAAAGTCCCAGAATTAAATGATTTTTCTCGAATGTTCGTAGTATGCACTTGATGAAAAAATTATGAAAGGGCCGGACCCTGTGGTCGGCCATATAAATAACAAGCAGTTTTTGAGTCAAATGTTGTACGATTTTCCGCCGACGAAATTTGTTCAACAAAAATGAAAAGTCTCAAACTCAAATGATTTTTCTTGAATGTCCGTAGTATGCACTTGATGAAAAAATTATGAAATGGCCGGACCCTGGGGTCGGCCATATAAATAACAAGCAATGTTTGCATCAAATGTTGTACGATTTTCCACCGACGAAATTTGTTCAACAAAAATCAAAAGTCCCAGAATTAAATGATTTTTCTCGAATGTTCGTAGTATGCACTTGATGAAAAAATTATGAAAGGGCCGGACCCTATGGTATTATCTTCCAAATAAAAAAAAAAATGGCTGCTTTAAGCTGCTTATTTGGATTTTAAGTTTTTAAAAAACAGGTTGGGGAAAAAGTATTGAGAGATTTTTTGTCATTTTTTGATTAAATTTTTCTTGTATTCAAAATGAGTTTTATTTTAGAACATATTGGCCATTATTATCTAAGACCTTTTGTCCTTTTTCGGGAAGTTTCATAATTTTATCGGTTCATAATTTTTGCCGAGTCATCAAAACTGGGTGTGGCCTGGCTTTGTCATGATCGAAGACAACAAGCTTTCTATTGATCAATTGCTACTGTTTTTTTTATTTTCTTGCTGCAGCCTAGTTAATTACTGATAGTAGAGATTAGAATTCATAGTTTGACCAGATTCTAGAGCCTCATAATGTAAGATTCGCTTCTAATACCTCCATACACACAGCATATGTTTATGTGGCATCAATCCTGGCTTTGAAGTCGTTTGTGGTGATTCACCTTTCTTTTACCATGATCTTTTTCAAACGACGTTCTCGTATTGTACCCATTTTTCATCGCCAGTAATAATTTGCTTCAAAAATGGGTTGATTTCGTTGCGTTTCAGTAGCAACTCGCTGATGAAAATTTGGTCAACCAAGTTTTTCTGTATCCAGCCTTACGTAAATGGTGTAAAACTGTTTTGTGATCGATATTTAATTCCTTAGCAATGTCATAACTGCTTATGTGTCGGTCTTCTTCGATTTCTGGTAAGATTTCATCGACTTTTCCAGTGTTCCATGGTCCGGCCATTTCACAAATTCTTCATCAAGTGCATACTACGAACATTCGAGAAAAATCATTTGACTTTGGGACTTTTGATTTTTGTTGAACAAATTTCGTTGGCGGAGAATCGTACAACATTTGATGCAAATATTGCTTGTTATTTATATAGCAGACTCCAGGGTCCGGCCATTTCATAATTTTTTCATTAAGTGCATATTACAGACATTCGAGAAAAATCATTTGACTTTGGGACTTTAGATTTTTGTTGAACAAATTTCGTCGGCGGAAAATCGTACAACATTTGATGCAAATATTGCTTGTTATTTATATGGCCGACCCCAGGGTCCGGCCATTTCATAATTTTTTCATCAAGTGCATACTGTTTATTTTACTCACACTACTACATTTTTTGTTATTTGGTAAGAACTTCACTTCGGTTAGAAATAAATATAAATAATTCTTTTAATATTTTGCAAACTTGTAACTCGTTTCTTGTTACTGTATTTTGTGCATTGTGATTAAATTGATTCTAAAACTATTAAGGCTCTGTAATATAGTGTATGTGTTTTTGGTTTATAATTGCTTTGTGAATGTATGGAATTTTCTTGGTATGCTAAACTATTAAATCGCTTAATACCTAATTCTTTAGTGCAAGCATAAATTGAAGTGAACTTTCAAATTGTATCAGTGAATCATTAAAATACTAATTTTTATAAACTGTTCAAATTACTAACGCCTGTTTTGAGTTGAGTATTTATAAGTATACGTGATTGTATAATAAAATTGCTGTGTCGAATAAAACTGTTGACATAAAATTGATAACCGTTTCCTGTGTGACCTTGTGGCAGTTGTATTAATGTGGCATATCATCAATTGATCATTTATATGTCAATACTTCTCACAACGTAATTTGATTTATTTCATCGTTTACATTTTGTGCATCGTTACCTGTGTCGTAGCTCACTACTACATATCATCGAACATTTAAGTTACAAATAATGACGTGTAACAGCTGTTCGAAGGCATTTGCCGCTACTTTTATGGATATTGTAAGCTGTAATTTTTGTAGAAATCAGTACCATTACGATTGTAGTGGAATAGATCATCTGGGCACGATATATTGCATATTACTGTAACAGTTGTAAGCAGTGGTTCGCTTATAACAAGTCAACAAAAATTTTGAAAAAATTGATGCTGTTTCGGATAGAGCGGCGGAGGTTGTTGATTTAAAAAATTAGAATTGGAAGTGGCCCAGAACAAAAAATTAATTGGGGCAGTAATAGAAAAAGCAACCAGTGTATTGGAATTGTATAATCGGTCACCCTATATGAATGATGTAAACCATACTACTAACTCTTCTGGATTAATGTTACCTTCCTCTAGTCAGGGCATTACCG
Organism: Tipula helvola; assembly: GCA_963556165.1. NCBI lineage: Eukaryota > Metazoa > Arthropoda > Insecta > Diptera > Tipulidae > Tipula > Tipula helvola. Next base: position 218,112,521 of record OY744483.1, on the reverse strand, counting down.
GGATGGGGCAGCCTGTAAATACATTAATTCCAGCTGTTGTGCAGAAAAAGATGTATCTGTACGTTAGTAGGATCCATCCCTCGGTTAAACAGGAAGCAATAAAAACTTACATTTTTGCTCCAAACTACCGGACTGCATAGCTGACCAAGTGGATTGTAAATCATTGCTGGCAAAGGATGTGTTGCGGATAGCTCTCTGTCGTTTATCTCTTTTAAAATTGGTTTGAAGCAGGAGCATTATAATAAAATTAATAATTCAGACATGTGGCCTCCAGGTATTCTAATTCTACCTTTTATGAATCAGCCACGTAGATCAAAAAACGAGATGGGTATCCGGTTAGATCAGTACCACCGTTAAATTCTTCTACCTTATCGTCATCACATCCACTTAATTCATAACCTCGTAGCTCAGCTGTAAATATTTATTATCATAACGCCAGCGCTATACGAGAATATCATGTCTGTATATCGGAGACATGGCTGACATCTAATTTTAAGACTGAAGAATATTTTCCGATATCATACATTGTCCATCCCCGAGACAGGCATCTTCTTGAGGGCACATATGCGAAAGGTGGTGGTGTGCTAATTGCTGTTTTGGAGAAATTTTCATCTGTACCTTTATCATTGACTGATTGCAATTTGGACATAATCGCAGTACGAATCAGGTATCACTCGTTTTCATTAATTGTTTGTGTCACGTATATTCCATGCGAGTCTAACTTTGGAGTGTATGATAAATTCATTGATATTATCAAGTCCAGCATAGCAACCATTTTGCAACCAGAGGATCGTTTATGTATATTTGGTGATTTCAACTTACCAAATGTTAATTGGCTTCGAGTTGATGATTTTTTAACTCCGTTGAACTATGATAACTTTATGACCGGATTATTTTCGATGGGTCTCAAACAATGTGTGGATGTTAAGAACAATTGTGGGAATGTTTTGGACCTGGTATTTTTATCGTTGGGTCAAAAATTTATTGTCGATACGTGTGATGATTTAGCAGGATCGTTCAGCATTTTCCATTTTCCTTTGAAAGTATCACTGCCTTTTATGGTATGTGAAAGTGTCAAGGATGAGTTAATTGTTGAACATTTTAATTTTAAAATTGAGGACTATGATTCCTTTAATGCTTTTCTTGACAAATATAATTGGAGTGCATTTGAAGGTAACTATCATTTAGACGAAGTGTTTGATGCATTTTATAATTTTTTAAATGTAGGAATAGAGAACTTTATAATAAACAGCTTATTAATCTGAAAAACCGTAAAAACAAGGCTCATAAGAGATTTAAATTTTTCCCTACTTCTGATAGGTACGCTGGTTTTGAATCTTTGAGAAATAAATAACGAATATTGAATAAATTTCTTTACAACAATTACATTTTGGAGATTGAATCGAACATAAAAGGTAGACCTGACAGCTTCTGGAAATTCGTTGATTCTTAAAGAAAAACAAGTGAATATCCATCTACTATGTTTTTAGATGTTCGTGTGGCTCATAATTTGAATGAGAATTGGAACTTGTTCGCCGACTTTTTTGAGAGTGTTTATGTAAAGAAACCGGTAACGACATTGTTTATTGTTTTTACTGACCAATTTTATTTCAACTGCTTTCGAATTGGGGAAGGATGTACAGGTTGTTTATTCAGATTTTAGCAAGTCCCTTGACAAACTTGATCACAAACTACTGTTGAATAAATTAGAGTCTTTGGATTGTAATAGTCTACCTATTAGGTGGATTAAGTCGAACTTAGATTGTAGAACTCAAATCGTTAAGATTGAGAATTACATGTTTAGATTGATTCATGTAACGTCAGGGGTTCCCCAGGGAAACCATTTGGGTCCCCTTTTATTAATTTTATTTATTAATGACGTGAATAACTGTATTACTATTAAGTATTCTGAAGTTCTCATATATGGTGTCGATAATAAAATTTTTAAAACTATTTCAAATATTCAGGATACAGTGGATATACAATCTGATTTATCGGATTTTACAAATTGGTGTACTTGTCATAATTTATTATTGAATATAAAGAAGTGTAAAACAATGCGATTTTCCCGTAGAAGGAATGATTTTAACTTTAACTGCGAATTGCTTCTTAATGGCCATAGAATTGAGAAAGTGGACACTTTGAAGGATTTGGGGGGTATCAATTTCGCTTCTAATTTATTATTCCACATTCATATACAGGGCATTGTTTCTAAGGCGTTTTCCATGTAAGGGTTTGTTAAACGATTCTCTAAAGGCTTCTGGGATCCTTATGCGATTAGAATCTTGTATATTTCGTTAGTGCGTTTGCAATTGGAGTATGGTGTAGTTATTTGGTACCCATTTTATCAAGAATCTTCGGATCTTATTAATTAATTAATTTGGATCTTCGGAACCCTTTCATCAAAAGCAGTTTTTAAAATAAGCCTTGCGTAGATTACCGAGGGATAATAATCTTCCCAATTATATTCTTCCTTCTTATAGGGGAAGATGTAAACTTTTAAGATTAGAACCTCTTTCTATTCGTAGAATTGCGACGTGTGCCACTTTTGTTCGTGATCTCCTCGTTTGTAGGATTGATTGTAGTGCGATTCTAGATTTGTTTTCTGCGAACTTCTGAATTTTATGAAGTTAAACGAATCTTAAGGAATCTTATAAATATTCTCGTTTTATGAATATTATTAATCTTGTGAATTTATGAATCTTTCCAATCTTATCACAAACCTTATGAATTATAAAACTTTAATTAATCTTTTGAATCGTATTAATCCTCTGAATCTTATTAATATAATGAATCTCATAAACCTTACGAATCCTATGAATCTTATAAGTCGTTTGTATCTAGTGAACTTACTAGTTTAATTAATTTGATTAATTTTATGAATCTTATGATTTCTATGAATCCCATGAATATAATATCATGAATCTTATTATTTTTTTTTTAAATGCTGCCAATGGCTTTATTCTTGAATCTTTCTACATACGAAACTAACAAGAAGTAATCAAATCTTAAGCTAAAATTATTACATATTTTAAGTCTTAACTAATGTTAATACTTATTGTTAGTGCTCACAATTTAATTAATTTAGATTATACTTATACATATGTATAAGATAAATGTTTAATAAATTTACAGGTTCACAGGTTCATCATTCCGAGTGTATCTGTTCTTTTCAGTCGCCTAAATCGTAGTTGTTTTAATATATCCCTGGCCAATTCGTTGGGATGCGCTTCTAGTTTTGAGTAACATTAGAACTGAATTCTTTAATTGTTTCTTTAATGATTTTAATCCCAAGGTCGTCATGTATATTACTATTTCGAATGTACCACGGAGCATTAGTAATACTTCGAAGTATTTTCGCTTGAGTTCGTTGCAGGAGCTCTCTGTTGCTGGTGGATCCCCATAACTGAATACCATACGTCCATATGGGTTTGATTATCGCTTTTTTTACTAGATTATCGCGCTGAACAGCGAGAACATTGTCTTGGATCATGTAGTGCCCTACGCCAGAATATATATGGGAAGATTTTATATTGATGCACGACAATGCCTGGTGTCACATAGCTCGAACCACTAGACAGTTCATAGATAAGGCTGGACTCGAGACGATGAGGTTGCCAACCCTCAGTCCAGACATGAATCCAATTGAGCATTAATGGGACGAACTAAAATGGAAGGTACGAGCCAGAAATCAGGTACCATCTAATATCAGTGACCGTAAGATTGCGTTGGATCTGGGTTGGGGTGACATCCCTCATGTCTTTGTCAAAACCTTAATAAGACCAATGGGGCCGCATGCGAACCGTTGTAGACGCAAAAGGGCAATACTAAGTATTAACCACTAAAATTGTTTTTGTTTTGGTTGAATTTTTTGTTGTAATTTACATTTTATCCCCAATATTTTTTTTCATGATCGTTCCATTCGCGTTTTCGTTCAAAATTCATTATTAAAAAAAGTACTGAACCAATTCTCATGAAAATAGTGTCATTTTAAAGTAAAAATATCAGGCTTTCAAAAAAAATAATGATATGTGAAAGTCGGTTCAGCCGTTTAAAAAAAAATCGCCTTTCTGTGAGCGCTGAAGGTTTGAGTCGATTTAGTTGCTTGGGAGTGTAGTAGGTTGCGAAATGACCTATTTTTCGCAACTAGTTAGGACATGAAGTACATTTCACAACTAATGGTGGTATTCCATGGAAATATTTTACTGAATAGTAAAATTAAAGAAAGATAAAAATATATATTTGGTATATGGGGGAATGAAACAAAAAACCGAATCAGTAAAAAAATATTTGTGTCTGTAGTTGTAACACTCCTCTAAAAAGTATCAAATCGAGAACATTTTATAGGAGTGTCACTAACACATGTACATAAAATTTGTATATGATGAAAAATAATTCTCGCACACACAAATAATTTTAATATGATGCCGATTTTATGGTAGAGATTTTTTAGGATTTTTTATTCTGTGACGAAAATTGTTCGAAAAAATGAAATTTTGATGTGAGTATTAATAATATTTAATTTATTAGTTAATTTTGAGATGTAAAAATAATCGAATAAATACTAAATTACTAAATCCTTATTTTTTTTTAGCAATTATTGTTTAATGTCAAATTTCCCCTTAAAACTTTTGCTATAAAACAATAAAAAAAAAAACATAGTATGACGTTTACGTTTGTTTCATCATATTTTCATTCCGTACATTCTAACAAATTTATTTGTAGTGGGACAATTTTTGGAATTTAAACAACAAATCGAGATAAATTAAAAATGTGAGTGAATAGAACTGTGTGGTTGATAAAAATTCTGTGAATTTATCGTATTTTTTTGTTCTTCTAGCGATTGTAAAGAGTACAGCAATGTAATTGGATTCGATTGTGAATGGTTGACAGTTGGTGGTTCACATCGTCCAGGAGCACTAATTCAATTGGCCACACATAAAGGATTCTGTGCTATAATTCGATTGTGCTATTTGAAGAGAATTCCACCGGAATAAAGGAGCTATTCCACTTGACTGAATTGACTGATAGTAAAAAAAGAGGGAAAGAGAAAAAAGTTCGAATCTGTATGTAATAGACAAAGGCAACATTTTTTTTTATTTTTTTATTTTATAGCAAAATTTTGAGGAGAAATTTTGACAGCACACAAAAACATAACCAATAATTATAAAAAAAATTAAATATTCCTATTAATTCAGTTAATTTTGTATCTCAAAATTATCTAAAAAATTAAATATTATTAATAGTCACATCAGAATTATATTTTTTAGTATATTTTCCGTAAAAATTAAAAAAATGTCTACCAAAAAAACGTCATGGGTATTTTTATTTTTACTTTTTTATAGCAAAATTTTAAGGAGAAACTTTGAAAAATATATTAACCGTAAAATTATTAGTGTGCGGGAATATTTCTCATCATATACTAATTTTATGCATGTGTGTTAGTGTGACTGCTATAAAATGTATATAAAATGTTCTCAATTTGATACTTTTTATTGCAGTCACACTACTACAGATACAATTATTTCTTGACTGAGAAGGGTTTTTGTTTCATTCGCCCATCTAGCAAATGTATATTTGTATCTTCCTTTAATTTTACTATCAGTCAATTCAGTCAAGTGGAATAGCACCTTTAAGAGAAATCCTTGAAGACAATGGAGCATGTGTAACCAACACGCTAGATTTGCGTTATGTTGCACAGCTCACTGGATTTAAACACGGTGTTAAGTTACACGGTGCCAATTTAAGTTCGAGTATATTAAATGTTGAGTTGGATAAAGATTGGCGTATTCGGTGCTCAGCTTGGGAGGCACTCACACTAAATGACTGGCAATCGTTTATGTGACGAAAATGAGGGGCCTATATAGTTGAATTTGAGAAAATGTGGCGCCAATATTTCTTTTCTTTTAAACGATGAAACCACAATTTTTACCCCTACTCTGGTCTGTAACCCATAATAGCGACCGACTAGAAATTCGTACGGAAGAGGGGCGAATCGAGCTAGAGGATATGCTATCTGCCGGTTTAAACCCTGCACTATTAAAATCAAAACTGGATAAATCGAATTTAAAGAATAATAAAGTATCTCAAGACACGACTATTACGACACATGATTCGATGGCCGACGAAGAAATATCAACGAATGATGAAAATTTTAACCGAAAAACGCTTAGTTTGGAAACTACGATTACGATAAGTAATTCAATTTTATCATTGGAGGCATGGGTACGATTCGGACGATTTGTTGTCGCAACCAAGGTCACTATCGGGAAATTTATCCGATGAATTTGATGAGATAACGAATTAAATTTGTTACATATGTATTTATAAACTGTATCATTAAAACTAATAAATTTTATCGATTATAAATTCAAATGTGGTTTTAAATTGAAATCGGCCGTTTATATTTTATAAATTCAATTTATGTATTTATGTAATTTCCAATTCATGTCATGTTTTAATTTTTTTCCTTGGTGGAACTCATCCCTCTATCTCGCTTAGTCTTTTCGTCGAGTTTTTTTCTCCCATCACTGGTCTCGACAGCAAAGGTGACGCAATTCACGAATGCCCATACCAGCATACATTGGCAAATTCACTTGTACAACATAACAAGAAATAATTTTGATTTTTTGTAGGTTAAGTTACAATTGCTGTCAAAATTCCCCTTAAAACTTTTGCTATAAAAAAAAAAATTAAAAATATACCTTGTCTTTGTCTATTATATGGTGTTTGATTTTTTTTTCTCTTTTTGGCGTATTTTACTATTCAGTAAAATATTCCCATGGAATACCACCATAATGACGAAACATTCATTTCAAAACTAGCCCACGCCTACTTGATCGTAACAAGAAGAAATCTTGTATAAAGATGTTAGGAAATGCAATTTTGTGTAACTTGTGTGGTTTCCGCAACTCGCTGCGCTCATTTAGCAAATATTCCACTCGTTACACAAAATGAGACATTTCCTAACTGGTTTCATAAATAGCTATCTATAATTTTCCCTTCATAAATGAAATTCAAGGCTTTATTTGAGAAATACTAAAATAAAATATTCAAAGATGCCCCATATAATTTACTAGTTCTCAAAAGAAAACCTCTGAAATATTTGCCGATTATATATGATTTCACAAGTTATCATGTTTTCTCCTTTTCTAAGACTAAATTTGTACACTATTTCACTTATCCTAATTTGAAGAATAAATTTAAGTATGTTTGTAAGGATTGATGAACCACTTAAGCGAAGAACCAACTAAAATAGAATTTCTGCTAACTGGAAAAACGAACCAAGACGCCCTAGACAATTTTTTCTCTGCATTAAGAGGCAAAGGAGGATATAACTACATGCCACCGACATTGGAATACATTTTGCCAATATCATCGTCATGAAAGTTTTATTTCATTCCGTCCATGCCAATTGTTTACCTGACGATGCTGTAAATTTAAAACTAGATTGGAAAACATTTAAGGATTACTATAACATAGTCGGGAAGAACCCGGTCCATCTGAAATAGAAACGTTATTCAACCGGTCAGAATTTAGCGTCTTAACATCCAACGCAATATCCTATTATGCAGGATACTGTGTATTTAAAAAAGTTGATTGTGAAATATGCACTTCGAAGTTGTCAAAGCCTGACACACACGTCAATGGAAATGACGTACAAGAAAAAAATTTCAAAAAAGACATTTCCAATTTCGGGTCATTAAAAGCACCATCGGACGAATGGTGTCAACCTGCAAGCTTTTTGGTTCAAATATTTCAAAATTGTTTTAGCCAAAAAAGCCACTCCAATAATATATTCGAGGAAATGGCTAAAATCAGCATTGAAACAATAAAATCGGAGTTTCCAATGTTTCCATGTTTTGATCATTATAAAACATTATAATACATTTTTTACTTTTCCCACTATAACGAAGTTATATTGGGTAAGTATTGTAATCGCGAAAAAAATTTTGTTCCAGATTTTCACATTTCTCGACGAATTAGGTTACTAGGACCCCGAAACACCGAACAGAAAAATGTCGTGTCCGTCCTTCCGTCCGTCCCTCTGTCCTTCCAGTCGCACATTTTTATTATTTTTGTTTTGCCTCCCATTCTCACAAATATTCATAGTTTTGATCTAAATTTTGTACAATAATATATTTTAGTAATAAGCAGTTTGTGTTAACTTTTAGGTCCATTCGAGTATAGAATAGAGGGGGTTGCAGTGGAAGAGAAAATTGCCAAACAGATTTTCTCAAAAACGGGACCGACGATTTTTTTGTTATGTTGGTGATAAATTTGACAATTCATCATCCACATGTTCACAAAATTTGAAATCGATTGAAGCATTGCGTGGGAGTCGTTTTAACAAAAAGGAGTAATATAAATTTGTTTATCTGTTTACCGAGGTAGTGTCAAACTTTCGGAAGAAATATTATTCTACAGTTAATACAAATTTCAAATTCTAACAATTGTCCCTTAGGTGGCTTTAAGATAAAATGAATAGATTACCGTGTAATATGAAATTGAAATTTCTAAATTAACCTAAAATACTTTGCTGGTTGCAAATAATATCGTCAACATTTAAAAATAATTATATCTAGTGAGCTTTTAAATATAGCAAGATATTCTCGTTTCTATGACATTAATATTTCTGACATTTATGTGGTTTTCTTTTGACGCAATTGCATCAAACATTTTTGATGTGCAGCAAAATATTTGATTTATCGCCTTCTTTTGACGCAAAAACAGCAAAAAAATTTTGATATATATCGATGTTCTGAAATTTATATTTTTTCACAAATTTACCCCCACTTTACTACAAAATACTAACGCCAAGAAATGATAAATGTCAATCTGACATTACTGACATATCATTTTATACAAATTGACATTTCAAAATGGCGGAAATCCAAAACCAACACTAATGTACAGTGCCGCATTTGTACCTTTGACGCCCTTAGGCAAAGCATACTGAAGCGCCCTATAATTTTAAAGAGAATTTCAAAAATATTTAGCGGAATGAAAACTAATTACATATTTGTTGTTATTGTTAATATATTCATTATTAAAATTTTCTTCTAGCTTTTTTGTCGGCGAAAGCATCAATTATTTCAGTATAATTAATATTCATTGTAAATTCTATTTCTATTGACAATAAATAGCTAATGCGTTTAAATGTTGTTCTTTTATAGTTGATCGCAATTATAGCCGCATTTCTTAACGCGTTAGTGATCCGGATCAGATCAAAGTTTACATTGAAAACAACAACAAAAATTTAATTTTTGTTGTTGTTTTCAATGTAAACTTTGATCTGATCCGGATCACTAATGCGTCAAGAAATGCGGCTTATGTTTATTTCATACTATACCGATAATCAATGTTTATATGATTGATTTCAGTCCGGAAAACGACTCATTACGGTACAGAAAAAAAGTGTCCAGAAAACAACAACAAAAATAACTAGGGTAACTTGATAATTTGAAAATCATTTGGATTGATTTTATTTAAATTTCAAACTCACGTATTTACTTTAAAATTTAATTTTAAATGAAAAAATCGAATTAATGTCCCATGTAGTATGAAATAAAACGTTGTATAGTCAAAATAATATCTCGCTGAAAATTCCTATTCTTACATTCCCGAGTAAATACAACAACAAATTCATTTTTTGTTGTTGTTTTACTCGAGAATGAAGGAATAGGAATTTTCAACGAGATATTATTTTAACTATACGTTACACGTACGTTAAATGATCGTTACAGTGCTCGTTCAAAATTCTGGACTCGGCTCCTTTGTCGCCTCGTCCATAAACGTCGAACTCGTACTGTAACAACTCATTTACCGCCCTTGTGACGTAAATAACTATTTCAGTATTTTGGAACGATGAAGAACTTCTTTTCTGCAGAGCAGTTAGTTACATGTGTGCATACAAATATTCTTAAAATTATGTTTATGTTTGGGAATACCGAATTTTCAGGGCATTTGTTAGATTTTAAATATGAACCGAAGTGAACACATTCTTCCATAAAACATTCATCTAAATCGAGCTTGTACATTTGATATAACGTGTGCGCATTTTTCAATATTTTTGAAGCTGAGTATTTAGTTAAATTCTTTAAAAATTCAAAGTTTTTGTAAATTAATTCAAATGCTTCAACTCTCTTTTTGAGTTGATCAAGGCATGAAAGAATAACAATTATTGTTTTGGTTTTAACTTCTGATTGGTGTGTAATTCAGATTCATCAATCAGTTCATCATGAAACATTTTCCTTGTCTTTCCCCGTTTTCTTTCAAATTCTTTAACAAACGAAATTTCTCTGGCTTTTGTTCCACAGTACTCATATGAATTTGACGTTGAGTTAACAAATTCAATCAAAGCTTTGTATTGCTCAACAACAACCGACAAATGAATTTTGACCGATTGTAACTTTAAATTAGTAGCATTAAACCGCTCGAAAATAGATTTCCAAATTACCATCATAAAGCGCATTCGAGACGATTCATTTGATTGATAATATTTTGAGCTTGGTTTCTAACTTGAGATGAAACGGTATCATTGATATTTGTTTCAGTGCTTTCAATATTTCCGCCGTTTTCGAACAGAGCTTTACATGCGTCATACCGACATGACCATCTAGTATCAGAAAGATTTTTAATTGATCGTCCATTTAAAGCAGTAGTTAACACTAACCAACGAAATAGGTTGAGGAAGAAAAAAATTGAACAATTGCAAACAAATAAAAATGTTGCTGCATCTCGGCAACAATCTGCTGCAAATTTTCATGGAATGTGCTACAAAATGTTCTAGTTCATTAAGGTTCTTAATTCGTGCTTGAAGTCCTGTATAAATGCCAGACATGTTTCTAGCGTTGTCATAATGATTGGCCTCTCATATTTTTGATTTGAATTTTATTTGCATATTACATATTTCCTTCTCCATATCTTCAGCTTTATGTCCCATATTTTCCAAAAAATTAAAAAAATGTCCCTCGGGCACACCATCTTTTACAAATATAATTTTAAATGCGAGTTGATCAGTATGTGATATAATATATTATCTGGAGTAGAGTCAACGCTAATACTCGTAGAGTAATATTTTGCCTCTCTTACTTCCTTAAATATTTGTTCTTTTACTTTTTCGGCCATTAATATTACAATTTCTTCGAATACGATTGACGATAAAAATGAAGTTCTCCCTTTTCTTGGATTTCCATATTTTTCAATATGTGCAGCCAGGAAGGGATCGAATTCAGCTACTAATTCCACTGCCATCAAAAAATTACCATTATTGACGTTTCCAATGTTTTTTGTTTTTCCTAATAAAGGCAATGTTCGGCTAACAAGTTTTCGTATAATGCTCACAACTCGCTTGAGCACCTTTTACTGTTTATTTTCAACAGCGACATCGTGTTGATACAAAGAAATTCTAGTTACAGTTAAAAAAAATTATGCTTAATAAAATTTTGAAAAAAAAAATCAAGCGCCCTATTTCGGTTGGCGCCCTTAGGCAGTTGCCTATGTTTGCCTGTTAGTAAATGCACCCATGCTAATGTACAACAAGCCTGATTCCGTAATGAGGTACACAGATACCTTCTTACATTAAATCGCTTACTTGGAAGTATTGGTGGGAAACTTCGTATGTTTTGTTTTGTCTACAATATAGTGTATCCGATCACCAATACTTTCATGTATAAGGGAAAAATCAGTTATGATAGTTAGGCTTGTAATACATTAATGTTGGTTTTGCGGAAATCATATAAATAATCAAAAACAAATCACCAATACAATAAAAACAAATTGATGTTTTTTTCTCGCCTTCTTTTGGGACACGAAAATTTAGAATTTTTCCAAAAGTCAAAAGAAATCGACATAACATTTCTGTGACGTTTTGTTGACATTTTAATGATTGAAATTTCAAGGACATGTTGATCCATACATTATTTGGGAATTGCTTTAATAAAATCGCCTTTAAAGGTATTATTTCTTTTGGTATTCAAAGTCGTATATAAATCCTAATAGCAAATTACTATGGGAGGCTTTAAAATAATATCGTGCCACTAAAGTGGCGCAGACTTAGGAGAGCTGTGAGATATATAAAATGAAATGCCATATGACAAGGAGGTGGGATTCGGTAACAAATGATAATTAACGTTAATTCTAATTTTGTATTGTTTGTGTATTATTTTGTATTTTCGAATCGTCCCGTCCAGGCTGAAGCACTGAGTAAAGAATTATATCGGCCAATTTCACGTTGCTTAGATAATATTGTGATCTGAACAAACGGCACAAATTTTCAGAAAATAAATTTTTGAACATTGTGGATACTCTCTGAATGGAGTAAATTAAATTCTTAAGGACTTTCAACGGTATACTAGATATGTATAACTGGCTCTAATTGTTAAAGGTCGAAGATTAAAAATGGCAAATACAAATTTGATTGCTGCTCAACACGTGTCAGTTCTAAATAGTTTAACATTATTTGTGGAGATGTGATTTGGCGGTATGAGAGTAGAAGATTTAAATTGTCGTAATCAATTGTGATGTTGGGGAATAGGTCTCCAAATTTAAGAAATAGAACGCCTGCCAAAAATAACGGAAAATGTTTGTAAAATATAAATTGTTGGTTTGGTGGTCTTGGGAAAGGTGGGAAAATGATTTTAAGATTAAGTTCTGAAATATAGCCAATTAGGAAGGAACTTGGCCATTTCTTTTCCGATTTTGATGCAACTGAGCATGCACGGTGGAAATGGAATTCTTAAATGATTTTTAGAATAAGTTCTGGAATATGGCCAATAAGATAGGAACTAGGAAAGGATTTCTTACCCGATTTTCATGTAATTGAGCACGCACGATGAAAATGGGATTCTTAAATGATTTTTAGATTTAATTCTAGACTATGGCCAATTATGATGGAACTTGGCCAAATTCCAGAACTTTATTTAAAAATCATTTTACCATCCCATTTCCATTGTACATGTTGTGTTTCAACGTAATGTCGAGTTTCATCCTAATCGGTTGATAAATAGCCAAGTTCCATCCTACTTGGCCATATTTCAGAACTTTATTTAAAAATCATTTTACCATCCCATTTCCATTGTACTTGTCGAGTTTCAATGTAATCGGTTGAGAAATAACCAAGTTAAATCCTACTTGGCAATATTCCTTAACTTCATCTAAAAATCATTTTAGAATCCCATTTCCATTGTACCTGTCGAGTTTCATCCAAATTGGCTGATAAATAGACAAGTTACATCCTACTCATGGATCATTACAACTTATCATAAAAATCAAATTCTGATGTGCAACGCTTACCACTTATCATTATCAAAATTTGATAAGTTTTTAAATTGATAAGTGAGTAAGATTTTTTTTACTTTTGGTGAAACGCTTATCACTTATCATTATCAAAAAAATTAACTTATGATAAGTTGATAAGTATGTGATAAGTAGTTGGTGCAATAGAGCCCCTGATCAAGGTCTATCTATAAGTCTGAAAATCGGATAAGTACTTTTCGAATTAATTAAGGCATTTTTGAATTATATAAGGCATCTCTCTCGCTCCATCGCTTTTCTTGAGTTAAGATGTCTAAAACTACTAACTGTCGACTAATTAGATCACTGAGATCGGGCCGATTCTTTAATACTAATACATTTTTCCTATCCTTAAATTTTGTTTTGTGATGTGCAAAAAGGGTGTACGATGAAACTCGATCTTCTTCTAATATGGGATTACTTGCTTAGGCTTAGGCGTACATCCTAATCAATCAAGCCTTTTATTTAGGTTAAGTAGGATTGGAGGAGTTTGTGAAGGGAGGAAGAACTGATTGGGCTTTCTGAGGTAAGTTCGGGAGACTGAACGGGGTTTCAGTTGTAGTCCTTACGTATAGATAATTTGTTATTTATTTGTTTAATTATAAAATTAGTTAGAATATTAATTTTCAATTTTCTTTATATACATTTATATTTAATTTTCAAATGTAATATATGTTCGTTTGCTAACTTATAAACTGATCTTCAATTTGTAATCCGTAAGCTATAGATATTATTTTAAGATTGTGTAACAAAACCATGACATGGCTACAGGCGAGCCATGTCAAAGCCCGTTAACAGACTCTTTGGGTGGTGATCCATGGGTAGTTTTTTTCAACCGGCCAGCTGTTCGTGATGTTGGGGGGTTCTTATTTTGGGCCACCAAAGAGCTTGATAAACTACCAGTTATATTAATTGAAATAATTGAACTAGCACGATTCACTACGTTTGATTGAAGTACTGAAACACATCTCCAACAATTGCAAACAAATTTAGCCAATCATTTTTTTAACAAAATAAACAAAAAAAAAACAATACCAATCAAAAATTGTACTTTTATAATTTTTATAATTTATTTATACAAAAAAAAACTCCTTTCCCAAACAAAAAAAATTATATCTAATACTAAATGTGTTCCTTAATTACTAATTGAGAGTAAATTATTACCAGACACGTTGCGGATCCGATCGGTGTCCCTTTTCCATAACCTCCAATTTTTGCATTTAATTTAAGCGTGCGCGGCTTCGTCTTGTGGAAATTCTTATCTTATCTCCTCTGGATTTGGTAGTACGCTGGAGCAATAAAAAAAAATGTATATTGACGTTTGCGTTTTCGTAGACCAACAATGGCGTGAAAAATTATTTTACTTTATTTGTATATTTTTTTATGTTCTTTTTTTTTTTTGGTTGTTGCGTTGTATTTTACTGAACGCCAAACCAATTATTATTTGATAATTTTTTTATTTTTTTATTATTAGATACATCAATAAACATGCGACTTAATTAATAATTAAAATTAATCATATTCTTAAATAATTTTTTTTTAATATTATTCTTGAAATTATTATCAATCAGTTTTTATTTTTATTTTTGTTATTATAGTACATTGTGTCATTAGGATTAAAAGTGATACTTTGTTTGACGAGCAATTATATTTGCATGCGAGGCGAAGCGCAGCGTAGCCGAGCAAAAGCAAAGATTGCGAGTTGAGAGACTTTTAATCCGAATAACACATACTATTTTTTCTCCAACGAAGAGTTCATGTCGTGGCGTTGTATATTACTAATTATACGAGTAAGTACAAATTATGTAATTAAAACTTCAAAATTGAAACTAATTTTGTTAAAATATTTTTTGAAGCTAAGGAGACCATGACTTGTTTGGTTTGACTATTGCATTGTATTTGACGCGTACAATAGTCAAACCAAACGAAAGTCATGATCTCCTTAGTTTCTCAAAATATTTCAACAAAATTAGTTTCAATTTTGAAGTTTTAATTACATAATTTGTACTTACTCGTATAATTAGTAATATACAACCGACACGACATGAACTCTTCGTTGGAGAAAAAATAGTATGTGTTATTCGAATTAAAAGTGACTTTGTTTGACTCGCAATCTTTGCTTTTGCTCGACTACGCATAATATTTTTCTCCTAGTATTAAAAGTACCTACTTTTACACCAAGGATTAAAAGTGTAGCTTAGCAACACACACATTTTTTAAAATAGTAAGAAAAAGGCCAACTTTAATACCCAAAAACAGTATTAAAACAAGAGGCTTTTAAGACGTTGGGAGAAAAAATTATTTTCTCACCACACACTCAAAATAGATCTGCTCGCGTGCACGGTTGGTTTCAATCCACTCACACTTTTTTTTTCCTGTCATATCCGCCATCTCCAATTCCATTTTGTTGTTTTTATATTTTATCCAATTTTGATACATAATAGCCCGATAACTAGACTGATTTCAAATAAAGAAAATGTAAAATAACCCATTGTTATAGTATAACCCACGCTGCTAGGGGCAACGTGAGTTATATTTTATATAACAAAATGTTGAGTAGTCATTGGAAAATTATTGGTAGATTTTATAATTTACGTCAAAGAAACACGTCACATAAATTTAAAGAACGGTCACTATGATAACATGTATTTCAAAATTCAATGCTACAGTGTGAAAACACAAAATGGAACTATTTCTTATTAATTTACGATTATTTACATTTATTTCAACAAAATTGGATAAAACGTTGTATGCCATTCGTGAGCAAAGAGATATTATCCACTCGGGATAATATCTCACTCGGTTATCGCCTCGTGGGACAAACTTATCCCTCATGGATAATATCTCGTTTTGCTCACTAGTACGTCCATAAATAACTATTATTTGTATTTTGTTTTGTTTATTTCCCCATATTCATTCTAGTACAAATATTTTTTCTTTACTACATATTTTGATTATAACAGGTTTTAGTTTATTTTACAGTGTAATATTTTTTTGAGTTATAGTACAGTAAGTCAACAAAAAAATTAAATTATACAGTTTATATAAAAAACAAATTGTCAATTTGGTTGCATATTTTTCTTCTATTTAGTAAGATTTTCGGACATGAAATACGTGAGGATTTTAATGTACTATGCTAAAGCATTAAAAAAAATTAATACAAGCGTTGCTACAATTGTTTGTCAAGTGGTGTGTAATCAGATATTTAGTGACTAATTAAGATTGAAAGAAGTTCTCCAGGAACCTTATTTGGCTGCTATTTAACGCATTCCAGACTGAATCAATGTTTACAATAATTTTATTAAGAAATATGGGTGGTTAATTAATTAGGTTAATTTTAGTTTTTAGAAGTATCGCTTATTTTAGGTTGCAAGTGATTGAAAGTGATTGAAAGCTGGCTTAATTTTAATTTAATTTTAAACTAATAAATATAAAAGTTTATAAATATGATGAATGGTGTTTTGCTATGCATGAGCCGTACTACTAACTATTGACCGACAAGGTGTTTATAATCATATTTACACAATAAATGTTCATCCATTTTTTTCGAAACCAGCCCCTTAGTGAAATATCACCTTTACTATATTTCGCTGCGTGGACTAACACTCTCGTATGTACCAATATTAATACTTTGCGGGAATTATTCTCCCATTTGCGATTTTTTTTAGCGAAATCTACGTCAAACAAATATACCCTCCTCCATGTTGTAAAACAGGAACGGACGAAAAGCAATTCGAAATTGAAATTTCAGCAAATAAAATAAAATATCGTTTCTCGTTTATGTTTACTGCTTAGCTAAAAGATTAACATCAGTTATTAACTCTGTACAAAAATAAGTTCATAGACTGAAATTTTTACAAAAAGTATTGTAATTTCCACTTCCACATATTTCCAATTGTCAATATAATTTTGTATAAACATCAAAAGGAAAATAAAAACTATTATTTTTTTAACAAAGCCGTCATAATAAAAATATAAAATAAACTTTTCATTTTAAAGTTAATAAAAAATTCAAAGAATCGTGAGAAAATGTCACAAATGTTCTCATTGGATTTCCATTTATAGATTTTCTTTTTTCCAGTAAATAGAACGAAAAAAAAAATTAAATTGATATATATATATATATATATTAAAATTGAATATGTGTTGCAAGGTTCTCAAAATGTTGTGTGAATGTATATGTATTTACAAAAATTGAGACACAC
This sequence comes from Tipula helvola, assembly GCA_963556165.1. Lineage (NCBI taxonomy): Eukaryota > Metazoa > Arthropoda > Insecta > Diptera > Tipulidae > Tipula > Tipula helvola. The sequence goes on along the minus strand of OY744483.1, from coordinate 218,095,020 downwards.
ATTACATGCGTCACAGAAAAATAAAATTATAGTAAAAGCAAAATACCATAGATCTATCAACCATTTGGTATACCAGCCGCAAAAAAGACGAACAAAACGGAAAATAAATGTAGCTTCAAGGCTTATGTATTCCTATTTTTCTTTGTACTTTAAATGGTTTTCCAATTTTAGAAAAATACGTTTTGTTCGGTAATGTTTTTGTCGTCGTCGTCGTCTCTTTAAAAATAACCAAAATGTTTTTCTTAGGGATTCAACCGAGCAAAGTGGAAAAAAGGATATATTAGGATAATGTACTTGAGCTTTATTTGATTGATTTGAATTTATATTTATGTATACATATAATCTACATAATATTTCGGTTTGGGCGGTATATTCGTTTTTCCAGTTTTTTCTTTTCTTGTGACATCATAATAAAAACGAAATATTCTAATTATCAATCAATCAATCAATCAATTTTCTTCGTCTTAATTATTTTGATTGCGTCGTAAATTTTTTTTGCTCTATTTATCTATTTATTAAATTATTAAATGTTTTCCCAAAAATAAAAAAATAAAATTTAACCATCTGGAGTTTATTGTAATAAATCCTTTCAATTTTAATTATTTGTCATAAATTTAATTTAATTTTGTCAACCAAATCAAACGAATAGAAAAGTTGAATTTTGGAATGAATATAACCGTTATTTTTAATTGACACCATTTGTCTTATGTGTGGCACTTGCAATATGTTTATTTATTTATTTTTTTTTTTTTATTTTTGGTTGGTACACACAAACCAATTCATTATAATTTTTGGATCATTTAAAACGAAACGAAATGCCATCCACATTTTTTTACTTTACTTTTTGTTTTCTTTCTTGATTATCTGAAATTAAAAACACATTGCCGTCGTATATTGCCTGCCGCGAGACTCGAATGAGAACTTTCTTCCATGAAAAGGGCATAAATCTTGTTTTTTTTTTTTTTTTTTTAAGTTAATCCAAACGAAACCGATTATGGGGGTCGAGAATTTTAAATATGTACATGACATGGGATCAAATACTCGTATATTCTACATATTTTAGTAATTTATATGTTTAAATGGTTTCCGACTCTCTCGTACATTCCGGTTAAACAGTCTCTTACAACATCAACACTAAAAAAACACACATTTATAATTCTAAAATCGCAACGATACAAACACAATTTTCAAATCTAATCTAAAAATCATAATAAGATAATCTTGAATAGATTTAAACCAAAAAAAACAACAGATTTCCCCCGTATCACCTTCATTCATTTTCTCAAGTGTAAAGTTAAGAAAAATAAAACGAACGAAAAAAAGTTAGATATGATTATCACTAACGTATGACACATGCTTAGAATATTTCTTGATAACATTTCTTTATAATTCGTTGAAACGTGATATAAATGACAAATAAAGTTTTCGATTTAAGCTTTTTGATTTTCCCATCCTCGCTTTTCTTTATACCATATCGTACAAGTACTATGACAGCTTTTATTTATATTCCCTTTATTACCTTTAAACGAGATATCAATGAAAATCTATTCGATTGAAAACAATTTTATACTTCCAATGGATGTGTGTGTGTATATATACCACGTAGATAGTTTGATTTGTTTAATGGTTTTTCGTATGTGTAGTGCACCAAAGAATTTGATAACGTTCTACAAAGTACCAGATATAAAAATGTAATGCAAACAATGGAATGACAACGAATAATAATTAAGTGCAAACAATACCCTAAATACGAACATTTTTTGTTGTTTTGTTAATAGAGGATGCATATTTGAATTTTTAGAGAATAGTGGTAAAATATTAGCACACACGCATACCCTTACTAAGTGAATAGGAATTCCAAACAATTGGATGAAAAACTAAACTAATCCAATTTTATGTTGTGTGTTCATGGCATTTTGAATACCAAAAAAAAAAAAACTATCAAACTGCTGAAACTATAAAATTTTAATCAAATATTTATGTTTTGTCTGGTTTTACATTATTGAACTGAATGATGGACATTTTTCATCTACCAATATTTCAATTTAGAAAATTAGAAACATTTTATCGTTTGTATTTGCCCATAAAATCTCTGTGTATTTGATTCAATTCAAATGAGATACATTGTCGTAATGATTGTGGTTCATATCATCATTATTAAGTCAGTGTGATGTCCGTAATAAACTATGGCATGAACGCTTTAAAAGCACTAGAACATTACCTTCTGCATTGCGATCTGCCAACTTCAGTATCAATTTCTTATTTTAAATACATATATCTCTTTGAGGTATCATACGGTTTGTCTGTTTCGTTTTGAAATCCACAGGGACATTGTTTGCACAATACTCAAACACTAATATAATATGTATCTAGAAAACGACACAAGCGATACAAACTCTAACTATTTTCCATATTTTTATTGACACGAAAAATATGATCGACAAACAAGATTAATATAATACGTCAATTACTCTAGAATCTATATACCCATCGGATGTCTATAAAATTACCAGTTGGGTATCACTTTCGACTTTTCGAGTGAAACGGTTGTTTCTTTCGCCTACGATGCAAGACATGCCGGATCGCTTCGTACATGGATATGTTCGGAAGATCGGGGTGGGGTTCCATATACATACATATTTAAATTTATAAGTATAATCATGGTATAATTTGTTTTTTTTAAGCATTTATTTGTAATAGAATGTAAATGAAAGGAAATGAAACATTAATTTTTTGCCGTTTTTTAACAGATTTTGATGAAATTCAGCATGTACGATGGAAATGGGATTCTAAAATAATTTTTGGACGAACTTCTGGAAAATGGCCAACTAGGAAGGAACTTGGTCATTTCTTATCCAATTTTGATGAAATTCAGCATGTACGATGGAAATGGGATTCTAAAATGATTTTTGGATAAAGTTCTTGAATATTTATTTATTTATTTCAGAAAAATTAATTAGGAACCATAATTTTAATCATAAATAACAAAAAAAACAAAATTAATTGTATTGTACATACGCTTAAGAACATAATATTAAAATAACACAAAAACAACTTAATTACTAAAATAACTGTTTTTTAATGATTGCCTGATATCCAATTTCGTCATGTTAAAGTCGTAAAAACTACTTAGTTCATTGCACTCAAAGATTCGTCATCCATATAATTGGTTCTGTGAGAATCTATTTTCAAGAGTGTGCGAGTTTGAAGATTTCTAGGTGGAACATACAACTTCAAGTTCAATAACAAGTACAAACTTGAAATGTGTCCATTAAGTAAATTGGAAATAAAAATAGTTCCAGCGTGCTGACGACGAATTTCAAGAGAAATAATTTGCAAGGATTTACATCTTTCAACATATGGAGGTAGATTCCTAATATTTTCCCACAACAGTAATCGGTGATGAAACCCACCCGTTTTCCTTGCATAAAAAGTTAGAAAAGATTTTTGTACCGACTCAATTCTATTTATGTGACCCCTATACCGGGGAGATCATACGTATGATGCATATTCGAGTGTGAGCGAACAAAAGAATGATACAGGCAAACAAAAACTCTAGAATCATTAAATTCTTTCATGGTACGTTTTAGGAATCCTAACATAGAGTTGGCTTTAGCACAGATTATGTCGGAATGATGATTAAATGAAAAGGTAGATAAAAATGTAACTCCAAAGTCCTTTATTTCATTAACTCATGTCAAGTTTTATTATTATTATTATTACTTGAGGGCCATGTGGGTGTTCAAGCCACCTCGCACTGAGACCTAAAAGATCTTTTGTGCATTAAGCCCTACTTAATTATCCGTCCAGTCAATATTCTGGCTCTTAATAACCCTGATAATACTGCCGACCGGTACGTGATACATACCATCTGGGCCATTTCTCTCCCTCCTAGATGATTACTGTAGGAAGTACTTCTACACGCGTTACATACTATCTGGGCTCATTGCTCTCCCTCCTAGATGTAATAACATTTACTTTGTAGCGTGTGAAAAAAAAACTCAACAAAATTCATAAATACAAGAAAACAACTGAAGCTTCTTTTACAAATGTATAATATTAAAGTTGATTTCTGAACCTTCCTCAACAACCGCAGTTAGTACAACAACCGGTAACAGGAAATCTTTAAAGAAAAATAAAAAAAATATTAGACCACGAAAACAATAATTTTTCGAAAAAAAAAATTAAAATTCCCAAGCATCCATGTTTGTGATGTCAATAATTTAAATTATTTGGTATTTTATTTGGGCGCCATGACATCCATCACACGCTCGAATGTGCACCAGCTTAGCTCTAGAACAATCCACCCTGGCGTAGGTTTATTTTTTTTGCTAAAGGAATTTATTTTATTTGGAAATAATAATAACAAGGAAAATACTATTTGGAAAAAAAAAATAAAAGGAAATAATTTCTTTGTCTTGTTGTTAACTTACCGGATAGAAGTTATCATTTCAAAAAAAATTGCTGACTTCCGAGTGGTTCCCACGTGCCTCGTTTCTCGACTCTTTAACCAAATAAAGAGAAAATTCAAACTGGATTTTGCGTGCTGCTTTTGTCGCACCGCACGCGGGTATCAATATCTGAGTTCCTAGTACATATGTACGTCGATCTTATTTGTAACCTCTCAAAAAAAAAATTAAATAAGGAAACAAAATTAAAATTTATTTATACTCAAGAAGAAAATCGATCTTGGTTTTTATATGCGGCTGTTTTATTTTATTTTGCTTCCAACAAAGCAGCTCCGATCGATCCCTCACACAAAAAAAAAACAAAGTTCTTTCTATCTAAATCCAACAAAAAAAATCCATCTCGTGGCTAAACGTGTTTATTCGCACGATTTAATTTTACGTATTTACATTTGTAATAACATGCTCTGGAGTTTTTCACTTTGGTTATAAATTACACAAAAAAAAAAAAATTTTAAACTCAAAAAAATATCTTTATTAACACTATTTGAGTGGAGTGGATTTTAACTTTCGTTTCACTAATAGTTTTTATTTTATAAATCCGCCTTTTTAGCGCGATATAAAAAAAAAAAAAAAAAACACAAACTTTAAAATTACAAAAAAAAAATGGTCTTTCTTCTCGAACCACTGACAGTATTTTCCTTTTTTTTCTTTTTTTTTTCCATCCAGCCACCCTACAACTACGTTCACGCCGTGCTTATATAGTCCAAAGCTTCTTCCCCCACCCATTTTTCGTTGAACAGTCACAAACAAAAACAAAGTATTATTTACGGGAGAGGCATCTGATGGAAATCTTCGCTCATTGTTGATTATTCTGTGCTAAATATGGCAAGTGGTGACTATAAAATGCGTTTACTTAGTCTATCGTATCATAGATGTCGCCCTAATGATCAAACAATTCAACCATATTTGGGAAACAATAAAATAATATTACAGTTGCGCATAACAAAAAAAAAAACCATTTATCGTTCAGAAATCAACCTATATAGAAAAAAAACACAACACTTTACAACTTCTGTTAGAAAAGCGGTAGCATTGGGGCTCAAGGACTTCGAGAGGGCAGACCCACTCCCGTGTATTCCTACCCGTGCCTCGTATACCGCTTTTATTTTACTCTTGCGAGTTGCTGTGAATAAAAAGTCGCATGTAGGTCACCGAGCAGGAAGGCTAAATAAAACGGGAGGGTGTCTGGTATCCAGAGTCCGCATATATGGACTGATTAACCTATCTGAGGTAAAATAAATTGGATCGGATAAACTATTATTAATTTTTACACGCTGAATCCGCCCAGTAGGGTATGACTCAAGCCATTTCCTCATATTATCATTAATACCGTGTAATTTTAATTTTTGCAGAACGATAAAGTGATGAATAGAGTCAAACGCCTTACTAAAGTCGGTATAAATAACATCAAGTTGAGCATTGCCTTAAACCACCTCTGTTGCACGTTTCGTAAATTTGATACAGAAGAACGTCCTCGGATAAAACCATGTTGCTCATCCACAATAAGTGACTTAAGACCAAAAAACATATAGTCACAAACAATCGACTCAAACAATTTAGGAATTGCCGACAATAATGAAATAGCTCGGTAGTTAGATACTTCACTTCGGTTTCCTGATTTAAATAACGGTACAATGTGAGACGATTACCAGACAACCGGAAAACCACCTTTCAGAAGTGAACTATTAAATAAAATCGACAAAGGCTGAGCCATTTCGTTACAGAATTGTTTAAGAAAATTTCAAGAAATACCATCTAGGCCACATCCTTCCTTAAAAAGATGGAGGGATTTAATGATATCATCTGGAGATATGTGAGGGATATATAAACAAGTGTTAGCACAACTGCCATCATCAGTTTCATACTCAACAATATCAGTTCGTTTATAAACATTTTGAAAAAAAATCGGGGTAGGCTGTGTCGTGTGTCTTTTACACGGCCGTAGGTGTTTTCCGTGATAACGTTTATAAGAGGTGCGAGAAATGGCACGATGTATGGGTTTGTTAAAATAAATTTCTTTATTATTAACATCATAAAATGAGAGTACAGTTATTGTTTGCAAACGATAAAGTACTGGGCGATGGTATGAGAAGTACGATATGAAGCGCAGGTTCTCAGCGGAGATGTGCCTGATGAATGTGAGTTACAGACAAGTGCCTCCCAAAGATGCCGAGGCTAGTGTGGTGGACACGCAGTCTAGGTCAAATATATATCAGAGTCCATAATCTATCAGATCAAGCATTCCCCCTTTATAGTGCTCTCTAGCATTGTGAATCGCCACTTTGTAGATCTAAATTTTAATTAAAATTTATGTGAAAATTAATTATTTTAATTTACAATCAATTCTGCCACAGTTTCTCTACGCACAAATTAGCACTAGAACTGCTCCGATCAGATGAGGCTTGATGGGTTCTCGCGCTACAGTGATCTCAAGCATTGTAAATCGCTATTTTGTAGTTTGTAATTTTAATTAAAATTTATGTGGAAATTAATTATTTTAATTAACAATAAGTTATCTGCCACAGTTTCTTTACGCACAAATTGACACCAGAATTACTCCGGTCAGATAAGTGATTCTCATGGTTGGTTGTAAATAGCTGTTTTGTACTTTGTAATTTTAATTAAAATTAATGTGAAGATTAATTATTTTGATTTAAAATAAATTATCTGCCACAGCATTATTAAGCACAAATTAATAACCGAATGTCTCCGATCTGACGAAGCATTCTCTTGCTATAGTGCTCTCAATCTCTATAAATCCCTATTTTGTAGTTTGAATTTTTAATTAAAATTTATGTGGAAATTAATTAATTTAACTTAAAACTAATTAGCTACCACTTGTTTTTTACGCAAAAATTGACACCATCAGCTCTCCGATCGGGTGAGCCGTTCTCTCGCTACACTGGTTCAAGCATTTAAATCGGCAGAAATCAGAGGTTTGCGGCGCGGGTTCCTGCGCCGCCCGATGACATCATTGCGATAATATTATTCGTGACACATAAACTCGAAGAACCAATCTAGCAATCATATCTTTAACCAGTAAAGAGCGTTGTGCGGTCCCTGGGACCGCTCTGCTTTTCAAAAAATCAAATTATCCCCATACTCCGATTAATTTTTTTCTGAAATTTTTGGTATCTTTCTAATCGAAATTTTTAGCATCGTTCGAATTGAATAAAAAATAATTAATATATAATTGCGGTTAGCTGGAACGCACCACTCTTTCTATGCAACTTTTTCCACAACGCACTTTACGGGTTAAATTAAAGGTAATGCTTATAGTTGATGAGTAATTGCCGCCGATCAAGGGCTAAGTTTCAGGTCAGTTTTCTGAACATGCGGTGTAAAACGTTATCACGTCAAAAACGAAGCAAATAAGTTCGCAATATCATCTGAATTATTCCCAGTTATATCATTGAACGACATTGTTGACGGAAACCCAAAAGTTTTTCTTTTCGAGTCAACGAAATTAATTTTAAGAATGATTTTGAATTTGATACCATATTATTTTGAACATTGGCAATAAAATTCTTGTACGAAAAGCACGAATCCCAGTCAACCGATTTGAAATCAGAAATCAGACTATCATTATCAGCACGCCTAAAATCAAAAAATTTAATTGAATTACAATAATTATTGATATTGAAATTAGATAACAAAAACTCCGATGTGTTTAAATTGATTTCCATCAGAAGTGAAAAGACTAGCAACGTCAAACGTCTTTTCACTTCTATTCCAATTAACATTTTGTCTCAGATAGTTTATACTTACTTAGATAGGGATGTTGCAGACGGGGGCCTACGCAATGACCTGAAGCTGATATTTGAAACTTGTATTAAACAAAATTATTTTTGCTGTGATAATAAGTATTTCAGATTCACTGATGGTATACCGATGGGCTCCCCTCTATAGCAGAAATTTTCATGAATTTCTTCGAACAAACGATTGTATCAAGGAACAATCCTTATTTCCGTCATGTGATTTTTTGTTACAGATATGCTGATGACATACTATGTCTATGGAATGGAACTGATAGGCTATTAACCTCTTTTCTTACTTGGTTAAATTCTCAATATCCCACCATTAATTTTACGGTAGAAAAAGAAGAAATTAAATCTATTAACTTTCTAGATATAACAATAACCAGAATTAATTCTTCATTAGAGTTCAAAATATATCGAAAACCCACGTATACAGACGCCATTATACCTAACTCTTCAAACCATCCCCATAATATTAAAATGTCAGCTTTCCACTAATTCTTAGATAGATTAATAAACATTCCTTTGACCAAATCCAATTATAACAAAGAGGTTAATATAATTTTAGAAATAGCAGCGAATAACGGTTATGCAGCTTAGACTATATTAAATCTATTAAACAGAAAACTGAAACATAAAGCTTTAGCTAACATTTATCCACCTGATAGCCCAATACCGAAAAATTGGCGCCGCTTAGAGTATATAGGAAAAACTAGTCAACGGATTAGTAACATCGTGACAGAATATACAGATATTAGCTTTGCTTTTTATAACAATAATTCAATTAAGAAACTGATTTTTAACAACAAAAAAAGAATTGATCGCCTTTCCAAGTCTGGCGTTTATAAGATCAATTGCAATGATTGTAGTTCCTCTTATATCGGACAGACTGGGCGCAATTTTGAAGTTAGAGTTAGAGAACATTTATCTGGTAGCCATGAATCATCCCTTTATAATCATTTAACATTAAAAAATCACACATCCAGTTTAAACAATTTAGAAATATTACATGTACAACCAAAAAGCAGACGTTTAGACAACTTAGAATCTTACGAAATCCGAAAAGCTATATTTCTTAACCAAAATATCCTCAACGAACAGAGAGAAATCGGTTTCTCACCAATTACCGACCCCTCATTGTTTTATTCCCATACTCATACCATTCCATAAAATGACTAATACGTCGGGTTATAATAAAACAAATATAAAAAAAAATAAAAAAAACAACAACATCTGGAATTTTGTTATTCGGCCGTTGACTAATCAATAATCATATACCAGGGTTTAACTCACCCCCTTTTAGTTTTTAATGTTTATTGCTCACACCATTTTTATTGTTTACCACGCCCACATTTTTTATCTGTATATTTTTGTTTTTTGTTTTTTCCAACTATATATATATAAACAACTACATTTTATTTTTACAGTTTAGTAGATACTCCTGATGATGGCCTAACAAGCCGAAATCGATCGAGTGATTTTTTAAACCTTTTGTAATTTTGCGAAATATTTAACAAGTGTTTTTAAAAAAATTTAAAAATGTGTGTATTAAGTGTGTTTCGCCAAGTGCCTACGGCAGAAAGTGTAAAAAGTAACCGATGTGAAGTTTCTAACAAAAAATAGCAAATAACAGAAAATATGTATGTGTTAGTAATTTTTACACTTAAAATCCAATAAGAATTTTAATTTTTGTATATTTTATTAAGATTGTTCCCTAAGCTATGTTAAAGTGAGGGAAATAAACGCACTTAGAAAAAAAGGAGTAAAGTATAGGGAGTCGCTTTGAACAGAAAGACAATAACAAATATGTACGTTTGGGTTTCCAACTTCATATCATGGTTTATCCCCATGTTGAATAATTTAATTCCGCCCATGACAGATTTCGTACATAAGTATATAATGGTGAAATAATAAAGTGTCAAACAGCAATTACAAGAGATAAATCTAAGTAGCGGAGTATACGGTCAGCTGGCGTAGAATAACATCAAACATATTTGAGCTCCCCAACTTCATATCATGGGGATAAAGTTGAATATTTTTATTCCGCCCATGACTGGTTTCGTGCATGTTTGTGAAACAATAAAGTGTCAAACAGTAATTACAAGAGATAAATCTAACTAAAGTCTCCCGAAATTTAGCCCTTAGTCGTGGGCAATTACATATCAATTATAAGCATTACCTTTAATTTAAAGAAATGATTGTTAAGGTTGGTTCTTCGGATTTATGCCTTATGCATAATATTATCGCAATGACGTCAACAGGCGGCAAAGGAACCCGCGCCGCGAACCTATGATTTCGATCTATTTAAATGCTTCAACCAGTGTAGCCAGAGAAGACCTCATCCGATCAGAGATCTGATGGTGTCAATTTTTGCGTAAAAAACCAGTAGTGGTTAATTTATGTTAAATTAAATTAATTATTCTCCACATAAATTTTAAATAACATAACAAAGTACAAAACAGCGAATTACAATCAACCATGAGAATCCCTTATCTGATCGAAGCAATTCTGGTGTCAATTTGTGCGTAAAGAAACTGTGGCAGATAACTTATTGTTAATTAAAATAATTAATCTCATCTAATTGACGCATTTTGTGAAGAATGGATAAATTTCAGATATTCATTATCTTCATTTGAAAATCTTATCAGCAACCGATAATTGCTCTTTTTGCTGCATTGGGTAAATTCCTCTTTACAATCTAGATAAATTGGGCCGCCTTTATAATTTGATGTGTGATCTCCATCAAAGTTGCTGCGTTTTCTCGCTGATGCTTCCATTTTATCTTTGTTGCACAACTTTGAGTTATGGAGTTCGCCACATATAATACTAGTGTGAATGGTTAATGTTTAATGCGACCAAAACGTGTTCGTGTGTAGCGCGACGTACGGTTAATTGTTAACGTCAATACAGAAACGTTTGAAAATTATCTGTCATGGGCGGAATTAAATTAATCAACTTTATCCCCATGATATGAAGTTGAGGAGCTCAAATATGTTTGATATTATTCTACGCCAGCTGACCGTATACTCCGCTGCTTAGAATTATCTCTTGTAATTGCTGTTTGACACTTCTTGGTTTCATCATTATAAATGCACGAAATCTGTTATGGTCGGAATTAAATTAATCAACTTTACCCCCTTAATATGAAGTTGGGGAGCTAAAAGATGTTTTATATACTCTTGGCCCAGCTGGCCATAGAAATGAAACTAAAATGTGAAATAAAAAATAAAAATCTTATTGGATTATTCGCCATATTTTTGTTAGAAACTTCACATCTGAAAATTCTTATTGGATTTGTATATGTATGTGTTTATTGTTTTTTGTTAGAAACTTCAGAGGCTCAAAAAGTACTTTTGATTTTAGTTAAACAGATTTCGTCGTTGAAATTTGATACAATATGCCGTATATGTATTGCCTGTTATTTATATCGCTGAGTGCTAGCATTGACCATGTGATATTTTACATACAAGGTCGAATGTCAAATTTTTCTATTTTTGTTCAAAAGATTACGTCATTGAAATTTTGTGCAACATGCCGTATATACATTACTTGCCATTTATATCGCTGACTCCTGAAATTGACCATGTGATTTTTTTCATACAAGGCCTATACGATAGAGATTCCAGAAACCATAATCGAATGTCAATCTTTTGATATTTGTTGAACAGATTTCGAGGTCGAAATTTGGTGCAACATGCTCATATATACATTGCCTGTTATTTATATCGCTGACCGCCAGGATTGACTATGTGATATTTTACATACAAGGCCTATACGATAGAGATTCCAGAAATCATAATCGAATGTCAATCTTTTGATTTTTGTTGAACAGATTTCATGGTTGAAATTTGCCTGTTATTTATATCGCTGACCCCTGGGATTGACCATGCGATATTTTTCGTACAAGGCCTATACGATAGAGATTCCAGAAACCATAGTCAAATGTCAATCTTTTGATTTTTGTTGAACATATTTCGTGGTTGAAATTTGATGTAAGGGACACACACACAATACTATGATAATCAAAAGAAGGAAATAAAAATCTTTAAAAAATAATAATATGTAATAAGATAACTAATAATAAATAATATGTAATAATAAATAATAATCAAATAAACAAAAAATTTGCGGTTTACAAAATATTCATTAACTCGATAATGAATATACATACGATGTCATCGTGGTACTGCTTAACGACTTACTGCAATCACTCGTGCACCCCAGAATTCAATAACAGTAATTTTGCCAATCAATTACATAATTTAACACGAGCATGGAACCGTATATTTGTTTACTGACGGTTTCGATATATGCCACAATTGCCAGATCCATTCGCCAATATCGTTTATATTTGGTTATGATATAATTTCATTGATACTTTAATTCACTGATTTTTTTGTGATTTCATTATACATATGTATTTGTGCGGTTATATATCGTCCCTCTAGTAATGAAACAGCGTATAAGAAAAATAGTAGTTTTAAAATAATTCGCAATTAAATGTTTTTTGAAAAAACTTTTTAAAATAAAATCTTTTATTTCATAGACAATTAAATTTTCTATAAAATAAAAGATTTTATTTCAAAATGTTTTTTCATTAAACATTTAAATGCGAATTATTTTAAAACTACTATTTTTCTTATACGCTGTTTCATTACTAGAGGGACGATATTATTATATTTATTGATGATAGCGTTTTCGTAACTTGCGTACGTTCATTCAGTAGTTTATTTTATATTTTTGTTTTTATTTTCACTGTTTATATATATTTTTATCTATGTTTATGGTCCATTAGTAGTGGAACAAGAAGAACAAAACACTATTGGTCTTTATTTTTGATGGACCAACGTGAAAAAAAATATACACGCCACAAAAAAAAACACAACCAAAATAATTTTGTACGAACAAGATTGGTTAGGTAAAAAAACATATGGGAAATCATTTTTTTTCCTAAGACAAATTTGTAAATGAAAACGTTGCAAATTCTTAATTATGATTTCTGGAATATTTTCATAAATGTTTGAATTTCAACATATATAAATCTCGTTTAAGTAAATCGTTTTCATTTTCTTGTAATAATTGATTTATTTAAACCAAAACATAAAAAAAAGTTCATAACAACTATTAACAACTATAACTATAACAACTATATATTTCTGCACTTAATATTTACTTAATACTAATATACCCTTCTTGTATGTTGCTGCTAAAGATATGTAGAACACTTTTGTATAAATATTTTGTAACATTTTTGCTGTTTTCATTGAAAAACTTGAAGCTAAAAAACACCGTTTTTACTATGGATTCCTATGGAAATCAGTGAAAAGTTATACCACTAAAAAGGCTTCTAAAAAATACGTCATAATGATTATGGCTCTATACTCTAGAAGGCTCTGATATTAGTCGAGGCAATGAAGCACTAAAAAGGCCAAAAGTTCGGAATTTTTTTTCCATAAGTCAGATCGGAATGCGGTTTTTTGCATTCGCTTCCAAAAATTATTTGTAAAAAATGTACCTACTTTGTACCTATGACAAATCGGAAATTGCATTGCTGCAGCCAAAAATGCATTCAAAAAATGCAATTTTTGAGACGCCTTTTCGAAGATTTCAAAACTTTGTAAATAAGAGTCAGAACTGGCCCAAATCGGGTACTCGGGTGTTTTCGAGGTCGCTCATCACGATTATGATGTTCAAATTGACCCCCCGAAAACCTGGAGCTCAGGAACGCCGATGAACGTCATCTCCGTGGGACTCTACCACAAATCACACGGGGAAGGAGAGAAATTCAGCGCCCGGGGGTTTCTTGGGTCGCTGAATTCAAATATGCCATCGTCGAACACTCCCCGGACACCTGGTGCGCCCGAACCTGCATGTGGACGTCATCTCCGATAATTTTCCTGACAAGATTGACAAAAACAACCCGAAAATCGTTGTGGGGGCATTTTTTGGGGCGCTTAATCCAAATTTCACATCGAAAACGATCCCCTGTACACGACCCCCCGTACACTCGAAAAAGACGAACCGAAAATCGATATGTGGGATTTTTTGGGGCGCTGAATCCGAATTCCTCGTCGACAACGACCCCCCGAACAGCTGGTGCAACGTCTTCTCCGTGTGGCTCTCCCAAAATATATATAAAAAGATATATAATAATATATATATACAAAAATATATATGGCACATTCTCTGTAAAATCGGCCACCCCCCCTGCACATTTCATTTTTGAGATAAATACATTTTTTTGGGCTTACAATTTTGCTTAGAATGTCTACTATTTAATACCATACGGCGTTTTTATGGCGTTCTTGGATTTTCAAAATGGCGGACCATATCGGCTAAGTAAGCCGTTAATTTTTAATAAAATTGATAAAAAAACGTAAATTTAACTCTGTTAATTTACTCAAAAGTGTTTTTGGTGCCATAGATAGATTACACATTTTTTATTATTTTTTGATAATTCCAAGATGGCCGCCATAAAAGTCAATTTTTCAACGCCCAAAATATATATATATATATATTTTATATATTCATATATATTTTTTATATATAATGGGGGCATTCCTTGTCAAATCGGCCACCCCCCCCCCCCCCCGCACATTTCATTTTTTGAGATAAATAAACTTTTTTGGGCTTAAAATTTTGCTTAGAATGTCTACTTTTTAATGCAGTATGGTGATTTTATGGCGTCCTTGAATTTTCAAAATGGCGGACCATACCTGCTAAGGAAGTCTTTAATTTTTAAAAAAACTTATATAAAAACGTAATTTTAACTCTGTTACTTTACTCAAAAGTGTTTTTGGTGTCATAGATCCAACATTTTTTATTAATTTTTTACAATTCCAAGATGGTGGATCCAAGATGGCCGCCAAAATTGGCAAATTTTCCGACGTTCATAAAGATGTTTAGAAACATGTCCTAGAAGGTTTTCGGGGTCGCTGATCATGAATTTGAGGTTAGAATTTTAATATTCAAGATGGCGGGCCCAAGATGGTGGTCGAATATGGCCGAAAAAAGGCTAATTTTTCGACGTTCATAGAAATCAATAGAAACTCGGTGTAGGGGGTTTTCGAGGTCGATGATCATTAATTTAGGGCCAGAATTTGAAAATTAAAGACAGCGGACCCAAGATGGCCGCTAAAAATGTTAACTTTTCAACGTTCATGAAAATCGATAGAAGCATTATCTAGGGGGTTTTCGGGGTCGCTGATCACGAATCTGAGGTCAACATTTAAAAATTCTCTCTAAAAAGTACCAGATTCTCGTTAAAAAGTGTTAGTTTTAGATAGATTTTCAACAAATGTCTAAAAATAACACTTTCTATCGAGAATCTGGTACTTTTTTGAAAGAATTTTTAAATTTTGACTTCAAATTCGTCATCAGCGACCCCGAAAACCCCCTAGACTATGTTTTTATCGATTTTCATAAACGTAGAAAAATTGACCTTTTATGGCGGCCATCTTGGGTCCGCCGCCTTGAATTTTCAAATTTTGACTCTAAATTAATGATCACCGACCCCGAAAACCCCTACACCGAGTTTTTATTGATTTCTATAAACGTCGAAAAATTAGCCTTCTTTCGGCCATATTTGACCACCATCTTGTGTCCGCCATCTTGAATATTAAAATTCTGACCTCAAATTCATGATCAGCGACCCTGAAAACCTTCTAGGACATGTTTCTAACGATCTTTATGAACGTCGAAAAATTTGCCAATTTTGGCGGCCATCTTGGATCCACCATCTTGGAATTGTAAACAATTAATAAAAAATGTGGAATCTATGACACCAAAAACACTTTTGAGTAAATTAACAGAGTTAAAATTCCGTGTTTATAAATCAATTTTATTAAAAATTGAATACTTCCTTAGCAGGTATGGTCCGCCATTTTGAAAATTCAAGGACGCCATAAAATCGCCATACGGCGGCATTAAATAGAGGACATTCTAAGCAAAATTTTAAACCCCAAAAAGTTTATTTATCTCAAAACATGAAATGTGCAGGGGGGGGGGGGGGTGGTCGATTTGACAGAGAATGCCCCATATATATATATATATATATATATATATATATATATATATATATATATATATATATATATATATATATATATATATATATATATATATATATATATATATATATATATATAAAAATGATTATAAAACACGAAATGAATATCCAAAGTTAACCGCGTCAAACAGTAATTTTCTTTACATTAAGGATAATTTTAGGACGGTTAAGTTAGGACAAATTTCAAAAAATTGATTTTTGATAATATTTGTCGATTTTTGAATAATAAATCCAATCCATCTGGAAATTTTAAAATGTTTGCAAAAAAATATTTTGTAAAAATCATTTTCAAAATTTCTTGACATAGAAATATATTCGTTTCAGTTAGAATGAAATCCAATTATCGTACATAACTATGTGTATTTCATGTTGCAAACTTTGCATGTTTTATGTTTCTGAATTTACAAATCTTGTATTCCAGTATTATAATTTTTTTCATCCTTAATTCAATGGCAAATATGAAATGAATTTTGATAATCTGGTTGTTATTTCGATTTTCTTTTTCACAATTCTTGTACAATGAGGACGTCTAAGAGGGGACAATAAATCTTTTCTTATTCATTACAATTTTTTGTCGTTTATTTCAGCTTCTTTTTCTTGTTCTTTTATAAAATTTTCTTATATACATTTTCCGTACGTATGTACATAGTTTTTATCGATACATTTTTTAAGTATTCGTATTTTGTTTCTTTCTCATAAACGTCTCTTCATCCCGCATGTAGCTTATAATATACATATTATATTCCCAAAATACGACAAGATACACAGAAAGGATATAATTTTTTTTCCTTTTTATTATTAAAATTTTGAAACTGTTTTGTCATCATTTTGTAATACATCAAAATAGATCTTTCGTTTTTCTCTTTTCGTTGGAAAAAATGGAAAATTAAAATGTTGGAAAATGTAAAATGATTTGCAAACGGATTTATGATTTATGTATTATGTTACTATTGGAATACCTGAATCGAAATTCAATCAGTTTATCAGCCTTCTCAAGTACTTTATGTCTTGTAATTACCATGGTACCAAACGTAATAATTGCGAAAAGACAAATCAAAATTAGATTAGGTACTTCGACGAATACGGCTTCTTATAGCTATATACATATATATTTTTACTATACACTCACTTTTAATATACTTATGTTCTCGAGGGCTGCTTTTATTTTTTATTGTTGGAATTATACAACCCGAAATAGAAAATTTAATAAAAAAACCAAATCTTCTTGTTTTGTTAAGTCAAGTTGAATTTATTAAATTTTTATTAAATTTCTTTTTTTGTGTAACGAATACACGATACGATAAACAATATTTGCCGCCGCGATCCAAATATTTAAAGGAAAAACCACTGAAGATTTGCGAGAAGAAAAATTAACGGTATTGATTGAAACATTATCAAAGGATTTAGATATTTAATATAAAATGTAAATTTTTAATATCTAGTTTTCTTGCTTGCGTTGATATTAATCAAGTTCAATTTATATTTGTGTTTGTGGTACATATTAAAATAAGGAGAAAAGAAACGGTAAATTTCAAACTAAGTACAAATATAACATCTGTTACTCAATAAAAATGTTTATAAGTCATCCCTTAAGGAGAAGAAATGAAGAAATTTGGATATCTGAATTATTTTTGATTATCAATTTGAAATATTTTGGATGTTGCCAACCACTTACTTTAATAAATGTATGGGTTAAATGTTTTCAATATAAAAACTCCAAATATTAAAATAAAAATTTGTTGTAGCCTCCTGGTCCTGACTAGAAACAAGCGTTACAATTGAGATAACTGAACATTTTGATATTCCATCTAAATCCATAGACTATATACTCGTATATGGTGAAAAATTCATGAAATCATATATTTAACATATGGGACCGGAAGTCATGTTTTAATTTTGTGATTTTCATATTATGAATTTGTAGTACATACTGGGTAAAAAAAATGTTTTGTAGAACACGATTTTTGCTGTTGTTGCAAAAGATACAGTTGGTCAAAATTTGAGAATTTGTTAAAAATGGTAATGCATTTATGCAATTATAACAAAACGTATTTATCCGAAAAATATAAAATGGGGCTTATTTGAGACAATAAGGATTAAGAAAGTATTAGAAAATAATACCATTTGAATGGCCGGGCAACTCAAATTTGTGTAGGTTTCCCAAGGAACGTTGATAATGAACTGTATGTAACATATTCGCCGAACAGGTCCAGCAACAGCAACACAATCAAATAAAAGAATACTTCAATATTTCACGTTCTAAAACGTATGTATCACTAAATTTATTATTTTTTATTTGTTTCACACGGTGTTTTCATTCGTAAAGATTCAATCGTAATAATTCTAAAAAATTATTGGAATAATAATGACATGTCAATAATTTAATATTTTTGATGTGAAAACATCTTTAGCGGCAGGAGTAAGTAAAAAATTGTATAGAAATCGGGTTACGGAAACAAAAGTGCCGAACAAAAAATATTGCATGTATGTGTGAATCTCGTGTGGAGCTGCTAGTCTCCCATTGGGCGCGTCCCCAGGTGGCGGATAGGGGAAAACCCTAACCGACTTGTCGGAGGGTAAATGGGAAATAAAATACCATTCGTGGACCAAAACTAGCTAGGGGTGGTTCCCTGAATATAATAACCAATATGGGGGACTCTAATGGAGAAAACCTTACGGCGCAGGGAAACGGATACCCAGTGCCGGCGACTTTGAGGGGTGAGCAAGCGGACTCCCAGTCGTCGTTTTCCAATGACCGCAATACTTCAGAGGTGATAAGTTCTGTAAATCCATTTGGAAGAAGTTCCATAGTGCCACGATCACCAGCAAGACTCTATGCAATGCATAAGTCCGAGTAAGTTATTACCCCAAGTGGTACTCCAGTCAGTCGACTGGACAATACATCCGGGGGGGATCCATCCTCTTCGAAGGCTGGCCCTATGGATTTTGAGGAGGGCCAAACACTCCATGAAAGAAGTGATGCCAGCGGAAATTTTACAATGCGAGCAGTAGAATTCAGTGAAAGAACTGTTGACCTAGAAAAGGAAAATATGGATCTCTTTGAGAGGCTACAGAAGATGGAGCAATCATTTGCCAAGCTAAGCGAAGAAATTGAGTATCTAAAGCGAGAAAATGAACTTCTAAAAATGAATCGGGATGCTAAAGAACAAAGCGAATTAGAGAGTATTGAACCAAAGAAAGTCAACTATCTCACTGATGAGGATGAATTAGAAAGGGAGACGAACTGGATCCTAAAGAAAAAAAAAAAATTCCAGGAAGGGTAAGAAAAGAAAAGCTGAATCGTCACCTGAGGTTGAACAACTAAATGTTAGTGGAACTACAAGTACCGAACCGGAAGTTGTCCAACCTGAGGCCAATCAACCGAAAGGTAGTAAATCTACCAAGAACATTGCACCAAAACTGGTGCAACCGAAAGAAAAACCCCCCCCCCCCACCAATAAGTATCGTGGGAGTAACCAGTTACCCAATAATTCAGTCACTGATGAAATCGGTTACTTACAAAGAATATAAGGTAACAGCGCTAAACAATGACGTTTGGAAAATTAATACTCTGGACTCAGAAACCTATAGAACATTATCTATGAAGCTGAATGCTGAAAAGTATCAGTGGTTTACCTATGAGGACAAACAGGCTCGACCGATAAAAGTTATGGCAAGAGGTTTGCATCACACTTGCTCAAGCGAAGAAATAATGGAAGACTTAAAAAATAAAGGTCTTAAAATACTAGATGCTGTGAATATGATTAAAAAAGAGAGAATAGAAAACCAAGAAGGAAACCCAACTTTCAATAAAAGAGGACTCTGTAGAGACTACACGCATACCACAATGCAAGAAATGTCAGGGATTTAATCACACCCAAAAATATTGCAGCCGGGATCCGAGATGTGTAAAATGCTCAGGTAAACATTTTACCCAGGCATGTACAATAGGGAGAGATGTACCAGCTAAGTGTATAAATTGTAAAGGCCAACATCCGGCCAATTATCGAGGCTGTGAGGTTGCTAAACACCTACAAAAATTAAGAGATAAATCACGAAATCAATCGCAAAACCATGAAATTCGAAGGATTCAACCATCAAATCAGATGGATCAAAATCCACAACCAAGCAACGCAGGGCAAAGAAGAACATTTGCTCAGGTAGTGAAAGGCTCGGGTTCAACCAAATATATGGGCTCTGAAAATAATCGAATTATGGAAAACATTATGAACAGCATCGAAGCTATTACAAAGCGGCTAGATGACCAAAGTAACCTGAACAACATGATATTTGATCAACTGAAGAAAATGCAACTCCCACAACGCAATCCGATAAAAAATGTTAAGTAAGAACACAACTTTCAGAATAGCAATCTGGAATGCGAATGGACTTATGCAACATATTCCAGAAATAGAAATATTTTTAAATACAGAAAAAATCGACATTTTTCTAATATCCGAAAGCCATTTTGTTAAATCTTCGTTTGTTAAAATCCGGGGTTATAACTTATATCATTCCATTCATCCAGCAGAAAGAGCAAGAGGTGGTTCAGCATTACTAATAAAAGAAAATATAAAACACCATGTAGAAACAGAAATCGAAGAAGAAACAATGCAAGTCACCACTGTTAGGATTCACATTAAACACAGACAGCTTACTGTCTCCGCAATATACTGTCCTCCCCGGCATAACTTGAAAAGGGAGGACTACATTAAACTATTTAAATCATTAGGACGTGATTTTATTATTGGAGGAGACTTTAATGCAAAAAGCACCTATTGGGGATCTAGACTTACGACGTCAAAGGGTAAAGAATTGTTTCAAGCAGCCCAGACATCAAAATGTGAATTTTACTCTGGTGGTTCCCCAACATACTGGCCCAGTGACGAAGCTAAGATACCGGTCCTAATCGACTTTTATGTAGCAAGAGGTATATCTCAGAACTATATTCACATTGAAAACAGCAATTCTCTAGTCTCGGATCACTCACCGGTTATCATGACAGTCAGTGAAACTGTAATTCAAAGGGAAAGTGCACCCAGATTAACAAATTCAAAAACAAACTGGGATCTCTTTCGTGAAATAATGGAGGACAAAATCAATCTCCAGGTACCGATAAGAAATTCTCGACAGTTGGAAGACGAATTGAAGCAACTCAATGAAATAATTCACTATGCTGCATTGGCAAGCACTCCCATTTTACAAAATAAGAAGACGCTTAACATATCCTACCCAATGGAAGTTAGAGAGTTGGTAAGAGAAAAACGACGAGCTCGTAAAACCTGGCAAATTAATCGAACACCGGAGAACAAAATAATTCTTAACAATTTATGTAACAGCCTCAAATCCCTTCTTAAAGAAGTTAAAAATGAATCAATCAACAGATATCTAGTTAGCCTAACTGATGAAAAAAATTCTGATTACTCACTGTGGAAGGCGACGAAGGGACTCAAAAGACCCAAAATGCAAGTGCCTCCACTTAAAAAGGATGATGGAACCTGGGCAAGAGGCCACAAAGAGAAGGCTGATCTATTTGCGGAGTATCTCCAGGAAACCTTCCAACCACTACCAAGACAAACTGCCAATGAAAATATAATATCTATTCACAAGCTGGATGAGTTTGAAATACGGCCAGTAACTCTCAAAGAATTAAAAGAAGAAGTGAAAAGTAACATGAATGTTAAAAAAGCCCCAGGATATGATTTGATTACTTGCCAAATTATCAAAGCTCTACCTAACAAAGGATTTCGTAAGCTACTACACATAATCAATGCGAGCTTTCGGTTAAAATATGTTCCGAATCAATGGAAAGTAGCAGAAGTAATCATGATACCAAAACCTGAAAAACCACCTAACGATAAAAAATCATACAGGCCAATTTCTCTGCTGCCAATCATGTCAAAACTCTTTGAAAAATTATTACTAAAGAGACTTAAACCAATAATTGAGGACCGACAACTAATTCCTCCACATCAATTTGGATTCAGAGAAAAGCATTCTACAATTGAACAGGTCCATAGAATCACCAACATAATTGAAAGAACGTTAGAACGTAAAAAAGTATGCTCAAGCATATTCCTGGACGTCGCGCAAGCATTCGATAAAGTCTGGCACAGTGGTCTGGAATACAAGCTGCATAGAGATCTACCGAGACAATTCTATGCCATACTAAGATCTTATTTATCCGATAGACACTTTCGAGTGAAATATGAGGATGAATACTCTGAGCTAAAGAAAATCTCTGCCGGTGTCCCGCAGGGGAGTGTCTTAGGACCAATCCTGTATTTACTATATACAAGGGACATACCAACCACAAATGAAGGAACCATAGCCACCTTTGCAGATGACACAGCAATTATGGCAGTTGGAAATAATGTCGCTGATGCAACGAGCAAACTCCAGAGGATGACCAATGCGGTTTGTAACTGGACAAAGCGTTGGCGAATCAAACTTAATGAGACAAAATCCACGCATATTAACTTTACTTATCAAAAGGCTTACCACCTACCTATAGAAATTAACTCGCGACTCGTGCCATATGCAAATATAGCTAAATACCTTGGCATGACCCTCGATGCCAAGCTTAAGTGGAGAGAGCATGTCAAAAAGAAAAAAGAAGAACTTAACATAAAGTTCAGAAAAATGTATTGGCTCATAGGTAGAGGCTCTGAGCTTACAATTCACAATAAGCTGCTGCTATATCGGCAAATTTTGAAGCCGATATGAAACTACGGTATACAACTCTGGGGATGTACCAAGCAAACAAACGCCAAAATGATACAGACGTTTCAAAACAAGGTTCTTCGTAGCATCGTCAATGCTCCATGGTACGCAAGAAATGAAGACCTTCACAGGGACCTACGGATGGAATACATCAAAGAGGAAATAAAAATTCATGCCGCAAAGCACGAAATAAGGCTCCAGGAACATGGAAACCCCTATATTCGCCATATGATAGATAACCCTGTCGTTGAAAGAAGACTCCAAAGAACGAGGCCACTTGACCTAGTGAACTTACCAAACTAAAATTAGTAAATAGGTTTAATTGATTATGGGGCTAACCAGTGGGTTACACCCCAACAAACGTGAATTTTACTAGATATATAAAAATTTGTATTTGAAAGAAAAATTGCTAGATGAGCGCAGTCTCAGTCGTAATAAAATAAAATGAAAAAAAAAAAAAAAAATGTATGTGTGAATATCGACAACAACACAAAATAAATAAAACGTAAAATCAACGCAAAATCTACGCATACACATACAATATACAACATCATCCGGCATTTCAAAGACGAATACAAAATAAATTTTAAAAAAACCGCCTACTTTAATTTATTTTGTTGTGAAAATATCTGCTATATATGGCCGCATCAGCAAGTGACTACAAACGAGCACAAGGACCACAAATTATGCTTGTTGCTTGTGTAGTGTAAGTAACTCAAAACAATTAAATGGAATTCGGAAGCGAGCTGTGGAAATTGCACATATACATTGATACATAAACAAATAATAATTATGTCTTTGCAATTGCAACGATTTTACGGTCAACATTGCGCCCAAATAGAACCGCTCTATTTAATTTATTTTAAACTGATCAGTAATAAAGCGATGCGATTTTGCTTTGTTCAGCGAGTTTGCCGTGACCATTTACTAAAATCTTGAATAAGATTGCCGTGCGTGAGTAATGGGATATTTTAAAGCGTACTTGGCAGGTTTAGGTGATTAACTTAACAGAATTGTACTTTTCTCAGGCTCAATTAATGTCAGTTATGTTCGTCCTCCAAATTCAAAATAGAATAAGTTATTGACTTTTTGAAACAAAAATGTAACTTAGTTTAAATACTGAGCGAACAACAGTCGTCTTTATGCAAGGGTTTCTCAACCTAAACGAAATAACTTGAAATGATTCAGAGATATGTATACATAAAAGTTTTCACATAAATATTTTGCGAGTTGAGGGTGAACTCGCTCATTGTTTTTTTTTTTGTATACAATGCACTGTAATGCCTCAATTCCATTGTGAAAAATTGACTGAGCTGACTTGAAGTTGGAAAAGACAAAAAAAATAATCCATCAGAGTGACCATGATTCAATGAATCCCAGGTTAGCTCGATTTTTCAAACCACGTGTTCGTGGATTAATATTTTCGGATAAATATATAAGTTATTCCTTTTTTACTTTTCGTTTTTTATTTGTTGTTGTAATTTATATGTAAAAGAATTGGGTGACGTCAAAAAAAAATGGCCATTTGTTTACATATTTCGAGCTAACCTGGGTTTTTATTGAATCATGAGAGTGACAAAGACAAAGTATTTTGTTATGGGTTTTTTTATAGCAAAATTTGATGGACACATTTTGACAGCAAACAAAAACATAACCAAAAATTATTAAACAAAATTAGGTATTAGTGTTAACTCGATTATTTTCACGTTTCAACATAATCTAAAAAATTAATTATTATTATTACTCATATCAGAATTATCTTAAAATAAAAAATCTTTCCCATAAAAGTGCCATACTACATATTAAAATTAATAATGTGTGCGAGAAATATTTTTCATCGGTACACAATAATGTGCTTGTATTAGTTGGACTGCCATAAAATGTTCTCGATTTAAACTTTTTTTAAATTTTGATAACAGTCCACTAACACAGACACGCCTTTTCTGTAAGTAAAATTTTGATTGACTCCTTTGGGCATCTCGTTCACTCAACCACCGGTTTTATATTTTTATCTCAAGTTATTTTGACTGACAAACTTTGTTTCACAATGGAATTGAGGCTTAAACAATTCGTGAAGATAATTGTACCACTAAACAATAACATTGGATTGGAGAAATAAATGAATATAAAATGAACTTAAAGCTAAATAAGTAAGCATTAAATGAATTGTAAATTTGAAGTACACATAATAATTTCCAAATTTCCTTTCTTTCAGATTACAGATTTATGATCAGGATTTTCAGGTGTCATCTCCAAAGATGCCGCGGACTTTGAATCGTCCGATTCAATAGGGAGAATCCACAGTTTGTTGATTGGCCGCTTTAGTATGCCCGATTTAGTTTTTAGTGTGACAACACGTACAACATTGTCTTTCCCTGAGTGTTGTTTCATGATTTTTCTTAGGTTCCAATGCGTTGAAGGAATATCGCCTTCTTTAATAATGACAATATCACCTATTCTTATGTTTTCTTTAGTTGTATGCGAGTTAACTCGCTGTTGAAATGACGTCAGATACTCGGCGTGCCATCGTTTAGAAAATTGCTGTGCTATACGTTGGACGTTTTGCTGTGATCTCTCGTTGTAATTCGACTGTACATCAGGTACACTTGCTTCGGGAATTTTTGCGTTGGATTGTCCAATTAAAAAATGCGATGTTGTTAACACGTCTAAATCATCTTACGATAATACACACAACGGTTCGCAATTTAATATCGTCTCAACCTCTGCGAACAAGGTGGTCATTTCTTCCATGGTGATTATGCGCCGATTATCCTCTTGAGACGAAATTTCATCGATTTGATTGCGCTTTCCCACAATCCACCGAAACTGGGAGCGCTTTGAGGATTGAAAAGCCAAGTAATAAAATTTCTGGAAAAGAATTGAGAACATTCATTAGGCTCTTCTATCAATCAATTTATTGAAATTCTGTTGTAGAAGCTTATTGGCACCAAAGAAATTGGTGTCATTGTCTAAATGTATGTCGGTGCTGGTACCCTTTCTCGTGACGAACCGATTTAGTGCGGCCAAAACTGCATGACTTGAAACGAAAATCCCTTTCAATTCATATGGTTGAGTTTTGTGCGTGTCGCGAAGAGGCAAACCATTAATTTTCCCACTAAGTACCGCAAATGAGATGAAGGGGAATATTATGATAATGTTGCGTTATTTTCGTGTATATTCTGCGAAATTCCAATCATTAATCATTTATAGTTTGTTTGGAAATTGCGTAAGCTCGTACAAAGAACTCATAACTTAAATTCTGTTGTGAATTTATTTATGATTAAAAACCTTTAAAAAAACGTAGTATTAACAACATCTTAACTTATATCTTAACATTCAATCTTTCCGTTCTTTTCCAAAAGGTATGTAAAAGATATATAATAAAAAATGCGTTTTAGTATGATTTCCTTATATTAAAATCAGAAGGAATACTCAAAAAGTATTATTCAATACTATTTACTGTACCACTCAACTTTTTTTGGTGAAAAGAACGGAAAAACATGAAAAAGATTAACTGGGCGCGGCACTCACTTATCAAAATTAAGTTGCACCAATTCGCGAAATGATAAATGATGTAATATTTGGATAAGCGATAAGTTTGAGGTTTTTGATAAGTTTTTCGTAGTTCTGTTGCACCAAAAGTTTTAACTTATCAATAATCGAATACATTTAATGATAATTATCCAAAATAGCAATAAGAAAAATTTCACTACTCAAATAAATTGATAAGAGCTACAAATTGTAGTGGCATGACGGAAGTCTGTTAAAATCGTTTTTTTTTCCCCTATTGTGTGTGGCCAATTAAAATGGAACTTATTTATTTCTTGACCGATTATGATGAAATTTGACGTGAGCGATGGAATTGGGATTCTAAGGTGATTTCTGGATAAAGTTCTGGAATGTGGCCAACCACAGTGGAACTTCCCTATTTCTCAATAGATTATTATGAAATTTGACATGGGCGGTAGAAATGGGATTCTTAAATGATTTTCTGAGGAAGTTCTGGAATATGGCCAATTAGGAAGGAACTTGGCCATTTCTTATCCGAATTTGATGAAATTGAGCATGCACGATGGAAATGGGATTCTTAAATGATTTTTAGTGGAAGTTCTGGAATATGGCCAACTAGGGAGGAACTTGGCCATTTCTTATCCGAATTTGGTGAAATTGAGCATGCACGATGGAAATGGGATTCTTAAATGATTTTTAGAAGAATTTCTGGAATATGGCCAATTAGGAAGGAACTTGGCCATTTCTTATCCGAATTTGATGAAATTGAGCATGCAAGATGGAAATGGGATTCTTAAATTATTTTTAGGGGAAGTTCTGGAATATGGCCAATTAGGAAGGAACTTGGCCATTTCTTATCAGAATTTGATGAAATTGAGCATGCACGATGGAAATGGGATTCTTAAATGATTTTTAGAGGAAGTTCTGGAATATGGCCAATTAGGATCCCATTCACTCGCAAAGAATATTACAGGCAGTTTTATTTGTCAAGGGCACCTTCATTTTTTAAACTTATTCCAGCAATAATCCAAAACGAACAATCATTAAAACGATTTTGTATTTTGTTAAAAGAATGGCTTTTACTGCAGCCTGATATTGAAAATTGGTTTCAGGTTACTGAATGATTTGTATATTATACTTAACTTCTTATACATATGTTACTCTGTTTATTATTTAATTATTTTTTTTCAGTTTTAATTGTACATTTGTATTTGGTAGCAAACATTATATTTTTTTTATTGTTTATTCCTCTTCATTATAAATGTGTTTGGTTAATCTTATTATATTGATGGTGATTCATTATAGACTAGTCTTGTCTCCGAATTACCTACCTCTATTCTTCATAATTCGCATTGTGTATTGAAATATTTATATTTACTTTAGTTGTGCAAATGTGCAATCTTCAGATTTTGTTACTGAAATATTTTGAAACTTATTTTATTTTAGTTTATATTGTTTTATTGATATTTATGTATTTATGTTTAATATATTGAAAAATTGTAAATTATGTTGAATAAAGTGAAAAAAAAAAAAAAAAAAAAAAAAAAAAAAAAAAAAGGAAGGAACTTGGCCATTTCTTATCCGAATTTGATGAAATTGAGCATGCACGATGGAAATGGGATTCTTAAATGATTTTTAGAGGAAGTTCTGGAATATGGCCAATTAGGAAGGAACTTGGCCATTTCTTATCAGAATTTGATGAAATTGAGCATGCACGATGAAAATGGGATTCTTAAAAGATTTTTAGAGGAAGTTCTGAAATATGGCCAATTAGGAAGGAACTTGGCCATTTCTTATCAGAATTTGATGAAATTGAGCATGCACGATGGAAATGGGATTCTTAAAAGATTTTTAGAGGAAGTTCTGGAATATGGCCAATTAGGAAGGAACTTGGCCATTTCTTATCAGAATATGACGAAATTGAGCATGCACGATGGAAATGGGATTCTTAAATGATTTTCTGAGGAAGTTCTGGAATATGGCCAATTAGGAAGGAACTTGGCCATTTCTTATCCGAATTTGATGAAATTGAGCATGCACGATGGAAATGGGATTCTTAAATGATTTTTAGTGGAAGTTCTGGAATATGGCCAATTAGGAAGGAACTTGGCCATTTCTTATCAGAATTTGATGAAATTGAGCATACACGATGGAAATGGGATTCTTAAGAGATTTTTAGAGGAAGTTCTGGAATATGGCCAATTAGGAAGGAACTTGGCCATTTCTTATCAGAATATGACGAAATTGAGCATGCACGATGGAAATGGGATTCTTAAATGATTTTTAGAGGAAGTTCTGGAACATGGCCAATTAGGAAGGAACTTGGCCATTTCTTATCCGAATTTGATGAAATTGAGCATGCACGATGGAAATGGGATTCTTAAATGATTTTTAGAAGAATTTCTGGAATATGGCCAATTAGGAAGGAACTTGGCCATT
The DNA here is from genome assembly GCA_963556165.1 of Tipula helvola. NCBI lineage: Eukaryota > Metazoa > Arthropoda > Insecta > Diptera > Tipulidae > Tipula > Tipula helvola. The sequence continues at coordinate 218,066,053 of OY744483.1, read as the reverse complement.
TCTTATCCGAATTTGATGAAATTGAGCATGCACGATGGAAATGGGATTCTTAAATGATTTTTAGAGGAAGTTCTGGAATATGGCCAATTAGGAAGGAACTTGGCCATTTCTTATCAGAATTTGATGAAATTGAGCATGCACGATGAAAATGGGATTCTTAAAAGATTTTTAGAGGAAGTTCTGAAATATGGCCAATTAGGAAGGAACTTGGCCATTTCTTATCAGAATTTGATGAAATTGAGCATGCACGATGGAAATGGGATTCTTAAAAGATTTTTAGAGGAAGTTCTGGAATATGGCCAATTAGGAAGGAACTTGGCCATTTCTTATCAGAATATGACGAAATTGAGCATGCACGATGGAAATGGGATTCTTAAATGATTTTCTGAGGAAGTTCTGGAATATGGCCAATTAGGAAGGAACTTGGCCATTTCTTATCCGAATTTGATGAAATTGAGCATGCACGATGGAAATGGGATTCTTAAATGATTTTTAGTGGAAGTTCTGGAATATGGCCAATTAGGAAGGAACTTGGCCATTTCTTATCAGAATTTGATGAAATTGAGCATACACGATGGAAATGGGATTCTTAAGAGATTTTTAGAGGAAGTTCTGGAATATGGCCAATTAGGAAGGAACTTGGCCATTTCTTATCAGAATATGACGAAATTGAGCATGCACGATGGAAATGGGATTCTTAAATGATTTTTAGAGGAAGTTCTGGAACATGGCCAATTAGGAAGGAACTTGGCCATTTCTTATCCGAATTTGATGAAATTGAGCATGCACGATGGAAATGGGATTCTTAAATGATTTTTAGAAGAATTTCTGGAATATGGCCAATTAGGAAGGAACTTGGCCATTTCTTATCCGAATTTGATGAAATTGAGCATGCACGATGGAAATGGGATTCTTAAATGATTTTTAGAGGAAGTTCTAGAATATGGCCAATTAGGAAGGAACTTGGCCATTTCTTATCAGAATTTGATGAAATTGAGCATGTACGATGGAAATGGGATTCTTAAAAGATTTTAGAGGAAGTTCTGGAATATGGCCAATTAGGAAGGAACTTGGCCATTTCTTATCAGAATATGACGAAATTGAGCATGCACGATGGAAATGGGATTCTTAAAAGATTTTTAGAGGAAGTTCTGGAATATGGCCAATTAGGAAGGAACTTGGCCATTTCTTATCCGAATTTGATGAAATTGAGCATGCACGATGGAAATGGGATTCTTAAAAGATTTTTAGAAGAAGTTCTGGAATATGGCCAATTAGGAAGGAACTTGGCCATTTCTTATCAGAATTTGATGAAATTGAGCATGCACGATGGAAATGGGATTCTGAAATGATTTTTAGAGGAAGTTCTGGAATATGGCCAATTAGGAAGGAACTTGGCCGTTTCTTATCCGAATTTGATGAAATTGAGCATGCACTTAAAAGATTCTTAGAGGAAGTACTGGAATATGGCCAATTAGGAAGGAACTTGGCCATTTCTTATCAGAATATGACGAAATTGAGCATGCACGATGGAAATGGGATTCTTAAAAGATTTTCTGAGGAAGTTCTGGAATATGGCCAATTAGGAAGGAACTTGGCCATTTCTTATCAGAATATGACGAAATTGAGCATGCACGATGGAAATGGGATTCTTAAAAGATTTTCTGAGGAAGTTCTGGAATATGGCCAATTAGGAAGGAACTTGGCCATTTCTTATCCGAATATGACGAAATTGAGCATGCACGATGGAAATGGGATTCCTAAAAGATTTTTAGAGGAAGTTCTGGAATATGGCCAATTAGGAAGGAGCTTGGCCATTTCTTATCAGAATATGATGAAATTGAGCATGCACGATGGAAATGGGATTCTTAAAAGATTTTCTGAGGAAGTTCTGGAATATGGCCAATTAGGAAGGAACTTGGCCATTTCTTATCCGAATATGACGAAATTGAGCATGCACGATGGAAATGGGATTCCTAAAAGATTTTTAGAGGAAGTTCTGGAATATGGCCAATTAGGAAGGAGCTTGGCCCATTTCTTATCCGAATTTGATGAAATTGAGCATGCACGATGGAAATGGGATTCTTAAATGATTTTTAGAGGAAGTTCTGGAATATGGCCAATTAGGGAGGAACTTGGCCATTTCTTATCCGAATTTGATGAAATTGAGCATGCACGATGGAAATGGGATTCTTAAATGATTTTTAGAGGAAGTTCTGGAATATGGCCAATTAGGAAGGAACTTGGCCATTTCTTATCAGAATATGATGAAATTGAGCATGCACGATGGAAATGGGATTCTTAAAAGATTTTCTGAGGAAGTTCTGGAATATGGCCAATTAGGAAGGAACTTGGCCATTTCTTATCCGAATATGACGAAATTGAGCATGCACGATGGAAATGGGATTCCTAAAAGATTTTTAGAGGAAGTTCTGGAATATGGCCAATTAGGGAGGAACTTGGCCATTTCTTATCCGAATTTGATGAAATTGAGCATGCACGATGGAAATGGGATTCTTAAATGATTTTTAGAGGAAGTTCTGGAATATGGCCAATTAGGAAGGAACTTGGCATGCACGATGAAAATGGGATTCTTAAAAGATTTTTAGAGGAAGTTCTGAAATATGGCCAATTAGGAAGGAACTTGGCCATTTCTTATCAGAATTTGATGAAATTGAGCATGCACGATGGAAATGGGATTCTTAAAAGATTTTTAGAGGAAGTTCTGGAATATGGCCGATTAGGAAGGAACTTGGCCATTTCTTATCAGAATATGACGAAATTGAGCATGCACGATGGAAATGGGATTCTTAAATGATTTTCTGAGGAAGTTCTGGAATATGGCCAATTAGGAAGGAACTTGGCCATTTCTTATCCGAATTTGATGAAATTGAGCATGCACGATGGAAATGGGATTCTTAAATGATTTTTAGTGGAAGTTCTGGAATATGGCCAATTAGGAAGGAACTTGGCCATTTCTTATCAGAATTTGATGAAATTGAGCATACACGATGGAAATGGGATTCTTAAGAGATTTTTAGAGGAAGTTCTGGAATATGGCCAATTAGGAAGGAACTTGGCCATTTCTTATCAGAATATGACGAAATTGAGCATGCACGATGGAAATGGGATTCTTAAATGATTTTTAGAGGAAGTTCTGGAACATGGCCAATTAGGAAGGAACTTGGCCATTTCTTATCCGAATTTGATGAAATTGAGCATGCACGATGGAAATGGGATTCTTAAATGATTTTTAGAAGAATTTCTGGAATATGGCCAATTAGGAAGGAACTTGGCCATTTCTTATCCGAATTTGATGAAATTGAGCATGCACGATGGAAATGGGATTCTTAAATGATTTTTAGAGGAAGTTCTAGAATATGGCCAATTAGGAAGGAACTTGGCCATTTCTTATCAGAATTTGATGAAATTGAGCATGTACGATGGAAATGGGATTCTTAAAAGATTTTAGAGGAAGTTCTGGAATATGGCCAATTAGGAAGGAACTTGGCCATTTCTTATCAGAATATGACGAAATTGAGCATGCACGATGGAAATGGGATTCTTAAAAGATTTTTAGAGGAAGTTCTGGAATATGGCCAATTAGGAAGGAACTTGGCCATTTCTTATCCGAATTTGATGAAATTGAGCATGCACGATGGAAATGGGATTCTTAAAAGATTTTTAGAAGAAGTTCTGGAATATGGCCAATTAGGAAGGAACTTGGCCATTTCTTATCAGAATTTGATGAAATTGAGCATGCACGATGGAAATGGGATTCTGAAATGATTTTTAGAGGAAGTTCTGGAATATGGCCAATTAGGAAGGAACTTGGCCGTTTCTTATCCGAATTTGATGAAATTGAGCATGCACTTAAAAGATTCTTAGAGGAAGTACTGGAATATGGCCAATTAGGAAGGAACTTGGCCATTTCTTATCAGAATATGACGAAATTGAGCATGCACGATGGAAATGGGATTCTTAAAAGATTTTCTGAGGAAGTTCTGGAATATGGCCAATTAGGAAGGAACTTGGCCATTTCTTATCAGAATATGACGAAATTGAGCATGCACGATGGAAATGGGATTCTTAAAAGATTTTCTGAGGAAGTTCTGGAATATGGCCAATTAGGAAGGAACTTGGCCATTTCTTATCCGAATATGACGAAATTGAGCATGCACGATGGAAATGGGATTCCTAAAAGATTTTTAGAGGAAGTTCTGGAATATGGCCAATTAGGAAGGAGCTTGGCCATTTCTTATCAGAATATGATGAAATTGAGCATGCACGATGGAAATGGGATTCTTAAAAGATTTTCTGAGGAAGTTCTGGAATATGGCCAATTAGGAAGGAACTTGGCCATTTCTTATCCGAATATGACGAAATTGAGCATGCACGATGGAAATGGGATTCCTAAAAGATTTTTAGAGGAAGTTCTGGAATATGGCCAATTAGGAAGGAGCTTGGCCCATTTCTTATCCGAATTTGATGAAATTGAGCATGCACGATGGAAATGGGATTCTTAAATGATTTTTAGAGGAAGTTCTGGAATATGGCTAATTAGGGAGGAACTTGGCCATTTCTTATCCGAATTTGATGAAATTGAGCATGCACGATGGAAATGGGATTGTTAAATGATTTTTAGAGGAAGTTCTGGAATATGGCCAATTAGGAAGGAACTTGGCCATTTCTTATCAGAATATGATGAAATTGAGCATGCACGATGGAAATGGGATTCTTAAAAGATTTTCTGAGGAAGTTCTGGAATATGGCCAATTAGGAAGGAACTTGGCCATTTCTTATCCGAATATGACGAAATTGAGCATGCACGATGGAAATGGGATTCCTAAAAGATTTTTAGAGGAAGTTCTGGAATATGGCCAATTAGGGAGGAACTTGGCCATCTCTTATCCGAATTTGATGAAATTGAGCATGCACGATGGAAATGGGATTCTTAAATGATTTTTAGAGGAAGTTCTGGAATATGGCCAATTAGGAAGGAACTTGGCCATTTCTTATCAGAATATGATGAAATTGAGCATGCACGATGGAAATGGGATTCTTAAAAGATTTTCTGAGGAAGTTCTGGAATATGGCCAATTAGGAAGGAACTTGGCCATTTCTTATCCGAATATGACGAAATTGAGCATGCACGATGGAAATGGGATTCCTAAAAGATTTTTAGATGAAGTTCTGGAATATGGCCAATTAGGAAGGAGCTTGGCCCATTTCTTATCCGAATTTGATGAAATTGAGCATGCACGATGGAAATGGGATTCTTAAATGATTTTTAGAGGAAGTTCTGGAATATGGCCAATTAGGCAGGAACTTGGCCATTTCTTATCCGAATTTGATGAAATTGAGCATGCACGATGGAAATGGGATTCTTAAATGATTTTTAGAGGAAGTTCTGGAATATGGCCAATTAGGGAAGAACTTGGCCATTTCTTATCCGAATTTGATGAAATTGAGCATATGCACGATGGGAATGGGATTCTTAAATGACTTTTAGAGGAAGTTCTGGAATATGGCCAATTAGGGAAGAACTTGGCCATTTCTTATCCGAATTTGATGAAATTGAGCATGCACGATGGGAATGGGATTCTTAAATGATTTTTAGAGGAAGTTCTGTAATATGGCCAATTAGGAAGGAACTTGGCCATTTCTTATCCGAATATGACGAAATTGAGCATGCACGATGGAAATGGGATTCTTAAAAGATTTTCTGAGGAAGTTCTGGAATATGGCCAATTAGGAAGGAACTTGGCCATTTCTTATCCGAATATGACGAATTGAGCATGCACGATGGAAATGGGATTCCTAAAAGATTTTTAGAGGAAGTTCTGGAATATGGCCAATTAGGAAGGAGCTTGGCCCATTTCTTATCCGAATTTGATGAAATTGAGCATGCACGATGGAAATGGGATTCTTAAATGATTTTTAGAGGAAGTTCTGGAATATGGCCAATTAGGAAAGAACTTGGCCATTTCTTATCCGAATTTGATGAAATTGAGCATGCACGATGGAAATGGGATTCTTAAATGATTTTTAGAGGAAGTTCTGGAATATGGCCAATTAGGGAGGAACTTGGCCATTTCTTATCCGAATTTGATGAAATTGAGCATGCACGATGGAAATGGGATTCTTAAATGATTTTTAGAGGAAGTTCTGGAATATGGCCAATTAGGAAGGAACTTGGCCATTTCTTATCAGAATATGATGAAATTGAGCATGCACGATGGAAATGGGATTCTTAAAAGATTTTTAGTGGAAGTTCTGGAATATGGCCAATTAGGAAGGAACTTGGCCATTTCTTATCCGAATATGACGAAATTGAGCATGCACGATGGAAATGGGATTCTTAAAAGATTTTTAGAGGAAGTTCTGGAATATGGCCAATTAGGAAGGAGATTGGCCCATTTCTTATCCGAATTTGATGAAATTGAGCATGCACGATGGAAATGGGATTCTTAAATGATTTTTAGAGGAAGTTCTGGAATATGGCCAATTAGGAAGGAACTTGGCCATTTCTTATCAGAATATGATGAAATTGAGCATGCACGATGGAAATGGGATTCTTAAAAGATTTTTAGTGGAAGTTCTGGAATATGGCCAATTAGGAAGGAACTTGGCCATTTCTTATCCGAATTTGGTGAAATTGAGCATGCACGATGGAAATGGGATTCTTAAAAGATTTTTAGAGGAAGTTCTGGAATATGGCCAATTAGGAGGAACTTGGCCATTTCTTATCAGAATTTGATGAAATTGAGCATGCACGATGGAAATGGGATTCTTAAATGATTTTTAGAGGAAGTTCTGGAATATGGCCAATTAGGGAAGAACTTGGCCATTTCTTTTCCGAATTTGATGAAATTGAGCATGCACGATGGAAATGGGATTCCTTAATGATTTTTAGAGGAAGTTCTGGAATATGGCCAATTAGGGAGGAACTTGGCCATTTCTTATCCGAATTTGATGAAATTGAGCATGCAGGATGGAAATGGGATTCTTAAATGATTTTTAGAGGAAGTTCTGGAATATGGCCAATTAGGAAGGAACTTGGCCATTTATTATCCGAATTTGATGAAATTGAGCATGCACGATGGAAATGGGATTTTACGATGATTTTTATATAGTCTTAAGGCTTTTAAATTGCAGTTAACACAAGAACTCAATCTGGTCGTTTACCTTAAATGTCGTGTCTTCACTGATTGGGTCCTTCAAATGCATCAAAATGTTCCGGATTTTCATCGAAAAATCATCATCAGTGATCAGGACTATTTTTACCTCGGAGGCTACGTTTATAAGCAGAACTGTCGCATTTGAAGTTTAGAAAATCCAAGAATGATTATTGAGATGCCTCTCCATCCTCAACGTGTCACTGTTTGGTGCGGTTTTGGAATGGCGGTGTGATATGACCTTACTTATTCGAAAATGAGGCTGGTGCAACTGTTACTGTGAATGGATTGCGCTATACCGAGCTATGATTAATGATTTTTTATGGCCGGAATTGAAAGATATTGATGTGGACGACGTTTATTTTTAGCAAGACGGCGCTACGTGCCACACAAGCAACGAAACAATCGCAATTTTGCAAGAAAAGTTTCCTGACCGTGTTATTTCTCGAAGAGGTGATCATAATTGACCACCGATATCTTGTGATTTAACAACTTTAGACTTTTTTCTTTGGGGCCACGTGAAAGATAAGGTCTATGCCAATGCTCCACAATCGATTCAAGATTTCGAAGATTGGAAAGGGATTTGAAAAGAATATGGTGCTGCAAGCGTAGCCGTGGCGGCCATTTGGCTGATATCGTTTTCAAATGTTAATGGCACATCTTCCTCTTTACAATGAAATACACATTTATTCATTTCTCTTAAAAAATACTCGATTTTTTTAATATCAAAATGAAACCTCTTATTGGAAAACCCTATACATGTTATAAAATAAAATTTACATTTCTGTCTCAAAATTATTGCATTGAACTTTGGAATATAAATATGGCCCATACAAGATCCACATCTGTCTATTCTGATCTGTGCTTATACCAAGTAAATTTATTACTTAGAAATAGTACCTTAAAAATGCGATTTTAATAAAGCAATTCACAAATAATGTATCGATCAACATATCGTTGAAATTTCAATCAAATGATAAGGACAATACATGTAACAATGTGTTTACAAGTATAAGGATTATTTCATTCTGTTCGATTTATCATAGAGGTAAGACAGTTGTTTTTCGATATTTTAAAATTAATATAAAACTCTCAAATATAGGTATTCAACTTTAGTAAACAAAACTGAAGTTTATTAAACAAAAAAAAAATTTTATAAAAAAATGCGTCGGTTCGAAAGATTATTCGAGGATGAAAACGAAAGAAGAAATCGTGTAATGAAAGCCAGAACCAATTATTCTCTAGATTCGGGAGTGTTAGAAAATTTTCGTACAAATTGAGCACGTTTTATTAAAAATAGGAGCAAATTTGCGCCATGGAAGCGATCGAAACTATGCGTTGAGTCCTCTACAGCAGATACTAACAACACTGCATTGGTTAGGAAATAGCGCAATATCACGGGATTGGCAATATGCACGGCATTAATAAACCGACTGTGGGTAGGATTATCGAGTAGCAGATACTATCATCGATAGCATGATGGCGGATACCGTGTGTTGGCCTGAAAATATCCAGGATATCCCACTGAAGTTTCTTGAGATGGGTGGTTTCCCTCAGGTAGTTGGTTGCATCGATGGAACAATGATTAATATAGATGCACCTACGGTCAATGAAGAACACTTTGTGAATCGACATGGAGAACATTCACTGAATGTAATGATAGTGTGACCCAGACCGCAGCTTTTATGCAGTAAATTCAAATTGGCCCGGTAGTGTCCATGACTCCAGAGTATTGCGAAACACAAGGCTATTCAGCAATTTTGAGTCTGGGTTTCGTCCGTTCCCCGGTGCTGTGATTTTGGGTGACAGTGCTTACCCCCTTAAAGATTGGCTTATCCCACCAGAGCAAAGATTTAATCGTGCTCATAAGCGGACGAGAAGAATTGTGGAAAATAGTTTTGATTTGTATATGTATGACGATTGCAATTTTTAAAGCTAAATTCAATTTGTTTGTTAATAAAAATTCTGAAGGAAAAATTTCCTTGTTTAAATCATATGCAGGTGGATCCAACTGTTGCAGGCAAAATCGTGTTAGTATGTTGCATTCTTCACAATGTTGCGATTAAAATGCGCAGCAATGATTTGGTTGATTTTGAGCCGGACGACGACTATGACGACGATGGTGACAGTATGTTCTTCAGAGTTTAGTTAATTTTTTTAATTATTAATTTTATTATTATTTGATTTTTAAAAATAATTAAAGATAATATTAAAAATATGAACACATAGTGTATATCTATATAATATATATAACAATAAAGAATGAAATAATAGTACAATATATAATTATAATTTGGAAATACTGCAATTGGAAAGAGAACTAATTATCTAAAAGGTTATCATGATCTGCTTTAACCGCTGCTATTTAGTCACCGACACTACCACTATTTGCATTAAGCAAATTCTGAGTATAAATAGATAGTGGAATTTTCATTTCTCTTTCCAGTTTTAATATTTCCAATTGGTTTTTGTAAATTTCTGTTTTTAACAATTTTATTTTCAAAGAGTTAATTGTCTCTGCGGCTTCTGGTGCTTTACGTTTATTGGTTTTTGATTTTAACCGTTGATTAGGTGAGCCAATAGCTTCAGAAACACTGCCAGCTTCCTAATCGATTGATATATAGCCAAGTTCCATCCGACTTGGCCATATTCCAGAACTTCATCTAAAAATCATTTTAGAATCCCATTTTCATTGTACCTGTCGATTTTCATCCTAATCGGTTGATAAATAGCCAAGTTCCATCCGACTTGGCCATATTCCAGAACTTCATCTAAAAATCATTTCAGAATCCCATTTTTATTGTACCTGACGATTTGCATCCTAATCGGTTGATAAATAACCAAGTTCCATTATACTCAAGGATCATTACAACTTATCATAAAAATTTGATAATTTGTCATTTGATAAGTTATAGACATTCTGATGTGCAACACTTATTACTTATCATAATCAAAAAAACTAACTTTTGATAATTTGATAAGTAATAAGTGATAATTAGTTGGTGCAATAGGGCCTTGGTTTGCCTTTTTTCGTAAAAGTTTCTCAAAATTTATAAAATCCAAGTTACATTGATAGGAAAAATAAAAATTTTGAATAAGCCCGTCCCATTTTTATATATGAGGAAAATGTATTTGCACTTTTCTTTGTGATTCTATTCTTTTGAAAAAGAACAAAAAGATTGAATGTAATGTAGTCTTTAATTGTCTAGGTTTGTGCGTTTTTATGATAAATGGGTTTATTAAGGTAGCTTTGCAAAATTTAAAATTTGTATTAAAGAAGCAATTTTGATATAAGGTTTTCATAACGCCTTTAAGAATGATTCCGAATAGGAATCGAAAGCTAAAGCTGTAATTAAGTATTTTAAAAAAATAAAAAGATCCCTAAACCAATATTTGAAAAATTTGTTTTAAATTTAAAATTGTACCTGTAATTATCCCAGCCAATGTTCATTTGAAAGTGATGTTTCTTTAGGATCTTTGGGCAATTTGTGCCACCATCTCCGGAATTCTGTTGCGGTATGACCGGATCTCAAACAACATAAGGATAACTTACGTTGATACATTACGTTGCCTTTCGGTCTTGTAGATTTAAATTTCTAAACATATCGCATTTCTCAATCTCGTGTCTTGACGTACAATTTTTCATAATACAACGTAAGGATTCAACAAACCCTGTTGACCCACCTTTCTCCTAAGCTGATCCGTAGTTGTTTCTGTAGTTTTCTCTGTTATAATGCAGCTGGTTGTATTGAGATGACCTATTGAGTCGATTATATGGTTTGTAACGATTGTCCTGATTACCTCTTTGCTCCTCCCTGGGTTTATTATAGCGTCGATTATCTGACTCAATATACTCATTTTACTGCTCTGCTCATCAAACTGCCTAATTCTTCAAGAGTGGGTATATTTGCTGTTCCATCACGACTACAACGTTGCTCCCAAGAATCTAATGTTTATTTAGGAATCCAAAATTAATTCCACAAATGAACCTGAGACGCAATATTTTTCAATTGACGTGTTCCACTATTCAAAGCATCCAATACTGACCGTAAGGAATCATGACTCTCTCGTTCTTGCCTTTTAATTGCATGCATCTTTTCCAGTAGTCGTAATCGTACGTCTTCATTAAAACCTCCCATGCCGCCTTATAATTACTACCTGTTTGTTTCCACGGACCCAACGTTATGGCTGTTTTACCTACATAAGCCCCTTGTAGATACCAGTAGCTAGGCTTTGACTTTCGAGTCAGTTAGTTGATTTTATTTTTATATTTTGTCTTAAATTAATTTAAAGTTCGATCCAAAAAAAAAATTTAGAACTTGTAAATCGAGCACAATGGCGTGCATTGGTGATGCTGCTGAACATAAAATTGCAGAATTTCAAGTGGCGCATGGGAAAAATACTAAAACCTAAGCGAATTATGTATATTCAAGAGCTGTGATGTGATCCGGTCTATAATCTTGCAGTTTTATTTTTACTTTGTATAATGTTAAGCTACTTCATACCCCACAATCTGTTGTGAATGAGCATATGCTCAAAACCGAGAGTGGCAGAATGAGGGTGGAATTTAACACAAAATTATTGTATATAGAAATAAATAAATAAAATAATTTTTATTGTGAACCTCTGCCAAAAATAAGTCACGGAATGGTGGCCAGTTAGCCTGGACTCCACTAAATTTACCGAGCTTTGGTGGCCGCGGTATTTTTCTCTAAACAACTAATGTTGATGCTCCACAACCTGTCCCATTCCCACATTGTACATTTAATTTGTCCTGTATCTTAACCATTGTGGACATAAACCGATTCTCCATATCACTGTATACCTGATTTGTCACCAACATGTTGCACTGACGATATACCATATCAGCATCCTCAAATAATTCAAAATGTTGTCGCAACCTCTCTTGACGCATACGCAACTCTGATTCTGTTAGTGTCCCAAAACAATCCTCATTCACTGATTCATTATAAAATCGGTTTAGTAAGTCAATCCGTTGCTCACGCAGGATGTACAATTTCTCTCCTTCCATTTGATTTGGAATTGGTCTGTTATCCGATACCTCAACTCCACCAAGCATCACAACCTCTTCGCTTTCAAACCCTAACTGAATATCATGCTCCATTTCGCAATCTCCCATTTCTATGAACACATAGTCCCCCCTATTTAGGTTCCTCAGACCTCATCCTTCCTAACCAGTTTCCTTAAAAAAAACATAATTATTTAATCATATTAAGACAATAACTCCTTCCTCTTATCCAATTTCAACCTTTTCCTTCATCACCCATACCATTCCTCAATACAACGTGGCTCCTGTTTCTTTCTCTAATTGTTTGCAGGATTTCTGGGACACAAAACGCTATTATGTCTGGTCCCACATATTTGGCAAGCACCTAACTCCTTGCATGTAAAGGAGGAATCACGGGAATAAAGAAAGTGTAGACATACCCCCTCCCTCAACACCAAGTACCACCTCTCGTTCAGCCCGGCCCTCAACAGTTTATCACATCTGTACATTTTGTGTATACTTCCACATATAAGACAATTATCATTGCGGCTCTTCGACGTAAAAATTTCGGACATTCCGATCAACCTTGGATTCGTTTTTGACAACTCCATTGGTGATGCCCATGCCATCGGTGGATATGTCACACTCTCCCTCGGTATACTAAACTACTCCTGAGGCCCTGCCTTATAAACTCAAAACTCTTTCCCTCCCTTCTTAAATTCAATCGGCACAAACTGTCTCCTCACCAACACCTTGGATACCACTCCCGCGGCTACTGGCTGCTTTTTCTCCTTCTCTTCCAACTCGCCGAATCTCATTTCCAGCTTTTCGAATGCCTCAGCCCATAGCATACGTTCGTATTCCTTCTCTCTCTTCGTCCCTGCCTTGCACTTTTCCCACCCACGGGCGTACCTCACTATCAATCATATTTATTTCTTCATCTATCGCCCTAATATCGTCCATAGAGTTTCCTCGTTCGTTTGTGCCTATGGCTCTGATGATCTCGTTTAATTCCTGTATCCTTGTCTCTACATATTTCTCCATGTTACCATTGGCCATTTCTCTCTACTGCTAAAATAATAAAAATTTACTATACAAGGTTGCTTATAAAATTGTCACCTATCCTTCATTCCATCATATAAAATTTCTTAGCCAGAACTTAATTCTGTAAACTCAGCCCAACCACCAGTACGGCAATCCCGTTGCTGAAGAAAAGACTGGGATCAGGGATTTGACTAAAATCCCGGATCCCGGGATTGCACTCCCTAATTCAGATAGTTAATAGAAGCGCCACAACTCTAAAAAAAGCCATCATTGAGTTTAAAGACAAAACAGCTTTGGAAAATCCTTAGGGAATCTACAAAATAAAATGTGCTCATATTTAAATTCAAAAAATTTTAAATTATAGTTCAATTGCAACCGATTCCTTGAAAATGATCTTTAGATCGAAACCGGTCGGAAAATAAAAAAATGAAATTTAAGCGAAATTAAAATTGTTGTTGTTGGTTTAATTAAGTAATTCCTTTACATGTCCTTTAAATTTCGAATTTTAAATAAATGCAATTCTTATTCGACAGAAGCATATAGTTTTACAGAATAGTGGATATTAGATTATATTAGTAATATTACCCAAGTAATTGTCAAAAAATGAATGTGAAAGAACAATTAGATCAACTTAGAATACCAGATGCCATCAAAGATTTACCGCATTTCGACGGTAATAGTCGGACGTTATTCGATTTTATAGAAACTGTCCAAGAAATTTTGGCATTAGTAAAAAATCTAAATGGTACGCCAAGCGGAAAGATTATTCTTTGAGCACAAAGGAACAAAACTTAGGAACAATGCAATAGCAGAGGCCAATGAAGTACTAAACATGTTCAGCCTCCATTACAATAGGAAAACATATTAAGAATTAACTTAGTGAATTATTATAGCGATAAAAGAAACCACCCTGCAGCCTGATTCTCTAAAAAATAAGATAATGTGTAAATAGGAAAACGTGTAAAATTTTACACATCAAAAATTTACACAAACATTTATCTTATTTCACTAAAACCGCATTTTGTAAAAATATTATATTCAGCCGTAAAGTTTATCACTCAGCAATCCAGCACAAGTGTCAAATGTGTTTTTATAACATCTACAAATTTATTTACTTGTGAATTTATTATGTGCATCGAATTGTTTATAAATTCAAATTATAATAAATATTGATTAAATATTATAATTAGATTTATATTTTTTGGTGCTTAGTGGAAAATTTTGGAAATATACAAGAAGTAAGTGGAAATTCTCATTTTCTATCAATTTGTGATGGAAAAATAAATAATCAAATTTATTTTAGATTGTGCTACGGTTTTTAGTTTTTGAATATTCGCATGGGAGACGTCGTGTAAAAGATGTGCGAATTACCTAAAAAAAAAATGCGAGATACTCAAAATGTATTTGAGTTACCAGACATTTATCAGTTTTTATCGGCTGCCTAAATTTTTGGTTCAGTGATTAATTACAGACTTAGAACAGTGTATGCGTGTGGGCCGAAGGAATACGTCCATCCCGAGTCATCTTCAGGTTTTGGCATTTTTAAGTGTCGTAGCTAATGGTAAGCTATCTATTTACCTACATTTATTAGTTTTTGGTATTAAATTAACTGATTATTGTTTTATTTTTTAGGTGGTTATCAGAAAAATGTGGGACACGATTTTCTTCTTGGGCTTTCCCAAACATCAATATCAAGATGCATCGATCTTGTTGGCAGAGCAATCGACGAAATTCTTGCCCCCGCGCTACATAAAATTCTCGCAAAATGAGCATTCAATGAATGAAATCAAGAGAACGTAGGTTTCTAGCTGACAACGTACCAATAGACTATTGACTAATTTATAAATACATTCCTACAATTTTATTTTCAGGTTTTATGATAAATTTGGGTTTCCCGGGATAATTGGAGCAATTGATCCAAAAGCCTAGCTCTGATATGGAGCATGCTTATTATAACGGGCGAAAGAGGGCTCTAACTAGAAATGTCGAGATTGTAAGTATTGATGTAAACACCGAAAATACATAATGGTAAAAATAAATACATTCATAAATATATTTCTAGATTTGCAATTATGATGTGCAAATTTTAAGCATTAATGCACATTATGGAGGAACGGCCCGTGACACCTATGTTTGGCACAACAGCTAAGTAAAACGCTATATGGAGCGTATTTTTAATAATGGAAATACCCATTCTTGGTTAATAGGTTAATTATATAAAAATTGAAGTTAATTAATATAATTATAAAAATATGTGTTTCGTTTTTCAATTTAGCTGACAGCGGCTATAAGCAGCGACCCTGGTTAATGACACCGATCAGAAATACTGTAAGCCAGGCAGAAGAAGCATATAATGTGCCACATCGAAAGGCACGAAACTGTGTCTAGCGATGCATAGGCGTTTTAAAAAATAGATTCCGAATATTGGGCCGGGACAGAATTCTTCGGTATTCACCTTAAAAATCAGGCACTATTATAAACGCCTGTGCCGTATTACATAACATAATGGTTGTTAACAATGTACCTGATTATTTAGAGTTGGTGGATGAATCGGATGATGCTCAAAATCTAGAATTGAATGAAACGACTAGTGCTTCAAGTAACATGCTACAAAGAGGAATAGATGCGCGAAACATTCTAATTCAAAAATATTTTAATTAAAGAAGAAGAATCTTTAAAAATATATGTACCGATTTAATAAGGTGTTACGAAAACAATAAATTTGTGTATTAAAAATAAATATAATTCAGTTTTTTTTTACATTTTGTACATAATAAAAAAAATAAATATGAAAACTAATTGGACGAAAGCTTTTCTGCAATTAGCTCTACGGCAGCTGTACTTCTTCGATCTAAATCCAACTTTTGCAATCCTATAGTTTTGTAGAAATCGAATTTCTCCCTTTCGAAATCTAATTTCTTCTCTTCATGTGCGAGAAGTTTGGCGGTTGATTCGCCCGTAGGTTTAACAACCCTCGGCCACTTAAGATTCCTTTTGCGTGGTGCAGTTCTAATTTTTTTTACGCTAGGAGGTCCGGGTTGTAGCTCCTGCTCAGCATTTATGATTTCCACTAACTCGTCATCCATGACAAGGTATTCTGCTTGGATAGGAGGATCTTTATCAATTACTTCAGAGTAACTCAAAGTCTATATAACAATCAGTTGGTTATTATTATTTGTTTCACATAACCTAATGAGAACTTACCCGTGTGTCTCCGAAACCCCTTTGTTGGCTCTCGCCGTCTCCATCTATGACTGCCAGCGAAATAATGCTAACAACCCTCTTCTCATATTCGTCCAGAGATTTAATTTTACGAAACCTATTTACTCCCGATTCCTCTTGGAGCCGTTTTTCAGCACTTGCTTTTGCTTTTGTGTTTCTTCTGAAATTTGGTAAAAATATGTTATTATATTAAGGCATTTTATACAATTTCATTTATCTTACTTCAAATCTCGCCATTACTGCTTCCACTGTTCTGCATTTTTTTGTGCTCCGCCCAATTTATTTAAAATGGTAGATATTTCAGCCCATTTTAACTGCTGAGTCTCTGCACCGGCATCTCCCTCGAATCTACTTGCAACATATATGATTAACACTTTTCTAAAATAAATTTAACAACTTGGTTACTTACCTGTAATGGGCAAAATCGATGTTCTCCTCTAAAAAGGTTAACAATGCACCCTTTTGTTGGTTAGTGGCCCGCTTTCCTCTTGGAGTAATAAGTCTAGATCATAAAATTAAATTTAAATAAGAAAAAAATCCTTGTATTTTGAACCATTCTGAAAGCTAATTTCTAAAGAGATGGTTCGCGGTCTTCACCTACCTGTTAATATCACAACACATATTATATAATTTATATACATATAATCTACGTATATTTTAATAATAATTACTATTACTCGTAATGAATTTTAAATTTAATTTTACTGACGTTATACTGAAACAAAACACTCTTCCCAAGATAAAAACTAAGGTAAACTTTTGACGGAAATTTTGCTTCAATATTTACATTATATCATTTTCAAATTTTAGAGAATCAGAAAATAGAGTGTAAATGTGTAAACGGTCGCTTTACCCTTTTACACATTATCTTATTTTTTAGAGAATCAGGCCCCAGATTCTCTAAAAAATAAGATAATGGGTAAACGTGTAAACTTGCAAAAAGCAAAGCTTACTTTTATGAGTTTGCAATTTTTCGATATTATTTGAGTAGTACTTTAGTAAGCGATCTCCATAGGCTTAGCCAGTGATTAGATTCAATCGAATTGTATTACTCAAAAATTATTGGCATTAGAGATGGGATTATTGTCAACACGTCAACTATTATTGTCGACATGTCAACTATTATTTACGACGGGTCAACTATTATTGCCGACGCTCAACTATTATTTTTTATTTTGAAGTTAATATTTCCGAAAATTGTAAGAGAATTTAATCGGTTTCGAACTGATGCTCTTTTAATTTTTGAAAAAATCAATCTTCTCATCAGGCCGCGGCGACTGGACTTGTACCATAATTTTCATTCTATATATACAGAATGTACTGTGCAGGTTGTATTAGCGAATTGTACTAATACAACCAAATTCTCTTACAATTTTATTTTTCTTCGTCACATTCACACAGCGCTATTCCTGTGAAAGCAAATCTAATAATTTTTCTTTTTCTTCTTTTAACTTGAATTAATTATTTAATTCGTATAACCACCGAATATGCAACCGATCCTAAAGATCATTTTAATGTGTTTTACAGATTAACACGTAGAAGTATATTAGTATTATTACACGAGAATAATTATTCAACTAACCCATAGATAGCCGACTGGTTTTCCATGTTAATTTTTATTTTGAAGTTAATATTTCCGAAAATTCAGATAACGATGGAGTGAAACAGGCTGAAAAGATCTTTGTCAATTATGAATTACCATTTAACAAATTCTCGGAGGAAGTTATAGAAATGCTAAACCAAGACAAACAACTCGGATATTTACTTTCTGATTTTGCCCACTGCATCGTATATGGTATGCGACGGAAGTCTTCCGAACTATTAGTGCGTTTTTTTATTCGCTATCAGGAGCTGCTATCGAGAGCCGTCATATAAAAATAGCTCCCGATAGCGGCTCCATATAAATAGGTAGAGCTAAATATTTTTTATATCACGTTTTCACTGAGGAATTGAATTAAAAATTATAGTTTCACCATGTTTGACGTTAAATAAATTTAATTTACCAATAAATAGCACGTCAAATTTAAATGGGGCATGCTTATAGTAACAATATTCGCCGCTGTTTTAAATGCAGCACCCTCGATACAGGTTAGAATGTCAAATGACACTAGTGTTTTGTATCAAAACTGTATGGTGTATTTAATAACACAAAACAATTTTTATATTATAAAATGTTTATAAGTCGTTTATCAACGCGTTCAAACTTCGTAGCAATAAAATTAAACGTCAAACTTTATTCGACAGTATAATCACATCTGATGATCGGAACAAATACAAACTCTTTTGGCATGCCCCATTTGAGTGTAAAAAATTGACTGCTCCGCATAGCAGCTATCGAGAGCGAATAAAAAATCGCAGCATATAGCAGCTCGACTAATTCAACTGCATCCCCTCAGTTTAGCAGTAGTGGACAGTAAAGGTAAAATTATTTGCAACGAGTCAATAGCGTTGGCTACTAAATTGTGTAATTATAATAATTACATTAATCGAATTACGGAAAACCGCACAATGCATCCAAAAACTTGTTGTAGCTGTAAGAATAAAGAAAAATTCAAATACTTCGAATTACAAATTACTGCCAAACTCTCAAGAACGGAGACATTTTTTTTTTAAATTCTATAATACAGAAATTATTCATTAAAAAATTAGTCGCCCACAGGAGTAATTTATATTTTCCTACCCCTTATAAATCAGGAGGTGGTTTCTTTAAAATCCCAAATTTGTTGATATCATTAAAAAAAAAAACCCTGTTACAAAAACAGCAAAAAAATGTATTCATTTGGATAGTAATGGTTCAATTATCCTGATTATGTATAACTTTCGTATTTACTCAAATTATACATAAATATACAGCTTCCAGTTTATAAATAAATTTTAATGATTTGCTATTGAATCGAGTTGTGCGTACACACAGCAATGACAACAACAAAAATCTTAGTTTCTAATATCCCCCTTAAAAATTTGTTGAGAAAATTGCAGTCAATTTTGTGATTCATGTGTCACAAATGACAATCAAAAAGAAAGCAATTAAGGATTTCTTTTCGTATATCCACATAGCAGTATGTGTATTGTATTTAATAAAGGAGTCTGCATGAATTGTAGGATAATTAGGAGGTTTAAAAATAAAATCAAAAACTGAAGGGGAAATACATTTTTTTTTTCTAATTAATTCCACTTTAACAGTCTCCACGATTTTATAAGTTGTTGGGTTTATTATTTTTCTTTGTACGACTATAAGCAGCAACTCTCTTCATAAATAAGATCCTTAAAATCAACAGTCTTTTCAAACTAATTTTAAATCCATCTTTTGTTCACATATACAAAACAAGTATATTCATCATAAATATCAACACAGCATCGCAGCCATCATCCATCTATAGACGACCAAAATATTATGTGTACATATGAAAATCTTAAATGTAAATAAAATATGTATTCCGTACCATTGAAATGGTTGAAAAGGATGTTTTGTTGTTGTTGAATTTATAATTCTTGTTTTTTAAGAAATGTCTCTAATGCATCAAGTGTGTGTGGATTCAAGTGGTGCTCTCTTCTTTTCATTGTAAACACTGCTATAGTGAAAAAACAGTATACACACTTACAAAAGGAACGAAATGAAGATTTTGTGATTTTTTTTTTCCTTTTTTTATCAAGTTGGTGCATAAAGATGTCAAGTAGAGGATTTTTTATTTGCCATAAATAAAGTAGCATTTTGTTGGTGTATTCTTCTATTCATCTAATTGTTTGTGAACTAAAAATGAAAAAAAAATTAAAATAAAAGACTTTAAGAAGATCACTCTATAAAACATGTTTTATTTGTTTATGTCGACAAGCCACTTATGGCAGTTAATCTTCTTTAAATGGTGGATTGAAACCTGGTATTTCTGGTATTTGTTTGTGACCAATCCATAAATTTCATAATATGAAGCTTTCAATGTATATACATAAATTATATTAGTGCTAATTTTTGCTTGAGTCACAGCTAAGTTATTTAATTGCGACTTAAGAGCGCTACAGGCAATGGATTGCAGATATTGAAATCAAATACTAGATATTTATTTAACAAACATTTTTTGTTTAACAAAGCATTTAATAGTTATTACCACATTGAAGGCTTCAATGTCGCGCGAAGGGTTTATCTATCATAACTGTCCAATTTTTGTCAAATTTTCCATCTATGGTCGTGTTCAGTAAAGCATCCCAAAATTCCTTCATCTTATGACAAAGCATCAACAATGTTAATATAGTTTAAGTTCCGATAAAATATTTCCAAGCGGTATTTTAGTTAACGGATTGTTTCATATTTGAAATAACTCTGTTAATTTGTATGGATCGATGAAAGAAGTATTTTCATCAGTGATAGCTTCCTTAATTTAAATCGAACGTTTTTCTTTATTTATTATTTCACCAGACAATTTCCACTTTGTTTGATAATAGTTTATGGATATAACTCATTCCATATAATCAAAGGTCATAGTATATTAGAGATGTACATGGTATATTACATTCAGTACAAAAAATAAAACAAAATAGAAACCCCCCCCCCCCCCCCCTCATTTCTTTATATGGGATACTTTTGGATATCATGTAGTAGATTAGAAACTGGTACATTACAGGTTAAATATTTACAAGTAATTTGTATGCAAAATATTTACGTATATATCAAAGGAACCCTATATATTGCATCGGGGGGACCCTATTTTTGCCTCATATTTTAGTACCGAATGAATTATCTTTAATATGTGATTATTTTTGGCGTACATCACGCCCGAAATCCCATTTTAGAAAACCCAAGTTTTCTATATATAATTCGCACCATTGGGATTGTGCAAGTTTGTGTCTATTAGAATTGATTCAAAATTTGGAACTTTACCGTATGTACCAAATTTAAGTGAAAAAATTAGCAAAACGTTGAAAAGTAATATGGATAATTTAACGATAGCAAGCAAAATTATTATATAAATCTTCAGACACATATTCGAAAACTAAAGACAAAATTTCAAAAGAAATGAAAGATGGGTTAATTTATAAAAGTACTGTGCAAAAATTGTGAGTCTTGTTATATTGGCGAAACGAGTAAAACAAAAACCCAAAGACTGGAACAACATAAAAGGGATGTCATTAATCTAGCAAAACAACACACGTTTCACAACAGACTCAGTTCAGGTCGGCTTTGGTGTAACATGTAAAAGAGAAGAATCACGAATTTGACTTTGAGAACGCGGTAACTTTAGATTTTGAAAAGAAAAAAGGCAAAAGACTGTTTAAAGAAGCATGTCATATATGGTTGGCAAAGGGTCCGGTTAACTACAAAGTGGATACAAATAAATTTCATAGTAACTATGTATATTAACATAATCAAAAATTATTCAAAATAAAAAATGTTCGGCGTCTTCAAAAAATAATAACTTTCGTAGTAATCAAAGTAGTTAAAAGCTATTACGTATAGTGTCAGAGCCTTCTAGAGTATAGAGCCATAATCATTGTGACGTATTTTTTCGAAGCTTTTTTAGTGGTATAACTTTTCACTAATTTCCATAGGAATCCATAGTAAAAATGGTGTTTTTTAGCTTCAAGTTTTTCAATGAAAAAAGCAAAAATGTTACAAAATTTTTATACAAAAGTGTTCTACATATATTTAGCAGCAATATACCAGAAGGGTATATTGGTATTAAGGAAATATTAATTGCAGAAATATTAAAATTAAATTATTTCTAAAATATATTTTTCGAACTTAAATTTTGAAAAATACTTGCTAAATTTATCTTTAGTTTTACTAGTGTACGTTAGATGTCTCAGATTTATACAGAAAAATACGAAAAAGATTGTTTAATCACAAAATTATGACACGTTCTTAAATATTTTGTGAATTTGTTTTGCTTTTCCTACAACTTTTGAACTCAAATTTCCCCAAGTGGCAATTTTTGGTACGATTTTTCAAAATGTTTACTGCCCACTGCCATCTATGTATATTAACTTAATGCACATGATTTGTAGTAAGCTTTTCTTTTTAATTTGACCAGAACGCTGTTGTTATGAACTTTTTTTTATATTTTGGTTTAAATAAATCAATTATTACAAGAAAATGAAAACGATTTACTTAAACGATATTCATATACATATGTTGAAATTCAAACATTTATGAAAATATTTCAGAAATCATAATTAAGAATTTGCAACGTTTTCATTTACAAATTTGTCTTAGGAAAAAAAGTGATTTCCCATATGTTTTATGTGTTTTACTATGGAAATTTTGGTTTTTTCGTCGTTTCTAATTCCCTTATAAAAGCTTCGTTTTTTAGATTATGGCTTGTATAATCAAGGTTGCTTTGATAGTGTTTATGTTTATATTTTCTGAACAGCTGTTTATAGTATTTTTGTAAAAATTTATGTAAGGTCAAGGACAGCCAAAACAATAACAATCACTATGATAAAGACGTCCACCTAAAAATAAAGAATATTTATTAAGAGCAAATTTAAATTATATAGAATCATTTAATTAAACAAACATTTTTTTTTATATAACAAAAATACTTATCTTCATCTTGTAGAAGGCTAATTTCATTAAAACGTCATCAATTTTATTGGTAAATAAAAATTATATATTCTTTTTGTTTATCAATTTAATGACAGTAGCATTTATTAAAGCCTGCGTTTGTAAATTCTTTTAATATTTATACTATAAATTTGCAATAGATTATAGCGTTAACTTTTCGTGTCACATAATAGATTGCGCGCGACTTAGTATAGTGAATTAATTAATGTATTTTGAATTAGTTAAACTCGCGCCTAATTTCGTGGTTGCATTTTTGTTAAACACGGGCAACACAAAATTCCGCGAATGATTCAGCGAAATATTGAAAAATCTTTCTCTTTTCCTGCGACTTTCGAGCGACAAACAACAAAAAAAGGCGATTAAAAAATAGATACAGCGATTCTAAAGGAAAGGCGACATATGTGAGTTAGCGAAAATTTTTCTTTTTACAAGATAAGGCCAAAAAATAATAAACTAATTTATAAATCAAAAATTATAAATAAAGTGAATTGTATGTAAATTGCTATTTTTATTTACATTTCTTTTATTTTTGATTGTGAACATACAAAATTAATTTGCGATAATTTCCACACTATATTTTTATTTATTTTTTTTGAATAAATTTTCATTCAACCAAATATTTTGTAACGAGGAAGTTTTAGAATCAGGAGAAATATTGTAAGCATGTAATTGTTTAGGGTTTTCATAAGCATTTAATTTTCTATGTTTTTAATCTTTGTAATTTTGTTATCTACATGTTGTATATTATTTGCATTTTTAGAAAAAGCATTGATAATGGTATACATACAATACCGAAATATTGGCGAAAAGTAATTAAATATAACGTTTGTTACAAAAATAATTGAATCATATACAATTATACAATAATTTATTCAACGTAGTTTCTTTGCTTAACATACAAAACAAAACAATTAAGTTTAAGGTACAAAAATACAATTTTTATTTAATTTTTATTATTTTATGATGGCGGTTGTTGATGTAATCTGATTGACAATTTTTTCCCAACAAAAAACAGAAAAAAAAAAAAAACAAAAAAACATATAATCAACTTTTTGTTTTGTTGTTTTTTTTGTCCTTTATCACTATGTTATAGCAACGATTATGGATATAAATGGCTAGTGACATCTAGATGTGATATAATGTAATTGATACATTCTCTTGTAGCAAAGACACCTTACATACAACCGATAGTTTACCAAACATACTCCCGGCCTGTTAATGAAGCAGTTGTCATTAACATATTCTATTTTGTTTTATTAGTATCAATACAATCTGGCTCTGGTAATCGGCAAATCTTGTTGATTGAACGTTTCAGTATATTGGATTTGGTTCTTACTGAGACAACTCTGACCAGTCCATCGCTACCTGGATGAATTTCAATTATTCTCCCTAAACTCCAGCAACTTGGTGGTACATTTTCTTCCTTTATTAACACCAACTCGCCTACCTTCAAATTTTGCTCTTGCGTTTTCCATTTCGGCCGATTCTGCAAAGTTGTTAAATATTCCTGGTGCCACCTTTTCCAAAAACCTTGCTGCATATATTGAATAGATTGCCATCGATTGAGATGAGAAATATTAACGTTTCCGAAAGTTGTTTCTGGAATGGTTGTTAGTGGCTGCCCGATTAAAAAGTGACCCGGTGTTAATGCGTTCAGGTCACTGATGTCATCGTTGTTCAAAGCACACAGAGGGCGTGAATTCAATAACGCTTCAATTTGCACGAGTAATGTGTTCATTTCTTCGAATGTCAATAGCTTCGAACCAATTACTCGTATGAGGTGATGTTTAACGGATTTGACGCCCGCTTCCCACAGTCCTCCAAAATTAGGAGCTCCCGGTGGTATGAAATGCCATTGAATTTTGCGGTTAGCTAAAAAATTAGAAATATCGTGGTTAGTTATTAATCGATTATATATTGAATAAAGCGTATTGTGGGCGCCTCTGAAATTCGTGCCATTATCGCTATATACTTCGTTTGGATAGCCTCGTCTGCTAATAAAGCGCGTGAATGCAGCGAGGAACGCGTTGGTCGTCAGATCACTGACTAGTTCTAAGTGAATGGATTTGGTTGCCATACACACAAATACTGAAATGTACCCCTTGGTACTTTTGGCATTTCGAAGATTATTTAATTTTATCAAAATTGGCCCGGCATAATCAATTCCCACTTTAGCGAATGGTTTGCATGATGTCACTCGACAGCTAGGTAAATTTCCCATTAGTTGGCTGGTAACTGAGGTTTTGTAGCGAAAACATGTTAAACATTTGTTTGTAGCCAATTTTACCATTGATCTGCATCCAATAACCCAGTACTGTTGTCGTACCAAACTGATGAATAAAGACACTGAGGGATGTAAATATTTCGTATGTAGGTCCTGAATAATTTTCTGTGACAACGAGCATTTCGGTAAGATCACTGGATGTTTTATGTCGTAAACACATTCAGAATTCTGTAACCTGCCACCTACTCTGATGATATTGTCTTTATCGATAAATGGATTCAGCGAATGTAAGCTACTTTTCGGCTTCACTGAAATGGATTTTTGCAATGCCTTAATTTCGTCTGGAAACATTGTTTCTTGCACCCTTTTAATGATGACGTTTTTAGCATGTGTTAATTCGACTGTGGTTATAAACGATTGCGGTTGCGGCTTTTGACGACATCGATCTATAAAACGAAGGCAGACGCACAAGACACGTTGTATTGAGTTCCATGAAGACAGTTTGTTCAATAAAGCATCAATAAAGTGTGGCGGCTCGACCATCGTAATTAATATGATATGTGGTTTACGTTGTTCTTCACGATATTCCTTCAATGATTCAGTTTCAATTTGTGTTGTATGTGGCCAATCGGCTTGGTTTTGTCCTAACCACGGAGGGCCGTTCCACCAAATTTCTAATGATTTAAGACGTGACGGTAATATTCCTCGTGAAGCAACATCAGCTGGATTATCAGCTGATCGGACATAACCCCAACTTTTCCGTGATGTGGTTTCCAAAATCTCCGATGTTCGATTGGCAACGAAAGTTTTGAACGATCTCGGATGACCAGACAACCATGCTAACACAATCCTTGAATCCGTCCACGCATACACTTCAGCAGATTCGAGCTGCAATGCACATATCACTTTCTTTAATAACTTACTCAGCAAAAGTGCACCACACAGCTCCAACCTAGGCACAGACATCGACTTTACAGGTGCGACACGAGTTTTGGCTGTCAATAGTTTAACCACCACCTTTCCACTTGGATCAATAGATCGAATATAAATTACGGCTGCATATGCCAGTTCTGATGCATCTGAGAACCCGTGTATTTGAATTTGACTATTTAGTGTTGTGTTCAGCCATCGCGGTATTAGTAATTCTTCCAAGCAAGCGAGCTCATTACGAATTGATTTCCACTTAGATAATACATCGGGTGGTAAGGTGTCGTCCCAATTTAACTTTCGAAACCATAGCGTTTGAAACAATATTTTTATTTCGATAATTGATGGGGCCAGCCAACCAATTGGATCAAATATCGATGCGGCTTCGGATAACATCTTGCGTTTCGTTGGAACTAATTCAGTTTCAAGCGATACTTTAAACGAAAAACAATCCTTGGTAGGTATCCAAACAAGCCCTAGCACATGAACAGTTGAAATATCGGTTTCAGTATTCCCGCAACATGAGATACAGTCAATTTTGTTATTGTTTACAACTTCAGCAACATTTGAGATCCATTTTCGCAATACGAATCCTCCACTTTTAAGTAGTTGAGATAACTCATCTTTTAATTTAATGGCTGCAGTAATTGTATCAGCGCCTCCCATCAAGTCATCGACATAAAAATTGTTCAGTACACTTTGTGCAGCTTCAGGATACTCACTTGCTTGTTGCCGTGCTAATTCTTGCAGTGATCTGACAGCTAGATATGGCGCGGACGTTGTACCGTACGTAACTGTTTTCAATCGAAAATGACTGATCGGTTGGGTATAGGCTCGTTTCGCCAAACAATCCGTTGATAATCACATTGAGATGACGTTATCAGGATTTGTCGATACATCTTCTCGACGTCAGCACAAAGTGCCACCTTGTACTTCCGAAACCGCACTAGAATGTCGTACAAATCATCTTGGAGTTTAGGTCCAACCATTAAATTGTCGTTCAGTGAGACATTATTCGACGTTTTGCAAGACGCATCAAACACCACGCGTAGCTTTGTTGTAGAACTAGTTAATTTTGTAACTGCATGATGCGGTAAATAATATGTCTCATGACTTGGTTTGTAGACGTCACTAATGGGAATTTGTTCCATATGACCAAGCGCTATGTACTCATTTATGAATGAAATATACTCGTTTCTAAACTCACTATTGACTTTGAATTTCCGTTCCATAGCAAACAATCTCTGAATCGCGTTCTTCATTGAATCTCCCAACGGTTTTATTGGTACTTGAAACGGAAGGCTAACAATGAATCGCCCATTACTATCGCGAGTGTGCGTTTGTTCAAAATGACCTTCACATTGTTGCTCCTCTTTTGTTAAGCATTTTTTGACTGGAATTTCGTCAATTTCCCAAAATTTTTCTAACGTATTATCTACGTTGCATTCGATCTGATTTGACATCATCGTTGGATCTGACAATGCGTTCTCTAATGTATGTTTCCCACATACTATCCAACCAAACATGGAATATTGCGCCATCAGCATTCCTTGCGATAATTGAATGCGACCGTTACGTATAACCTGGAAAACCATATCTGCTCCCAGCAACACATCGATTGTCCCTGGAACATTGAAACTAGGATCTGCTAATTCGATTGCCTTAATACAATTCCAAGACGACACGTCGTACTCCGTTAATGGTAATTTTGATGTTAACGTCTTCAGAATAAAGGCTTCTGTCGTAATTGAATCCTTGGTATATTTAGAAAAAATCTTCAGAGAAACTGCACCAAGCGTAGTGGTAATTGCAGTATTGGCTAGACCATTCACCAATATGCGAGCGTTTTTGCGAGGCAGGTTCAGTTTCCTAAAGCAAGTCTCTGTTATAAAAGTAGCTTGCGAGCCAGAGTCTAATAGGGCGCGACATTGATGAAAATCACCTTGTGCTGTCTGCAGCAATATAATTGCAGTTGGCAATGTGGATATTGACTGCTGTGGTTGAAATGTATTAAGCGAGTGCGTTGAATGCAAACCATTAACCGAAGATGAAACTTGGCTGGTTTGCTGCGATTGCGTTAACGATGAGGAACTTGCAGGGTCACATGAACTTGATGTATGATTTGTATTGATCATTGTTGAATCACAGGCGCTTGTTGACTGATGTGCGTTGATTGACTTTTGCGGTTGTATATCGTTGACCGGTGTTCGATATTGATTATTGTTGATGTTGAATAACGTAGTAGGTAAATGCAGAAGCGAATTATGGCGACCATTACATTTGCGACAGGAACTGAACGATTTGCAAAAGTTAATTTTGTGACGAGAACTTAAACAATTATAACACAATTGATTTGACCGAACAAATTCTCGCCTGTCGTTCACATCCATTTCTTTAAATTGTGGGCAATGATATAATTGATGTGGTTCATTACATTTGGGACAAATGATAACATTGTCGGTTACCGCTGCATGCATTTTAAACACTTCCTTTTGATAAACGTTGGTTTTATTTTTACGCGGATTGCACATTTCAATTGCTTCGCAATGATCACTAAGAAATTCAAAAAATTCATCGATTGATGGATGGTTTTTTTTTGTAGTTGCCTTTGACCATTCTTGATTTATTTCGTCATCCAGCTTACTTAAAAAAATTAATATGATCCACGGATCTCGTCGTTCAGCTTCTTCACCCAATGCCTTTAAACCCCGAATTATTTCGTCCGCCTTATCTAATGATTCTCTCAATCTTTTTGACGTTGCGCCTTTTATGTTAGGTAAATCCATAAAATCTTGGATCAGTGATGTAATGATGCTCTTTGGACGACTGAATCTTTTTGTTAATTTTTCCCAAGCTTCTAGATAGTTTTCATCCGTTATTGGAAAATTTGCAACGACACTTGCAGCTGAGCCTCTTAGCAATCTCTTCAAGTATTGAAACTTCTGTGAATTCGACAAACAACGACTATTATGAACAGCGCTTTCATATAAATTTTGGAATGAAGGCCACTGAATTAAATCTCCTCTAAACTCTGGAATGTTTAATTTAGGAAGATTAGTCTCCTTATGGTCAGATAATTTTTTTACGATTAAGCATTGTTGATCAAGAAACCGTGTCATAGTCTCGTTCAATGTAGTGGAATGTTCTGGTTCGGCGTCTACTGGTTTTAATCGGTTTAATGCGCAATCAAGAGTGGTACGTGCTTCAAAATATTTTCCTTCAATTTCGTTGTAGTGGGATACTTGATCAGGCAGTTGCAATAAGTCATCTTCAAATAGTTGAAAATCCATCCAAGCACTTTCTAGCTTTTCAAGACGAGCTTTGATTGCTTCACGTGATGTTTCAATGGAAACCTTGGTTGCAAAAGCGAGTGTATTTTCTATTGCGGTTTTGCAACGGGACCGTTTTGTTCTTAATGTAACGGGATTCATTTGGATTAATTTTATTTGTACCACTTTAGATTACAATTGTTATACGTTAATAACGTTGTACTTGCTTTAACGCCGACTATACTGTAAAACACTTTTCACAGACACAATTTTTACACACTCTATTGTATATGCGTTGTTTTGAATATCAAATGATCTGTTTTATCACTTTAGCACTTTATTAAATTCGGCTTTCGAAGGACCAAAAAATGTTACAAAAATAATTGAATCATATGCAATTATACAATAATTTATTCAACGTAGTTTCTTTGCTTAACATACAAAACAAAACAATTAAGTTTAAGGTACAAAAATACAATTTTTATTTAATTTTTATTATTTTATGATGGCGGTTGCTGATGTAATCTGCTTGACAATTTTTTCACAACAAAAAACAGAAAAAAAAAAAAAAACCAAAAAACATATAATCAACTTTTTGTTTTGTTGTTTTTTTTGTCTTTTATCACTATGTTATAGCAACGATTATGGATATAAATGGCTAGTGACATCTAGATGTGATATAATGTAATTGATACATTCTCTTGTAGCAAAGACACCTTACATACAACCGATAGTTTACCAAACAACGTTTTTTAAAAAAAAAACATTTCTTTGGTCTATAATTAAAGCCATTTTTGAATAATTATCAATTTTATTAAAAATTATAGACTTCCTTAGCAGATATGGTCCGCCATTTTGAAAATTCAAGGACACCATAAAAACGCCATACGGCATTAAAAAGTAGACAAGTAGACATTCTAAGCAAAATTTTAAGCCCAAAAAAGTTTATTTATCTCAAAAAAGGGGGGAATGTGCAGGGGGGGGGGGATTGGCCGATTTGACAAAGACTGCACATGTTCCTTGATCGACTTAGGCGGTTGCTTCCTTTGCGTCTTTTTGCATGAATCGTTTGGACAAGTCGAGAAGAAACATAGGGTTGTTAGTGATCAAAAAATGTTACCCCTTTCCAATGCGCCCCAATGAGACACCACTTACAAGAGGTATTTTTAAAATTTCACCGATTGAGGTAATTTTTGCATATTCACTGCAAAGTAAAAAAAAAAAAATCAACACCTGTTCCATTATTTTTTAACGCTGATGGTAATGTCACGGTAATGGTGATGGTGATGTTGATCGTAATGGGGGATGATGATGGTAATGGTGATTTTGATTATGATTGTGATGGTATATTGGTATGATGGTATAAATATATAAAGGAAGGATGGTGTGATAAAATGAAAGTATGATGATAGCATGATACAATGCGGTGATGGTATTATGGAATGATGGTGTGATGGTATGATGGTTTGATGGTATAATGGTTTAATATTATATTTGTATGATGTTGTGATGGTTTTGATAGTTTGATGGTTTAGAGGTATGATGGTGTGATGAAATGGAAGTATGATGGTAACATGGTACAATTGTGTGATGGTAGGATAGTAAGCTGGTATGATATTATTATGGTATGGTAGTGTGATGATATGTTGATGTAATGGTATGATGGCATGTCGTTAAGACGTTCTAATGATTATAATTGAAACCGCTATCATTCGCAAAATCTGTCTTTGGAGACATGTAAAGCATATTTCAATGACAACACGCGAGTTCGTTTGTAAATCTACGTCTCAACGAGGGAGATTTTACGCCGACTTCTTCGATTAACTAAAGCAAGAATGTAAGCACATTGAAGAACTTGAGGGAAACATTTTTGTAAGCATAGAACTCAATTACCTGAATCATGGGGGTCTTATGGTATGGGAGTTCTGTCTCACATGCTCACATTCAAGATTTACTTCCTAGAAACGCAACCTCCTACAAATAATTAGAAATTAACAGTGACAACATGGCATCGTAGGCAGATCTATAGCCAACAGATTGACAGAACTCGATCCTTCTCATTGGGTACAGAGAACGCACCTTCATTCCTAGAGTAAAATTAAAAAATGTGGTTTACAAGCAAGCATTGCTGTGAACCCAACAAATTATTTTTGTCTTGATTTTATTCAATTTACTTGAGAAATTGTATTCTAATGCGCCTTGCTGTATTTCTAATTATATTTAAAATAAAAACCTCTGTTGAAGTACACCAATTGAATTTTAACCCTGCTTTTAATCTGCTGAATTTAAGCATCTCGCATTATTTATATGAAAAAGTTCTTCTATCTTATGGATACCGGATGTCAATGCACGGTGAGTTGCAGATTAGTTGTGACTTGAAAATCATCCCAAATTTTAAGCGCTCCATTTTGCTTCATTTATGAACGGCTTTTCGAGACTTAAAATATTTTGTTTGGACTTTTCAAATATAAACATATAGCAATTCCGAAAATTAATCGGAATTCAAATTTTTAACTGTTAATTTGAAACTTTGAATTTTTTTCATTTTCAAAGTTTACTCCAATGCAATTGATACAATTTAGTTGTTTAACCGCGTTATACTAGGGCACGCAAACTATGCTTCTTTGTATTAAATCATGTAAAACAAATTTTACAAATAGTACATTATTGCAATAGGGGAGGTATATACAAATTATTTGTCTGTCTATACTAATAAAAATCAAAATCTGTATGTATTTGTGTATGCTCTTTACATGTTTCCATGCCATTCATCACTCAAGATTTAAACTTTGCGTAGTGGTTTCACACGAAAATTAGCAAGTTTTCGTATATTATTTTCGAAAGGGTCTAGCCTCTTGGTCTAGGTGCCCCCAATACTCGTATCCGAAGGGGCAGAGTTAAAATATTTTTACCACCTTTTGAAGAGTACACTGGAAAAACGATATAAGTTAATTTAAAAAGAAAAATGAGATTTTGGTGACATCTTTGCTAAAATAAAAATATTTTAAATACCCCGGGCAACGCCGAGTACCTCAGCTAATTACAATATAAATGTGGGAAGTTTAATAAATTTTAATTTTAACCTGATCTTGTTATTTTCGAGTACTTCTTCCTTAAGTGACATCCTTAATACTAATACCATAGACATTCATACTAGATTTCTCATTTCATAGTAACTAAAGAAAAAAAACAAAAACTTCTGATAATTCCAATGTATCGTTGTGTTGTGCATTTTATAAGGCAATAATTTTAGAATGCGTTGCAAATATAATACGTATATGCAATACACCGATAATATTTGAATGGAAAATTTTTGTTTTTATTTTCTGTTTTTAGTCAAATGAGAGATCTATTATGATTGTCTATGCTAATACCAAGTGAATTTTGTTTTTAGAAGCTAGCAAAATTTTAAAAAACATACCCTATACTTTCGTGTTGTTAAACCATACCCTAAGTAGGATACCCACACCTGCAGTCCCGCTGAGAAAAAAATTCAGGCATTCCTGACTATTTTGGTATTGAGAATTGATATAAGAGACAACGTTTATAATGAATAGTTCAGTGTACAAACAAACGCCGAAACGAAATGTGAAGTTAATTACGATTGCGAGGCATTGCTATATTTAAATAGGTGTATTTTCTAGTATAAAAACAGATTAGGGAATAAAAGCAAAAAAAGAAAGTGAAGTAAGTTTTCATTAGTGGTCACTGAATTTCTAAAATCATAAAAGTAGTACATTTACCAAAATTGTAATAAAGTAACAACACTGATTATGACTGAGTAGCATACAGAAGGAAAAACAACACAGTTTCAATACACAAACCACCACCACTAAAATTAAGTAATTCAATAGATCATGTTTTCCGAAAAGGGCAGATCGAGCGATAGTGATATATTGCCAAAATTTACAAGTTAATTCTTTCGACATGAACGTTATTGTACTATAGCGGTTCAGCCTATTGTTTCTTTTTTCTTGCCAATGTAAGAGCTGGTAGAGTTGCAATATAAGTAGAGCTAGAACTAATTTTTATTTTTATTTTTATTTATTTATTTATTATTACTTTGACAATCAGTGGATCAAAGATGCCAGTAAAAAAACACTGTACTTCTTACAAGAACATAGATGTAAATCAACAACTATATCTGGGATAACCCCATATGCATAGTTTACCGCATCATCAGGAAAGTCGGAAAACAAAAAATCAATTTTGTATTTAGTAAGAAATGTTACACTTGTATTTAATGACAATTTATCATCTACCAACGTATGAACCTTTAAAAAATTATTACATTACTAATTAACTTAGTGTCATCAGCACTCTCTTCTATTCACACCCTCTTTGCAGTCAAACTGATTAGTATAAAGATCAAGTGAATTTATTTAAATCGTTTTATTTTCTATATAAGAAATAAGTAAATTGAGTTCAAACTATTCCTCCTCGTCCCAGATAATATCCTCGATCCATTCACGAACACTAAATACATTTACAGCCGCGTCTGCCATATAATTATACTTCCGTTCTACTGAGACCCCTATCAAAATATTTGAGCATCCCACACTAGGATGAGTTGCCACAATTGGAGCGCCATTGACATGGTAAGGATATATCGAATCACCCAGTACCATGGAAGTAGTGCAAAATAAATTATCTTCCATTTTAATAAATCCGGAAAAATCTTTATATGAAACATTACACACGTGGTTTCGTATAAGCCGCCTTTTATAGATTACTGATTGCCTTTCGGTCATACCTTGCCTGTCGTAATAAGTACGGTAAATAACATTCGGCATTGCATCACTGTCAGGCAAGCATATTGGACGGATGAATTCAGAAAATGCTACTTTTTTCGATAACTTTATTAATCCAATGTTATTATAGATTTCTCCAGACTGATAATTGGGATGTGCTATAGTTTTTTCTACCTTATAGTAAATAGATTTTTTGATGGTTAATAAATCTGACATCCCAAAACACACTTTGTTGAGTTTGTTAAATATATAAATAACAACGTTTTACTTCTAATTATAATCATCTCTTATGAAATTTACAGTAAATTCAAGACTTACCCAGGAGGCCCATTTAATGACACTGCAGCTGTTATAACAAAACGCGCACTTATTAATGTACCTTCATCAGAAGAAAAGTAATTTTCATTTGTCCCGTTTTGTTTATAAGTTAACTTTGCGACATGTGGATAGTTTTTAGTCGATGTTAGAGGATTTTCGAGCAATGTACTAAGCGGCTCCATATTACAAGTTACGTTTGCAATATACTCTTGGCATTCTGTAAGTAAAAAAGTGGTATTTAAACTATATAAAGAGAAACTAATTTTGCATTTGGGCAAATTACTTGCAAGACTTCTTGAGATTGGTGTAGCACCAGCGCAACAAACTACTGAAACACCTTTATGTGGACTACATGTCTGTGGTAACTGTTCATGATTTATATATAATTCAGTTGTAACAGAGCAATCCTTTAATAATGTGCACGCAGCCATTCCTCCATCTTCAGTTAGATTACAGCGTTCCCCTGTATTTATAATAAGAAACAAGTGAAATAAATTAATTTAATTATGCAGATGACATTATTCTTACCCAAACGTGGAATCCTGGCAGTGCACAATTTGAAAAGGAATAAAAATCCGATAATTGTTAGCTTCATTTTGATTACGCTTTCGTGTATAAGTGTAAAATGGGAACTAATGAAAAAAAACTGTTTACCGAGCTCTTAAATACAAATTGTAGTGATAATAAAATATTAAAAAATGCAAAACCGTTGTGTGATAAAACAGCAAATGTATAAGATAAGAGTGAGAGTTTATTTTTTATTCTTCTGGGAATTTTTATTTCGACTCAAATTATAATTTTAATCTTTCAAACTTTACCTCGTGCTCGAGCCAGCCTAATTATTTATTTCCGTATTTGCTTTGGTAAATTCCTAAAAATTTTAATTTGATTTATGTAATTCGAATACGATTTTTAGGAAATAAATTCATGCACACATCAAACAAAAGTTAAATCCAAAACTAGACACAAATTATATTATTTATAAATGACACTTTTATCAGATTTAATGTGCAATCCGTAAGCTTTCTTTCTACGCATACATTTACATGGTACTACATATGCGGATAACATATAAAATAATGTAGCGACCTTCACTAACAACATGAACACGTCACAACGTAAGAATTTTTTTTAACGTTCCTGTCAACGCGACACACCTGGGTGTGTATTTGATTTTTTGTAATTGAATGAAGTTTTTTTCCAATAAAGTTAACTGAAATTTTCATTATAATATCGGTTCTATATTTAATGTTTATCCATCTTTGATGAAAAACTTTTGATTAAATTCATACACGCCTGGGGTTGAACGTGTTGGTAAAAGTGGTTTTATTCTCGTGTTGACACGAAGGTTAAAATTTTCTTTCAGACGGGTGGGAAATGGGAATGGGAATAAAATTGAGTTCGGGTCGGACCGAAATTGGGTTATAATATAAAATAACAGATCGGACTCAGGTCGGGTCGGACTGTATGTACTTCGGGTTGGTTCGGGTACAAATGAAATATTTTCGCCCGTGCAGGTCTCTCTAGCACACGGCCAATTGTTGGAATTTGTTAATTTTAAATGCAGCCTTTGTGAAGTCGGGATTGGGAATTCTTCAGTCCCGGGAATTTAAAAAAAAGCAATTAGTCTGGTCAATTCACAAAAATTTTATGTAAAACCCACTGAAAACAGCCAGTTTTAGTTGAAATATTTTCTTTTATTGTTCATCGATTTATCACAAACATATTGCGATAAAAGATTTGTTACTTATACCAGACCGTTTCTTACTACAAAAGTTCGATGAAATTTATAACAAATGCGTCGCTTCTTACTGAAGTTTACTTCAACGCCTCCAAAAAATTTGACTAATTTGAGGCCGCACCATTATCTATTTCTTTCGCAACCACTGTCATGACCACCTTGAAGTTATCCCAGACTTTCATCCCAGGAAAATTTGAAATTACCTCCGACAACACAAGCGTAAAAACCCATCCCAGACTTTTTTTTCTACACTATTAAAGTGAACGAACATTAAAATCCATCCCAGACTTTTTACTATGTAGAGCGAAAAAATCCATCCCAGGATTTTTATTTATTATAAGATTTCTTCTGGTATAGTTAAAATTGAATAAAAAAAAATAAAAAAATTCTTCTGATCAGGATTATGGTAGGCCTGGAAATTTGATATGTTGATTTAGTTAAGGGTTCTATTGGCTACCTCTTGGCCAATTCTGAACGCGATCCGCTTGTTAGAATTTTTGCTACATTAATAAATGTGTTTCCTTCCCTTAGTTAAAATTGAATAAAAAAAAACATAAAAAAAATTCTTCTGATCAGGATTATGGTAGGCCTGGAAATTTGATATGTTGATTTAGTTAAGGGTCCTATTGGCTACCTCTTGGCCAATTCTGAACGCGATCCGCTTGTTAGTACTCTTGCTACATTAATAAATGTGTTTGCCCTTAGTTAAAATTGAATAAAAAAAAACATAAAAAAAATTCTTCTGATCAGGATTATGGTAGGCCTGGAAATTTGATATGTTGATTTAGTTAACGGTTCTATTGGCTACCTCTTTGCCAATTCTGAACGCGATCCGCTTGTTAGAATTTTAGCTATGTCAATAAATGTGTTTCCTTCCCTTAGTTAAAATTGAATAAAAAAAAACATAAAAAAAATTCTTCTGATCAGGATTATGGTAGGCCTGGAAATTTGATATGTTGATTTAGTTAAGGGTCCTATTGGCTACCTCTTGGCCAATTCTGAACGCGATCCGCTTGTTAGTACTTTTGCTACATTAATAAATGTGTTTGCCCTTAGTTAAAATTGAATAAAAAAAAACATAAAAAAAATTCTTCTGATCAGGATTATGGTAGGCCTGGAAATTTGATATGTTGATTTAGTTAACGGTTCTATTGGCTACCTCTTTGCCAATTCTGAACGCGATCCGCTTGTTAGAATTTTAGCTATGTCAATAAATGTGTTTCCTTCCCTTAGTTAAAATTGAATAAAAAAAAACATAAAAAAAATTCTTCTGATCAGGATTATGGTAGGCCTGGAAATTTGATATGTTGATTTAGTTAAGGGTCCTATTGGCTACCTCTTGGCCAATTCTGAACGCGATCCGCTTGTTAGTACTTTTGCTACATTAATAAATGTGTTTGCCCTTAGTTAAAATTGAATAAAAAAAAACATAAAAAAAATTCTTCTGATCAGGATTATGGTAGGCCTGGAAATTTGATATGTTGATTTAGTTAAGAGTTCTATTGGTTACCTCTTGGCTAATTCTGAACGCGATCCGCTTGTTAGTATTTTTGCTACATTAATAAATGTGTTTGCTTCCCTTAGTTAAAAATAAATAAAAAATTCGATAACGTTTATAAGAGGTGCATTTCTCGCACGATGTATGGGTTTCTTAAAAAAAATTTCTTTATTATTAGCATCATGAAATGAGAGTACAGTGATTGTTTGCAAACGATTAAATACTGGGCAATGGTATGAGAAGTACGATATGAAGCGCAGGGTCTCAGCGGAGATGTACCAGATGAATATGAGTTCCAGACAAGTGCCTCCCAAAGCCGCCGAGGCTAGTGTACGCGCAGTCGAGGTTAAATATGTATCAGAGTCCACCTATCAGACCAAGCATTCCCCCTTTATAGTGCTCTCTAGTATTGTAAATCGCCACTTTGTAGATCTAAATTTTAATTAAAATTTATGTGGAAATTAATTATTTTAATGAACAATAAGTTATCTGCGACAGTTACTTTACGCACAAATTGACACCAGAATTACTCTGGTCAGATAAGTGATTATCATAGTTGGTTGTAAATCGCTGTTTTGTACTTTGTAATTTTAATTAAAATTAATATGAAGATTAATTATTTGAATTTAAAATAAATTATCCGCCACAGTATTATTAAGCACAAATTAATAACCGAATTACACCGATCTGATGAGGCATTATCTTGCTATAGTGCCCTCCATCTCTATAAATCCCTATATTGTAGTTGTCATTTTTAATTAAAATTTATGTGGAGATTAATTAATTTTGTTTAAAATTAATTAGCTACCACAGGTTTTTTATGCAAAAATTGACACCATCGGATGTCCGATCGGATGGGCCATTCACTCGCTACACTGGTTCAAGCATTTAAATCGGTCGAAATCAGAGGTTCGTGGCGCGGGTTCCTTTGCCCCCGGATGACGTCATTGCAATAATATTATGCATGACACATAAAGCCGAAGGACGAACCTAAGCTATCATATCTTTAAATTAAAGATAATGCTTATACTTAGTTGATGCGTAATTGCCCCCGACCAAGGGCTGAATTTCGGGTCAGTTTTCTGAACATGCGGTGTGAAGCGTTATCACGTAAAAAAATTATGAAAAAATGCTTTCCATATTTCTTTAAAAAATTTCCAGGCCTACCATAATCCTGATCAGAAGAATTTTTTTTATGTTTTTTTTTATTAAATTTTAACTAAGGGAAGCAAACACATTTATTGATATAGCAAAAATTCTAACAAGAGGATCGCGTTCTGAATTGGCCAGAAGGTAGCCAATAGGACCCTTAACTAAATCAATATATCAAATTTCCAGGCCTACCATAATCCTGATCAGAAGAATTTTTTTTATGTTTTTTTTATTCAATTTTAACTAAGGGAAGCAAACACATTTATTGATATAGCCAAAATTCTAACAAGAAGATCGCGTTCTGAATTGGCCAGGAGGTAGCCAATAGAACCGTTAACTAAACCAACATATCAAATTTCCAGGCCTACCATAATCCTTATCAGAAGAATTTTTTTTATGTTTTTTTAATTCAATTTTAACTAAGGGAAGCAAACACATTTATTGATATAGCAAAAATTCTAACAAGAGGATCGCGTTAAGAATTGGCCAGGAGGTAGCCAATAGAACCCTTAACTAAATCAATATATCAAATTTCCAGGCCTACCATAATCCTGATCAGAAGAATTTTTTTTATGTTTTTTTTAATTCAATTTTAACTAAGGGAAGCAAACACATTTATTGGTTTAGCAAAAATTCTAACAAGAGGATCGCGTTCTGAATTGGCCAAGAGGTAGCCAATAGAACCCTTAACTAAATCAACATATCAAATTTCCAGGCCTACCATAATCCTGATCAGAAGAATTTTTTTTATGTTTTTTTTTATTCAATTTTAACTAAGGGAAGCAAACACATTTATTGATATAGCAAAAATTCTAACAAGAAGATCGCGTTCTGAATTGGCCAGGAGGTAGCCAATAGAACCGTTAACTAAACCAACATATCAAATTTCCAGGCCTACCATAATCCTGATCAGAAGAATTTTTTTTATGTTTTTTTTATTTAATTTTAACTAAGGGAAGCAAACACATTTATTATTATAGCAAAAATTCTAACAGGATCGCGTTCAGAATTGGCCAGGAGGTAGCCAATAGGACCCTTAACTAAATCAATATATCAAATTTCCAGGCCTACCATAATTCTGATCAGAAGAATTTTTTTTATGTTTTTTTTATTCAATTTTAACTAAGGGAAGCAAACACATTTATTGATATAGCTAAAATTCTAACAAGAGGATCGCGTTCAGAATTGGCCAGGAGGTAGCCAATAGGACCCTTAACTAAATCAATATATCAAATTTCCAGGCCTACCATAATTCTGATCAGAAGAATTTTTTTTATGTTTTTTTTATTCAATTTTAACTAAGGGAAGCACACACATTTATTGATATAGCAAAAATTCTAACAAGAGGATCGCGTTCTGAATTAGTCAAGAGGTAGCCAATAGGACCCTTAACTAAATCAATATATCAAATTTCCAGGCCTACCATAATTCTGATCAGAAGAATTTTTTTTATGTTTTTTTTATTCAATTTTAACTAAGGGAAGGAAACACATTTATTGATATAGAAAAAATTCTAACAAGAGGATCGCGTTCTGAATTGGCCAGGAGGTAGCCAATAGAACCCTTAACTAAACCAACATATCAAATTTCCAGGCCTACCATAATCCTGATCAGAAGAATTTTTTTTATGTTTTTTTTATTCAATTTTAACTAAGGGAAGCAAACACATTTATTGATATAGCTAAAATTCTAACAAGAGGATCGCGTTCAGAATTGGCCAGGAGGTAGCCAATAGGACCCTTAACTAAATCAATATATCAAATTTCCAGGCCTACCATAATTCTGATCAGAAGAATTTTTTTTATGTTTTTTTTATTCAATTTTAACTAAGGGAAGCACACACATTTATTGATATAGCAAAAATTCTAACAAGAGGATCGCGTTCTGAATTAGTCAAGAGGTAGCCAATAGGACCCTTAACTAAATCAATATATCAAATTTCCAGGCCTACCATAATTCTGATCAGAAGAATTTTTTTTATGTTTTTTTTATTTAATTTTAACTAAGGGAAGCAAACACATTTATTATTATAGCAAAAATTCTAACAAGAGGATCGCGTTCAGAATTGGCCAGGAGGTAGCCAATAGGACCCTTAACTAAATCAATATATCAAATTTCCAGGCCTACCATAATTCTGATCAGAAGAATTTTTTTTATGTTTTTTTTATTCAATTTTAACTAAGGGAAGCAAACACATTTATTGATATAGCTAAAATTCTAACAAGAGGATCGCGTTCAGAATTGGCCAGGAGGTAGCCAATAGGACCCTTAACTAAATCAATATATCAAATTTCCAGGCCTACCATAATTCTGATCAGAAGAATTTTTTTTATGTTTTTTTTATTCAATTTTAACTAAGGGAAGCACACACATTTATTGATATAGCAAAAATTCTAACAAGAGGATCGCGTTCTGAATTAGTCAAGAGGTAGCCAATAGGACCCTTAACTAAATCAATATATCAAATTTCCAGGCCTACCATAATTCTGATCAGAAGAATTTTTTTTATGTTTTTTTTATTCAATTTTAACTAAGGGAAGGAAACACATTTATTGATATAGAAAAAATTCTAACAAGAGGATCGCGTTCTGAATTGGCCAGGAGGTAGCCAATAGAACCCTTAACTAAACCAACATATCAAATTTCCAGGCCTACCATAATCCTGATCAGAAGAATTTTTTTTATGTTTTATTCATTTTTAACTATACGAGAAAAAATCTTATAATAAATAAAAATCCTGGGATGGATTTTTTCGCTCTAGTAAAAAGTCTGGGATGGATTTTAAAGTTTGTACACTTTAATAGTGTAGAAAAAAAAGTCTGGGATGGGTTTTTACGCTTGTGTTGTCCGAGGTAATTTTAAATTTTCCTGGGATGAAAGTCTGGGATAACTTCAAGGTGGTCTGTCATGTTAAAGATGAGTTTCATACTGCTGCCAAATCATTAGTCAAATTTTCTGATTCGAAATCATTTCAATTGGGTTTTGATTTCTTTGCTCAGTAATTCTGTGTTTTAAGCTTTAGGTTAGGTGACATTCTGATAAAAAATTGTATTACGTGTCTTAATTCGTTAGACGAATAAATAATTTGACTACACTAGATTTAGCAAGACAATTAAATTTTAATTTTGTCAGTCAAGTGTTCAACATTTAATTTTATAAGATCCAAAAGGTTTAGTAACGTTTGTAATCTCTCTGAGTTCT
Source organism: Tipula helvola (assembly GCA_963556165.1). Lineage (NCBI taxonomy): Eukaryota > Metazoa > Arthropoda > Insecta > Diptera > Tipulidae > Tipula > Tipula helvola. The sequence continues at coordinate 218,023,964 of OY744483.1, read as the reverse complement.
TCTCTGAATAGAAATTAGACAAATGCAGATCGTTTAGAGTTTTACAATATAGTCACGTAATTTTAGAAAACGGGCGATGTTTCTGCGCTATTCCACCTTGTTTTACAGTCAATTCTTACCCACGGGTAGGTTAAACATGATTATGTAATAACGAGTTTCTAACTTCAGATGATTTAAAATAGTTTTGCAACAATTCTATCACTTTTCAAATCAATGTTATCAAAATAAGTACTCGCTCGTCATCTGACTTTAACTTTATCTAGTCTTACTAGGTGAGTAGAAAGCATTTGTTCCTAAAAGATACCCATATTCTGTTAATTTTCACTTATCAATGGTAATTTCGAAACATTTACAATATAAATAAGATAAGACAATGTTGTTCAACTGATTGTTCACAAAATTTCATGATATTATTTACTCGTACAGTATAAAAAATACATTTTGTTGGTGCACTTAATGAATATCACTCATATTGTATTGTTCACAACGTGGCCCACACACCCAACTCTAATGATGTTATCGTTTTGCAATTTATCGGAAATAAGTTCAAATTTTATTCTTGCGAAATAATAGCCAAATATAGTGAAACAACGTCAGCTGTCTATATTTACTGCCAGCATTTAAATAGTCAAAAATTAAAACGAAATTCTTTCCGAATTTTCAATTGGATTTTTTACTTTGTAAAATGACAACCCCTGTATCAACGCAATGAATTGAAGTGTGTTTTATAGAGATAAATCCCATATATGGATTGAGTTATCAAAAACCTTCAATTGTCCACCACTGGATCTCAGCGCAAAGGAATTGATCGATATTGTGGTGTATGTTAGATGTTGAATAGGACCCTTACGCTAGAATATGGACCCTTACATTAGAATTTAAAATAAGAATGGAAATCTTCCTTTTCCATAATGTTTCAACACAAAATTCTGTGTAACGGAATTAAATCTTTATTTTCCAGAATTTAAATTTTCGTTTCTGGTTAATGGAGATTTAATGTTAAAATTAGAGTGGAAATCTCCAAGTTTAATCGCAAAATTATCTTGCTAAAATTGTATAAGCTTCTGCCAAGTATTTAAGTTCAAGTCTCAACCCTAATATTGCAGAGCATTGTTTTCCCATATCCAAATATCTTAAATTCAGGATCAAAATTTTTTTATAACAGTTATTTCCACTCCATATTAGCACAAGGGGTTTCTTCCGGGTTCCGATTTTACCAATTTACCATGCTAGCACAAATAATAATCTTAACCGGGTAAACAAAAATTCCACAAAAAAATGACGCAAATCGTTTTATCTTTATAAAGTTTGCCCATTTGGGAATTCCAAATGAAAGCGTAATCACTCTGAAACAACAACAATAATTGTATTAATTAAGTACTGCATGTATTGAAATTAACTTCTGTAATCAGTGATGTTGTATGGTTTAGGCATGTCCACAAAAATGGTAAAACCCCAATTATCGCTTTGTAGTCTCATTTTACCAAATTGATTGTTGTTTTTTTTTGTGCAACATGTAACGGTAATTCTAATAAGCAAACCTTGTTCCAGAGTTGGCTCGACATTGCTAACAGTGTTTGTAACGTGCTATGCAATTTGGTTCGTCTACGCGCGGTGATTTGGGTAGACTCTTTATTGATTTCCACTGTGTGTGGTTTGGGCGCCAGTCGACCAGCACGATAAGCCGGCTTAGCTCACTTTTGAGCAGTCTGACTCGGGCGGGGTGCAAATAACACCAATGAAAAACCACCGCGTGTATCTTGTACCTTCTATAAACGATCGCGCTAACGGTAAAAGAAAAAACTGTTTCGCACCAATAAAGCGAGAAATGAAACAGCGTGTTCCGACACTACGCGACACTCCTGACGAGACAAAACACAATAATAAGGATTTTTGCAACTCACCTGTGAACCCTCTTCTGCTTCAACGTTCTTTTTTTATATTGTGCAAATTTTCTTTTCCCTTTTTGCTGTTGTGCCAACAATGTTTGGTTTTGCTCCGTCAGTAGTTCACCTATGCCACGATCTTGACTCTCCACCCACTTTCACTTTGTCGCTTTTACACTGCGACCACTAGTTCAACGCTTTTCAAAAATTTTCAATGTCCGATTAGCGTGGGATGGATTTTTACGCCATATTGTCCAAAGTAACTTTAAATCCTAACGGGATGAAAGTCTGAGTTAACTTTCATGCGGTTTTCAACAATCACAGATTGCTGTTTTTCTCGATCTGAAATTTATTTCTGATAATACATGGATTGATGGTCAAAATGGTGAACGCTATAGACTGAGACAACATCAATGGAAAATTAATTATTTAATGTTTATTGTAATAATTTTAAGTAATTTTATTAACTGTTTCTTGTTTATTAACGTTTAATTTGGTTTTTGGGTATTAGCTAAGCGTAGGTAATCAATTTAATTGGTCCTAGTGAGTTACAAAATAGTGGTTTGCCAATTTAAATGGTTAAGCGTGTTAAAATCTGAAAAACTTTTTCTGATTAAAAATTATCAGATATTTTAAATAAATTATTAGTCCCACGGATAATGTAAACCCTGTAGCTATGTTTTATTTTGCCTAACCGATTTCGATTAATCTAATGTGGACATTTGGTAGAAGCACAATAATCGTATCTAATTTAATTTGGGCGTTAGGACAGTTGAAAATTGTAAATAACGAGTTTTGCAACTAACTGATAGCAAAGATCATAGTATATTAGAGATGAGTCATTCAGTACAAAAAATAAAAATGACTAGAAAACCCCCCTATTTCTTAATAAGGGGTGCCTTTGCATATCATGTAGTAGATTAGAAACCGGCACATTAAAGGTTAAATATTTGCAAGTAATTTGAATGCAACATATTTACGTATTTATATGTATATCAAAGGAACCCTATATATTACATCAGGGGGACCCTATTTTTACCTCATATTTGAGTACTGAATGAATTATCTTTAATATGTGATTATCTTTGCTGATAGTAAGTAATACTTTTGAGTATGTATACTATAGAGTAATCACCAACCAAAAAAAAAGTTGTAATACTACCTCGCTGCAAGATGAGAGCGTGACAATCGGCATGTTTTTATACAAGTAGAATGAATAATATGTATAAAGAAACGAAGAAATAACCTTGAATGGTTTGGTACACAAATGCATTTTTTCGTTTGTTTTTTAATTTTCATTTTCACAAAACATTAAGGCGGCACCAGACGATGCGATAATTGACAAATGTTTGTGATATGTATGTATATAGTATGACATGTCGTGTGGACAGTTTTCATATCACCAATGTGACATGTGGTACATTGTTGTATACGTTCGCTCAACAGGCGGTAAATCAATACACATCAAAGGAGACCACCAACGTTGATTGATAGACTGGTGATGCCGTCCAGTCGGTGTAGCATGATTCGCTTTAATTTATTTAGAATTTTAGTGCATTCCATATTAATTTAAAAAATTCATAAATACAATTGGGTATATGAAATTATAATTAAGAAGGCAAATTGATTTGTTTCTTTACGGCAATGAAGTTTAATTTCTTTCTTTAACTTAAAAAATTGCTTTCAAATGCAATTTTATGTTTACAGTCAGAAACATTCAGATGTATACGGCAAATTAAAATCAACGAAACACTTTTTTTGTTTTTTCTTACTTTTTTTATTTTAAAAATACATAAATATGAAGTAAATATATGTGATAACATTATTGATAAAAAATAAAATTTTAAATATGATTTATCTTCTGTTTGGTTTTTAACTTTATCTTTAAATTTCCCTCTAAATATGAGCCGTATACATCTGAATGTTTCTGATTGTACGTGTCTGTCGAGACATAAGATAAGAAAACTTTCCTTTTTATTTAATAAAAGCTGTTTTGAAATAGTCATTTAGGTACATCCAGTAGGAAAATATGCTAACAAGTACATTCTTATTCCCATATTTGTTTTGCTTGTGTATGATCAAGATTTGTGCGATTTTAAGTTAAGAGCAAAATGTATACATACATATTATGTTTAATACACAATTAGCACATTCGGAAAAAGATCATAGTAAATCTAAAGTAAAATTTATTTTTGTTGTGTTGATAAATTATATTGAAATTACCTTGCCCATACAAAATGTTAAAATATGATATATAAAATTCAATATCGAAAAAATTCAAACACGCATTTTGATGGATTTACTATCGCGTTTCATTTAAAACATTTTTGTTTATTTAATTCGATATAAAGTTAAGTTTTGGTCACATAAATCCGGTCATAAAAATTACAAATGTCAAAATAATAAAAACAACGAAGTAAGTTCAAATTATGGACAGAAAGATATTTTTAAAATGTAGAATGTACTATTTCAAACATTTGTATGTTCGAAATATATATATATTTATAAATATATATATATTTATAAATATGTATTATAATTATTAAGGCGGCACCAGACGATGCGAAAATTGACAAATGTCGGTCGACCAACGTTGGAGCATATGATGTAGACAAATGTTCACATGGCATACGTACCCTACACACGACATGTCAAATGTTCATCGAATGTAAATTTAAGCGAATGTATACCAAGTACATATTTAAGGCGGCACCAGACGATGCGAGAATTGACAAATATATTGGCGCATATATATTTGTGCAAGTTTAGCACATGACAAATGTACCCTACACACGATGCGTCCAATGACAATTTTGAAATGAAGCGATTATATACCAACATATGTGCTGATATTAAATTTGTTGGTATATTCCAAACTTAAAATATATTTTTTTTAATTAATTTATAATAATTTTTTCTTGGGTTGAACTTATTACACTTTTGAATGATCTTAATTAACTTTCACGGCGAAGAACCCAGGTATGTTTCAATTAAACTACACTTTGGTTTTTTTAACAAAATATAATATAGGCTCCCCAACGTATAATTTGTCAAAATTTTTCTCAACAATTTTATCCAACATTGTAGGAAAAACGCAAAGTTTTGTGAAAGACTCGTTTGATCTCAAATCCAAAATTAAAAATCTCTTAATCCCGGGTGATTACAAATTATTTTCCCTCGATGTCACAAGTTTATTTACAAATATCCCTAACCAATTAATTTTTGAAATAATAGAAAAAAAATGGACTGAAATTCAACCGTTCACGGAATTAAATTTACAAACATTTAAACAAGGACTTTCCTTTGTAATTAACAATTGTTATTTCTCCTTTAATAATAACCATTACCACCAAATTTCGGGTTCGCCAATGGGATCACCAGTCTCACCAGTCTTAGCAAACTTGGTAATGGAACATCTTGAAGAAAAAGTATTGGCTACACTAATAAAAAAACCGTTAATGTATTTAAGATATGTAGATGATATTTTATGCATTGCACAGACATCAGACATTCAGACGATCCACAATAGGTTCAATTCATTTCATAAAAATCTTCAATTTACAATAGAATTAGAATCAGAAAATAGTATCCCCTTCTTGGACATTAAAATTATAAGAGACAACAACGGACACGTACGTACTGACTGGTACCACAAAAATACTTGGTCAGGACGCTATCTCAACTACAAATCGTATCTCCCTTCAATCTACAAAACCAACACTGTTTCAATCCTAACTAAACGAATTCTTTCATTATCTGACCCTGAGTTTTATGAGAATAACTTTAAACTTCTCAAAAAAACCTTATTAGACAATGACTACCCGCAACAATTAATTGACCAAATTATAACAACAGAAAAATTCAAACATTACAACTCGGTTACCAACCAACCGAACACAGCTGAAGATAGAACGAACAAATTTATATCAGTCCCTTATGAAAAACGGACCTACCACTCTCTCAAGCGTCTTTTCAAAACACATGACATTCAATTAGTTGCTAAACCAATAAACACAATATACAAACTCGCATTTTCAAAACTTAAAGATAAAACGGAAACAAATCTTCAATCAAGTCTAATATACCAAGTACCATGTAGTAATTGTAATCAAACATACATAGGGCAAACAAAACAGTATTTAAAAAAACGAATGTACGATCATAAATACCATATAAAAATCAAAGACTCACAACACAGCGCATTAGTAGATCATTCCCTCCGGTTAAATCACTCCCCCAATTTTACAAATGTAAAAATATTAGACAGAGAAACCAATTTCAAAAAACGGAACATCCTTGAGATGATTCACATAAAATCGTCCAAAAATATTATGAACCGACAAACAGACAGTCTTCTTTTAACCGATCTTTACAATAACATTATTTGACACAATTGTTTTTCGTTTCCCAATTATATTAAATCAGGTTAAATTTCAACCCTCCGATTTAAATAATTGTTTAAGCTTTTAGTAAATATTTTAGTTAACCCTCCCACAATATCAGCAATAATTTTTACTTCTCCCCCAGTGTAGTTTTTGTTTGTCAACATTCTTGTTACAATTGTCGTACTAACTAGTAAGCTTTCAATTTATACGGATAACACATTAGAATACATAGTTTTAAGCCTAGTTTATGTTTAATAATTTTAAAGTTTTTTTTAAATGTGATAAAATATATATTGTTTAAGTTATTATGTAAGTATAATTAAGTACAATAGTTTACCAAATAACCATAAGTTTTTTAAATTTTCAATATATTAATGTTAATGTTTTCTTTTTGTTAATAGTTAACCTTTGATAATGAGTTGGATGTCAGCTCGAAACGTTAGGTGTAATAATTAAACTTAATTAAATAAAAAAAATTATATTTTGTTAAAAAACCAAAGTGTAGTTTAATTGAAACATACCTGGGTTCTTCGCCGTGAAAGTTAATTAAGATCATTCAAAAGTGTATTTTTTTTAACAAACATATTTTTAATAATATTAAAAAGCCTGTAATCATCAAGTTATTAATTTTTGAATTATTATTATTATTATTTAAATAGATACGGACCAGAAAATTATTAATAAATAATTAAATAAAATAAAACAGATGAAATTGTTTTACGTGCATTTTAAAGTTAGTAGGGAACGTACTAAATTTATAAATATTTGTACAAAAATATTTTCATATCGTGTGGATGAATACCAACATCTGTCGTTCGACAAATTAACATTGGTGATGTGAATACTGTCCACACGACATGTCATACTATATACATATCACAAACCTTTGGCAATTGTCGCATCGTCTGGTGCCGTCTTAACAAATGTTTTAAATAGTACATTCTAAATTTTAAAAATATCTTTCTGTTCATAATTTGAAATTACTTCGTTCTGTTCATAACTTGAAAATACGTTATGGATTCGGATATTTATGATCAAATAATTTTGGCTAATGCCGTTCTTATAAATTGTTGTTGTGCCAAATTATTAGTTAATCGAAAGAAAAATAAAATAAAGAAAAGGAGATGGTGGGTTATATCTCTAAATAAAAGTAGATCAAGGTAATTCAATCTATAAAAATATTTAATAAGAAATTATATAGTTTAATATTAAATTTGTTTGGATTATAGATACAACGGGTCGAATATGTTAGCTGACTTGCGAGTTGAACCATCTCTAAAATTCAAAAATTTCTGCAGAATGTCGGTTGAAGATTATGAATTTTTATTAAAAAAGATAGCACCACGTATTGCCAAAATAGATACCAACATGAGGAAAGCTATACCAGCTCAAGAAAGATTAGCTGTTACTCTTAGATTCTTGGCGACGGGGGACAGTTACAAGAGTCTTTCATTTTTATTTAAATTTTCACCACAATTGATTTCGGATATAATTCCCGAAGTTTGTAATGCGTTAATTGATATTCTGCAGGATGAAGTAAAGGTAAGTAAAATAAACAATATTATACAAAAAATAAAACAATTCATTTCAAAAATATTAATAATACATAGTTCATTAATTCTATTTCTCTTTTGCCTGGTAGACGACGGATCAGGGAAATAAGAATTACTTAGGTGGGAAAGATAAAGGTCATGAAATTAACATGCTTCATGGGATTTAAATGAGGTCTTTATCTAATAATTCGGAAAATTGAGAATAGTAATCATTTAGGTTTATTAGTGTATCGGGGTTTGAAGTACTATTGTCGTTAGTTGCTTGTTGTATGTAAGTTAATTGTGGGCTGGGAGTAGGAGAATAGGAATGAGAAGGCCGTGAAATTGGCCTGTTTAAACTTGGGAGTTGCTGACTGGGAAAACGAGAAGGAGGCTGCGAATTTGTACTGTATGTATTAGCAGGTTGCGAAAGAGGGGAATAGAAATGGGAATATGAAATTCGCGCATTTTCACTGTTTGTATTGAAAGATTGTGAATTAGATGCATAGTAATGGGAAGTTGAAGGATGGGTAATTGGACTGTTTTTAGTGGGAGATTGTGGAATAGGGGAATAAGAATGGTAAGATGAATGCCGTGAAATCGGACTTTTGTATTGGGAGGTTGCAGTTTAGGAGTATAAGAATCAGAAGATGAAATCTGTGTAATTGATTTGTTTATAGCGAGAGGTTGCGGAATTGGGGAATAGGAACGGAAAGGTGAACGCCTTGAAATTGAACTGTTTAAATTGTGGCTGTCTTTAGTGGGAGATTGTGGAATTGGGGAATAGGAACGGAAAGGTGAACGCCTTGAAATTGAACTGTTTGAATTGTGGCTGTCTTTAGTGGGAGATTGTGGAATTGGGGAATAGGAACGGAAAGATGAACGCCGTGAAATTGAACTGTTTGAATTGTGGCTGTCTTTAGTGGGAGATTGTGGAATAGGGGAATATGAACGGAAAGATGAACGCCGTGAAATTGGGGCACTGAAACGGGAAGATGAAGTCTGCGAAATTGGACTGCCTGTAGTGGAAAGTTGCGGAATAAGAGAATAGGAGGAATTTAATTCCCTGATTTCGGAATCAAAAACCAGGTTATCGATTTTGTTAGTTAACTTTTTTCGCGTAATCTGAGATAATGCTCTCAGCTTCATTGCTAAAAGTTCCCCGTATAATGAGCACTCATCGGATTGCACTCGAGGCGGCTTATGCTTCATAAATTCTAGGGTGTCGGTTGCCTGTTTTAAGTGTCGTTCTATGTTGAAATCTATTTCCAATGCATGTGTGTTACTGGTCTTCTTATTTGCTGTTGCCAATGGTGTGCGGAAGACCTGCTTTGAAGTTTTATTCGATGCTGCAATTTAACAATTATATTAGTTATTTATATTAATTGACAAAAATTAAAATAACCTCACCATTGGGCTGTTCAATTTGTTCATTTCTTTCGTCAGGTTCTTCTTCATCTACTAAATCATATGTTCTTCTCTGTAAATAAATCAATAATTAAATAAATATCAAAAAGAATACATTTGTGTTAGAGAGTAATGTTTTTGAATATATTATTGCAGCTCCCAAAAACCCGAGAAGAATGGGAGCAAATATCAGAGGAGTTCGAGCAGTTGTGGAATTTTCCACATTGTATAGGGGCACTTGACGGTAAACATATCGTAATTCAATCACCTATAAACACCGGAAGTGATTTTTACAATTACAAACACACATTCAGTATTGTCCTTATGGCAATGATTGATGCAAAATATTGCTTCACATTTGCTGATGTTGGCTGCCAGGGCAGGATCAGTGATGGAGGTGTTTTTAGGAACACAGATTTATTTAAGAAACTAGAAACAAACGAATTAATATTACCTCCCGAACAACCTCTTCCAGGGTGGGTCAAGCCTATGCCCTACGTAATTGTAGCAGATGATGCATTTCCTCTAGGCACTGGACTACTTAAGCCATTTTCAGGTACACACCCTAAAGGAAGTACGGAACGAATTTTTAATTACCGGATTACAAGGGCACGCAGAGTGGTGGAAAACACCTTTGGTATTATGTCATCAGTTTTCAGAGTATTGAGAGCTCCGATGCTACTTCAACCTGAGAAAGTTGCAACTGTAACGATGACTTGTGTATTGCTACATAACTTCCTTAGGAAAAGTAACACATCGCGACAAATTTATTCGCCACAAGGAATTTTCGATAAGGAAAACGGGCATGAGTTTTCACCGGGACTGTGGAGAGAAGATACCAACCAAACGAGTTCTTTCCATCCGCTGCAGAAAATTGGTAGGAAATCATCGAGCGCGGCCCAATCCATCCGACAAGAATTTGCCGATTACTTCCAAACAAGTGGAAAAGTAAATTGGCAAAATCAACTAAATTAAATTATGTAAATTTATAAAATAAATATTAAAAATATTCTCACCTCAGTATTTATAGTGGGTTTCACTTTCCCGGTTTTCTGCAAAAAGCCATCCATCGTTTGGAATGCAAACCATGATGGTTTGTACACCTGATCAATCGAACAGCCAGACGTTATGGAATCAATAACTTTTTTCCTTAAGGTGCGGTAAGTCGACATTAGAGATTCTTTTTTTTTTTTAAATCATCGATCGATTGGTCGATACTAAATTCATTTCTAATCTGACACCAAGCATCATACACCTTATTTCTATTTTTGTGCATTTCATTAGTAGGATCCCATATTTCTGGGTACTTTCGTATATATCTAAAAATTCCAAGACGTTGTTGTTATTCCAATCCATTGCTTCTTCTTCACTTAAGTATAGCTTTTACAATAAAAAATGCCGCTGTAAAACAGTTAACATACACCAAAGAGAATATACACACGTGTATTGCTCTTGACAAAGGGAGAACGTTTAAGTTTTTATCATTGCATGGCAAAACCAACAAAAATGTTTGTACAGCCGTATTGCAACTATGACGGACTCATACTATTAAATCCAATTCCTACTACATATTTCTATAAGTGTTAGTGAAATTTTCTACTATTTTTGATACAAACTACAATTTAAAATCGAAAAATATAAAGATTATACTAGGTCAGGACACTTTATAGAAACAGTAGGTTTTATTTTGTGTTTGTAACGCAAAAGTATGGCTTGTATAAACATTTTTGTTTATTTTGCATAGGGCAAAACGGCAAAAGCAATACGAAAGATTCTCTTTGACAGTATCCACGGTTTTGTCGTATCATGGCAAAAATATTTATGTGAAAATCATAACCAGGCCCCATAATTTGTTTGAACTCATATTTATTTAAAAATAAAAAAAAACTGTTTATGAAAATTAAACAAATCTTTATTCTTTATATATATTTTTTCGAGGATAAATTTCATTTTTTAAAAACCATAATGATAAAAAAATGAGCCGCCCCATTATAACCATGACGTTTTTAACCTTGATTAGTGCGTCGACAACGCATGTTATTTAATTATTCACGAAAATGAAATAAAAAACAATTCTCACAAATTTAGAAACTTTAATTTTTCGGCTAATATTTTAATTTTATCACTTCTAAACTAAACTTTTTGTATCTACAACCATAAAATAAAGACAACCATACCCAATGTCAAAAAACGCACACGAATTTCTGTTCGTTGTTGAAAAGTTATAAAAACTACTCGTAGTCGTAGTAAACAGAGGACAATACAATTTTTTTTTTACTTTTGGCAGGTTAAAACACAAAGAATAGCTCGACATGTCCCAAACAATCTACACGATCGGCTTCTTGTATCCATTTACAGCGAGCAGCGCCACAGATTATTTTTTTTTTGTACTTTTATCAAAATTGTTTTTTGTACGAGATTTTAATGCTATATTTTGTGAAGGACGTTTATTTTTCAATTTATTTCAAAACAAATAGGTATACAAGAAAATAATAGAAACTAAACAACACGTCAGGTTTATTGAGGTTATGTTCAGTTGTATGATTTTTATATGGGAAATTTCATTTCCCTTTAGCAGCGTAACGAGCTTAACACTAGCCCATCTCAGGCCAGCCTCATGAAAATTGGTGGGCAACCCATGTACAACCTAACAAAGTTGAAAATGTGTAATATCTTCACAGAAAATCAATCTTTTTTCTATTGCTTCTTTTTTGCTTTACATATTTATTTTACATATTTTTTTCATTTTTATGGAAATAGAATTTGTATTACTGCCATAAAATTAATAATTTTACACTTTTTTAACTTTGTTATGTTGTACATGGGTCGCTCATTTATTTTCATGAGACAAGCCTCAAGCCGGTCTCATGAAATTAAAAATGTGAGATCTCACGTCAGTAATACCAATTTTTTTTTTTTTTACGAATTTTATTTTTTGTGTTTTGCTAATTTTTGGCATTTTTTAAAACTTATTTTGTGATGTTTACATTTATACGTAGTATAAACATCGATAGCATCCCAAGAAAAGTTTTAAAAATTAACAAAACACAAAAAGTAAAATGCGTAAAAAAAAAAAAAATTGGTATTACTGACGTGAGATCTCACATTTTTAATTTCATGAGACCGGCTTCATGAAATTAAAAATGTACGATCTCACGACAGTGATACCAATCTTTTTTTTCTATTCTTTTTGTTTTGCTAATTTTTGACATTTCTTAAAACTTTTTTTTTTATATTTACATTTATGCGAAACACCGATAACATCACAAGAAAAGTTTTTAAAATGTCAAAAATTAACAAAACACAAAAAGTAAAATTATTAAAAAAAAAAACATTTTTAATTTAACACAAAAAGTTACTACATTTTTTTGTTGTGGTATTATTTTTGGTAACTTAATTAAAAACCTTTTTAGCATGTTTTCCTACTGGAATGTACCTAAATGACAATATTTCAAACAGGATTTATCAAATACGGGAAAGTTTTCTTATCTTGTCTCGACAGATACGTGAACACATTGCATTTGAAAACCATTTTCTAATTTAAAACAAGAAATTATAAACTTTCTTGCCGTAAAGAAACAAATAAATTTGCCTTCTTAATTATAATTTCATATACCCAATCGTATTTACGCATTTTTCAAAATTATGAAATGTACTAAATTTCAAAATAAATTAAAGCGAATCATGCCATACCGTCTGGATGGCATCACCAGTATATCAACCAACGTTGGTGGTCTCCTTTGATGTGTATTGATTTACCGCCTATTGAGCGAACGTATATACCAATGTACCAAATGTCACATTGGTGACATGAAAACTGTCCACACGACATGTCATACTATATACATATCACAAACATTTATCAATTGTCGCATCGTCTGGTGCCGCCTTAAATATGTACTTGGTATACATTCGCTTAAATTTACATTCAACGAACATTGGACATGTCGTGTGTAGGGTACGTATGACATGTGTACATTTGTCCACATCATATGCTCCAACGTTGGTCGATCGACATTTGTCAATTCTCGCATCGTTTGGTGCCGCCTTAATACATATGTATACCTATACATACTCATCCAAACATAAGCAATATTATTGTGGTTTCTCATTTTTTTAAATAAATTTTTTGGTTTTCCGTTATTTTGTTTTTTCAACATTTAAACAAATGAGTGGATAATCATCGCCTACCGTTTTACAGATCAAAAAAAAATTGGTACAATATTAACACTATAACATCTTTTAATTAGATTGAGAATAAATGGAATACGAAGAAAACTATGGCACGTGGGTACAAATAATGTATTGGGGGATTTTAGGGGAGAAGATGGCGAATTAAAATTAAGTAAAAAAAAAGAAAAATTATAACGATTTATAACGAATATTTTTTTGTTACTTTAAAGCATCAAAGCTCTCAAACGGATGCAGATGCAAGATAACAAACTAAATCTTAATAATAGCATATATTGGAAGTTACAGTTTAATATTTAAGTGTATTTTTTCTGAACCAAATTTTTTATACACCCTGTATTTCAAAGGACATCAAAAATGGATAACCTCCCCCCCCCCCCATTCCCTCCCCATACGTTTTTTTTCTCAGAATGAACCTAGGAATCAAAAAGGGACCTTCAAAACAACTCAGTAATTATTCTTCCTTATTTGGAAACTATATTCAAAGAGTGTTTAAAGCTGGTTTATATCCCTAGGTATTGGACGGAGGTTAATGTGGTCTTTATCCCGAAAGCGGGGAAAAGCACAAATGTCTACCCTAAGGGCCTAAGGCCAATAACTCTATCATCCTTTCTTTTGAAAACCTGGGAAAGGCTGTTGGGTGTATACCTACGTTAGAAGGACAAAAAAAACTCTCCACTTAAATTTTTAAGGGATCTGAATAATTGTTTTTAAATCACTCTGGAAATGGTAGGCTAACGTCACTGATACTTTTTCGTTATCCTGTAACCTAACCCCCAAAAGGCAAAGAATTACTGTATGGATGATAGATTTTTGAGTTGTGTTACTCTTCTTGTGGCATCGATGAAATATATTTGTAATAAAAAATTGTATGGTATCCTTATATACATTCCAACCTCTCACTTTCACAGTATTAGATTAAATGTTCGGTCAATTTATAATACTTACATAAATAATTGAAATGCCATGTTTCATGGCACGATTAAAACTTTTGCCACAAAACTTTTCTTCAAAACAATCAAATCTTTATGAAAAATATTATTTTAACTAAATAATTTATGAAACTTTTTTTTGTGTACTATTTACGGAAAAAAAATCGCCTACCCTTGAAATAAAACATAATAATATTAACAAGTCACGTATGCTCCATATTTCTCTGCTTATCCATATCCATACTTTTCCAAATTTGAAAAAGAAAAATTACATGATACCGTAAACTTTTATATCCAGGTTTTACGCTTTACGTTTTGTTTCCAAATCATTTGAAAAGCAAAATGTTTACAAAAAAAAAAAAAAATCAATAAATGCTTTAATTTAATCAGAACAGATGGTGTCAGTCATCTTGTGAGCAAAAAAAGTATGCTTTAAAGCTTTTGTGATAGAAAAATAATGTTCGATCTTTGTAATTTTATTTCTCTATATCTATGAACACTGAACAGTGTGTAAGTATGAGCATGTAAACAAAACAGCAGCATTGATTGGAAAAACTATGAAAAATCTAACTCATTCATCTTTTGTCATTGTTAATGGATCAAATATTTTTCTAGTCAAATAAAATTAATTGGATTTTAGATAGTTTGGGATTTATTTTTTGTTTCCTTTGTGTAGACGCATGTCAATATGCCGCCATACCAATGTTATCGCATCAATATAACTTTTTTCTTAGAAGCTTCAACAAAAGCTAGACAGAAATTTGAAATAAATAAATTAATGATTTTGTCTGGTTTATTCTGCTTTAGAATCAACGATAAGCGACATTTTTATTCGGCGTAGCGGATTTTTATCGATTTTCGGTTTGATAAAAGCTTTACATGAAAAGTGTTTCCATTTACTTCGCTCTTAAAAGACCAAAGTGTTGAAATTCTGTCAAAAATGAGCAAACAGTTGGTTAGTCCAAAACCACTTTTCTCGACGTTTTGAATCGTTCCATCGCGCGTGGGCGAAAAAAGTCACCGAACAGAAGTCGGAAGGGCGTTCAGCTAGCCTCAAGATAAAAAAAAACAGATCTCAGGAGGAAAGTCCTGAGATCGCAGAAGAACGAAGTTCCATGCTACCGAAATGAGGCCTTTTAACAAGGTACTCAAGGATCAGCTGGTTGTGGCAGTTGTTGACTAGTACCAAGAGGATGGCAGTATCACGCCCGCCAATTAGAGAAAAGAGGGAAGGGTCGTAACCACCACCTACTTGAATGTCCTGGCAGAAAACCCAGTACCTGCTCCCACTTGTAGGGATGCGGGCTGGCACAGGAACCAGGTAAAACTGACTGCATGTGCGGATCAGAGATCAATTCTGCTTTACACGAAAGCAGTGGAAGGGCTTGGCGAGGTATAGCCCCGAGCCAGCCTTGATTCCCTGTAGGCTGAGAGCCAGGGTATGGATCCCTTCGGAGCCTAGCGATCCATAGGTGATACGCTAGTTGCTGCAGGTTCGTAACGCAGATTTGCCAACGCACAACTGGAAAGTTGCTAAGCTCGAGGAGCTAAGGCCGACTACAGGTCAGCCGTCATAATTTTAAAGAGATAGTCACTGACTGCACTGGAAAAAACCAATGGTATC
Source organism: Tipula helvola (assembly GCA_963556165.1). Lineage (NCBI taxonomy): Eukaryota > Metazoa > Arthropoda > Insecta > Diptera > Tipulidae > Tipula > Tipula helvola. The sequence goes on along the minus strand of OY744483.1, from coordinate 218,008,007 downwards.
GTAAACTATGGTTTTAGTGCAGTCACACTCAAAATCAAAAGAAGGACGCGGACAAGCCGAAGGCTCCGAAGTCTGAGGAAGCTGCTGAAAGCTCATCTGGGCGCCCTGAAGAAGGGAGCAGCCAGGCGGAAACTATCTCCACTGATACGGATATGACAATGTCCTTAGAGTCATTAAAGAGGATCTCAGCAGACTTCACATCAGGGGAGGACTCTGTTGATACAGAGGCAGAGAGGGATGTCTAAGAATGGTGACATTCTTATAGATCAACCTACCCACTCAAAGGCAGCATCAGCTGCTCTACTTTTAAAAATTGGAAGGGAAGGGACGGATATTGTCTTGATCTAAGAACCTTGGGTCGCTGATGACCGGGTGCTTGGTCTCAAGACACCCCTGTTATAGATTAATACACACGAAAAAAGAAGGTAGGGTTCGGTCGTGCATTCTCGTTAAAAATATTAAGTTGTTTTCTGCTATCCAATTTCAGCAATGGAGATATGGCAGTGGTCAGCATTGAGGTCAATAAACGAAACCTCTGGCTAATACAAGCCTACCTAGCTTACGATAAAGTGAACATTCCACCAGTCATTTTAGGTAAGGCAATTTTGGAGGCTCAAAAGCGCGAGGTTGGAGTCATCCTGGGAGTGATGCAAATTCTCATCACACAATCTGGGAAAGTACGGACACAAATGAATGAGGTGAGTTACTCCTTGATTACATTCTAAGTACTAACCTTCATATATGTAACATAGGCAATAAGCCGACTTTTATAACTAGAAATAGACAGGAGGTATTAGATATTACACTTGTCTCAAACTTTTTGACGACTAGTCTATTAAACTGGAAAGTACCGGAAGACCACTCGTTTTCTGATCACTGTTATCTTCAATTTGAAATGGACTTGGTTCCTCCAAACAGCCCTTTCTACAGGAACAGGAACAGGAAAACCGACTGGGATATCTTTAGAACTATTCTGGGTAATTCACTACCAGGGCCGGTGCCTAAACCTCAAAAAACTATGGTAGAACTCGATGACTTAGTGGACGAACTGTTCAGCGCTTTTAACGAAGCGGTACTGGGCTCTTGTCCTCCTAGTAGGCCTAGGAGTAAATCTCGGCCACCTTTGTGGTCCAAGGAGATTCAACAAACACGTCAACGAGGCAAAATACTCTTTAAAACAGCAAGGAAAACAAGAGCCTCTGTAGACTGGGACTCCTATAGGGAAGTCCTCAAAATTTACAAATATCAATTAAGAAGTGCAAAGGACAGAGATGTCCAGGCTGCGTAAAGTACTATCCACTGGCCCTTCCATCCCAAGCTTTATTCAAAGGCCGGATGGAGCATGGACCACAAATAGTACGGAATCGCTGGAACTACTATTGGAGACTCACTTTCCTGGTTGTTACGAATCTGCACCTGCTATATCAGCGGGTAATAGGGCAAGTAGCCTCGTAGGCCCAATTATTAGCAGAAGAAAGATTCTGTGGGTGATAAGCAGCTCTAAACCATATAAGTCGCCAGGACCTGATGGTATTATCTCTGCGGATATTCAAAAAACTACTAATCTAACCATTTCCTGGTTAGAGGTAATTTTTAGAGGCAGCCTAGAACTATGTCACATTCCTAGTAAATGGACGGAAGTGAAGGTTCTTTTCATACCTAAGGCGGAAAAACGCTCACACTACAGTCCCAAAGACCTTCGACCGATTAGCTTGTCTTCTTTCCTTTTCAAAATACAGGAAAGACAAATTGAAGCTCATATTAGAGGCACGATTGTGCCGGCGACGCTGTCTAAATCTCAACATGCCTATTACAAGGCGAGATCTGTAGAAACTGCTCTTCATTCTCTTACATATTGTATTGAAAATTCTTTCGAATATGGAGACTACGCGATGGTAACTTTTTGGACATTGAGGAAGCCTTTAAAAATGTGCTTACGGGGGCTATAACTCGGACACTGTCGAATCTAGGAGTGGATGAATCTGGAAGTGGAAGGACTGGATAGATCAAATTCTAAGAGGCAGGATCATAAATGCCCGTCTGGGGAAATCCTTCGCCAGAAGATTTGCAAGCAAAGGCACGCCGCAGCGTGGCGGACTGTCCCCCCTGCTTTGAAACTTGTTCATAAATGATCTGTTGCTGAGACTGGAGGATAGTGGCTTCAAGGTGGTTGCCTGTGCAGACGGCTATTTGTGTCCATGGCACATATCCCGGCACACTTAGTGAGCTTATTCAAAATGCTCTGGGCATTCTTTCATTAAGGGCCAATGGTTGTGGGTTGAACGTGAACTCATACAAAAACAAATTGGTTCTCTTCTCCAGGAAATATAAACTTTCTAATATCGATCCTCCCACTTTAAATGGGTTCAACTTGCCTTTTACAGTTGAAGCAAAGTTTCTGGGTCTCGTTTTGGACAGTAAATAAACTGGAAACCTAATATTATGGAAAGAGTAAAGAAAGCTGAGGTAGCGCTAGACTCTTGCAAAAATGCAATTGGTGAAGGACGGGGGCTGGAGCTCCACATGGTCCTTTGGCTATACACTGCAGTAGTCAGACCCATTCATTCTTCTGTATGGGTCAACCGTCTGTTGGCCTGCTATTTACAAAACTGTTAACCAAAAATTGTTGACAAAAGTTCAGAGAACAATCTCTCTGTGGATCAGTGGTGCACTAGAGGAGCACATCCACTCAGGCACTGGAGACTCTGCTATTTCTGACTCCTCTAGATGTCTTGGAAAATCAGTTGGCAGCTTGCACTGCCATACGACTGAAATTCACGTTAATGTGGACCTTCAACAATACAGGGCACTCATCTATACTTTGTAACAAAGGGCTTCCCAAGACCACCGACTATACTGTCCCGTCACTATCCTTTGATAGAAAGTTTCGGACTATTATCCCATCCAGAGAGGACTGGATGCTGGATGCAGTTTTGGAACCAGGAGTTTTAAACTTCTTCACTAATGGTTCAAAACGGGATGGAAAAGTCGGGCTGAGGTATTCTGCGAGGAACTTATGTTAAACCTCTCCTTCTGCCTCCCTGACTACTGTAGTATTTTTCAAGCTGAAGTAACTGAGATTAAGCAAGTCCTGGACTGGTTGAGGTATAATGAAATATCGACTTGTGATATTCGCATATATACGGACAGTGAGGCTTGCCATTAAAGCACTTCAATCACACCTCCTCACGACTAAAGTAGTCCGGAACTGTCTCTCATCTCTTAACGAGATGACAGAACAGTTGAACATTCACATTATGTGGGTGCCAGGACATTTCATTAGTACGGGGAACATTAAAGCCGATGAACTGGCTCGACGTGGTACAACGGACCACATCTCAAACAGCAAAAAGGACATTGAAATGCCTCTTGCGGTATGCAAACTGCTGCTTCAGGAGGGAGCTTGTAAGTTGACGAATGACAGATGGTCAAATAGTATCTCATGCGTAATAACTCGGCAGGTCTGGCCAAACTTGGACTTGGCGAGATCCAAACAGCTGATCTCACTTCGGCAGAGTCAGATCAGTGTGGTTGTTAGACTTGGTTTCTTCTTAAATTCTGTCGTAGTTGCGAGGACGAGGAGGAGGAAGAGACAGTACTTCATCTTCTTTGCACCTGTCCTCGTCTGGCACGGAAAAGACAGAAGTTTCTAAGGGCACTCCTCTTCAACGACCTGACGAAACTCAGCAGGATGGACGTCAGGAGTATCCAGCGCTTTGTAGCAAGTTCAATGTGGTTTCAATGAGTTGGAGGAAAATTTTTAAATGTTGGTACGGCTACGGACCTTTTTATGTCTATGCCTGGTCCTAGTGGACCGCCACCCAAACCTAACCTAACCTTTAATATAACTTGCCAATTTCTCAACCGATTATGATGAAATTCGATTCGAAATGTATGTTGGAAATGGGACTCCAAAATGATTTTTGGATGAAGTGCTGGAATTTTGCCAAGTATGATGGAACTTGCCTATTTCTCAACCGATTATGATGGAACTTTGGCCTATTTCTCAACCGATTATGATGAAATTCGATTCGACATGTATGTTGGAAATGGAATTTCAAAATGATTTTTGGGTAAAGTTCTGGAATATGGCCAAGTATGATGGAACTTGCCTATTTCTCAACCGATTATGATGGAACTTTGGCCTATTTCTCAAACAATTATGATGAAATTCGATTCCACATGTGCGTTGGAAATGGGATTCCAAAATGATTTTTGGATGAATTGCTGGAATTTGGCCAAGTATGATAGAACTTGCCTATTTCTCAACCGATTATGATGAAATTTGGCATGAGCATCGAAAATGGATTTCTTAATGGGGTACCTATCGAATTTCATCGTAATCGGTTGAGAAATTGGCGAGTTCCATCGTACTTGACCATATTCCAAAACTTCATCCAAAAATCATTTTAGAATCCCATTTCCAATCCTCATGTTAAATTTTATCATAATTGGTTGAAAAACAGGCAAGTTCTATCCTACTTGGCCATATTCCACTGAAGTCCATTATGAAATAGATAAGTTTTATCGTAATTTGCCATACATATAATTTGCTAAAGGTCTAACTTGAAGTGTAAAACCCGTGTGTGTAAGATATTTAAACAAATCGACACGTCTTGACTGATTTGAACCAAAATTTGCACAAATATTGTTTTTAGAGGTTGAGCTGTAGATTGACTTGAGAGGTTTAATTAGCGTTTGATTTGGGAGTTAAATTAATTTTGAAGACCAAAGTTCTGATTACCTCATGAGGTTTCAGCCCTTTATATTTTCATGTTAAAACTATTTATGTGATATCGTTTATTTTAAACCGTTAATTTTTTTATGAAGTATTCACGATATTCTGCCTTGCTTGCATTTATTACGATGCCACCCCATTTTAATATATAAATTGTTTTATTTATATACACTATATATTTAGTTTGGGTCTTGATCTTAGAACGTACTTAAGAGTAATTTCGTATCCGTCAACTTTCTGTAACCGGAAACACGAAACTAAAACTAAATGAATTGTTGGATGTCTTTGTTTCCGATTGGTATCGCCTTAGTCGTTTAGATCAAATATCTCTAACTATTTTATAATAATCCATTTCTAGATGAGTCCTAGAGAGCTGCAATTTGGTGTACAGACCAGCCTCATGGAACATTTTAATCTATGAAATTTTGACGAATCCTCGAGGAACTTTTAAGCTGTAATTTACAAATAAAGGTAGTAAATGAAAAACGAATTTTTCTTACACTATTTGTTATTTGTAAACCAGCCCTTGTTGCATTAGTTTTACTGAAAGGTTTTGAACCATAATTTTGGACTACTGCTTCACAAAATCATTAATTCAGTATTTTTGGAGGGAATTATTTATATAAATCTTAAGCCCTCCGATATCAATGAACGCACGTTGTTAGTTGTTGTTTAAACCTGTCGTTAAAAATTCTATGAATTAAGTGCTTTCTCGTAAGATATCAAACAAAAACAACGGGCGAGTTCACGCTCAACTCGCAAAAGATGTATGTGAAAACCTTCAACTATTGAATCATTTCAAGTCTTTTCGATGGGCCTGAGAACTGTTCGCTCAGTATTTAAATTACGGTACAATTTTGGTTTTAAAAGTCAATAAGTTATTCTATTTTGGATTTGGAGGACGAACCTTACCAACATTAATTGTTTAATTTAAAATTGAAATTTATAACCAACTACATTTCAGTATAGCGATGTCTTGGTGAGATTGAGCAAAGTACAGTTCTTTTAAGTTAATCATCTAAACCTACCCTGAACGTTTTAAAATTCATCATTACTCATACATGACAATTGTTGAAGATTACATATTTCGACTTTGTGAATGGTCACGGCAAACCAGGTGAACAAAGCAAAGTGCGGCATCGCTGATTTGATTGAATTGAACTAAATGAAATAGGGCGGTTCTATTAGACAAAGACGCTATTTTGACTGTAAAATCATAGCAGCTGGAAAGCTGCGGCTCCTTCCTTGTGCGTATCTGTAGAAAATTGCATTCGAATTTGTTTACTACTATTATAGTTTTTGTTTCCTATATGCCCCGCATAACCAAACTCAGCAGAAGCATGAGCAATACTAAACATAGCACACCAATTAAACAATTTCAAAATTATTATTTTATTATGATTGTATCAATGGAGTATAAAAGTGTCATTTTCACAGCTCGCTAAGATGTATCAAGATATTTAAAAAACATGGTATGCCATTGCGCACGTCGCATCCTGTCTCTCTCTTTTTTAATACGTCACTCACATCGTAAAAATATTTTATTTATTTAGTGTTGCTTCAACAAGTTGATGAAAAAAATATTATTTTTAATTAATATTAAACAAAAGTGGCTAAAATGGTGGTTTGTGCAGTGTATAAGTGCAACAGCAACAACGACAAAAGATTAAAACGAAATTCAAATGAAATCACTCGTGAAACAATAAAATTGTTTGGTTTTCCAAAAGATCCTTCCTATAGAGAAATTTGGCGCCACAAATGTTGCCGTAAAGATAAGTTTAATATTAAAACTTCTTATATATGTGCAAAACACGGCCGCTCAATTTTCAAGAAATTTGAAGCAAGAGCTTCTAAATTACTCACCGAAAAATAGCCGGAATTTAAAATTAGATGCCGTTCCCACAGAAAATCTTCCCAGTTCAACAACAACAAAGAGTCATCATCTAAGCGCCAAAAGCGGCAAGAAAGTCGGCAATCGAAACGAATTGTCACAGATATTTTAAATGTCACCTCAACGATTCCGGAATTGAAGAATAGCGCAATATTGCCTGTAATTTATGAAACCGTTCCTCATAACGTAGAAAAAGCCACGAGTACGTCAGTTTTAAACGAACAGTTGGCAGAAGAGAAGTAAATATGTCATGAATCGTAGTTTTTGTAACATAATAATTATATAATTTTGTTTAAGCGGCCGAAATTTAATGGAAGTGATTAATGATGGGATTGACGAAAATGTTAAACTGATGAAAGAGTGTAGTCGATTGAATCAAGAGTGTATAACGTTCTGAAACAAGAAAATGAATTGATAAAAAAAATATTTACTCATGGGCAACGAAGAAAAATGCAAAATAAAGGCAAACGAATAAAATGGGAAGTTAATGACATACCACAAGCAATTGCTATATATGCAAGTGGCCCAAAGGCGTACCGTATGTTATTGAAAAAAAAATATCCATGTCCAGCCGTTTCAACTCTCAGGGAATGGGCTGGAAAAATTGATGTAAATCCTGGATACTTAGGTGTTGTTTTTACTTTAATGAAAAATGCCGATCTAACTAAGTACCAAAGAGTTTGCGTATTAATGGCGGACGAGATGAAAATACAAAAATCCTACGAATATGATCAAAAAAGTGATACGTTACTACCTCCTGCAAATTATGTACAAGTGATAATGGCTCGTGGAATTTTCGAAAACTGGAAACAACCTGTTTACTACGGTTTTGATAGTAAAATAACTAAACTTATGATTAAAAAAGTTATTACAAATCTGAATTCTATTGATTATCATGTTGAGGGTATAGTTACTGATTTAGGAGGGGGCAATAGGGGATTATGGAACCAAATGGGGGTAACGGAAAACATACCATACTTTGTGAACCCAGATGATCAGAAGAAAATTTATATATTTAGTGACACCCCACATTTAATTAAACTCTTGCGAAATCACTTTTTAGATTCTGGTATTTTACTCAACGACAAGTTTTAACGAAACTTCCTCTGGTAAAGTTATTAAAGCATCAATCTAAATTAGACTTAAAAATTGCAAGCCGATTAACAGATACTGATTTGAACGTTAAATGTGGTAAACGACAAATAGTAAAACTAGCAACTCAACTATTTTCTCACACTAACTCATCAGCATTAAACAGAATTGGTTGTTTGGGTTTAGCAAAATCTGAAAACTGGAATGAATTAGTAATTCTTCTGAAACAAGTAAATTTAAATTATAAAATACAGTTTTATATAATTATGTACAATATACATAGATATTTATAACAATGGATTTTTATTTTTTTTTATTAGGTGATAACGACTGGTTTGATCTTTTTAATTCTAAAGTACCTCGAATTGATTCTCGTCCAAGAATGCCAGCTTTTGGTTTGGCAAGAAATGAACATGATAAGATATTAAATGATATGGAACATTTAATCAAAAACATGCGAATTGGTAAAAATAAATCAATGTTACCATTTCAAAAAGGGATAATCGGTAGCATTAACGCATTAAAATTATTGTTCAATGACCTTCAAAACGAATATGAAATTAAATATTTATTAACTTACCGTATAAACCAGGATCCATTAGAAATGTTTTTTGGGGTTATCAGAGCTAAAGGCGGTCTGTATGATAATCCGACCGCATTGCAGTTTAAATATCGTCTTCGAAGCTTTATATTAGGAAAAACTGGAAGCATCGTCTCAACTTCGTCCAATGTGGAGTATGACAATACTAACGTTTGTTGAAATGGAGATAGCTGAGTCACCAAGTCTACTAATAAAACCAAGTACTTAGATAAGCCGGAAGAACTAACTGAAAACGTTCTAACATCCTATTTATTGGCAGACCTCACGGAAGATTCTTTAATAACATCCACTGAGTCGACGCACGGCTTCATTGATTTAGAATACGACGGCCTAGAATATTTAGCAGGTAATATTTTACATCGATTAAAGTACAAAAATCCTACTATAATTGAAAAATACTGTGAAATAGAGCCTAGTGGCAATTTCACATGGACAGATCAAATAGGTAAGTGAAGGCTTCTTAAGTAAACCAAATTTAAATTTTATGCAAAAAATCCAGCAATTAGAAGAAGTGTTGAGTGAATATAATTCTTCATGTCTGAAAGTGGGAAGAAATTATATTAAAACATTAATTTCTATTTCAGCTGAAGTTGATTTGGAAAACGAAATAAAACAAATATTTTTTCGTTGTAATAGTTATTTACGTCACAAGGGCGGTAAATGAGTTGTTACAGTACGAGTTCGACGTTTATGGACGAGGCGACGAAGGAGCCGAGTCCAGAATTTTGAACGAGTACTGTAACCATCATTTAACGTACGTGTAACGTACAACGTTTTATTTCATACTACATGGGACTTTAATTCGATTTTTTCATTTAAAATTGAATTTTCAAGTAAAAACATGAATTTGAAATTTAAAGAAAATCAATCCAAATGATTTTCAAATTATCAAGTTACTCTAGTTATTTTTTTTTTTTTGGTTTTATAGTCTACTCTACTGTAATAGCTCGTTTTCCGGACACTTTTGTTCTCTGACGTAATGATTCATTTCCCGGACTGAAACCAATCACGTAAACATTGATTTTCGGTATAGTATGAAATAAAATGTTTTTTAAAATTCGTATATTAAATTGCAATTTAATTCAAAATGTCAATTCAAGAAAAAGGAAACTAAATAAAACAATAAACTAAAACTATGAAAGATTTTTTTTTCTTCGAAATTAATTACATCTGCAACAAAAATATTATGTATTTCTCTGTTAATTCATGTTCCATAAACAAATTTTACCATGTGAATGACGTCATGCGCAAAAGAAGACGAATATTAAACACGGGAATGTCGTACCATTATTTCTATATACCTTGAAGATGTATAATATTTAATATTTAAAGTATGGGTGCATTTGGCTTTGTTTAACGTACTTCCATTTCAGTTTTTTTGAATAACTTACACTACACATGCATAGAATTGTAATTCGACTTATATAGTATGCAATTTCGGTGTATTTTGTGTTCGTGTTTCTCGTATATAATTTGGAATTTCGGTCGTACCGGATTTTCCGTTCCTTTTTTTACATGAAAATTTTGACTTACCCCCGCTAAAGATGTTTTCACATATAACTTGTCGATTTTCAGGTATTCCCCACATCAGCCAGTACCCAGTAAATTATTTAAAACATATTTATGTAATTTTTCAAACCACCCATAGCGGCTCCCATAATGAAATAAATCCGCCAAGAATCGATTTTGAGAGCCTATTTGCTTAGTTGTTGCATTGTGTAATATTTTAAGATGCTTAAATTTTCGTTGAAGCTTTTTTGTCAATTGATTTCATTTTTTTTTAAATATTTACGAGTATATACGAGTAATATAAATTTTTATTTCATATCATAAAATAATAATTCTTTGAAAAATAACTTACATCCTTAATAACTATTTCACAAAAAAATTCATAGTTTTAAAATAAATATTACGTAATACGAGAAAAACTATTTGTTGAAATATTCCATTTTTTTTTTATTAACCAACCAAAAAAAGTGGAGCCTTAGGGTAATTGTTTTATTACAAAAAAAAAGAAAAAAGTCGAGCAAAAAAAGCTTTATTCTCCTTTTATTTTCTTATTATTTTAATTATTTTCACGAGAGTAGCAACTTGGAAATAAAACTACTTTATATAGAAATTTAAAAAAAATTTAAGTTTTTCTATATTACAGCAATTATGACGGCAATTGTTATATAAATAAACTAGTAATAAAATAATATAATAGTTAAAGGAAGAAAAAGTTAAGTAAATTAATTTTATTATCATTACTATTATTTTCTTAATTCTTAGTGAATAGGTTTGTTCTACAATTTTAATTTAATTTATAATTTGAAAAGAACAAATAATACAAAAATAAAAATTGAAAAATTCTAGTTGAAATAAATAATTGGAAACAGTATCATAATCTTATCACACTTTCTTTTGTTATAAGTTTTTTGTATGCTTTAAATTAAGTCTTTCTGAACGTAAATGTTAAAGTTACAAAAATGTGGGTATTGTGCTTTAAATTGGTACGCTTTTGATAAGGATGAATTTTTTTTAATATTTTAAGTATGAATATTATACATACCTACCTATTTCTAGTTGAAAATATTATTCGAAACGAATAAGAAATTGCTTGGCCACAAATAATTAAAAATTACATATTTATCCAGCTATCGAGGAGTGTGTCTTTATTCTTTAGCAATAATTTTATTAATTTTGTTTATTAAACCTAATTCAGAGCTCGATTCCGCGCTGTGAATTCATGTCAATGTAATTTTCCCAACGTGAGGTGATTGTTATTATCGGGTATGAGGGTAAATAAAAAACGAAACAACAGAAAAATGGGTTGGGGTCTAAATCTTGGTTTACAAAATCTTACTTTATCAAAATCCCTACTTTTCTGGTAGGTAAACATTGTTTTCAGAAGCTTTGTTTCAAAAGCCTATTTTCAAAAGCCGTTTTTTAAAATTTTAATTCTGACCGCCCCTTTTGATGAAGGAGAATCATGATTTCAAGAAAGTAAGATTTATCAAAAAGTAAGATTTTGATTAAATTAAGATTTTGAGAATTAAGATTTCGATACGCTCCCTAGAAAAATACTTTTTCCCAAATTATCCATTAATGAAAACAAATAGATTTACACATATTGAACCTGCTGGAGGCTTTGTTTTTTTCTAATAACCTTATTTGCTTCTGTAATTTGAGCCTATAATTATGAGTGGACTGTATTTATCTTAATGTCTTATTTGAGCCTATAATTATGAGTGGACTGTATTTATCTTAATGACCGACGCTGGATGACGAATAAGGTTATAATTTCAAATTCCACAATGATACTTCAACTAATATTTATTAGGTAATTTAAATTCGGTTTACAAAGATTTTTTTATATGATTTTATTAACAATAACGTTTTCTAGTTCGTTCTGGACTCTCAAAATTACAATGTTCAATTTTTTATAAGACGAAAAATGCTAAATTTTCGCGGTAATTTTTTTGAATACACACATATGTACATACTTAATACAATAAGATCAATGTGAAGTACTTGATGATCAACTAAATGTAATTATAATTGTTTACAATACATACTAATGTCAATTAATTATTAATTAATATGGAATTCGTTACCTAATGACGTTAAATATTGTGGAACAACAGCAGCATTTCGTAATAAATACTTTAATGACATTGTTAAGTAGAGATCAAGGATTATATCATTTTGTTATTATGTTTATTATTGTTATATTTATGGCTATTGCTTTTATTCTTATTGTTATTCTTATTATTATTATATTTTTTTTTTAGTATTAATTATATTGTTATTGCCTGTTTTGTAATGGCTGATGTTTATAAGTTTTATAACTTTTTTACATTTATAATCAGATAAATAAATAAAATAAAAAATTAATTTTGACAGTAAATAATAATACATAATAACAAAGTTTGGTGATAAAAATGGATTGCAAACAGATGAGTATTTAATTTACATAATTAATTATTTTAATTGCAGGTGCTTAATAAAGTCTTTGGGCAAATGTGTTTTATTTATTTGTGATCTTGAACAGCTTCCTTAGCCTTAAAGTAAGGATGGCTTTGGTTTATTAATCAGTAACTTTCACAAATCTTGAGATAATCGTCAAGCACTTTCGGCCAATAACACAGACCTCGATGTCAATGGAAGATAATTCAGGCATAGAGAAATTAAACTAAACAGAAGTAAAGCTAGGAAGAGTTTGTTTTTTATTTTATAAAATCGCGTTTTCATTTTACAAAAACAATAAATGAAAAGAGAATTGAAGACATGAGTGGATGAAGGTGATATGTAACATTTATTTTAATTTTGATTTTTTTATATGAATGAAGTTGTTATGTCCGTATATGCATTCTGTCCCAATAAATCTTCGCAAAACTAGAAAAATTTAAAGCGGATGAAGACTAAACTATACTAACAACAAGTATTTTAAAACGAATCTTCGAAACTTTGAAACTCGTTTCTGTAAAATTATGAAAATGTTACATATCACCTTAATCCACTCATGTCTTCAATTCACAAAAAGTTAATTTCAGGGGCTTTCACAAAATTTTTCTTATTTGCTATTCTACTTTCTACATTTTATCATTTGATTCGTTACTCATGTGGTTCACGGCAAATTGCATGTACAATACCAGAGCTTTCTAGACTATACTACTATACTCTATAGAGCAATTATCATACATCATAATTTTTTAGAAGCTTTTTTAGTGGTATAAATCTCATTGTTCGCTATAGGAATCCCTAGTAAAAATGATGTTTTTTAGCTTCAAGTTGTTTAATAAAAAAAGCAAACATATTATTAAACGTTTATATAAAAATTTTCTACATATGTTTAACAACAATATACAAGAAGGCTTTATTGGAATTAAATAAATATTAATTACAGAAGTATTAAAATTAAATTATGTCTAGAATATATTTTTCGAACTTTCATTTTGTAAAATACATCAAAATTGGCTCTGACGAAGTAAAATAGTACTTGTTAAATTTATCTTTAGTTTTACTAGTGCACGTTAGATGTCTATAATTCTTTACAGAAAAATACGGAAAAAAATCGCATATCCCATACAAAAAGACTATAAGTACTAGTTGGTGTCTTTTTGAATTATTGCATTTTTCAATAGCCCCAGTTAACCTCTATTGGCAAACCAAAAAATATATCAAATACGAATTTTACTTTAGAACTGGTAGGCCTTTTAGAAAGTACTCCAAGTCATTATGTTTTAAAACTTACGTTCAAAACCACTACAAATTGACTTATAATGATTTCAAACAAAGAAAATGTTCGAATTAGTAAGCTGAAACCACTTGTGATTTTTTATTAGTATTTTATTCTATGTATAAAGCGATACGTAGGCTTTGGTGCAAACTTTGTTTAATATATATTGACTATAAGTACTACTTGTAATTTTCTTTATATTAACATTTTCAATCAATACTTCATTGCAAGTAAGATTAATATTTCTTTTGTTAGGAACATTAAAATTTACTGACATGCCAAGAGTTACAAGAGGTATGTTTAATAAATAATATATAATTAGGTTCTTAGGCATAGTTAAAAATTTCTGTTGATAGAGTGTAAATAATTGTCATCAACTAAACATTTTTTATTAGAAGTATTTGAAAAAATCCCGTCTAATGATGAATTGTTAGTTACTGAAATTGAAGATGAAAATGAAGATTTTTCATTTAACGATGACGAAAATATAACAAAGACCAGCAAAAAAAGAAAACGAAACGAGGAAGATTGGGGGCGAAATAAATGGAAAAAGCGAAGAAATTTAGGCCAGAGTTACAAAAACTATGTCGATGTGGAAATTCCAGTTAAGTCTCTAAGAAAGGGATGTCTGCATAATTGTAGAAACAAATGTCAAGAAATTCTTCCTACTAGTGTGAGAGAAGATATTTTGCAATTTTACAACAAATTGGGTTCCAAAGAGCGTCAGTGGGACTATATTGCAAGGTGTGTTGATGTTGTCGATAAAAAATTACAAAAATTACGTCCAGACCGAGTTCAAGAAATTCGTCAAGAATATACCATTTGATTTATTCGTCGGAAAACGAAAGCATGTCTCTAAAGGTATGCAAGACGATGTTTTTAGATACTCTTTGTATCTCCAATCAAATTGTGGAGACAGCTTTAGTGAAACTTGTTGATGGAGAATCAGACAACAGAGGTATTTATTTATTTTATAAATAGAGTATGTACAAACATTTCAAAAATTTGTGTAATCCTTATAAATCTAGTTCATATATCTAATTCGTGGCCCAAAATTATTTAATTCGAATTTCTAATTAGTGATATAATTTTAAATCCTAAAAAAATCTGATTCTGAATGTTAATTTTATAGGTAAATTCAAACGACCCGTGAATGAATTAAAACAAACCACCAAAAAATATATTAAGAGGCACATCTCTATGTTTCCTATAATAGAGCCTCATTACTTAAGAGAGCAGACTACAAAAGTATATTTAGACGGTAGTCTAAATGTCTCAAAAATGTTTCGCCTGTTTAAAGAGTGGGTTCGTACCGAAAAAGTAAATATTGAGCATGTAACAGAACGCCAGTATCGAGATGTATTCAACAATTGTGGCAATATTTCTTTCTTTGTACCTAAGAAAGACCAATGTAACGATTGTGCTATGTATGGAAATATGTCTATTGCTGAGAAAGAAAAATCCAAACCAATTTACGAGAAACACCTTCTAATGAAAAAAGAAGCCCGGAGGTTAAAGGATATTGAAAAAGCAACCGCAATTTATAATAAAAATATTGTAATTGCAACAGTTTTACAATGTCCGTTCGGCCAAACTAGTATTTTTTATTATAAAAGGAAACTGGCTATATATAACTTTACAGTATATGATGTCGGAAACAAAAAAGGCCACTGTTTCGTATGGGATGAGACAACTGCAAAATCGGGATCATGTGAGGTAGCGAGTTCTCTATATGTATATGTTTATGATGGGAGAGATGTCAAAAAATCCAAATATTAAAAAGTTTTGCTTCTGGTCTGACAATTGCCCAGGACAAAACAAGAATAAAATACTGTTTTCATTATATTCCTGGGCATCGGCAAAATTAAAAGTTGATATCTCGCATAAATATCTTGAGAAAGGCCACACACAGAATGAAGGTGATTCTGTCCACGCACTCATTGAAAATCGACGTAAAAATCAAGAGTTACATGTTCCTGCTCAGTATTTTAGCTTGATTAGAAATGCTAAAAGTACAGGATCGCCTTATGCTGCATACGAAATGGTGCAAACAGATTTATTTGATTTTAAAACATATTCCAATTATTATCAATTTCAAAAAAATACCAAAAATGAGAAAGTCTATATATCAGAAATACGTGAAATTTTCATTTCAAGAAACACATCAAATTATATGTTATATAAGACAGACTTCAATAACGATTTTGATAATGTTATTATGTGCGATAATGACAAAACGAAAAAAAGAGGTAGAAAAAGGAAGAAAATTAATAATAATATATCTGCACTTTACGCTTCTAAGCTTCCCTTAAGTTCTGATAAAAAAAAGGATTTAATGTACCTATGCAACAACAAGTTTATTCCATCATATTACAAGGGATTTTATGAAAATCTGCCACACGAATAATGTCAACCAGTTGATTTATTTCAGTTTTGATCATTTTCTATTTAAAAGTACTGTTTCTTAATTAAAATTTTTCTTACCCAAACAAAAATTGAAAATAAATAAACCAAATATTACTTTCCTTAAATTTTTTAATTAAAAAGAAAAATTGGGGTAGCAAACTAAATTAAAAATGCATACAGGAAAAATGTAACTCTTCCTTATTATATTATCCAAAATATTTCCCAGAAATGAAAAAATCTCTAAACCAACTTGAACTTGGTGCTTATCAATTTCCAATCAAAAAAACTCTAAATCATACTTATTATAGGAGTTTCGTTTATTACACAATAACATAATTTAATTTTGCAAAAAAGGCAATAAGTACACATTATTAAACCATTACATAAAAATTTATATTAATAATTTGATTATATTACGTGTTACATTATGTATATAAACTTTAAATTTAAATTCTTACCAGCTTCCAAACCATTAAATCGAATTTCCCAAAACTGCTCTTTTTGACTTGTAGTTTTTTTGTATGGGATGTGCGAAATATTTAATCACAAAATGTGAGATAATTTCGCTTGATATAAGGCCATTGTTTAATTTCGTTTTATTGAATGTCGTAACAGTTCTAGTTGACGATAAATAGCCGGCCCTTAAATTGTTGTGAAGCACAATGATGCTTTTATACATAAGAAGAGTCATTGCCACACATTTATTAAAGAATCACAAATATAATTAAATAGTGGTGTCGGCCAAGACACGGCTTCGATTCAATCTTGCGGAGGTTTCAATTAAAATGGAAGATATACACGATCTATCTAACAAGACCAACATTTGTAACAGAGTGCCATGAAAACCGAATGGTATGTTGACAGGTGATTTGATCAACAAATTTCTCAACGACTTGAAAGATGTTACCAAGGCACAACAAAAACTGACCATGTGCGCACAAAACATAAGTGACTAAATCACAATTTAATTAACCAAAAATAATTTTAAATTTAATTGATTTACCGTTTTGTTTCCAT
Source organism: Tipula helvola (assembly GCA_963556165.1). Taxonomy (NCBI): domain Eukaryota; kingdom Metazoa; phylum Arthropoda; class Insecta; order Diptera; family Tipulidae; genus Tipula; species Tipula helvola. The sequence goes on along the minus strand of OY744483.1, from coordinate 217,991,041 downwards.
ATTGTACAAAAAAATTGCGTGTATTTTTCCTAGAATTAAAATTTAAAACGTTTTTTGATTGAACACAACTATGACCCCCTGTTGAGAGTGCAGAATCCATGGGCCGACCCACCTTTCATGTCAGCGCTATAGGCTGGCATGAAGCAATGCAATGTGCAGGTGGTTTATACAAAACGGGTCTATAGCCGTACGTCCTCGATTTGGCAACTACTGCGTAAAGTAGGACGGTAAAAGTTAACTGCGAAAGAGTTGGGTCTTTGGGAGTGCCTTGAGCCCCAGAAAAGATTGCATGGAATAAAACGAAAAAAAAAAAAAAAATTTTGTTTGGAATGGAAATAAAAATCTATTTCAAGAAAAAAGCCATTATATTATAAGGATTGTTTCTGATAAATTTCAAAAAAATTCAAAAATCAGAAGAGGGCTCTAATTCAATTGCCAGGTACTGTAGTAGTGGTGACCAACCATACCATGTGTGCCAATATTTTTTTGCGACACATTTCATTCTCAAGAGAGAAATTAATTGAAATTACGACGGATTCGAAGGGGAACATGTGGATAAGATAGTCGCAAATAATACGCAAATTTGATGCGGTGATCAAAATATGATGGAATCTTTCAGCGTATTGTCCCAATGTGAATCGTTATCAAGAAACTTTAATAGTTGACACGCTTTACGGTAAGTCACACACATATGCTCATTAATGGTCCGCAGTTATTGAAACAACGCTAAACCACGAATATTCACCAACAACAATCGAAAGTAGTAACATTCATTATTATTTGGATGCGCAGTGTAGATACGACCAGCAAATGAATTTGGATGATTTTGAAGCAAATGAATTTGGATGCCCTTCAACTGGTGTTCCTTATTTCCGACGCTGAAACGATTTCGATGATATGTTCCATGTGTAGTAGCGAGGCATTTCAGCATACAGCAAAGTGCGAGCAAAAGCATCTGCTTACCAAACCGAGGAGAAGCTTGTCAATGTTATCGACGGTGACAGTGCCGCTCTGTCCACTGTATTTTCTGGATTGAAATCACTCGTTGCTCGTTTTTCAGATACACTGCCAAATGTATAACTGTAGGGTGTCTTTCGTGAATCGGAAAAGAAAAGATGCGCAAAATCGCCTCGTTGCTGCTCACATATCGGCCCATCTGATACTAAGTTACTTCGTCTTTTGTATTTGTCACACCGAAAACAGCCATATCGCTGCCTTTGTTCACATATTTGCATATGTACTTGATCGACTTGACGGAGTTTAGTATTCATTATACTTATATTGACGTGAACCTCAAAAGCCTTGGACAATATCGGTGAATATGGTATAATCAAACGATTGTCCACATCTACATCTTGCCCTTCGACCTTTACAACTGTAAATCGCCCATTGTTCGCAAATGATCGCCTACGATACAATGGGTATCCGTCATTGCCTGTGATGGTGTCGGCAATCAGGTCTCTCGAGTATCGCTTGGAACACTTGTCATCAATCATACAGAGTGAGTCGTTGTTGGAAACTCCGCAAGGTCTATAGATCATATTCTTAGTCACCATTGCATGCGATTTCGGATCAACAGCTTCATCCGGGATTTCGGCTAAGATGATGGAATCGATTTCACCCGGCCTGATTTTGTCAGCGAATATAATGTCAGTCGTCAGTCTCAATTTTGACATACATGTCTACCGTGATCTGATTTTCTTCACCTTCACGGATCAGTGCTACCTATGAATAAAATTCTTTACCCGGGTAATAAACAAAAAACATAAATATATGATAAAATCTTTAAAAAAAATCATAGATCCTGATATTGTCACCCTTCTGGGTCCTATTTCTCTTCCTTCTTAAAATGGTCCCAAATGAATTATTTGTTAAAGGCGTGCATTAGAATATATAGATTAGATCAATTTTTTTAAAATCAAATCTATTCAAATATTTGTTACATTTTTGTCGTAACCTAAAATTTTCGGAAATGCCTTACAAATATAAATTTGTAATTATTTTCTGTTGTATACTCATGACTACAAGCCAATCAAATTAAATCATTATACTTGATTGAATTTTGTTAAATTCAATTAATTTTTATTTTACCATATGTTATTAAAAAATGATTTTAAAATCCGTGAAGAATTTATGTTTTTGTATATTTAATATATTTGTCACCATCTACTCGTGATTTTGTAAATTAATTAATAAAACAAACTAAACATGTAAAACATAACCAAACGCTCAAAAACATTCCGTAAAAACAAAAGTTATCGAAATTTTAATTAATCTGGAAAATTGATAGAACGCATCATTTGTTTCCTCCCTATGAAAAAACAATCGCAATTTCGGCGTCAATCGAACAAGAAAATCTCATTGATCTTTTATGTGTGTGCATTATCCGTCAAAATATATAAGAACCATGCAAATTGCGCACATAAAATCTAAAAAATTCGTTTGCCAAGCAGTGTTGAGATTAATTTAATGGCATTTCTAACAAACACAATAACCACAGTAAAGTTGTCAAACTGAAAACGTCAGCCAATTAGCCAAACGGCTAATAAACCTTTAAGCATCCTTATGTAAAAGGGGAGTAAATCTACGGAAAATCTAAATCGAAAAAGTGCTCTCTAGCTAAAATATTTTGCTCTCAGAACAACGTTTTTTCTTCAATCCAACAAAATAAAATTCACCTTTCTAAAATTTCCTTCGAATCAAGTTACCCGGGTGGTAGCTCAAATTATCCGGGTAATCGAGTACTCGAAAAAAGGCCAAAATTGCCGAGTACCCGGATACTCAATAAACGGTATTATATATCTTCCTTTATCGGTAACTTGAAGACATTATTATTTTGTCCATTAATAGTTTTACCAGAGTATACCAAATTATACGAAAATCTACTAATTTAAAAAAATAGGAAACCTACAATAAAGAAGTATAAACCAAACTGTTATATTGCGTAATAATTGGACCTGCATCGCATGTATAACTACATATTTTATATACATAATATGTACATTCAAAGAAAAACATTTTCATTGATTCATTCAAATGCAAAAAAAAAATTTCAACATAGGATGTCTTGTATTCTATTATGTACTTTTATTGTTTTTGTTTTTTACGTGAATGGATTGCGAAGGAAATCTTTAAGCGTCTATGACTTTGGAACCCGACCACCTAAAGATCTTAGCCATACCATTTTTTTCTTATCTCATCAAGGTCTATAAGTCTGTCTTTGTTTCATGAAAATCGGATAAGTACTTTTCGACTTAATACTTGTTAACAGACATCAATAGCGGGGATATAAGGCATCTTTCTTGCTCTAGCGCTTCGCTTGAGTTGAGATGCCTAAAAAACTGCATTGTTTCTGGTAAGAACAGTAAAACCACAAATGATTAAAGTTCCCCTAGGATCGTTTACAGACTGTTGCATTGGACCATTGAATCTCAAATTTTCTGTATATTCACTGCATAATCGCCCAATTAACAAAATTTATCAAGCATCTTCGAATTTGCAATCAAAATTCTTAGGTTATGAACATGGTAAAATAGATCGACGCGGGTCGTTATTAAGCAAGTATACAAATTTAGCGTACTCAATATACCACTTCTCTCGATTTAAAAACTCGATTTAAGGGACCCCCTTTTTTTATTATTTATGATATTTCAGATTATCCGTAAAGTCAAAATATATCCCTGGTATGGCTCTTTGTTACAAAACAGAATGGTTTTCTGGAATATGTTCAATTAGAAATTTACTTGGCTATTTCTTTACCATCTATGATAAAATTCGTTCGATGGAAATGGGGTTCTAAAATGAATTTTGGAAGGAGTTCTGGAATATAATATTAATTCGGAAAGAATTTGGTAATTTCTCACTGATTTCTTTCTTACGTTTCGGTGCAATTCAGCATGTACGCTGAAAACGAGATTTTAAGATAATGTTTGGAAGAAGTTTTGGAATAAGGCCAATTAGGAAATAACTTGGCAATTTAATAATCGAGTATGATGAAATTCAGCATGTACAACGGAAATGGGATTCTAAAATATTTTTCAGATATAGTTCCGAAATACGGCTAATTCGAAAGGGACTCGGTTATTTCTCAGTCGATTATGATGTACAAACCCAATTAGGAATGGACTTGGCCACATCTTAACCGATTATGATGAAATTCAGCATATAAGATTCTAAAATAATTTTTTAATACCTTTAAGGACTTCTTCTAAAAATCAATATAAAACCCCGTTTCCATCGCACTTGCTTTACATTCATACCTTCATCATAATATGTAGCAAAATTACCAACTTCCTCCTTATCACAGATTTTTTTTTTTTCGTTTTATTCTATGCCGTCTTTTCTTGGGGCTCAACTCTATCGCAGTTAACTTTTACCATCCATCCTACCATCCTAAACCCGTTTTTGTATAAACCACCTGCTCATTGCATTGCTCATGCCAGCCTAAAGTGCTGACATGCAAGGTGGGTCGGGCCATAGATTCTGCACTCTCAACAGAGGGTTATAGTTGTGTTCATTGTCACCACCGATCGGAATCAGATGATGAAAAATCCCTTTTGCATCTCGCCTCAATCGAGATTCGAACCCGGTACCTCCCGATCCAAACGCCACAGCTTTGACCACTGAGCCGTTTGGTAAGAATCACAAACTTCATCTAAAATTCCATTAAGAATCCCATTTTCATCGTACATGCTAAATTATTTTTGAATCTCATTTCTATAGACATGCTGAATATCAAATAAATAGTTAAAAAGTGGTCAAGTTCCTTCCTAATTAGCCGTGCCCCAAATCAGTTTAGAATTCCGTTTCCACCGTACATGTCGAATTTCATCATAATCTGTTAAGAAATAAACAATCTCCCACTTCTATCGTATATGTCCAATTTCATCAGGATCGGTTAAGCAATAACCAAGTTCCATCCTACGTGGTCAAATTCCAGAATCGCATTTAAAAATCAAATTAGAATCCCACATTTAGTCATACTGACACAACACACAACAATCCATTCAAATGTATCCATTCAGTATAAAGATTCAAATTCCTGGCGTTTCACAATAAATATCCCAAAACGCAATGAAAACCCATTATTAGTTTCATAAATTCGCTTTATTTTCATATAAACATGATGGTGCAATTGTACTTATCCAGCTGGATAAAGGTTAAAAAAAATAATAAATCAACATACATCTGTATATTACCTTTATTTACCGGTCATGGCTCACTGTATTGTTCGGAATATAATTTCTACACCCAAATAGGTATTTTCTACACCCAAATAATTTGAATTTTTTTTTGTTCGACATGAGAAGTCTTTGTGAAATTTTATTTAGTTTATGATATAATGCTATTAAAACTAATATTTACGAGTCTATGTAGTATTTATATTTGATACTTTCCAGTTATTCTTGCGTGGAAAAGCGAGGGTCTGGTGGCGGCAACCCCCACCTTCTATTTGTAAAATGATAAATGTCGATATAGAAATTCGGTATTTTGAGATTCGAGATATCAATAATAAGATTTTGTATTCTATACCATAATCGTTTAGATTTTGTACCCAATCCATTCTATTTCCGGTTGGTATCTTTATCCAAAACTAAAAAATCCTACAAAAACAGATCATTCCAAAACATCAAGTTTTTGAATATGTATAACAAATTTTTGAAATTCCATAAGATTTCCTCCACCGCCTTGACGTTGTGTTTCATAACGCGACGTTTGTTTACCTTTTCTGGCTCTGAATAGTAAAATTTGGGACCCCAAGATCCGTTTAACGATAGATTCGTCAGTAAACAGGACGAAACTTTCAAAATTATTTTATTGTATAACTAGGGGGTACAGCCCGTCCTAGGGCGGATACAATTTATATATAAAATTGATATCAAGTGGCCACTGCCACCATCACCATTTGACCATTTGATATTTTTTTAACCGTTATTTTAGGATTATTGTACTTTAAATAGACCGTAAACCAAAGAGTAAGGGCTTTTAAGGACGATTTTACATGCGTTGGGGCATCACACAAAAAATCTTACAGATAGAAAAAAAATAAAAAAATCGGGGTGGGCTGTGTCATCAACACGGCCGTAGGTGTTTTGCGTGATAGCGTTTATATAACTGCCATATTTTGTTATGCACAAATTAGCATCAGAATTACTCACGTCAGGTGGGGCGTTCTCTCGCTATTGTAACGGAATTATTTGCGGTTCAATTTTGTTCCGTTGACAGAATATTTCTATGGTACGTGTTGCTGTTCCCATATTGTCGATCCGAGGTAGTATCCTGATATGAAATGATTTTTAAAACGATTTTCTTCTCACAAACTTCTTAGTATTGACATGTTGCTGTAACACAAAGGAAAACACACAAATAAAAAACTTGTTTCTATTGCCACAGCCGTCCTCTATTGTGGTTAAGATGTTGCACCACATGCTCGCCACCCTCCCTTCTGGCTATACCTTGCATAATCATTTGTATGCTCCTAGTATCACAGAGTGGCATTTTAGATGCCGCTGAATACGATTTGCTACTGTTACTTAATTATTTTGCGTTTTATTTTGTGATTGTGATATACATATTTTTGTTGTGCTTGTGAATAAATTGTTGTGATAATATATAAGAAATAATTATTTATCAGCCAAAATATAGAAATGGAAGTTAAAAAAAGGCCAAGACGACCAAATTTCTCAGAAAATGATCTGATGCTACTTCTAAAAATATTAGAAAGTCATCGAGAAGTAATCTCATGTAAAATGATAAAAATGTTTAAAATTATTTACAAACAAACCCTTTTTTATTATTAGATGATTACGAGTTATATGGAGATGAACTTAGCAAAGCCTCGGAAAACTTGGCAACAGAATTTTCAGCGCAAACCTGTATAGCGCGATCGGGAGAAGAAATACGAAATAAATTCAAAGATTTAAAATCGCGCACAAAAAGAAAGATCGCGGAAATTAACAGTTACCAAAAAGGAACTGGAGGTGCTCCACCGAAGGTATTATTGGACGTGGAGAAATTAGTAGAAAAATTAGCGGGTGAAAATGTAATGTCTGGGTTTAACTAATCCGCAGATTGTTTCTCTGAAAACCCCATTGTCAGTATTACTGAAGAAGAGGACGACCAGATTGTAGTATTGGATGGGGAGGAACCAAATCCGGGAACCACAAATGCAGGACCGCCAATAACACAAACCCAACAAAGTGGGGCCGTCCAAATACAAAATTAAAGCCGTTGGGCCTTTTAAAAAACTATGCGCAACAAAATAGAGAAAAGTCGGGAAAGAAAAAGGAACTAAATAGCAAAAATGATCAGATTGATCAAGAGTTGCTAAAAATTTACAAAGAAAAATTAGAAGTTTCGAAAGAAAAGCTGGCGGTAAGAAAATAAGCTCTCGCTATTTCGAAAGAACGACTAGCTGCTGCAAAAGAGTTTTTAGAAATTGCCAATAATAACGGCAAATCGACAAATGCACAGTTAAATCATATTTTTTTTGAAGAGGAATACCTCGTAGAATAAGCGCAAAGAAAAGTTTAATATATCTCCTGAAACTAAAAGACTGGCCACTGTGCAATAAATTCAAAAACTTGTTTTTATTTATTTATAATGTATTACAAATTTTTTTTTGTTTCTAAATTAAGTTTGAATATGTACAAATTATGAATTACCAAAATATATGTTTTATTTTATTACACACTGTTTTAACTATTGATTTTGGAAACTATAAGTTATCAAAATGTTTCTGCTCATTTGTCCTCTTATTCCTGAAGTAGATTGCATTAATTCACCATCATCTTCACAGGTGCCATCATCATCATCTTCTACCTCATTATCGGTATCTGCTCCAGAATCATCACTATCATTCTCAAAATTATTGGGTACATTTTGTGTTTTGGCAATGTTATGTAAAATGAAGCAACATAATATAATTTTAACACACTTCTCCAAATTGTAGCACAGCATACCACCACTTTTGCTTATTATCCTTAAGCGGCTTTTTAATATGCCAAAAGCTTGTTCAATAACCTTTTTGGTTTTTTTATGATATTTGTTGTAATTTTCTTCTCCGGGCGCAGATGGGCTTATTACTGGGGTTAGAAGGCAATGTTCAAGTGGATAACCACTATCGCCCAATAACCATGCATTTTTCGGAAACGCTTCGGAATGAAGAAAATTAAAAAGCGACGAACTCTTATAAATATGGGTGTCATGTGTGGATCCGGGCCATCTGACCACCACGTCGGTAAATATGGCATTTGAGTCACAAACCTACAAAATACAAATTTTAATATGCATACAAAGTTTTAAAAGCTTATATAACTTTCTGCTTGAATATTAATGGAATAGTAAAACTTTCGGTTGAAAAAAGCATATGCATCCCAAACAGCTGGTTTTTGGATAGCTACATGTGTCCCATCGATTGCGCCAATTACATTTGGGAAGCCATATGTGTTGTAAAATCCCCGTTTTATGTTGGCCATTTTCACTTCTTTTCTTGGAAATTTTATAAATTTTTTTGTTTTCAAAATTAAAGCCGACAAAAATGCACCAAAAATCTTACTAATGGCAGACTGTCCCAAATTGTGGTATAAAATTTGTCCACTCACAAATTGGAAATTTCCAGTTCCCAATATATTAAGAGATGTTAAAACCTGTAATTATTCCAAATAGGTATTAAATTTATGGTAACAATTTTAGAGCTGGAAAACACTGAGTAGATATTTACAATTAAATGAGGAGGAAACGCCTTGCTTCTGTTGGTCGGTCTTTTTAAATGAATATATAATTTATCTATAATGAACAAAGCGTTTTTGTAAACCGATATCGCACAAAAAATGTGTTATCATCACAGTCAAAAGGACCCTCACGATCCCGAAATATCTTCCTTTGAATTCGCGCGTTTCGTCTGCTTCGTTGAATTATTAACTCCATTTACAATTATCACAATCACAAATAAAAACTTGGGAAGCCGAATTATAATTTTATTGATTTTTTTATTGAATTATAATTTTAAAATTTATTATAAGTGTCAAACGTCAAAATTTTAACAAGTTTGAGGTTATGTACTGTGTTAAATATGTTTACTACTCAAAAATCGGGGTCGCAAAAAAGCAGAAAAAATTTAACGAGTTGCGACTGTCATTTTTACCGAGGATGTCGATTTGGTGATTCAGTGGTGTTAACTTGCTTAACACGCTTGCGACTGAATGGAGGATATACCCCTTTAAATAATTTGTTGTAGTGTTTAATCATAAACGCGGACCACGTATTTTCTAGTAATTACTGTAATAACTAAAAATAGACCATACGTCCAAACGGGTTTCAATATTTGCTTATAAAGTAGCAGCTTGTTGTATGTTGACAAAGAAGAGTTCCTTCCCATCAGCCAATACATCTTTCTGTATTTAATTCTTAGTTCTTCACTTTTCTTCTTGACATGTGCTTTCCATCGCAGTTTAGCATCCAGGGTCATGCCGAGATACTTAGCTGTGTTCGCATACGGTACTATTTCTTGATTTATGGTAATCGGGATATGTTCGAATCGCCTGTTTGTAAAGTTGATGTGAACGGATTTAGTTTCATTTAGTTTTATTCGCCATCTTTTTGTCCATTTATAAATTTTAGTTATTGCTGTTTGTAACTTTTGTGTTGACTCTTCGTTGCTTGTGCCAACAGCTAAGATCGCCGTGTCATCTGCAAAAGTCGCCACTGCATTGTTTTCTAATGCAGGAAGATCATTAGCGTATATTAGGTATAAAACCGGCCCTAATACACTGCCCTGTGGAACTCCTGCGTTGATTTCTTTCAATTCAGAGAAAGTGTCATCTAACTTAATCCTGAAGAATCTATCTTTTAAGTAAGATTCCAGTATATTAGCAAATTGGATTGGTAGAAGATTTCTTAATTTATGGTTAAGTCCTTCATGCCACACTCTATCAAATGCTTGGGCAACGTCTAGAAATATTGCTGAACAGATTTTTTTCTCCTCTAGTGCTTTCTCAATTATACTGGTTATTCGGTGAACTTGATCAATTGTTGAGTGTTGGTTACGAAAACCGAACTGATGATTTGGGATTAAGTTTTTACTCTCGATTATCGGATTTAACCTTTTTACCAGAAGCTTCTCAAAGAGTTTGGACATGACTGGCAATAGCGAAATTGGCCTATAAGATGAGGTTATGTGTGGTGGTTTCCCAGGTTTTGGGATCATGATTACTTCTGCAATTTTCCACAAGCTTGGTACATATTTGATCCTAAATGCTGCATTTATAAGATTAGTGAGCTTTATCAGAGCTTTCCTTGGCAGTTCTTTTAAGATTTCTGCAGTAATAAGATCGTAGCCAGGAGCTTTTTTCATATTCATATTAGTTTTTATCTCACACGCGACTTCTTTTGGTGTTGTCGGTAGGATTTCTTTACTTTCTTGCACAGCTTGTTCAGATATTCTCGGCTTCTAATGTTTCATCTTGATGTGGCTGGAATATTTTTTCAAGATGTTCAGCAAATTCTCGAGCTTTGTCTTCATTATTCCTAGCCCATTTATCACCTGCTACTCTTATTAGACGGTTCTGTATTATTGGTCTTTTAATTCTTTTGGTTGCTTTCCAAAGTGAATAATCAGTACTGCTATCATTAGTTAATTTTCTTAAATAGTTGCTGACTGATTCATTTTTCAATTCTTTGATTTCTCTTCTTAATTGTTGAGTGAGATTGTTCAAATTAGTTTTATCTTGAGGGGCCCTTGTTTATTGCCATACTCTTCTCGCTCTTCTTTTTTCTGCTAGGAGTTCCCTAATTTCGAAAGGGTAGTTGTTTCCCTTGATTTTCTTTTTAACCTCAGGGGTATTTTCCCAAGCTGATTGCTGTATATCGTCTACAAATTTGTGAACTTCTTTGTCTAATTGCTCCTCGGTCTTTAATGGAACCATTAAGTTAATTTTTTCTTCTAGCGATAGTCTAAAGCATTCCCAATTAGTGTGATTATTTACTAGAAAAGGGTTCCTTTCTTTCTGAATAATTTTTTCACTTAACGTTAAAAGTATCGGTGAATAATCAAAGTTTAGGTTGTGGCTTTCATCTACTTGTATATAATTTACAGATATCTTCTTTATTATAAAGAAATCAATCAGATCTGGTACTTTATTTGGATCAGTAGGCCAGTAAGTTTGTTATGGTTTGTTTTGGTTTTTTCCAGTTGAGAGAGCTTCACAACTGCATTTCCTAATGGCTTTTAGGAGTTCTGTACCCTTAGTTGTTGTTAATCTGGAGCCCCAGTGGACATTTTTGGCATTAAAGTCTCCTCCAAGTATAAACCGTTTTCCTAATTTACTGAGGAACTCGAGATAATCCTTTTCTTTCAACGAGTGCTTCGGTGGGCAGTACACACCAGCAATACAAATAGAACCATTTTTGGTTTTGACGTTAACAGCAGTTGCTTGTATTTCTTCTGTTTCATATTTTAACTCTTCATAGTGGTGGATACTATTTCTGATTATAACCGCACTACCTCCTTTAGCAGTGTTTTCCAGATGAATGGTATGATATATATGATAATTTTTAAATTTAATGATTGTTTGTCTAGTGAAATGTGTTTCCGTGATGAGACATACATCGATTTTTTCTGTGTCCAGGACCACTTGCAATTCTTGTTGATGTTGCATAAGTCCATTGGCATTCCAACATAAGATTCTAAGATCACCTGCCATTTTTCTGTTTAGGGATGGCTCCCTTAGTGCTGTATTCTAATTTTTATAATCGCTCATCAAATGTATTGAGCCTGCTTAAAATTAATTTATGTGTTTGACTTATTTCGTCATTTTGATCAGTTTTCCCTGGATTTCCGTTACTCATCGTTACATGAGCATAAGTCATTTTACCCAATTGTCCATGAGTAGTTCCCAACTCTCTACGATTTACTTCGGGTTGGGTCACCTTAACTGCCTGCTGCCTGAATAATCTTGGATTTTTAGCAATCACATTCCTATTTTTGATGTTTTGCAGTTCAATGGCAACGCTGCATCCTCTATAGTTAGCCGGATGGTTTTCTCCACAGTGAACACATTTAGGCTGAACATTTCTATCTTTTACACAATCTTTGGTAAGATGTTTACCTAAATATTTGACACACCTGGGTTCCCTGCTGCAATATTTTTGTGTATGTCCATAGGCTTGACATTGTTTACATTGTGGTATAAGTTTAGACCGTCTTAGAGGCTGAATAACTACTTTGCACCCTAAGATGTACTTAATTTGATAAATTTTTTCGATATCTTCATCATTATCGAAGGTCAACATAAACATGTTGAGAGGTACTTTGCCTCTCCGTTTTAGCTTAATTGATGATTCAGTAGCCTTAAATCCTTTTGCTTTCAGATCATCAATTATTTTTTCTGGTTTACACGTAGAGTGTAGATTTTTAGCCATAAGTCTTATTGGTCTGGTTTGTTTATCTTCAAACGTGTGCCAAGCACGGTTTTCTTCATTTAACATACTTGTCATTTTTCTGTAAGTTTCACCATCTTCCAAGTTTATTTTGATGGTGTTTCCATTCATCACCTTTGCATTAAACTTATCAGTTGTAGTAATTTTTTTTAATTTCTCATAGAGTAGATCGTAGTCTTTGACTTCATCTATTACTATTGGTGGTGGTGGAGGTATTTTTTTTTATGGTTTCTGGATAATATTAGGAACATCATCCTTTAATTGAGGTGGGGAGGGCGTGTTATTCAATTTTCTTTTTTTTCTTCTAACTCCTTTAACTCTTATCCACTCAGTTTCTCGAGCTAGTGTATGGTACTCTTGTTCAATTGTAGTCTGGCTAGGAGTAGGATAGATTGCCTCCTATGGCTTAAGAGCTTTAACTTCGTTATCAAGCGTTTTCATACGCTCCTGCATCAATGCAATTGTATCATTCAATCGCTTGTTAATATTGTTGGCTTCAACTAGTGCATTATTAGCTCTACACAATTCATTGTGAAGCTTTTCTTCGTTTGTAGAACGAATGTTCTTGCTACTGGCCCCAATGGAAGGACTACGGCCTCTTATCGGAGAATACGATACTTTATTACTCCTCTCGAAGGGATGTATAATATTATTTTCTGATTCGCTCAGTTGAGCTTGTTTATTCACCAACATATCTTGTGATTGGTTAAAATATTTGTAGTTTAGCAATGGCTGGTCTCCCCCAGAGTCCACGAGACCGACCTCCGAAGACGGTGGATTTACCTGATTAACAGGTGTACCACCTGGGGTATTATTTTCCATATTCGTTCCGCTCATTGCTCATTTATAGTGTACTGCACTCGCATCTAGTATCTAGCCGACGTATTCACATCGTTGCCCGGGTGTTACCACTTGGAGGTATACTAGACACATTTGGTGGTTTCTACATAGTTGCAGCGTTGGAATATAGACCACGAGATACATGGCTATAGACGGTCAACCCTTACCCTATTGAGACGCACCCAACACCCATAATTTAAAGTAAAATATTTGGTCATTACTCGAATATGTTACTAAAAAAAATAATAATAAAAAAAAAAAGTAAATAAAAAATGAGGATCGAACCGAAGACCTTTGCCGCTCTAGTATATAATAACTATTATTATAATATAATATAATATAATAACTATTATTTTATTTGCATTGTTAAATTGTTTTATTATTTCAAAGCGTTCTACAGCCTCGCTAGCTAAATTAATGTATAATTTTGAAAAACAAAAGCTGAAAAAATTATTTTAATGCATCATTTGTTGATTATTTTTTAAATTTTGCCAACACAAACATTTTGGCAACATTAATTTGTAACACAAATAATTTGCAACAGAGTAAATTCATTTTTTTATAAGAAAATGAAAAGTTATTTAACAGTTAATTCAAATAAACGCAAACATTTTCGTTGATGTATAGGCGTACCGTTTAAACATAACTAAAACGAAGAACTCATTTAATTGGGTTTGCAGCAAATACAAATCTCTATCGTGCAAATGAAGAATAGTCACACACAAAGTGAAGCCAAACACAAAATTTTGAAACATTCAGCTACCCATTGAGTACCGTTTTCGAAAAAACAACTTCGATTCACAATTACTAACAATTACTAACAATTTCGATTTTGCACCTGTCATTATTATTACAGATAGCATTACTAATTGTCAAAGAAGTTCTCGGGTAAACTTACCGTCGAGAAAACCTCAAAGGATAAAAAGTCAAAACCAGCAGAAATAAAATAAAAGGACCAGGCAGTTTGGAGACTATAAAAATATACAAGAAAACGTAAAATATGTTGAAGGGGAATTATTAATCCTTTGTGACGTTTAACATTGTGAAGAGATTTACCAGAGATAACGTATTAATCATAGATTTCTCATTTTACTAAAAACACGAAAAAATATAAACTTCTGATATTTCTAAGCTTGATTTTGTAAAACATATTTTTGTAATACGAGATAATGACTGAAATTTTCAAAATGTTGCCTGAAAAATTGACTGATCCTTTAACAGTAAACCATCAAAAAAACTGGAACGTATGGAACGAAACCTGAACTGCTAGCAACTTCCAGCTCTTTTGCATAAAATAGTTACAGTAAGGAAATGTATAATTTTTCGTCTAACAAGAAGTTGTAGTTTTTTACCTATAACACACATAATAGAAACTTAAAATGTTTTCATTGAATCATGCACTGGTTTCCAGACTGTTAATAAAATTAAATGTCATAATAATCAATAATAAAATAAAATAAAAAATTTAGCACAAACCAAGTTGTAACAAACTAAAAAAAAAACCATAGGCCAGTCTAAAAATCTACTTTATAACATTTTTTTCTCGTTTTTGTTTTTTTTTACAAAACTAAAAATTTCAGTTTCGGTGGAGTTTTGTTATCAATCCAACAACAAAATATTGTTAAAAAATAGTGAATGGCACAGTGTAGAAAAAATATGTTGTGTGTGTTTGTGTATTATGTATGAACGTAACTATCAGATAAAAAACTATTTTATAATTTAAATTAATAACAAGTATTTTTTGTTTTTTATTTTTATTTTTATAAAATGTAGGCTTGTCATTAGACATAAATTTATCGTAAAAAAAACTAAAAATATTTTTTTTTATTTGTTTCCAAAAGAATGGAAAATTCTTACACAGATAAAATACAAAATAAAAAAAGAATTATGTAAAAAATTTATGTTCAAAACGATGGTTGAGTGAAATAGTTTGGGTGTTTATATAAATTGCATTCAAATAAAATTAATAATCGCAAACGAACTATAATAATGCAATTATGCAAT
This sequence comes from Tipula helvola, assembly GCA_963556165.1. NCBI lineage: Eukaryota > Metazoa > Arthropoda > Insecta > Diptera > Tipulidae > Tipula > Tipula helvola. Next base: position 217,975,759 of record OY744483.1, on the reverse strand, counting down.
ATGAATTTAAATTATTTCTTATTTTAATTAAAAAAAGTTGCCTCTAATTCAACGAGTGACATGTCGTAGGCGACTAAATACACTTCTTCTTCTCATCTATCTGTTAAAAACGAATATATGATATAACATAGTGAACTCATGTTTAAATGTTAATCTCACCATATACCGTTCAAATTCAAATGGCATACAATTTTTTGTTTAATTTAATTCATTTGAAATTTTGGGGATTAAAAGTTTATCAAAAAAAAAGCGCGATATAATTTGCATGAAAAACAAGAAATCTCGTTCATTTATTTGGCGTGTGTGTATGGGTGTGTGTGTGTTTTTGTGCGAGATAAAATCCCAAATGAAAATCATTTCCAATTTAGAGAGATAGACACGCGGTTGTTGTATATACATATAGTATTATATGTAGCGCTACATCACGAGAGATGCGAATATAACACAAAATCATTACAATATTGTTTTCCATTTTCAATCATCTTCGTTGTATAAATCAAATATGGAATTCCAACTCCTCATTTTCTTTTATCCATCCATGCCATCTTTGGATAAACGAGTATTCGAGTATTATACGTTTTCTGTTGTTTGCGTTTTGATTTCCCATCGGATTCGTCATTAAAGGCAAAAAAGTTTTTATTTCACATTTTATTTTTTGTTGCTGCCAGTTCAATACCTATAATTTTCAAAAGCTTTTTTTTTTTTTTTTGGTATACACAATTATGTTGATTGTTAAAGTTTCGTATTTGATTTTAAATTAAATAGTCTAATTCTCTGCGAGATTATAAATTTTTTAAATATTTTAGTTATAGTTGCAGGTTGTCACTAAACTGTGTGTTTGGCATCGTTGCTGAACTGTATGTAACGATTGGTTTATGCAGCAGCGTGTTAGTATTTTATCAAGTCTTCCATTGGGAATCGAAATAATTTTGTGACTATAGTAGGGTTTATATAGGGGTAGCGGGCCATAATTAAATGAACGATTTGGTTGTTAAATAAACAGCAACTAAAATAAAAACCCTTTCAAAATTAAAATAACGATTGATTTGTTTTATTGACATAACATCCGAAGGCTTCTTTTCATAAAATAATTTAAGTTTTGATCGCTGTTTTGGCGTATATTGCTAAATAACAACTAAATAACAAAGCGTTCGCGTCTACTTCACAAAAAATCAAACGTACACTTACATAGAAATGCGAAAATCAAGCCAAGTTTTGATAGTTCACTTAATTATGCCCCACTCTATAGAAGATACAAAGAAGGTTCTTCTAATATCGACTAGGAGTCTTTTTCGTAGAGTACTGAAGTTTTCAATAATTAAATCAAACCGATACTGTTTTCTATATATTCGTCTATAGTGGTCCAAACCAACAGTTATAAATCGCAAATGAGGTGACCAATAGGCAAAACCAATGTAAAATCTAATAGTCATAAATTGTTTACGTCATCTAGCATTTGTAAATGATTTGGTGAATTTCAAATTTGCTAACAAGGTTTAGTTTACATACGTATAAAAATATGACCTGGTAGCTTATGGTTTAGTTTGAGATTTAGATACTCTAGTACGATGATCCTTACTGCTTCTGAATTAACAACGACTTAGTTAACGAACGCAAGGACGCAAGGGAATTGCTCTATGTGAGTTACCCTACAAGGAAATGAAAATTACAGCAATGGAACGACATTGGTTTGGCGTGGTACTAACTAACGCGAAAATCGGACGTTATTTTGAGAACGTAATACTAAAATTAACATCTAGCTATATAATCTTGTTTTAGGTGGAAATATTTAGGCTAATGCATAGCATAATTGAAGCTTTAAAATTTGATGATAAAGAACAAAACATTATTCCATGTTCAGTTAATATTTTAGCATTAAAAAGTTTTTGAAGTTGGTACCAGAGTAAAATCATTTAATGGTAAATACTTAAAATAAAATAAAAAAAATGTTGTTTAAGTATAAACGGTACATGAAGCAGATCACGCTATTATCTTCTTACTATCTTTACATCTAATAAATTGATGCGATACGCCTACGAGTACGAAGAATGTTGATATGAATTCCACCAATTTGTCTCGATGACAATAATAAAAAACAAGCAATTTGTATAGCAATTAAAATGACACCACCTGGAGCCAACATGTTACGATAGACACTAAGCACCCAAAAGGTACGAGTATAATAGATCAACTTGTTTTGATTAAACCACGTTAAACAAATTATGATTGATCACCATCTCAATGATACGACATTAATTATTTTTAATCATTTTTACCTTTTGTTGTAATTTGAAATGTATAATTAATTTATAAATACGAAAAACAACAGAAATATTTCGCAATAATTTCTAATATCATCTAAGATAATAAATACGCGAATAAAATGTACGCGAATAAGTTGTTGGTGTACCTTTATATATTATTATTATAAGAACTAAATCGATTATACAATAAATAATATAAATTTATTTCGATTTTTAGTTTTTATTTTCATAAAAAACTAAAATAAGATTTTGAGTATAAAAGGGAGTTGAATTAATTGTAAATTTATCAAACCACCTTTAGTTGTTTAACAGTAAACTTGTAATACAACAATTTTGTATTAAAAACTATAAAATGGCATTCAAAGTGAGTTAATAAACATTTATAGAAAAAATGAATTTCGATTTAATTTTAATTTTCTTAAATAATTTGTGTTACAGATTTTAATATTGGCTGCTGTCGTCGTAGCCGCAAATGCAATCGCTATTGCCCCAGCATATGGTGGTTATCCAGCTCTAGGATATCCAGGTGCTGTTGCTGCCCCATATGGTTATCCAGCGGTTGCTAAAGTAGCTGCACCAGTTATTGCTAAAGTTGCCACATCTGATTACGATCCAAACCCACAATATAGCTACAGTTACGACATTCAAGATGCGCTCACCGGTGATTCCAAGAACCAACACGAATCGCGTAGTGGCGATGTTGTTCAAGGATCATACTCGCTCACCGAACCAGACGGCACACGTCGTACAGTTGAATACACAGCTGATCCACTTAATGGTTTCAATGCCGTAGTACACAAAACTCCATTGGTTGCTAAAGTAGCCGTTGCCGCACCAGCCATTGCCAAAATCGCTGCACCGTATGGTTATGGCGCCCCATTAGGAATTGCCAAAGTTGCTTCACCTTATGGTTATCCAGGTTTAGCACGACCAGCATTCTATCATTAATTCTAAATTCTAAACAAATTTCATATTCATATACATAATCACCAATATTTATTTCTTCGCCTTCTTCTTATTCTTCGTATATAATATTATTTATTTGCTGTTTACAAAGACTGTGTATGACCGACCAGCTTGATGATGATGACGATTAAAACATACAAAATCCAATAAAATTTCTTATGCAATTTCTATGAAAAGATACATAATCTTAAACAAATTATTTTATTTCAATTTAATATATCTACCTACCTTGAAAAATATACCTAAATAATTCACTTTTCCGTCTGCCCCTCCGGAACCAAAACCATTAAACAAAAACAAAAATTACATTAGTCTTCATTATCCTTTCAACAGGATAAAACCGAAAATGAATCTAACTAAATAAAAAACAAATGAAATAATTTCATCTTGCTTCTTCCCGTTTAATTTTTATACACAAGTACTGAAAAATATGAAAATTTATTTTCTGAATTTTCAACCGACGAGTTGCGGGGTAAACAAGAGTAACACAACATAACAAAAATAAATATCCAATTTGGTTTGTCATTTTGGTTACGAAATTTTGGTCTCGTTTCTATGATTTTTATTTCACTTAATACTACTTTTAGTTGTCTGCACACCTACAAGTACATAAAAAGAAAGTAAGCATATAATATGTAGACAGTAGAGCTTTTTATAATTGAGCTTTTGCTTGTACAAACAGACCAAAAAAAAGTTTATGGCGTAAGTATTCAGAGTAGTTTTGCTCTCTTTGTTTTTATATTTTTTGGTATCAGTTTTTAGTAGAATAGTCGAACGTAGAATGTATGTATAAGGAAAACTTAATTTGGAATTTTGTTTTTTAAAGCTTTCTCCTGCAAAAGTTTTGCATAACATAAAGTTATTTTTTTCTAAATTATTCATAAGTTATGTTATTTGCTTTTATATAATATTGCAAAAATATATTTTGGTTTATTTTTTATTCAAATAAAATTAAAATTATGGCAAAACCGTAAACCCAGAACGGAGTAAATGGGATGGTTTGTTTTGTTTTGTTTGTTTGAAGTTCACAAAAAGGGGAAGGACAAAGAACTAGATGATTGAATTTGAGTAGATTGAAATTACTGTTGAGTGTAAATTACGGGATGTTGCCGTATCTCCATCACAATACAATTTACTTATGTATTGGCTTATTTAGTCGAAAATAAAATACATTTTTTCAGCTAGACACTACAAACAACTGATTAATGTTTTTCTTTACATTTATCTACAAACTATTCTTTGTAATACTTTACTGACAATGCTTGTGGTTCTTATCGATAAGAAAAAGAATGTTCGTTGCAGATTTTACAATAAAGAACACGTTTCGACACTATTAAATTGAAGGATTGTCGATCCATAATGTTTTGAAGAATACCTAATGGGCATGACGAGGGTTTTGCGTCTTGATGCTAAGGTAATCCCGGTGACCAAAGCAAATCGGCTTTGTCATATTGAACTAAATGAATTAGGGTGGTTCTATTAGACAGGGGCTCGATATGCTGACCGTAACATGGACGAGATGGAAAGATGGTGGCGCGCCTACCTGCAATTTGTTCCTTGCGCGGCATTAAAAAGTTTCATCCGAAACTGCTTAACACTTGACCTAATAGATGTTATGTTCTACAAACATCCAATAACCAAACTCAGCAACACACAAGTAGTGCTAAACGTAAACAAAACCTCCCAATTAAATAATTTCAAAATTAATATTTTATTATGTATCCAATGTATGTACAATGTACATACATATCGTTGATGTCACGTCATTTTCACGTATCTAAAAATATTGAAAAAAATTTACTTATCTAAAAACGTTTATATTGGTCGTACATGGCCAATGTTGATGAAAGTAACCAATGGTAATAACTTATTACGCATCATATTATTTTACTATTGGTCACTTTCATCGACATTGGTCATGTACGACGAATTATAAACGTTTTAAGATAAGTAAATTTTTTTTCAATGTTTTTAGATACGTGAAAATGAATTGGCATCAACGATATATATACATATGTGGCATTTTTACAGGTCGTTTAAGTAGTGACCAGCGAAAAACTATAAACTTAAAAATTAAGAATTAACGAAGCTTCAAAATTCAGTGGATATCATTTCGTCTAGCGAAAAATGAACGTCACTTAAAAAATTTGTTGGGCCCGAAATAGTATATTGTATAACAAGTGAAGAAAACGAGTCATTGCAATACGAAAGTGAAATTTGCAGCCTGAGCGATAGCGAGGGCTGCAATTACTTGAGTATTGCAATGACTCATTTTCACACGAGTTATACACGCAATTTTTCCTACGATACAATAGTCCTATAACATTTATAAATAAATAGAAACATAAAAAATTACAAACTTGTACGGATCAACAAAAATTTATTAAAACATTAAAACATTTGGGTTTTCACAAATCGTGTAGCAATATTAAGAAATCGTAGTGTAATGAGAAAATTTCACACGATTTGAGTATACGACGCACAGGCTCCTTTTCTTATATAATTTAAATTCAAAAATCATCTTCGAAAGCATAGGTTACTGCACTATCGTAGAAATAGTTGATTGTTCTACAAGTAAAGAAAAGTGATAGTTTTCCAGCGAGTGTAATTGTTTAATTCACGAGCGAGCGCTAGTGAGCGAGTGGATTAACAATTTAACGAGCATAGAAAACTACTTTTATTACGTGTCGGACTTGCTATTTTTTTGCGTATTTGACGACAAACCAGATAAAAATAGAAAAGGTAGATCCAGTTTGGATCAAAGTATGTATGCATAGCATGTTATGTAACAATCGCAGTAAGCAAATAAATAAAAGTCAAAAATCCAAAAATCATTTGGAAAAAAGCGTTTTTCGTGTACTTAATGGCAAAGAGTGTCATTTCTTGGCTGAAAACAGTAAAGAAAACTGCTACTTTTCTCCTTAGCAACACATTTCTTCACTATAAACACATTTCTTCATAGAAACGCTTTTTTTCCAAATGATTTTTACATTTTTGACTTTTATTTATTCGCTTACTGCGATTGTTATGTATACATGATATGCATACATACTTTGATCTAAATAGGTCTACTTTTTTATTTTTACCTGATTTATCGTCAAATACACGAAAAAATAGCATGTCCGACACGTAAGAAAAGTGGTTTTCCATGCTCGTAAAATTGTTAATCCACTCGCTCGCTAGCGCTCGCTCGTAAATTAAACAATTTTACTCACTGGAAAACTATCACTTTTCTTTACTTGTAGAACAATCTACTATTCTATGAAGAAAAGTGCTTATAGTGAAGAAATGTATTGCTAAGGAGAAAAGTAGCAGTTTTCTTTACTGTTTTCAGCCAAGAAATGACGCTCTTTGCCATTAAGTACAAGAAAAAAATATTTTCTTACTTCTCTATTCAAATTATTTTTATTTTTAAAGAAAATCACGGTTGTCGACTCGTTATAAATTTTGTTATTTTTATTTACTTCTGTACATTACAAAACCTTATATTAGACTGCCTCCTCATCATTATGACTGAGAGTGTTATATAAATTTATGCAAAAAAATCTAACTATTGCTAAATCAAGTTTTACAATTTGACATTTAATTTAATTAGTATGTAAACAAAATATATGTATTGATTTATTAAAAAAAATATTGATTTTTTAGGATATCGGCAAAGAGTTCCTTCTAGAGTATTGCCGTCATCGTAGGCCGTCAGATAAGTATTTTTATAACAACATTAATTTACATGAGTTTGATTCTTTTCTTATTTTCTTACAGTTCGTGAACATTCCGACTCCCTTGAATCAATTGAATCAATTGATCAATGGTAATTTTACTTATTTATGAATGAGTCGTTAGAGTAAATTTTTCGATTTGATACGTAGTGTAACCACTGAGTACTATATTACTGAGTATATAGTACTATAGTACTGAGTATATAGTACTCAGTGGTTTAACTACACGCACCAATTTATCTTTACCCGGATGCAACTTCTCAACTTTACCCATTGCCCAATGTGTTGGTGATAAATTTTCGTCTCGGATCAACACGATGTCGCCTACGTTGATGTTGGTTTTCTTATGTTACCATTTATTGCGTTTTTGTAATGAAGCAAGATATTCGTTATGCCATCTGCGCCAAATGTGTTGGATGATTTGTTGAACTAGTTTCCATCTCGATGAGGTTGATAGGTTATAGCATAGAAATCATACTGGATATCTGGAATTTGTACAATCGGATGTCCAATGAGAAAGTGGCCAGGTGTTAATGCGTCAATTTGATTGGGTTGTAACAGAGAAATTGACCTGGAGTTCAGGATTGCCTCTATCTGCATCACAGCCGTGTATAACTCCTCGCTGGTTAAGATGGTTTGATCTATTACTCTGCTTAGGTTGTCACTGTAGACATCAGTAACTGCTCCTCTTCTGGACATCATACGACGAAGGCACTAATAAACGCTTCTGAAGTGAGATCAGATACAGTTTCTATATGTACTGCCTTAATCCTTTCTTAAGGTAGATATTCACTGGACCCGCATAATCTATAGCTACCTTCAAAAACGGAAGATTAAGCTGCACGCGATCAGGAGGAAGATCGCCCATTAATTAATTCTGTGTTGTTGACCGGCGCCTTGCACATACCCCGCAATTGTAGATGATTTTTCTAATAAAATGTTTCGCTCCAATTATCCAAAAGCATTTTTACGTTCTCATATTGTTTATCACTCGCTTTATGATTGCAAGAATTTTACAAATTTTATGGAAACTGGAATACTTTGATGGTAACTCATAGATGTCGTTGTTGGTTGTAGTTATATACAAAAATGCTTGGATGTGTTGTTTCTTTAAGTAGTATGATACGTCAGTCTCGTAACTTTGTTTTTGAAGTGGCCAATCGGATTTGTTATTTATTAATCAATTAGGCCCTGTCCACCATAAATGGTGATTAATTAGTTGGTTTGGTGACAACCCTCTTGTCGCGCAGTCTGCCGGATTTGAAGCCGATGGAACATGATGCCAGCAATCTCTCCCCAAAATTGACAAAATATCAGATACACGGTTGGCCACGTAAGTTTGCAATGTTCTTGAATTAAGAGACATCCAGTCCAAAACAATGATCGAATCCGTCCATGGATAGACTTGTTCGATATATAATGTTAAACCGATCTTAACGTTTTCTATAGTAAACCAATAAATGAGCCGCACATAATTCTAATTTTGGAATGGAAATTTACTTCAAATGTGCAACCTTGATTTTCGCAGTGATTAATGTGACTTTAATGTCTCCGTCCTCGCTCTCTGTTCTACAATATACGATTGCGCCGTTTGCTACTTCTGACGAATCAGCAAACCCATGAATTTGGACGGCGTGTTTCTTGGTTTGAAGGCATCGTGGAATTTCCAGTTGTTCTAATTGGTTAAATGAACTTCGTAGAGTGTACCATTGTTCTTTTAGATCGTCTGGAAGTTGAAGAAGCTTTCTCTTTGTCGGTAAGAACGTCTCATCCAACCTTACAAACAATTTGAAGATGTCACGTGAAGGATGCCATTATATACCCAATACTTTGATTGTGCTGCCATGTTCGTCAAAGTGCACTGGTGACATTTCTCTGTCGACGTCCGGTATACTTGACAGACACTCACTTTGATTGAATGCCCATTTTCTCAAATGCACCATGTCCCTCTAACATCGAAAATAATTGCCCCTTTATTTGTAGAGCAGAATCGATATCTTAGCTCCCACTCATCACATTGTCGACGTTTTGTTGAACGACGCTTCTGGATAAATTGCCGCACTTCGATCAGCTATTTCCATCAGTACTCTTGCGGCCAAAAATGGCGTCGTTGATGTACCATACGTCACTGTTAATAATTGATAGTGTTGAATGTCGTGACGTGGGTTTTCTCGTCATAATATTGTTTAATATACAACATCTCTTTCATTTATTATTATTTGCCGGTACATTTTTTCGACGTCTCCGGTAAATGCGACACGATGTTGGCGAAATCGTAATAAGATGTTCCAAGACTAGCAAGAAGCTGAAACAGAAAAATTATTTATAATATTCAGAATATATTTTATGTAAACAAGAAACTTAGCTTGTAGATATTAATCTGTCCGGCACTTTATTTATATAAATTCCTTTAAATGCCAAAATATTGCAATGAGTTTAGCATCAATTTAAATTATAGATTTATAGCACGATCTTAAATTCAATTTTTAAAATTTATCGATCGCCAAATACCATTTGGGCGCTGTTCAAATGTTTGCGATATTGACCATTTAGGGGCTAAATTATAGTAATAATTTGATATAATTAGTATGCATTCTTTAATTATAGCCGGTACATATTTAAATAATGTCGTTAAAATAGGATAGAATTAATTAGTAATATATTGTACCTTTTCTACAAAGTAAGATCTGGAATATTATAAAATTATGATTATTACATTGTTAGCTTTTGAAGTGAAATAACCCAACTTAATAAAAACCAAAACTATTATGTATAGTGCTTATAAATTGTGTTATTTGGAAAATAAAGTATTAACTATTGCGAGTGAATACGTCGTATCCATCCTACAAAAAACAGGGACAGTATTATTAGACACATTTACTTGCCGTGAGATCATATAGCAATAGCTGTATGGTCGTTTGACCTGTACTATAGCAGTGGGTAATAATGTTTGATATACGGTAGGTTGCAAATGGTTGATAGACGTTGATTGATTGATTATTGCAAGTACTTGATGTTTATCGACCGTAGTTTCTTCGTTACTCGGAATTTGGTGGCTAAATGAATCTTCTTTTGCTTGATTTGCACTAGATTCAAAATGTAGCAGCGTATGATGCTTACGCTTGCACTTTAGACACCGACGTGATGATTTACACTGGTAAACGATATGGTTGTTGTTTAAAAAGCTTAAACATCTTCCCTCCTTTTTCATGATCTCTACACGCTTCGCCATTATCAGTTCCTTAAATTTGCTGCATTCATGTAGTAAGTGTGGACTGGCATGGCAAACTGTACAATTAGACGCATCATTCTTGTTTCCCACGAAAACGTTTATTGGTGATTTTAACTCAGGCTTTTTTTACTGCATCCACGCATCACTTCCAACGCATCTATCCACTTATTAAGGAACTCGAAATTTTTTTCAATTTTCGGAAATTCATTGCTTGCCGATTCGCGCGCCCATCTTTCCTTTGTATCACTGCCTAATTTTCCCAATAAGACATGAATAAGCCATGGATCCCTAAGTTCACATTTTTCCCCAATCGCCTTTAAACCTCGAAGTACTTCATCCGAAATGTCATACAATGAACGTACATTGGCCGAATTTGCTTCCTTAATAATCGGCTGATTAAAGAACCGTTCGATGTATTCATGTATTGCGTAACGTTTTCGATCATACTTTGAACATAACTTCTGAAACGCTTCTATATAGTTTGAGCCGGTAGGTTTGAAATGTTTTATGGTGTTAAATGCTTGACCCGTTAACAGACCCTTCAGATAAATAAATTTTTGCATAGCTGCGATATTTTGGTTTTCATGTACAAAAACACTAAATGCATCGTAAAACGTTTGCCATTCACTTTATTGACCATCGAATTTAGCAATGTTTAATTTTGATAATTTTATGATATAGTAATTGATTTGTGTGTTGTTAAAACTCTCGTTGCTCGCTTCTTGAACTGCTATTCCTAGTTTTAAACTGTTTTTTGATTCGAATCCATTTGCACAAGGTTATTGTTACGCGATAGTACTGCTATCATTTTAATTTTAACATTTTAATTTAATTTTTTTAATTACTAATTTGCCCTACTATGAAAAATTTGAGGAACCCACATTTTTTTAGTGTTTTTTGAAGAGCTGAAAAATAGTATATTATTCAACGAGCATATAATGATAGCTGTTATTCACGAAGATGAAGTTTGTCGACACGAGCCGATAGGCGAGTGTCGTAAATCATCTGAGTGAATAACAGCCATTATATGCGAGTAGAATACGATACTTTGTCCACGACCGACAAATATCATTGTTTTACATATAATCAAATCCTTCAAATACTCTTCAAATAATTTTCGTCGACATTTTGACGTTACAGTTTAATAATAATGAAAATTGCAAGAGACTACTAGATAAAATTTCAAAAATCAAATAATTTACTTGGAAGTATTGAATAATGAAAGAAGAGACTACTAGATAAACTAGCAGTGAATAATGGATATCATTATAAGTGATGAAACAAACGTATAATGATCATATTATGCGTTAGTCGTGGACAAAAGCGTTTTAAAGCTTCAAGTCTCTATATAATAGAATAATACGCTTATTCCTTTAATTGTGTAGCGAAATTATTGCGTTTCATGCATAGCTTTAAATTTAAAATAAACTTGCCCCTTGAATTCTTCTCGGTTTTAATTTCGTCACCTCTATTAATTTATAATACATCCCTATATTTTCATATTACGCAAGGTAACAATTGTATAAAAAAATAAAAATCTAATTATTGAAAAATTCGACCACCTCTCCTCAGGTATTACATCTATTTTGATACCTTTTAATCACTATTCGAAATTTGTGATAACTCGAGCTATTCGTTAAGCTACCCTACCGTCAATGAAGTCGTAAAATTTTTGGAAAATAACATCTTTTTGATGTTTGGTGTTCCAGAGAATATTGTGACGGACAATGGGCGACAATTTGTTTCTTATACAGTTCAGAAATTATTACAAAAATACGGAGTGGCCCATACATATACCGTCAAACATTCCCCTCAGAGTAATTCTTCTGAATGGGTATACCGAACAATACTAGCTTCAATATACGAGCATATATTGGAGAGGATCACATGATATGGGACGATCACCTTGACGCCGTCACTCAAGCTATACGAGTAACAATTCATGAGTCGACTGGTTTTGCACCTTACTTATTGGTAGTTGGTCAACCTCTACTGGAAATTATGTGCTACCGGAAATTAAGCCCGACGAATTACTTAAGCTATCAGCAAAAAGTTTGTGACAATTTTTCTAAAGTTCATGATAAAAGCTTATGCTCCATATAATTTACGAACATGCCCACCGAAGTTTCATTTTGGTCAGCACTTCAGCAGTAATGCTGCAGAGTTTTATTTTGCAAAGTTAGCCCGAAAATTATTAAAAAGAAAAATTACGCGAATTATCAGGAATGTCTCTTGTGAGGTGGTAAACGAGCAAGGTGATATTTTGGGAATATACCATTTCAAGGATATTAAAACTTAATTTCGCATTCATTTGTTTTTTTTTCTACTAAATCATTTAAATTTTATTTTTGTTTCCATTGTTTTTTGATTAATTTTATGTCAATAAAATGTCACAGAAATGTCAATGTCAGAAATGTTAATGTCAAAGGCCTGTATTACATTATCACTATTCTACGGCGTTTAAATGGATCAATATACTGCTACGATAGTGTAATATAGTGTAATAGTGATAGTGTAATATAGATATGTTGCAACATTTATGAGTATTATTTTTATGATCGTAGTTAGCTTCATAAAGCTAACTATTGCAATATCTCTCTGACAGCTCAAAAACAGTGTTATTATTCTGCGACATAGAGTAGTGATAATGAGCGTGTTCGGTCTGGCCAAAATGAAAAAAAAAATCACGATATTTTACGTCAAACTCATTTTCTGCTAACTTCACTTCGTTAAATATTACGTCAGACCGACCGAACAGCCAAAAATGAAAAAATGGTTTTATACGTCACACAAATCTAGTAAACAATATGTGTATGAATCAATTTTGTAATTTGCATTTCATTTTTAACAGAATTAAATTAAAATTAACTTAAAACTGATCAAATTAATATTTAACTTTGCATTTTTTTTGTAATTTAGTTATTTAAGTCAGTTTAAGTGTATACATATATAAATAGATTTTATTTAATTTTTTTTATTTACATTTTAAGTGAGGATAAGTTTTAGTTTTCGGGTTTTAGTTTATAATTTGTATTTTTAAGTTTTAATTTTTATTAAAATGTACGAATCAAGCGATACTGAAACTGAGGATGCATTTGTGTTACAACTTTTTAATGAGGAGCATCAAAAAGTTGAAGAATTTGAAGCAATAATTGAAAAGTATACGGACGAGCAATTTCGATGCCACTTCAGATTATCCAGGAAAACAATTCAATTAGTCGTCGGTAAGTAAACAAAGCATTATATTTAATTTACACAAAAACCAACAAAACAATTATTAATTACAGATAAATACACGGCAAAATGTAATGCTGACAACAAAGTTTTTGTTAGCGTGACTCCTAAAACCCGCGTATATATGTTTTTGTGGTATTTGGCAAACTGTGAAACATTCTGCCAAATAGGTGATCGATTTGGATTCAGCCGAAGCCACGCGTATGACATCATCGTGGAACTTGCCTTATTTATGGCCAATGAATCCAGAAAAATCATCAAGTGGCCATCCTTAGAGCAACAAAAACATATATCGGCTGCACGCATATTGAGATTCCTAGGCCTAAACGACACCAAGAAGTTATTTCAATAGGAAGAAATTTCACAGCCTACAGATGCAAGCAACAGTGGATTTCAATAAAAAATTTACAAGTGTGTTTGTTGGTGAACCAGGATCCATGCATGACGCTCGAGTATTAAGACGATCCCAACTTTTTAAACACTTGTGTGAAAGGCAAGATCAAATGGTTTTACCTAAAGGATTTTTGTTGGGAGATCTTGCGTATCCTAAAACTTACGCTTGGCTAGTCCCACCCTTCAAAATAAATCAAGGAATGAGTAACCGCAAGAAGCAATTCAATAAGCGACATTCCAAATCAAGAATTATAATTGAACAAGCATTTGGCTTATTGAAAACACGCTTTCGACGCATCCAAAAATTCGGCAATATTAATAAGAAATTAATAATATTGCTGTTATTAAGTGCTTGTGCACTTCACAATTTGTGTATAGACCGCGACGGTCGATACATACAAGATAATACATTCCAAATTGAAAATTAAAGCGATTTATTTAATCCTAGCGAAGAAAGCCTGCACAGTCAGACCACAACAAGGCAAGACGAATTATTTTTGGAATTAATTGAAAAAAACATAATTAATTAATTTCAAATTCATGTAACTTTATTATAATAAATGTTTAACGTAAAAACTAATTTTATATTTAATTAATCAATTATTTCTACTGGAAAAAATATTTGCGATGGTTTCTCCAAATTGGGTTATTGCTCCAGCAATATTGTTAATTGCTGAAGCAACATCATTTTGGGACTTAGTAAGTCCCTCTATGGATTTAACTAAGTCCTTATGCATGGTCTTTCTAGTTTGTTGCTCCGATGCCTTAAATTTTAATAATCTATCTATATTACTTCGTACTCGCCTACGTCTTCGCTGCGGTGGCCTGGATGGTTCCTCTCTGACAGGCTCCACATTCTCCTGATCAGCAATTTCAGCATTTGTGTTCTGGGAGTTATTAATTTCCTCTGTCGGGGAGTTTAACCACTCAACTGTAAAGCTTCAAATTTCCGATTCCAGAAACAGTTCTCCTATTGCGTCGTCCCCTGCTTTGGTTGGTCTATCACCAAAAATCGCGTCAAATATTTCAAAGTATTCAAACGTTGTATGTGGCTCTCCACTCGTTAGCAACTTGTCCTTGGCCGCTTTATATAGCTTAACCAAAGCACGCCATTTCGATTTTATTTGAGATACTGAGAATGACTGAACAAAACATTAGAATTCAAAATATTAACACACATAATTTTATTAATGCCCCAAGCAAAACTTTTCACACCGGCAAATCCAATTTTTAGCAAAATTGTTTCATTTGCAATGTCAAAATTCTTAAGAAATAGTTCAATTCTATAAGTTCCACATTAATCTTAGAAAAATTTATTAAAATTGATTTAGTTTAATTCAAAAAACACCAATTTTATATTTTGCTGGCTGTTAAAATCCATCTGTCAAAATACAAAATTGAGTTTTTTTTTAATGAAATTAAATCAATTTTAATAAAATTTTCTTAGATTATGGTGGTACTTATAGATTTGATCTATTTTCTAATATTTTACTCTATAATTCAACTAAATATAATGTTTACTTACAATATTTTTCAGCAACAAATATTCCCTGATATTCGCCCACATTTGCTTCTTTCCATCGGCCGAATGATCTAAATGGCGATATTCCTCAAACGCTTCTATTAAGACCTTAATTGCAAAACGTGTCCACATTTTAATTTTATTTAGAAACCTTTTAAAAATGTAATTTTATTTTATTTAAAAAACAGCTGATAACCAAACAAAAACAATACTTTTATTTGTTTATATCCAAAACAATATTACCTCTATGACCAGTAATGTTTATCTACAAAATCTCCTTTGCGCCAAATATGTACCAAAATACAACTAATTACTTTATATTTCACTTACAATATTAAATAAAAAAACTTATAATTTAAACTTAAAACTTTAAATTTAATATTTATTTATACATAAAGAAAAAAAACAGCTGATCAAAATATGTATATATATTTTCATTTGACAGCCAAATCCACGAAATTTTGACATATAAATCCAAAAAAAAACTTGGATTTTTTCGTGATAAATGAGTGCGTTTTATGCTAGAATTTTGACATAAAAATCGTGATTTTTTTTTCATTTTGGCCAGACCGAACACAGGCCATAAAAATATATTGCTATATTAAATATGCCTTTAAATTTTAAAGGCTCGCTAGATATAATTATTTTTAAATGTTGACGATATTATTTGCCACCAGCAAAGTATTTTAGGAACATTTAGAAATTTAAATTCCACATTAAAGACATCTAGGGAAAAATATTTCTTCGGAAAGTTCGACATTATCTCGGTAAACAGATAAACAAATTTATATTACTCCTTTCTGTTAAAATGACCCCCACGCAATCATTCAATCAACGATACCAGTTATATTATACTAAGGAAAGCCATCACCATGTGGTCACTTCATTTTCCACGCATCGGAGCAAGAAAGAAAGTTGTTCGAGGCGTGGTACTTAGATTCATGTTTTACATAGTTGACCATCAATTATTTTACGCAGATTAACCCTATCTAGGTTAGTTTGTGGGAAATACTACTACCTTCGTTAGTGAATTTATGTATGTCTATTCCGTTATTTAATAGATATTAAGGTCCAACATTTTTCAAAATGTACAAAATTTTTCCTTTGCCATTAGTTTTTCGCAAAACTTTTGTAATTATACGTAAATTGTATTTTTTAGATATATAGTTTCTTCTAATTTTAGTCTCACTAACAAATTTGGCATTTGGCAATAAATTAAAACATTAAAATACTATATTGTAAAAGTTAAATAATAAAAATTATAATGAACATAAACTAGTACCAGAGACTCTAGTTCCCTTTACTTACTAGTTGTATTCGTTTATATCGAAAAATTCGTGCTGCGAGCGGTTTGAAAAGAGTCATAAGCTAGCGTCAATTAAGTTTTAACATGTCAATGTAAGAAACTTGGAGCATACTAACTTGCGAAAAGCAAAAAGCTGGACGATGCCAACTTTATTTTAAACATCTTATGGGCAAATGAGTCCCAGCTTTACCAAAGACAGCATAAGCAACTTTCATAAGATGCATTCCTGGGCGGCAATAAATCCACGAGATAAAAAACAGATACCATTCTAAAAAAAAAAAATCTAATGTGATTGCGGACAAGTTAGGTTAGTTAAATCATCCAGACTCCCTGCAACACTTTCTCAATTATTACGTGCTTACCATAAAATAAAGCGCCATACAAACCTGTTTCTTAATCTATGTAGCTTGAAACTCATTATAGCGAGAATTATTTGTAGGTGTCATTATAGATCTAATTTGTTTTTCATTCATTTTACTTTTAAATTACTTAAGCGGATTTAAGTACTAACTTAGAATAAGAAAATTAAAAAACTTTACTTAAGAGAGCGGTAGTGGGGACCTGCTTGAACGCGCCCAAATTTGAAATAAAACACTTAACAATTCTTCGTTAAGTTTTGCCTGTCACTTAAAACAATTAGTACGAGGGAAAATTATCGTACTGAATTAAGAAACAGTAACAACAAACACAAATTCATTTTGACGCCACGTATTTGTTTTTTTAAGAAAGGTTAAATTTATTTTCCCAGACAAATATATTTTATAGTATTAACAAGCTAAATAATTTCATCTTGTTCTGTAGAATGGATGCATTGAAAGTAATTGAAAGTGTGTGAGCATATATAGCTGCATTTATAATAAGGGGCACCGCGATTTTAAAAATCTATTGGAAAAGGAGAAGGCATGGACTGATATGTCTGTTGCCAGCGATAGGTCGAGTAAGTTTTAAATATATAAATATAATTAAATATAAAAACACATACGTGAATTTAAATAAATAGTTAAACAATTCGTTTTATTATTAACACGATATTTAGATAAAATTAAATAAATATGTGAATTAAACCTTGTAAAAGCTTTCTTTTTGTGATATAAGTTTAAAAATTATTATTTTAAATTAGACCGGTTTCGGACCTTCGTCCTTCTTCAGTTCTTTTTCTACTGGTTGAATTTTTCTCCTTGCTGTTTATTGTGGCTTTTTTTCATTTGAAACATTTTACAACGCCATCTTGTTTTGAATTATTAAATCAAAAAGTTTATTCGTTTTTGAATTGATTTTATCGTTTAGCAAATGTGGGTCGTTTCGACATTTGTATATTTCATATTCCTCCAATATGTCCATTTTGTTGCCCTTGTTAAGTCTATGGAGGATATGTACATTCGTATCAAAATCTGTATACGTATGTTTCTCGGTCAACAGATGTTGTGCGAAGTTTGACTTACAGTTTGTGGTTTTCTGGGTATTGTTGGTTTCTTGTGTATGTTCGCTGAATCGCTGTTTAAATGTGCGCCCTGTTTGGCCAATATAATATTTTAAGCAGTCGTTGCATTTCAATTTGTATATACCGCTGTCAATAGTGTTTTGTTGTTTTTCTCTCAATTTATGTTGTATTTTATTATTAGTTTTGTATGCGATATTGTATCCATGATTTTTTAAAATTTTGTGTAGTGTATTGCTTGTGTGTTCATTATAATCGGTTGCAATGTACCGTTTGCTTTCTTGCACATCAATATGTAACGTGCAGTCGCAATATAGATCTTGAAGAGTGAACATCTTTATGGAGCTGGTGGTCCCGGGTACTGCGTAGTATCGTAAAAGGCCCGTTATATCGTGTACAAAAGCGAGGGTATCACAAATAACAGCTCAATAAAATAGATAGTGGTACTGGGTACTGCATTTTTTAATGTCCAAGGCCCATAATATCCGTGCTAGTCGGTGGTATCACAAAGTGCGACTCAGTGAAAAAAATAAAAAAAGTTAATACGCATTAAAAAGTTGATCAAATAATTAAATAGATATCTATAAAATAAAAAGAGAGTCATAAAAAAGAAAAGTTTATAAAATTATTAAAATTTGGCGATGTGGTTAGCGATGATCAAGCCAAACAAATAATTTAAATCATAAAAAAAAAAAAAAAAATATGTAACGTGGTTAAATTTTGTTGTTCGATTTTGGTTTTTATCTTATTGTTTAATCTGTGAATTATGCTGGGGTTAAAGCCATTCATATTAGCAATGTTGATAATTGTTCCTAATTCTTCTGCATAATCAGTGTGGTGCATGGGAATGTTGTTGAGCCTATATATCATGTGGTTGTAGGCTGAAATTTTATGTTTGAACGGATGATAGGAAGTATTGTGTATTGTATGGTTCGTTTGCGTCATTTTTCTGAAAATTTTAAAATTATGCTGCCCGCCAATATTACGTATTGTTAGATCCAAGAAAGTGATGGTTTTGTTGGTTTCCGTTTCCAATGTGAACTTTATGTTGGGGTGTATATTATTTATGTAGGCGTGTAAATTGACTAATTGTCTTTGTGTGCCTTTAAATAAGATAATAATGTCATCAACGTATCGATGCCAATATACCAGGTTGGTTTTGTATTTATTGCGGCTGTTGTTAATAAATGTTCTTTCAAGAAAATTTAGATAAATATCAGCTAATGTTCCTGACAGGGGGCTTCCCATTGGTAGACCTTCATTTTGCCTATAAAATGTATCATTATGCTGAAAATAGTTTTGTCTAGTTATTTCTTTCAATAAATCGATGGCTTCATTGACTTTTTTCACATCTATTCCGTTTCTTATTAGTAGGTCATGTACAATTTTTATTGTTTCAGCGACTGGTATATTCGTGTACATATTGGAGACGTCGAATGATGCAAGTTTAGCGCCACTGGGGATCGCGATTGATTTTATTTTGTGCACTAGCTCAATATTGTTTTTGACCGACCAGTTACTTTCCAGATTTATGTTTTCGTTTAGCCATTTATTCAACATCTTGGCAATTTTGTATGTGGGTGACGTTGTGAAGTTTACCAAGGGGCGAATTGGAATTTCCGGTTTATGGAGTTTTGGTAAACCGGTTAAGATAGGTGCTGTGGGTTTTATCATCTTGCTATTATAAATTTGGTGTTTATTTAAGATGTTTTGTGATTGACTGATTATTTTATTGATGCTTTTGTGATAGAATTTTGTTGGGTCGTTTCTAATGTTTAAAATGTTGTTGCAGGTGATAAATTCTTCTATTTTATTATTGTAATCAGTTTCATGGATTAAAACGGTAGTGTTGCCTTTGTCGGCTTTTGTGATTATGATATGGTTTTCAGCGATTTTCTTTTTTAAGTTTTCGAAGTTTTTGTGATTAAAGCATCTTTATTGTTTTTTATTGTTTTAACATTCTTGTTGCTTATTTTATTGATGAATATTGTCCTAATTTCATCTTGGTGGTTGAAATCTGTTTGTAAAATTGCGTTTTCAATATTTAATAGATGCCTTTTGGTTTCTTTTTTGTTGACCTGGGGTTTAACGTTGTGCTTTAATCCTTTCTCTTTAGGTAAGTCAAACTTCGCACAACATCTGTTGACCGAGAAACATACGTATACAGATTTTGATACGAATGTACATATCCTCCATAGACTTAACAAGGGCAACAAAATGGACATATTGGAGGAATATGAAATATACAAATGTCGAAACGACCCACATTTGCTAAACGATAAAATCAATTCAAAAACGAATAAACTTTTTGATTTAATAATTCAAAACAAGATGGCGTTGTAAAATGTTTCAAATGAAAAAAAGCCACAATAAACAGCAAGGAGAAAAATTCAACCAGTAGAAAAAGAACTGAAGAAGGACGAAGGTCCGAAACCGGTCTAATTTAAAATAATAATTTTTAAACTTATATCACAAAAAGAAAGCTTTTACAAGGTTTAATTCACATATTTATTTAATTTTATCTAAATATCGTGTTAATAATAAAACGAATTGTTTAACTATTTATTTAAATTCACGTATGTGTTTTTATATTTAATTAAATCCGTGATATACGCCACAGAATCGAAATAGATTAAAAATGGAAATCTACCATCTTTATAGTAAATATAAATATAATACATATTATGTAGCTTTCTTTACATAAATTACATTTCATTTTTTGAACTACAGACGAAGAATGTAAGCGAAAATAGTTGTACCTGAGGGAAAATTTACGAAAGAGGAAAATAAGCACGCTTTACAAGGATGAAGCAAAATGGCCTTACTTTGACAGCATGGTTCTTTTTCGAAAATGTATCCACCCAAGACAGTAGTAAGTTGATCTTTATATCTTTAATCAATTGTTAAAAGTTCCAATAATTTTTAATTTTAATTTTCCCACAGAACACGTAAGAACATTTTCGAATTATCGAATGAGTCTTGCGAAACCGATACCAACAACACATCGTCGCAACAAGAAGGTCCAGTTAAAAGCAAAAAAAATGAAAAAATTTGATGAGGCTTGTAAGCGGTTCAGAAGGAGACTGAGCAAATCACAAGTTAGCGCTTTGGGGAACCAACCGCTCACCGTAAACAAACAACAATCTGTGATCTCATGGAAGTATTGCCCGAGGAACAACAGGATTCAGAAATGGTATAAATGTAAACGTATATTACAGACCTAAGAAACTGTTGCCTTCAATACTAAAAGATTTTTGATTTTTACTTGAGTTTAAGTGTATATATAAATAATAATGTGATTATTTTTTTTATATAATGTTCTGAATTAAATGAACTGTGATGAATTGAGACAATTATTATTATATATTGTGATGAAATGAAATAAAATGAAAATATATGTGCCTATACGTATTAAAGTTTAAATTTTCTTTTAACAAAAAAGGTAGATTGAATAATCTCATTTTTTAAATTCATCTCAACTAATCCAGACTACTCATGCTCGTTATTGACAAAATCGCAAAAACTTATACCGCATTTCTAGTGCATATTCCGCCAATTAATATGCCACAAAATAAACCTGTTAACTTATAGTAAACTATGTTTGGAATAGATAGATTTATTAGGCTTGTGATGTTTAAAATAAATTGATTAATTACGACCAAGTCTAAGCAAGACTCCCGGATGATACCGGACCCTCCTCCATACACCCTTTAACACACAAAAAGACCGAAGGAAAGGAAAGGTATGTTAGCATTAAAGGCTCGACCCGGTTCCATCTAAGTAGTCGATAAGTTAGTAAAACTTGTTAGTATTATTATTTTTTTTTGACACTTATTAATCACAAAACAACACAATTTTTCTGATACAGTGGCCCTGTTATAACCGCAAGATCTGAAAAGCCTTAATTCAATTAATTATTAATTATGTATGTTTTTTTTTTGTGTCTCCACGATTTTTCCATCGGCGGTTGGGCGGTGGGAAATGCTAGATTTCGTTCCATCATCATGTTCCCAAGCGGTCACCCAAACCCAAATTTCTACTAACCGTAGCAAATGTTGCTTGCCTTCGTTGTTGAAGTTGTTGCGTCTCTTCTCTCTTGTCTACTCACCCCCATTAAGCTTGTGATGTTTAAATTGAATTCAAAAATTGGGTTTATAGCCTATATTAATGTTTATTTACTTATAATTCGACGTTTCGAATAGGATTTCTATTCATCATCAGGAAAGTTTGTTTTTAAATGGTTTGTTTACAAATAAACAATATTAACAATAAAACCGTTACAATCATATTAATGTATAAAAGGAAAAATGTTTTTGCAAAAATTCTGATAAACTTACATTCTAAAAATTAACAATAACTTTTTTGATTGATTGATTGATTGAAGTGTTCGACTAAGCTTTAAGCAAGATCTTCTGGAATTATTAATGGCCGGACCTCACCGAACACCTTGTTACATATAATATAAAGAGGATTTTGATAGGTTTAGTAATCATGAAAGAAATTGACCCGGTTACTGACACCTAAGCATAGCCAATAGTTAGTAACACAATGACAGCACAATTCTAATCTACTTATATATTTTATTAAATTAAAACTATCACTGCAGTCTGATAATAACCTTTATTAGTTTGTTGAGACATATTCCTGGGTCCATCTGAAATCATAATCATAATTATTTTAAAATTGACGTAACGCTAATAAATATAATCGAGATCAGCTGTTTGTTTCCATGATATCCTCCATGCTAGTCTCTGTCGCTACTTTAAACTACAATTTAGTTCAAATTCTAATACGTGTAGTGTTTCCGCAAAGTATGCCATTAAGATTCTAGGAGTTTGGTCTGTAATGTGCGCTGTCCTGTAATGAATTATAATTAATGTTACCAGTAACCAAAAATTAAAATTATAAGGCGCGAATACATTCTATTACTAGATATAGTAAACAATAATTATTAAAAATGGCGACTGTATGTTGTATTCTGAAAAATTGGATTATTTATCAGCAAACCAAAACTCAGTGCAACCCAAAATTAATATTTCTTTCTTAGTATTTTATTTAAATAATTTATTTAAGTAATAATCCTTTAATATTATTTAAATTACTCCAACACAATTAACACAATTTAACCCTTAGCGGCCACAAGTGGTGAATATGTACTCCAGGCCAAATCACCTTAATTTAAGTTACCAAAAACTACGAAAATCATACTTGTCGCGCCATATATAGGTTGTCGAGGAATGTAGGTTACTTGCATGGCACATAGAAGGAAGAAAAAAGTATTAGTAGCGCGTATAAACGATGAATTTCGGAAGGAGTAATGATTTTTCAATAGTAATGATTTGTTTTCTGAAAAACGTCATTTTTCCTGACTTTGCGCATATATAATTTTTTAATGTCAAATTATCTTGATATTTTCTCTTGTAAACCATATTAGAAATTGAGAACCATGTTTCAGAATATCCATGAATTATTTGGGGTCTGAACATTTAAAATTTGTCTTTCTAGACCGATTTTTTGACTGGGGTGAAAAATCACCCCAGTGTGGCCCCTATGTTACGGGAGCGAAGTGTGGCCGCTAAGGGTTAATGCTGTTTATAATACCCCGCATTAAAATGTCCTAAATAAACAATTTTATAGATGGGTTACACTAAAGATAATCACATATTAAAGATAATTCATTCAGTACTAAAATATGAGGTAAAAATAGGGTCCCCCCGATGCAATATATAGGGTTCCTTTGATATATACGTAAATATTTTGCATTCAAATTACTTGTAAATATTTAACCTTTAATGTGCCGGTTTCTAATCTACTACATGATATGCAAAGGTACCTGTTATAAAGAAATGGGGGGGTTTTCTAGTCCTTTTTATTTTTTGTACTGAATGACTCATCTCTAATATACTATGATCTTTGGTTACACCTAGCAGCTTCCAATTCGACTCAAAACTTAACTTAAACATTCTATTTTTAAAGAAAAATTTTATTATAAAAAAGAAAATTCTGTGCGAAAAGCCATTTTTTATAATAACAATAATAAATTGATTATAGCTTTCGGGTAAAAAATTGGAAGGATACGTTGAACAACAACTGTATAGAAAAATACCACAATTTTTAGTTTATGAGTTAAATGATTTCAAAAATATAAATTGTGTCACAAAGACAAAAATATCAACTCTGGATTAAATAGTTGTATTTATTCTGAATGTAACCACAATCACACTGTTTATTGACATTATTGGGATCCGTCTTTATGTGAATCATTTCTAAAACTCTTTTGGTGGTATGATCCTCTTCCCTTTCAAGTTTCTTGACATTATCTAGAAAAACGTCTTGGTTGGTTTTATATAAATGGGTTGACAAAGCACTGGTCACTTCAGAATTCACTTTGTGTAGAGTAAATTTTTTTGCATCTGTTTTATGTTGGCAAAATCTTGTATTCAATAGTTGTTTTGTCTGCCCAATGTACGAATTGACTCAAGAAACAAATTTTCCTGAAGATGAATAAAAATCCTATTCGAAACGTCGAATTAAAAATAAATAAACATAAATATAGGCTATATACCAGAATTTTAAATTCAATTTATGGTTGGAATCGCAAAACGAAATAAAAATTTGCTATTTCATTCAATTTCTTATTTTTCTAATTCTAAGTATAATTAGCCCTTAATGCCTATAGTTAGCTCGCTCGATTTTGCTTTCGCTATTCTGATTTTTCTTGTTTTTTTTGCTCACCAACCGTCGTACAAATTGAATATGCAATTTCGAAAAGGGAACATGTCTGAAAAATTAAATTTTTCAGGAATTAAAGAAAACTATCTATTTTCTAAGGTAGTATATAAATTTATACAATTTATTTTAAGGTTAAGTGTAGGGTCAAAAAGTAATTGAAAATTATATAAATATTTAATGTTAATCTCTATTTTATATATTTTTTTATGTATTATATGCATACGAGATGTGCCCTTTTCGAAATTCATAAAATATAAAGTAAATCTAATTAAAAACACAATATATAAACTTTATGAAACTGTTATCATAAGAATAAAATCATTTTAGCGATAGATAGAGATATATCGCCGTCGCCGATTAATAAAATGCATTAAATTCGAAAAGGGCACATCTCCCAAAGTTGTGACCTTTTCGAAATTTTCGTTATACAAACCGACACTGGTTGCCGTATTAACACAAGAAATGTGCCTATTTCAAACCAAATATGTGCGGGGATATATTTCCATCAAATTAACGTGAAAAAACGGTTTTGTCAAAATTTTCGAGATGTGCCCTTTTCGAAATTGCATATTCAATTGTAAACCTTACAGTACATTTTTTTTATTGTTAATTTACACTTATTGCCGCAGACAACGGAAAATCCATTTTTATTTGCTTACTTTAGTTCCAAATCTGATAATACCTTAAACCAAAACCATATCGAAACCTTTCACAGGTGCAGATAATTTCAACAAGTCAAATAAATAAGCTGAAATAACAAAACAAAAAAAAAATCTTTTCCAAATTTTATTTTTTTTATCTTCACTTGAAAATATCTCGTTTTTTAACGATTTGATCATAAATTCAATTGTGAATTTCCACTTTTCATTTTTTTTTCTTCTTCCACGAATAATGGTGTATCGCTTTAATATAGAGTTAAGATGATAACACTCGACATTTTTTTTTTATTCGTTCCGTCTCGCAGAATGCGCAAATGCAATTAAAAATTATGAAAGAATTATTACCTTCCTTTTTGCTATATGCATTGTTGGTGTCGTGTCGACAGCTAGAGATTTATTTTTAAATGGCTTGAGAACAATCGCCCGAAGCCTAAATGAATTTTATTATTGTGAAGTTGTAGATTTTGTAATATTTAGCACAAGTTAAATTGGATTATATTTGAATTTTTAGTACATACATAATTGAGATTATGTTAATATATTTACAGTTTACTACAAAATTATAAAAAATTCATGTGTGGTCAAATTTTCTTTTTTATTCAAATTAGCGTCATTATTTTTAATAGCTTAATTAACCTCTTTTGTCTATATAAGAGACCCTCTCTCGTTATATCATTATACAATTAAAAATTTTCATTTCGTCAATAAACATTCATCATCGTAAATTAATTAATTAAGTATGTATGTATGTTTACAGCTATGAGTTTATGCTATAGATGCTTCATGGCTTTGATGTTCTTATGCGGTTCTTAAACGCGTTTCAATTTTATAATAACTTGAAAATTATTTTCTTGAAGGTGGTCAATCAGTTTAGAGTTTTGTTTTATTTATAAGATTTTATGATACACCGTCAATTTTATGCTTCCTTTAAAATCAACAGCAAATTACACGCATGCCGTAATATAATTTCAAAACAAAAATGTGAAATCTTTTCTAATTATTATTCAAGAGTAATTAGAAATAAATTTACATTTAAATATTCATTAAATTCTAGAAAAAAAATAAAATGGGGGGATTCAAGACGTGATCATTTTATCCCTAAAGGATACAAAGAGCAGATCTGTGTATTTAATACACACAGTATGCTTGGTTAGGTATATGGAAACGGCACCAAAAATAAAACAACAAAATAATTTAAATTGAATCTAAATAAAATAAATACATTTACGTGATGTGAAAATGTTTAAAGATAGGATATAACAAGCAAGCACAGAAATATAGTAGGATAAATAATGAATATACGGATATAAATAGGATAACGATATCTTTTACTAATCCATACACCCATATTATGGTCTTAAACATTTATTTCTTCTCTTGTATACAACTACCTTTTGCTTGTTTGATTTTTTCACTGCTCTTCTAATGCTATATACACAAAGTATAAAATATAGTACATGCTTCTCATCTTGTGTGATGGAATGATACCCGGATTGATCAGATCAGAGAGAGCAGATGTCACAATAAATTTTTGATTTTATCAATCAAAAAATAATGAATTGAACCGATTCATTGATTCAATTTATTTTGTTTTTCTTTTCGTTGTTCTGTTCTCATCTGCGATTCCAAATTGTATTTTATGTACATATCGAAGTTAAAATATATATGTAGAAGCAACCACAATAATAAAGTAATGACAAGAAATAAGAAGAACATTTTTTTCTGCTGCTTTGAGAAAAGAAGATAATGTTGATTGTCTTGAATTACAAATGAAATGTGATGTACATCAAGAGGTGGTACAATTCGAGTTTTTCTTTCAGATTTGTTATATAAACCACAAAAAGCTTCGAATAAATTATTAAGATTCATTCGTAATTCTTAGTTCTTCGTTATTTAAGATTAAATAATTTTAGTATTATTGTTATTTAGCATTAAAGTTGGGCTATTAAATTTTCATCAGGCTGCATTATTGATTGTTTAATAAAAAAGTCCTACTGGCATACTGGGGCTTATGTAACAGTAACAGATAACTTTCCAATTTTTGGTCCCGTAACATAATTTTTATAATCATATTAGTTAGCCATGTGAAGCCCTTTCAAGTCTAAAAGAAGCACGTGTTTCTGAATTAAAGAGCCACTATCATCATTTTTGTCAGACCCAACATCTTTCACGCCAGGCATTATTCTGCTATTATCTTCATAGAAATCGATGATTTTTTTAACAAAAACATTCTTCACTGCTGTACATTTCTGTGCTGTTGTATCTGCTAATACGCCTCTAGAGGTTTTTAACTCTCTCGCGTTTTTTAAAAATTGCCATCTGCAATTAAACTCATTAGCTAATTCATTGATAATCCATGTTTCTGGAGTGATTGTAAGGATCGAGAATTATTTTAGAAACCATTCAGCAAATCTTCCAGTTCAATTTCTCTTTATGAAGGAGAGGTTGTTGAAATATTGGCCATTAAGTTATCAACATCCATATCATGATTAGCAGATTGTAGTAAATTACTGCATGCACTGCACTGTATTCTTTTTTTATATAATTCAGTTTAAATTGTTTAAAAATTTTATTGTTTTTAAATTTAACAATTTATCTGAAAAAGAAAAAGACACGTAATACTAGGTGGGGAGTTTATACATTAATAAGATAGTTAAATAATACGCGACAACAGAGTAACACAGTTGTAACTAACGATTTTTGCGAAATTGACTTAGATATGAAATAGTACTAAACAAGTTGAGCTCTTTCGATTCCCACTAACAGTTTATGTCTATCTCTTTTCGTTTCCGAGATAGCCAAAAACAAATAGCTGTAAGTAACACATTTTTTGATGATTCGTTTTAAATTTTTCGTAAACAAACCTGTATGTACCACTTAGAAGCGTATTATTCCCCAAAAAAATTCATTTTAGGTACTTAGAACTGTGTAATGTTATGTTTGGTAGATGCAAGTTTGTTATTCTTAGTCAGAGGATCGTTTCGAGTAAATACAATTTTGTAATTTTTTGTTTTGGTAGATAAAACTTGGTTATTCTTTAAAATCAAAACGATTGTAGGAGATAGAACTATTGTGCTGTTGATTTTTGGTAGGTACATTTCGGTAATTCCCTAAATATTTGATTTACCACAACAAAGTAGATTATAACGGTTAAAGTTACAACCCGGATAGTTTAGTGTTTATTTAATTTCTACAGGTAAAGTATTATTATTTATATTAAAAACTATATTTTATTTATAATATATATTTTTATTTTATACCCAATATATTGTTAAACTTACCATTCAGTGTTTATTTAATTGTGATATAGTGTTAACGATAAAATAACACCGTCCGCGGGAAACTTCGTTTTGTATATTTTATCCAAAACATACCAGCAATATAATTAAGTTGAGAGGAGAGTTTAAATGAAAAGGATATAACATCATTTGTGAAAAATTAGTTTCAAAATTGAATATGTCTGAATTGATTGAACTTCACGAGCAACTCGTTTACATAAACGAAAACAACGAGATCATCTTGGGTGATGAACTTATTTTGGACGAAACATTAACGTTTCAGGTGGTATGTATTTTTATTACCAACATTAATGCGGCTTTAGTAATTTAATAAGTAAATAAATTATATGAATGATTTATAGGTACCTGCGAATGTCGAAATAATTAATGTTTATGAAGACGAACATTTAAAACAGCAATGTGATCGAGAGGTTCTAGAAGATATTTTAGTCTTACCAACTGAACTGCGAGAATTGTCGCATGATAAAACAGAACCATCGCCTAAAGCAATTAAGTCTCGTAAAAGGGTTCGAAATCTTTCGTTATGGAAAAGTTCTATTAGAAAATCTCTGTGCCAAGCAGGTGAAGAATATTTAAGTATACGTGGTAAAGTTGTACCCAAAAAAGCTCTACAAAATAAAAAAATTGCTTGAAAGAATGCGCTTACTGTTGTGAAAGGAAGGTGATGAAGGTAGAGCGACAGGCCCAATTTATTGCATTTTACGTCTTGGATATCCAACGTAAACATGATTTTATATTAAAGACCACAGAGCGCCATTTAACAGCAAGAAAAACCAAAAAAGGTCCATCTCGTCGAAATTTTAGTTTTTCATATTTTATCGACGTAGCGGGAATCCGTCAAACAGTATGCAAACAGTTTTATCTTGGAACGTATGATATTTCGCAGTCACCTATCTATACCGCACATAAAAACAAATGCGACAGCACCGGGGCAGCACATCAAAACATGTGAGGACGAACAAGTACTAATAAAATAACGGATGAAAGAATTAAAATCGTCATGCAACACATCAATTCTTT
Source organism: Tipula helvola (assembly GCA_963556165.1). Lineage (NCBI taxonomy): Eukaryota > Metazoa > Arthropoda > Insecta > Diptera > Tipulidae > Tipula > Tipula helvola. The sequence goes on along the minus strand of OY744483.1, from coordinate 217,945,975 downwards.
CCCTCGTATTGAATCACACTATTGTAGAGCCAAAACTACACGCGAATATTTGGAACCAAATTTAAATATCAGCAAAATGTACGAGCTCTACAAGGACCAGGCAAAAAAATCCGGTAAAAGAAAGTTACTACCGACATATATTTTGCACAAAATTCAATATTGCCTTTCATAGACCTAAATCAGATAGATGCGGTATGTGTGAGAAACATAAAGCTGCCGAAGAACAAGGTATGTTGACGGATGAACTTGCTTTGGAAAAAGAAAAACACCTAAAATTAAAAAGTGAAATGTGAGAACAAAAAACCATGGACAAAGAAGGGTCATTCCCTATCTTATGTTTCGATCTACAAAACGTTTTGAATTGTCCAAGAGCTGAAATAGGTCCAATGTTCTATTACTCAAAATTGAACATCTACAATTTAACGGCTTACCTGTCGACTCAAAAAAAAACATATTGTTTTATATGGGCTGAATACAGCTCAGGGAGAAGCGGCAATGATATAGCTTCGGCATTTATTAAAATTTTGAACAGAGTTTTAGAAGATTATCCAGAAATTCATTATTTGATTACTTGGAGTGATTCATGCGTACCGCAGAATAAAAATTCAATAATGGCAACTGCAATTCTAAATGTATTGAAGAAACATTCTTATTTAAATTCAGTAAGCATGAAATATTCAATAGCGTGTCATGGAGCGATTCAGGAAGTTGACAAAATTCATAGTGATATTGAGAAAAAGTTCTTGCGGTTAACGAATACTTCTCACCAATGGGTTTGATCCGAATATTGAAAACGGTTAATCGAAAAAATCCTCCAGTTGTAATGCAAATGGCTAGTAGCGATTTCAAGGACTACAGCTTATATTCAAAAATGTGGTTTGATTTTTACACTTTTCCATTTTCGAAATTAAGGATTCTGAGATTTTCCCAGCAGATGCACGAAATACAATATTCGTTAGATTATAATGAGTCGAACTTAATAGATAGTAATATAAGACGAACAGAGAGAAGTAAAAAAGTGATCGCTACCAAATCTACCGAACCAGAAATAATGCTAAAAGTAGGTGAATTGTCGGAAATAAAAAGGAAACACCTACAGAAAATGTTCGTCTATATGACACCAGCGGACATACAATATTATAAAGTCATTTTAAAATTAAATGGAGAGTCATTTGCAAATCTTAATCAATCTGGGGTGGTTAAGGAATCGAATACGCAGTGCTCATCTAATGGTGAATCTAACATTAAAGCAAATCCTGTTCGGAAACCAATAAAGAGGCTAAACAGAAAAGCAACAACAACTACCAAAAGAAATACTTCACGAGTCAAAAAACGAAAACAAATCCCAAAATATTACCAGGAGGATCGTAAGTTGAAGTATGTGATAGCTAAATGAAATAAGTTGAATAGCTAAGTTCCTTTAATTTTTATACCGAATTAATTAACTGAATTTTTTTTTGTTTATACCAAGTAAATATTTTAGGTTTATTAAAGTTATGTTATGAATTATTTAATAAAATTATATTTTTTAACAGCAATTTTCAAACTTGTTTATTTTTTTTTTTTTCGCTGGCGCTACATCCCATGGAGGGATTTGGCCGCTTCATTCTGCAGTTTCTTAATCATTTTTCTATTTAACAGATAATGAATGATTAATTCATTGATCCTACCCTTAACCAGCCGTGATTTTTTCATCACCCGCCGGGAATCGAACCCGGGACCTCCGGAACTTAAGCAAGCATGCTAACCATTGTGCCACCGGGGCGGCGTTGTTTATTTGAATTCTATTTATTTTCAACGTAACAAGGTTGCATCTTCTACAATAGTCTGGATTATTAATAAACTGTAAAACAATCTCGTATGTACCACATACAATTTTGTTGTTCTTCAGTTTTAGGCCTCTCAGTTCAGTTACAAAATTTTAACTAAATTTTGAGCTGCTGATATCTCCAAAGAAACGTTTTAAATGTTATCTGTATTTATCTTAACTAAAAGACAATTTAAAATAAATAAAGTAGTCGTTTATTTCGTTAAAAAGTTTAAATATGGTAATTAATTGTGTCATTGTGAAATTTGCTTTCCTGTTTTCTCGAAACTACCTCAAGCGTAGTTAATACAATGTTACTCTAAGTTCGCGAATAATCAAATCAAACAGAAAATGATTGCATCTCTCAATCTCACACGCACAACAATTAGTGTATTGAGAGATACGGAAATCAAAATTTATACAATTCAAAATGATTTAAATAAAGGGGAATCAATAAGGAAGTCAAACAATTTTAATTTTGAGCAAAAAACATGAGTTGCTTTTTGAGGGAATATAATGACACAATCTAATATTACGAGACCGACTTTCCCAATTGATCATCTGTGTTGCCGTGTTGACCCTTCACTGTGGCCGTCAACGCCAACTGGAAAATGGTAATACTCGGATAAGTTCAAATCAACTGCGGGGCCTGTGATTTTGCGTCGTAAATACCAATGGTTTCGAAAATTCACTATCCACTCTGTCACAATTTTCGGAAAACCTTGTATCCATGGAGCAGTTGGTTGGGAATTTAGGAAAACACGTAGAATGATGGCGCCTGTAGATTAAACTGGAACGAGCTATTTGGCTGCAAGGGTTTTTGACGCCGACTATAAGGTGATTTGGTTCGATGGTGGTGAGCAATTGCTGCTGCTTGGGTTGGAAGTACCGCACGTGTAAAGCATTCACAAAAGTATGAATGGAAGGCAGGCATCGGGAACTGCTGGATGTTTCGTGTCATAAGAACAGCACGTTGTCAAACGTGTCAGCAAATTAACTCTCAGTGTCCTCTGGTCATCAATAAATGGAAACAATGTATGGGCGAAGCTTGCTTGCGTATCTTACATCGGAATCATTTGTGTTTTGAATGATGTCTTCTGTAATAACTATGGATATAGTTATTTTGCGACCAACCAAGCATAGTAAACATTGTAGCCCGTTTAATTGTAGATCCTGCTGAATATAAAAAATATTTTTTGTTTTAAATTTATTATAAAAGCGATAGCACTTGACAAATTTTCGAATGACGGAATCGAAAAATAACGCCTCCTCGAATAAATTTGCAATGGCAGTGAAATCGATTGGTGATAAATGAATTACTGCGATATAGTGACACGACTTTTTAATTTCGAAATCATCGAAGATTACATTTGGAAGTAGCCTGTTAGATAATTTCGGCCAGTAATCGAATGATTTTTGATTGAAGTTTGGATATTCCCAGCACTCATTGTGAACCTTGGATTCATTTTTTGCAAGCTCATGTTAAATGTTCAGGGGCTCGATCTCTATCTCCAAAAAATGCTGGAATGCCTTGTGGGGATCCTTCTGGCAGTTCATGACGAAGCCGTACGATAAAACGGAATCATGCTAATATTTGAGAGGTATCCTTCTAGAGAAGTCGTAATCAGCACATGTGTTTTGTGTGAAGTGATCGTCATCGAATTGATGTTTTTGCGAACGATATGATTTGATGTTTTTCTGGAAAATGTCCTTTCCTAAAAATATGTGTTTGGAAATCGAATGTCCTAAATTTAAAACAGTTATTTGTAAAAACTGAAATTTTTCATAATTTGTGAACTTCAGTGTAATCGAAGAAAGATCAGAAGTTAATTTTTTTATTATAAAATCTCTCAAAGATAAAGGGAGATTATAAACATCCAGATATGTGGATAGTTTTGTTTTACCGCCGCCCAAACAACCTAAGACCTTGATATTCAAACAGGCGCGGTAGATTTGGTGATTGCATACATTTTTCGCTAGTCAAACTGGTTTCTACAACTGAGTTTAACAACGCGCGGAACTTCTGATAAGATCCTCTAGAGTTCTGAACCATGATTAGGGCTGTTGGCAGCAAGTTCAGAGAAAGATTTGAAACTCTGGAAGCCACAGACTCATTTGTACACGAGTTCGCTTTGTTGAAAGTAGAATCAGACGAATAGGATGCATTGCTCGATGTAAGATCAGGTTGTATTGTGCGGATCTGCTGAAATAAATTAAAAGAAACTGAACCAATGATGTGTAACGGTTCTTGAAAGATGGCCATTGACTATACATCCCTGAAAATTGTTGAATAACAGCACGCGGCAATTTTTGGTCCTGATTAATCTGAATTAATGTATTCTTTTTGAGATCCTCAAGAAAATGGATTTGCTGAGAACAGAAATTATTAATTTCGTTGAGTAAATCAGCTTTGGGTATCTGAGGGAGCTCAATTGTCCGACGTTGGCGCATTTCTAGGGCAAAAGTCCCCTTAATCTTGTAGTATTTGGTCTCAAATTCATCAAATTTTGAGGTTTGAACGGGATTTAAGAGCAGTTTATTTTCAATAGCACCAAATTCTGTGTAGTATTCCTCTATCTTTGATGAGCGTACTTCAATATCTTCCAGCATAGTGCTGTCATCGATTGTAACAGCAAACGTGTTAAGCCTTGACATTGCACGTAAGATGCAACCACGTTTTTGAAACAAGTTGCTTGCAGCCATTTTGAAACTCACAGAAATGTTTCACTTTATATAAAACACAACTACGACCAGAGCTGAGACATGTCAACTTTTGCCTTCAGAACTCATCAAATTGCAAGACAATTTATCGATTAAATTAGATGGAAAGCTGAAGTCTTCGAACTTTGGCAATGGCACTTAACAAAAAACACATACATATGTGGGTTAAGTCAGATGAAAACTAAGATAATCAAAATTTAACACTACATTGCACTTACCAAAAACAAAATATGGTTCTTAAACAGTTGTGAAATTAAGCAATTAAATTTTACAACTAGCACTCATCAAAATCACAAGACAAATTTAATCGGGCCAAAAAAGAGAGCTATGCGATAGGCAAATCTGGCACTTATTGTTTTGTCATTTGTGAATTAATAATACAAAAAATAAAAAATAATAATTAAGAAAATTAACAGAAAAAACCTAATACTTATCATCGCATGTTGTCTGGCGTGATGATTTACCTTTATTCACCGTTCACCTGACTCGAATAACCGTAATGCGTGGCGTGACGATTTTATTGTTTTACATAAATTTATTGTACGGAATTATTGCACGGAACGGAATATCCGGCTCGAAGGACCATGTTTTCCTCGAATAAAAAATGGACTGTATTTTTGTTTATTTAATTCAGTTTAATTTTGAATTGTTTAAAAATTTTATTGTTCGTATAATTAAATTAAATGTTTAAATTATGTTAAGGGAATGCAAATAAAACAGATGATGTTCTCGCTTAACGTTATAAATCGTACTGAAATATATATTTTTGTATTATTTAAATTTTACAATTATCTGAAAAAGAAAAAGACACCTAATACTAGAGGGGGGGGGGGGGGGGGCAGTTTATACTTTAACATCAGGGTTAAAGAATAATCAACTCGAATAGAAAAAGATTGCATCTCTCAATCTCACGGGAAATTGATGACGTAAGCTATAGTCTCAAATTATTTCCCTTGTGACTGACTGGAAAGCCTGTATAGATTGCTGCATCTATCAGAATGATGAATACTGTTAGAGGGCATATTCAAAATATTAATGATTGATAATATTTCTTGAATTTTAAGTGTAGACAGTTAAAAAGACTCCTCAATAGTCTTGAAAAAGGCTTATTAATAGTTTTGAAAAAGACTGGTTAATAAAATTAAAAACAGACTGGCTAAGTATCCCTGAAAAAACCGGTTAACAGTCAAGAATATATATATTATAAGTAGCAATATTTATAAGTTAGTAGCAAATATTTATAAGTAGCAATTTTTGGTTTCAAATAGGTTTTGGAATCGATCCGAAACTTTTGGTTCAAAACCAAAAAGTTTCAAAAATTGTTTCAGATACGGTTCGGACACGGTACAGAACCGCTGCAGACCCCAGTTTTGGCCGCGTTTTTTGAAACTTTTACGTTTTACTTATACTACCTGGGAACTTATTTTAGTTAGTTTCAAAAAATCCAAAATTTTTGTTAGAGTTTAAAACCTTTGTATGTTTTGGTGTAAAAATGCCAATCAGTTCTTTTGCAACTGTGTAAGAGCTAGTTTATTTTAGTTTCAATAACACGGAAACTAAAAAACCGAAAAAAACTTATTTTTAACCGGTTTCGGAAAAACTAAAATGTACCAATAATACAACAAAAAATTCATTTTTAACCGGTTTGCAAAGAACTATAAAGTACCAAAAATACTGACCACCACTTTTTTAATTAATAAAACACACCGGACTCTGCTTAAGTATTGAGTTCAATATACATAAGTAAATTTATTTAGTAATACATTCATTTCCACTATAAGCATAATTTATACATATATAATGTACTAAAATAAAGCACACGAAAATAGCATACATATTATTTAATTCTTATAATATTAATATTAATTAAGTCAAGAAGTTAAAAAATTGTCCGTTAATCAAATTGATTTTTCCACTTTATTAAGATAATATAATATTAGTGGTAATGACATTCACAGTATTATCGATTTGGCAAATCAGAAAAATACAGAGGCCTTAAGTATCAAGCAAAACGCACCGACTTAGCGAATTACATATATTATTACTAAAAATTTCCTTTCCTTTTTTTTTATTTTTATAATTTTTGTAATAATAATGGTTTTCAGGAACCTTTTCGGACTCGGTTTAGATACATTTTACAAAAACTAATTAGTTAACATTTGGTTACATAAAAACGAATTAGAACACGTTCCAAATAATCCAAATTAAATTCATAAAGAAGAAACAATCCGTTTCTGACTGGTTTTAGATATCTTTTACAAAATCTAATTAGTTATAATTTGGATACAAAAAAACCTCTATAACTCATTTCCAATAATCCAAATTTATAACATTTAGATACCGTGGTAAAATAACTAGTTACAATAAAACCAATATGAACCCAATTTTATCGTTTTTTTAAAACTATAGTATCAGATTGCTACTTGGGTAACTGGTTGGATATCCTTGAAAAAGACTGATGATGAATTTGCTGCAACATATAGATTAAGAAGAAAGACTAATTACACCCAGCGAAATTCAAAGGAACATAATTTGAAAAGATATTATTTGCTTCATGAATAAATGACACAAATAAATTTTTGCAAAAAAACAACAAATGGCAGCTAGATTTAATAGAATAAGCAAAACAGAAAAAGTGAAAATAAAGTAACTCGATTTATTGACCGAAAAGCACACATACACGGATTTTGAAACAAATCTACACATTCTCCACAGACTTCGTAAAGGTGACAAATTGGACAGGATGGAGGAGTACGAAATATACAGACGTCGAAATGATCCACTCATGCTAAACGACAAAATTAATTCGAGAACGAATAAAATTTTTGATTTAATCATCCGAAACAAGGTGTCGCGTATGTAAAAATAATGGTAAGTATAAACAAACTAAAAACAACCTACTTATACCAGCAGCACAATTAGTGGTGGCTATACCAGCTGTCTCGCAATAGAAGGTGAAATATTCCGCAGCAACGCCTACTCACTTTTTCTACTACTTTCTACTACGCGACAACGCGCCGCTAATCGATACCCTACTTACTACCGAACCATCTTAAAGGGATCCTGATCTTTGTATAAAAATCATTGTGGTCCAGCGTTAGGCTCGCTGTTCGCCTATGGTCGGCAAAATTCTCCCAGGTCCGAAAATGTATATTTTAAACTCCCCTGTGTTTATTCACCTTTAAAGGCCATCCTTGATCAAAAGTGTGGTACTTTTGGTCTCCAAGTTCTAATAAAGAACCCTACCGGCATTGAGCTCAGGTAAAAGTCGCATCGAGTGACATAGGCGCTGAAAACAAATTTTGTACTTTCACTTGAGAAAAATCCACTCTGGTGGAGCTCGATAAGGGAGGGAAATTTGATTTATTCCCAGCGCAAGAATGAAGGATCACAATTAATGAAAAATTCAATATTAAATTTGAAACATTTGGGTTACATCGCAGTTCATTGAGCAAAGATTTAGACATTGAAACTGTTTTCAAATGTAGCAAAAATCCAGGCGAATTCGCAGGATTGACCGTGAATAGTTGACATTTGAGCTCATGCTCAAAACAGAATGTACTGAAGCTAAATATAATTGTAAATAGATTGATCAGAATGTACGACCAATCGTAAGCAAGACTCCCGGATTATCGCAATATGCAAAAGAATAATGAAACTTACCAAGTAGATTGATGCTGTGTACCTTAATATAGATAATTTATATGAAGATGGTACTAGTATAAAAGTCATTAACTGTGCCTAAAGAGGAACTTAGCTAAACTAAATTAAACGTCAAAAATTTTCGAAAAACTACAACAAGAATACATAAACCTATACAGTTAAAAGAAATGTCGAACAATAGTAATTCACAATACAGGAAAAGTCATTGAAAAGTAAGCTCGTAAAATTACTTTTCGGTTACTGCCTTTGAGGCAATAGCCGAATCTTTAACTTTTTTTAGTTTAGTTAGTTTAGTCGACTAAGTAAGACAGCATGAGTGTCCCAGCCAGTAGTATGGTTTGTACATTCTATAAGTCAAGCCAATTTATATCTCATTATAAACAGAAGTCTTTTTAATGAATGTTGATATTCTTTGAGAGAAGACAATAAGTAACTAAGCCAAGTAGATTATGTGGCACATAAATCTTTGATCAAAACTTGAACTTTACTGGTAGTACAAACGTACTATAAAAGATTTGTGGAAATGGCAAAAAAACTTGTTTTCAATATTTTATATACACAGACCATGAATGAACGTAAATTATAAGCCCAAAAGTCAAGTAACTTTAAATTATTCTTAACGGACGATCAGGTTCTCAGCACCTGGCATCAAACTAAGTAAACATTTTTATGTACATATTCTTTTTATTCCTGTTATCTTTTGCTTTTGTCTCGTCACTTTTTGTTGCATGAAAAACGTGAAATTAGACTCTGAACATATACGCGTACATAATATAATTTAAGTTTTGTCCAGTTTGTTATAGTTTCGCAGACGGTTATTGAATGAAAATTAAAAACAAAAATCCATTCAGCTTCATCACAAGAACCTGTTGTCTTGTTTCATTGTATTGCATTTCATTAATAAAACGATCAAGAAATCGTTTTCTTCTCCATGTCGTTTATCTTTTTATATTGTTTTTTCGCGAACCAGTTTCTTCATCTGTTTCGTAAATAAAATTTATAATTTAATTGAAAATTGTTGTTAATTACATTTTAATATCTTAAATAATAATCTCCAAGTCGTTCGGTCTGGTGTTCAAGGTATAAATAATGATAAGAAGAAGAAAATATGTTTAAATTGACAAGAATATGTGTATAAAGATATAAGAAGAAGAAAGCACGCGATTTATTTTTTTGTGTTTGAATACAGAAACTATATAATACATATACATATGTATATACAACCAATAAGATAATTCCAAGAACTATTATCAGGTATTTAAAATGAAATTATGATAAACAGAACGAAGACGACGAATAAGAAGAATAAAAGCAAAAAAAAAACTGTACACGAGATGACATTTTTATGGTTTTTATCGATGGTTTTTGTGCTACTCTTGGTAAAATTAAAAAGATGTCGTGATAGCAAAATTTGTTCATACATCTAAATGAAATAGCCTTGGTTTGTAGGGGAAATTATTATATTACGTATTTCAACATGCGCTATACTATCTTGATAGTCAATTCCCAAAGATTATTTAAAAATTTCTTTTGATCTTTTTATATCAAAGCGATAGATATGCTTGTAGAAGTAGGTGGTCCTTGAGGGAAAATAAAAGAAAAATGATTCGATTTAGATTTATTGCAAATAAATAAAAAGATAAATAAATCTCGAACTCATAATTACACATAATTATCAGTGGGAATATCAAAAGAAATCTAAATCTCAAATTGATTGGGTTAAATTTACCTTTTTTTCGTATATAGGTACGTTTTCTATTAATTTGTTGCGAGGAGAGAGATGGTCAAATATTATCAAAAAAAATCAATTTTCCTTGTCCAATTTATATTTTCTTCTAAATTTTTTTTATGTTTTTATATTCTAAATAGGATAAAAATACCATCTGTGTCCGAATTAAGATGTTACTGTGTTATATCTATGTACATATATACGAGTATAATATAAACATAAAGACAAGAAGGAGTTAAGGCAAACACAAAAAGGATTTCCAAAATTTAATTTATAAAAAAAAAGCGAAACATAAAAAATGATTTTCCTTATTGATTTTTCTTTCGCTTTTCTCATTTTTCTACTATGTGTTTGTGTGTGTGTGTGTTGTATAATTTACAAATTAACTTAAAAGAAATGAAATGAAAATTTTAACTGTCAAAAAGAAAAACTTTGTTTTTGTTTTTTTCATTTTATTTATTATTATTTCTATGAAAAACTTTACCATACATTTATGAATAAATTACGTCTTACTCACTCACACAGAGTGAGAGTACATATTTCGGTTTGAACATGGAAAATTTTTACTTTTCATGCAAAAATATTTTTTGCCAGTTTGTTTTCTTGTACTTTTCTCTTAGTTTGTTTGTTAAGAAAATTTCACTTTATTTAGACAGATGGTGACAGATTGTTGTTGAGTCGTAGTAATGTATATGAAGAAAAAGAATAAAAGTAAATATAACAAAATCTATACACATATCCTAAAAAAAAAAAAAATTATGTTATTTTAACGAAACAGTAAAAACTTGTAATTTTTGAAGAAATTTTTTTGTGTTGAGTAGAAAATTTGTGAAAATTTTTATTTATGAATATTTATACCAATTTTTTTTGCTTTGTGAAAATTACATTTGTTTTTTTTTGTTAACTTTTTAATTGAGCGGAAAATGTGTTTCCTTGTAGCTAAGCTATTATCGTGTTATCTGTTTTCTTTATATAAAATTTTTAGCTCAGGCATCTGGATAAGTGTGAGCTAAACACCTTTATTTTAAGATGAACATATTATTTTGATTTGATGAGCGCAGCTGTCGAGAATCAGAGGTGATTGTAACATGGAAAATACAACACGTTGTAGTTGGTATTAAGAGGCATGTTATAGTATAAAATATTGGGTTGGGTACAAAATTCCAAAAAAAAAAATCGATTTACGAAATTTCCATTTTTACAATCACAAAAGAAAAAAACAACCCAAAAATCAAAATTTCAAAGACCAAAATCCTAAAATGCCATTATTTCATTTGTTATTTTTATAGAATAATTCACGCGCGTACTTTCTATATCGCTTATTCACTTTCTAAATTTGGTTAAATACTCGTAACATGGAATAGTAAACTGTCAGTCTGATCTTTTTATTTGGGCTTGTTTAGGTACAACATACGTATAAGCCTTTAAAAAATTTGTTTCATTTTATCACTCTGCATTCTGATCCAAATGAAAGAGGAGAACATTTCTTTAAAAAAATGTTAAGAATTCCATAACACGCGAAACTTGTATTTCTTCTCATTTTATAACTAAATGATCCGCAGATTCTTATATTCCTAACGTTAGATTTTGGTATGCTAAATAAGACCCCGTTGTCGAATTCGCCCTAACTCTGTTTGGTCTTGAGTTAGTTTTCAAGCGTAAAAGTGGTAAAACACGCTTTTTAACACTTTTAGATTCGAATATCTCAAAAATCTGACGCGATAGGGTAATTCTGTGGCCAGATTCTGACTCAGCGCAGAAAATTACTTCGGATACGACTATTCAATAAAAAAAAAATTTAACTATTTTTTTGCATGCCTGTGCTCATAATATTAAATTATTTGAAATATTGTAAAATCATTTTAAGCAAAAAAATTTGGTTTTTTGTAAATTTAAAAACATTTCATGAAGCTATCATACGTAATCCGGATCAGGGCCCTATTGAACCAACTATTTATCACTTATTACTTATCAACTTCAAACAAAATTCAAATTTGATAAGTATTTTATTATATAAGTAATAAGCACTCACTTATCGAAATTACAATAAGTTGCACCAATTCGCGAAATGATAAATGATAAGTAATATTTGGATAAGCGATAAGTTTGAGGTTTTTGATAAGTTTTCGTAGATCTGTTGCAAAAGTTTTAACTTATCAATAATCGACTACATTTAATTTTAATTATCCAAAATATGAATAAGAAAAATTTCACTACTCAAAGAAAGTGATAAGAGCTACAAATTTTAGTGGCATGACGGAAGTCTGTTAAAAACTTTTTTTTTCCCGGTTATTGTAAGATGAGAACTTTTGTTCAATTTTTATTATTATAAAACTATGATTGTAATACACGATTATGATAAAATATGATATGGGCGATGGAAATAGGATTATAAGGTGATTTTTGGATAAAGTATGTGGCCAATAGAAGTGGAACTTCGCTGTTTCTTGACCGATTATGACGAAATTTTACATGGGCGGTAGAAATGGGATTCTAAGCTGATTTTTAGATAAATTTCTGGAATATGGCCAATTAGGAAGAAACTTGGCCATTTCCTATCCGATATTGATGAAATTCAGCATTTCCAATGGAAATGGGATTCTTAAATGATTTTTAGAGGAAGTTCTGGAAAGTGGCCAATAAGAAGGAACTTGGCCATTTTTTATCCGATTTTGATGAAATTGCATGTACGATGGAAATGAGATTCTTAAATGCTTTTTATAGGAAGTTCTGGAATATGGCCAATTAGTAAGGAACTTTGCCATTTCTTATCCTAGTTTCATGAAATTGAGCATGCACGATGGAAATGGGATTCTTAAATGATTTTTAGATTAAGTTTTGGAATATGGCCAATTATGATGGAGCTTGACCATATTCCAGACCTACACCTTCAAACCATTTTGGAATCCCAATTCCATTGTACCTGTCGAGTTTCATCCTAATCGGTTGAGAAATAACAAAGTTCAATCATACATAACCATATTCCAGAACTTCATCTAAAAATCATTTTAGAATTCCATTTTCATTGTCTAATTTCATCCTAATCGGTTGAGAAATAACCAAGTTCCATCACACATGGTCATATTCCAAAACTTCATCTAAAAATCATTTTAGATTCCCATTTTCATTGTACCTGTCGAGTCTCAACGTAATCAGTTGTTGATAAATACTCAAGTTCCATCAGTAGTATGGATCATTACAACTTATCATAAAAATTTGATAATTTGTCATTTGATAAGTTATGACTAGTGTGAAGTATATGACAAAAAACGTTGACACAAAATGTAAACTTTGTATGTATTGGTAACAATAGAACCTAACAACAGCTAATACACCAAATATATTTAAGGCACAAAAATAAACTCCCGATGTAAAATTATTTGTAGTAACTGTACAAATAAATTATATTTCCACCCTTACACAACCAACTCCCTCTAGTACGTAATTAAACAAAAATTATAAAATAATGATTTTGTAAGAATATTATAAAAAACCCTGTTACGACACCCGCTTTGTGCGTAACATGAGTGCGAGTCGCGCAGTGGTCTGCGGTGCGAGTAAAAGAGTTTATCCAGCTCTGCACCACTTTTAATTTGTCTAGTGATGATTATGTATACTATAGATTATGTATACTATAGATACTATAATTTTCACTCAGGTTGTCTGGAATAATTTTGGGTGTTGAGTGAGTGAGAGTTGTGTTTTTTTTTTTTTTTTTTTTTATCGTACGATTAATTCACACATTGTTTGGTTTCGCATGATTGGCTGAGTGGTATTAATTAACGTAAATATTTTATGATTGCATGGAAATTTCTGGATGGTACTTTTGTTTGGTTGTTATGTGTTTGCATGAGGTGATCGATTGGTGTGGTGGTGGAAGGCGTGACTATTGAAGCAACGAGAGAGTTTGCGGTTCGTGGTCGGATGTGGATGAGATGTTTTTTTTTGGTGTATCTCATCGCGAGAAAATAAAACTGAAAATTAAAATTTGGGTTTTTGCGAAAAAATAAAATGATCAGTCAAGTCTAAAATTTTGGACAGGGCAGTCAAGTCCGGAGTTTAAGTGATGAACAGTCAAGTTAATTAATTGAGTATAGTTCGCCTAATTTTTTTAAAATAAAGATTAAAGTTTTTTTTTTGAGTTATTAAGTTTTGAGGGGAAAACTGATAAGTTCCCTAAATTTTGCCAAAACTGTTAAAATTAATCGTTTAAAATTACATAAAAGAAACAATATTTATTATGTTAAGTTAAATATTGGTGTAAAGGTAAAAGAGAGAAAATAAATAAAAACACTCCAAGCTATTGTAAAAACAGAATAAAAGATAAAAATAATTAATAAACTTTAAAAAATTTAATTTGGGCATTGGCCAGAATTAGTTGCTATTTTTTTTTGTGTATGGGCTCTTTGAGCCATAGATTTTTTTTCTGGGTTTTGTTTTTCGAGTGGTGGTATTACATAGTAAAACATTTGGACAATGTATCCACGTTTCGTGATTTCCTTGTGGTTGTCATAGTGTTCAGGTATTCAATACCATTTGAAAGTAAACTTGTGCAGTGGGAACTAATTGGTGAATAAAAATATCAAAAAAAAAAAAATATATAAAACTCCTTAAAAGTTTATTAGTGCAGTGGTTCTAAATCTGGACAAATTGGAGATATAACTGTCAGATACAAAAAAAAAAAAAAACCCCCATCAGTTAGTAATACCATACACGGTACTTTTGAAAGTATGTTCTGATATACGGTAAATAAAACTATCGGATACCGTATCATTCTAAAACTATTAAAGCAACATTTTTCTTTTGGTTTGGCTGTGGAGCCAGAGGCCATCGGTTTGCGGTTTGTGTGGTGAGCGGCAGCCCTGCCAACCAAGCGGGAAGGTGTTCGAGTGTGAGGGGGAACCTGCGTCGGGTGGTGTGAAAAGGTACCGTAAAATCTCTTGAAAAGAAAACAAACAATCACAGAAGACAGCAAGCTTAACGTATAACATTTTTTTTTGGTTTTTTGCTAACGTACATAATATTTAAATTAATTTTTTTGTTTTGTTGCTTAAAGTTAACTTTTAGTTTTATATTCAATTTTTTTTTTCTTCCCTTTTCTTAATTAGTTTGATTTTTCTTTAATTAAATCTTGATAAGTAAAGCCAATTTTTTTTGCGTTATTAATACATAATTAAACTTTTTTTTTTTGTATTCATTGCTGGTTATATGTATATATTTTCTCATATTTTTGTGAGCCGAATTTGACTGCCGCTTGCCGCGAATTTCCGTTGAGTTTTCTTTAATTTTTTTTTATATTACATATACATATATAATATAGTTTTTCTTTATATAAATTTTTTCAGCTCTCTCGTTTGCGGTAGTTGCGCTTTACGTAATTTTCGTTTTTTTTGCTTTTGTCGGTTATATGGCAGTTTGTTTGTCTTTGGTTTCGGAAATTTCTGTGAATTAGTTACAATGTGTGAGTAGGTGTTAAGTAGGCGATCGAGATGAGAAGTAGGGCAGGGTTATCGGATTTAGGGTCGGTGTAGTAGCAGTTTTAGTTTCCAGTTTTGGTGTTCCTGTAAACAGGGTAGTTGAGTATGTAGTTCTCTTATCATTTTTTTTTATTCCCCGCGGTTATTCAAGCGTAGTGCTATGTCTGTAAACCCCACGCCAGCCCTGAGTTTAGCCAGCTATATATACCGCATCAGACCGCTAACACTATGTCTGTTAACGACATCGCAAGGTGACGTTAAAGTGGCGCACACATTCCTAAGATTTAAAGTGCGCCAAACGAAATCTTGCGGTGCCATTACAACCCTCCTTAAAAACTGTAGGTTCAAATTCGATGGTCACTAACAGGCCACCGTGGAGATGTTTACGTCAAAATGAACATAATAGTGATGTGTGTTTATGTTTAGTACATGATTTGTGGTGGTCATCATATTAGCGCGACCCTCAACAGACCAGTTACCGATTTTAAAGAAAAACCGAATAATAAAATTTTTATTGGTGGATTTTCAATGGCCAATGACAGGCCATCGTAGAGATGTCTCCCTGAAAGTGAATATTAGGTCTTGTGTGTGTATGTCTAGTAGATGACTTGTATTGGTCATCATAATAGCGTGTAGCGACTCACTCATCATTCACTTATTCACAAGAAATATTCAACTCGTTTAATTACTCACATACAATACATTCAAACACTCATTCACACATTTTACATTCACTCATCGCTACAGACCAGTTCACACGCGAACTTAACACAACAAAAAGAACGCACCTATTTTTACCAACGAACAACATAAGCATAATTCATTTTCATTTATATTACGTGGCAACACTAAACCAAAAACAGAATAATTCATTTTGGTCTACGTTTTATTCATCCGCTTTTAAAAAAAACATTCGCTCGAAAAAACGAACGATTATTGTTTTTTCTTTCACATATACTCGTTTGACTCTCGTTGATAAGGTCATATACAAAAAATCTATTAAAAAAGTGACGCGTACATTACGCCATTAGTTTTTTGGTTTTTTTTATATAAATTAATATTTAGAAAATATTGCGACAATAAGAACCGTGGTGAAAAGTGTTTAAGAATTCCAATTTATATTCGTGTATTATAATATAAGGGAATCAGTGAATTCAAAACATATAATTGTACATATCACGAAAAACAATACAAAACACTCGCGCTGTATGCGCGTGTATAAAATAAAATTAGTGCGTTTCAGTCCAAATAATTTCCGTGTAATCGACATACATTTTATTGTAGTCTGGTTTGCTAGATAAGCAAAAACTAGCCCTACAATTGGTGACCACGACGTCCGTGTTTACGGAGAACAGTTTTACAAGCATAATTTAAGTACGCTTGATACGGAAAATCCGTATCAAGCCACAGGGTACGTATCAAAGTTTTTTTATGTTGCACACACAAAATTGCAAATACAAACTTTAACTAAATATTTTTTTGTTTATCCTCTTTTTATTGGAATATCATCGGTTGTACCGCAACGAGTATCGCAATAAAAATACACAAAACAACGATATTAACGCGATACAAACGGCACGGAAAAATTGTAAAAACATTTATCACAAGGACATTATTTTATGATATTGTGAAATAAAAACAAAACAACAAACACAACATCGGCTACAAAAACAACAACGACGTATAACACACGTAATATAATCAATATAAAGCAGATACTACCAAAGTTTTTTTGATTACATCAGTATATCAGTCAGCAAATCATTTAATTCGCGGGAAACCATCAATTTGTGCAGCAGTTAATCATTTATCGAACACAGGGTGCAACGAATACACCGTAATATACATAAAGAAGACCAAACACCTACACACGTGGTGCAACGGCAACAGTCATCCGCTTCCAGCAAGCTAAGTTTTTTTTTTTATTCAAAATTTACATAATTCAAATAAAACAAAATTGTTTTTTTTCTTAGTAAACATACGTACGTAACATAATAGTATTCAATTTAAATTATATAAAAATTTTTTGTGTGGGTTCTCTATTATTCAAAAACATTTTAAATTCATATATGTAAACTTTTCACCACGACCACGGGTTAATTTTACTTTAATTCATTTATTTTTTTTTATCAAAAATTTATTTGATTACATTTTGTTTGGTTTAGTGGTTGCATTTCAACCAGTTTATTTTGAAATATTCCGCTATTTAACTTACATTTTATCAGCGATTGTATGCTAATTTACACTCATTAGTTTCTACATTTCATTTTGAATTTTCATTAACCAATAATTCGAAAAAACTCATTAATCAATAAGTACCAAAAATTACATTTTTTGTCAACAAAATATTTTATTTTTGTTGACGGGAGTAGGATCCAAGACGAAGGTGACGGCTCATCCCGTACTTTGGGGCTCTTGTTAACAAACACAGCTATTATAATATATATATATATATCAATTTTGTTTCTTGTTAAATTCACACACGGTATCCATTCCGATCAAATTATATTCATCTAATTCAAAAGTTTTCACTCTTTGTGGGTGAGTCAAGTTTAATTGTTAAATTGTAAAATGCCCGACAGCGACGATGAAATGGCCAACCCACAAATCAAAGGCGAGGTTGAGGCCACCTCTCGTTCCATTAAACTTCAACAGTTCTGGCTAGACAATCCCAGGAACTGGTTCAATATGGCGGAGCTCCAATTCCGAGTCACCGGAATCAAAACAGATAAGGAAAAATTCATTAGCCTTCTGTCAGCTCTGTCTCCGCAAGCCTGTGAGACCGTCTCAGATATTATGGCGGATCCACCAAACGAACAGCTCTATGACACATTAAAGTCAGCGCTACTACATCGTTTAACGCCATCAGACGAATCGAAATTAGAGGCTTTATTGTCAAATCAGAATCTGGGAGACAGACGGCCGTCCGAGGCCCTTCGCCATATTAAAACATTAGCGGGTTTATAATTTTCAAATCAGGTGATCAAGTCATTATGGTTGCGAAAAATGCCTGACATAATCAGGATAGCGTTGCTGGCACAGCCTGAATCTCGGGATCTCGATGACCTGGCTGCCACCGCTGACAAATTGAACGCCGCAATGACAACCAATCAAAACATTTCCGCGGTAACACACCAACCTCGTACACCCTTCCGCACGGATTTCAGTCGGCAACCCACTGCAAGTACACAAAATAAGGCCACAATCGAAGAACGCCTCAAGCAAATTGAAGCAAGATTAAACAATATGGCCAACAACAATCGTAATCGCAGTCGTTCAAGGGGCCGACAACAATCTCAATCCGGATATCGGCGGAACTCAAATACGCGCAGTCCCAGCAGCAACAGACGCCAATACGAAAAATGCTGGTTCCACTGGAAATTCGGTCCAGCAGCGCGAAAATGTGTACAACCGTGCAATTTTCAATCGGCGTCC
This sequence comes from Tipula helvola, assembly GCA_963556165.1. NCBI lineage: Eukaryota > Metazoa > Arthropoda > Insecta > Diptera > Tipulidae > Tipula > Tipula helvola. Next base: position 217,927,143 of record OY744483.1, on the reverse strand, counting down.
ACATCGAGCATGGACATCGATAATAATAATTCAAAAAACGAATTAACCAACGGGTAGAGACGACGTCGTCCAACACCCACAAATTAGGTCGATTGTTTATTCACGACCACATAAACAATTTCACATTTCTTATTGACACTGGCGCTGACCTTTCGGTTATTCCAGCAAATTATTTCAAGGGAGCGTTTTTATTCTCGAAACGCGACCCAGATCTAGTCTTATCGGCTGCCAATAATACCACAATCCACACCTACGGCACAAAATTGCTTCAGGTGGACATCGGACTTCAGAGAAAATTCACTCATGCATTCATTTTAGCTGATGTGAATCGTCCGATTATTGGCGCCGATTTCCTGTGTAAGTCTGGCCTCCTTGTTGACCTAAAAAACAAAAGGCTGGTTGATTCAGCGACTAAGCTGTCAATCAATGCCACAATGGTTCGTGATAACACTCCAACTCCGATCCATTATGCAGTCAACAACGGTTATGCCACTCTGCTTAAGAATTTCTCTTCACTTACAGCACAGCCAAATTACACCTTACCAGTTACACACAACGTGGTTCATCACATCGTTACAGCAGGCCATCTGCCCGTTTCAAGACCACGTCGGCTAGATCAAGTGAGACATAAAGCCGCTCAAACAGAATTCCAGCACATGGTGGAATTAGGGATTTGTAGGCCATCTGCATCTCCCGTCTCTTGTCCACTTCACATGGTGAAGAAAAAAGATCAAGATTGGAGACCATGTGGGGATTATCGGCGTTTAAACACGGTGACAACACCGGATCGCTACCCGATACCCCACATTCAAAACTTCTCCATGCACTTAAATGGATGCAAAATATTCTCCAAAATTGATCTTGTCAGAGCATACCATTTAATTCCCGTCGCACCTGAGGACGTTCATAAAACGGCAATCACAACACCGTTTGGCCTATTCGAATTCACCCGAATGCCATTCGGCTTACGCAATGCCGCTCAAACGTTTCAGAGATTTATGAACGAAGTCATTCGTGATTTAGACTTCGTTTTCGTCTACATTGACGACATTCTTGTTGCATCTAAATCTGAGGAACAACACAAACTGCACCTTGAACAACTTTTTCAAAGGCTAACACAGTTTGACGTTCACATCAAGAGCTCAAAGTGCGTTTTTGGCGTATCCACTCTTGACTTTCTCAGCCATAAGATTACACCTAATGGTATTCTGCCGTCTGAAGAACGAATTAATGCCATTAGGGATTTCCCAGCTCCTAATTCAATCAAAAGTATACAGCGATTTGTCGGTATGGTAAATTACTACCACCGATTTATTCCAAAACTCGCTCAAACACTCGCACCAATTCACAGCCACTTGGCAGCTTTACTCAAAAAGCCCAAGACAGCCAAGAATTTCACTTGGCCTGACGAATGTCAACAAGCATTCACGTCACTTAAAGCTGAATTGACCCAGATAACACTTCTGGCACACCCACTGAGCGACGCAAAGCTCAGCATAACCACTGACGCGTCAAATACTGCTGTCGGTGCTGTACTACAACAGTACAATAACGAGTGTTGGGAACCACTGGGATTTTTCTCCAAGAAACTTTCGGATGCCGAAAAGAAATATTCTGCATTCGATAGGGAATTACTAGCAATTTATCTGGCAGTCAAACACTTCCGATATTTTGTCGAAGGTCGGGATTTCACCATTTACACCGACCACAAGCCTCTGACACGAGCAATTCAGTCTAAAACTGAACGTAATCCGAGGCAATCTCGCCACCTCGAGTACATTAGTCAATTTACCACGGACATTCAGCATGTTCACGGACATTCAGCATGTTCACGGACACGACAACGTTGTCGCAGATACACTATCGCGAACAACCGACAATGAAATGGCCGCAGTCGACACACACATCGACTTACAAATAATTGCAAACGCACAAAAAGCAGACCTAGAACTTCAGAATTTACTTTCTGGTTCCGAATGTCACAATAGTTCATCAATGGAACTTAAGCTTTTCAAACTACCTGGCCTCGAAATAGTTTGCGAAATCGCAGATGGGAAGAACCGCCCATACATCGCAGACTCACTCCGTCGCACTGTATTCAATACATTACATAACATTTCACATCCTGGAGTCCGTGCAACTCGTAAATTGATCACAGCTCGCTACTTTTGGCCCAGTATAAACAAAGACGTAAACCAATGGGCTCAGTCTTGTTTATCCTGCCAAAGTTCAACGGCACACAAAATCACATCATGGACAATTTCAAATTCCACCTGGTCGATTTGAGCATATCCATATAGACATCGTAGGACCACTTCCACCATCTAATGGATACTCATACTTACTCACTTGTGTCGATCGTTTCACTCGCTGGCCTGAAGCATACTGCATGACCAATATGTCTGCTACAACCATTGCCACCACTTTTGTCAATAACTACGTATCACGATTCGGCGTACCCCTTAATATCACAACCGATCAAGGAACGCAATTTGAGTCCAAGCTTTTCACCGAGTTAACAAAACTCCTTGGCTCACATCGGATACGCACAACGGCTTATCATCCGCAAGCCAATGGCATGGTCGAACGCTTCCATCGGCAACTCAAAGCCGCATTAATGGCCAGAGGCAACACGATAAACTGGAGTTCGGAAGTACCAATCATACTACTTGGTATCCGAGCAACAGTGAAGGAAGATCTTAAGTGCTCACCGGCAGAATTAGTTTACGGTCAAACCATCAAACTACCCGGTGAATTCTTTATCGAAAATCCTCCTTCACCAATTCCAACTACCGACACAGTCATCGACCAACTGCGACAAACCATGCGCAACCTTATACCTAAAGCACCACGTCAATCCAAACAAGATGACGTATTTGTTTCGAAATCGCTCAGCAACTGCGATTTTGTTTTCATAAGAACAGACAAGGTTCGCACGGGATTAACTCCTCCCTATGAAGGTCCGTATCAAGTTATACGCAGACTTAGGAAACATTTTATCGTATCGATTAATGGAAAAAATTCCAATATTTCAATCGATCGACTTAAACCAGCTTACGGAATACTTAGTTCGGCTGAAACATCAAGCCATCGGGTTCATAAAACCGTTCGTATAGCTTCCAATCCTACAATCATTCCCTAGGGAGGGGGCAATCACTCGCGGGGGAGTCCTGTAGCGACTCACTCATCATTCACTTATTCACAAGAAATATTCAACTCGTTTAATTACTCACATACAATACATTCAAACACTCATTCACACATTTTACATTCACTCATCGCTACAGACCAGTTCACACGCGAACTTAACACAACAAAAAGAACGCACCTATTTTTACCAACGAACAACATAAGCATAATTCATTTTCATTTATATTACGTGGCAACACTAAACCAAAAACAGAATAATTCATTTTTGTCTACGTTTTATTCATCCGCTTTTAAAAAAAACATTCGCTCGAAAAAACGAACGATTATTGTTTTTTCTTTCACATATACTCGTTTGACTCTCGTTGATAAGGTCATATACAAAAAATCTATTAAAAAAGTGACGCGTACATTACGCCATTAGTTTTTCGGTTTTTTTTTATATAAATTAATATTTAGAAAATATTGCGACAATAAGAACCGTGGTGAAAAGTGTTTAAGAATTCCAATTTATATTCGTGTATTATAATATAAGGGAATCAGTGAATTCAAAACATATAATTGTACATATCACGAAAAACAATACTAAACACTCGCGCTGTATGCGCGTGTATAAAATAAAATTAGTGCGTTTCAGTCCAAATAATTTCCGTGTAATCGACATACATATTATTGTAGTCTGGTTTGCTAGATAAGCAAAAACTAGCCCTACAAGCGCGACCCTCAACAGACCAGTTACCGATTTTAAAGTTGAACCTAGTTTTAAAAGTCGTGTACAAATAAAATTAAATAAACAAAAATTTTTTGTGATAAAAAAAAAATTAAAATTCTGAATTAGTACCTAAATATATAAAGAATTTTTTTTTACTTTTTGTTTTAATACGTTTTTAGACTTTGTCGTGATAGTATCGTGTTTTGTGTTTTAGATGTTTTATATTCTGTTGTTTGTTGTGTTATTAAAAGTTTTTTTTTAAACTATTGACCTCGCTTTCTTTTGGACCTTCTTTAGAGCTTTTTTATTGGATTTTTGAACTATTGACCCTCGCTTGATTTTGGACACCCTTTAGAACTTTGTATTATTGGATTTTTTTAACTAGCTGCCCTCGCCTTTTGGACATCCTTTAGAACGGATTTTTACTAGGATTTTTTAAAGTATCGACCCTAGCTTTATTTTGGACATCCTTTAAGGCGGCCGCATGTATGCAGATAATATCCGGATAACTATTTATCCGCAATTTTAACCAACCAAAATCACTGAAAATGAAAAAAAAATTCACCTCCCAAGTTGGATGCTTGCGGATAAAATTGCTCAAAGATACAATTTTTTTAACTTGGGACGGGAAATTCTTTTTCATTTTCAGTGATTTTTATTAGCTGAAATTGCGGATAAATAGTTATCCGGATATTATCTGCATACATGCGGCCGCCTTTAGACCTGTTTGTTATTGGAATGTTTGAATCTATCGACCCTCGCTTTATTTTGGATATTCTTTGAACTGATTATTATTGGAATTTAAATTTAAAGATTTTGAAATTGTTAACAACTAAAAATATTTTTTTCCGTAGAAGATGTCTTACAAAAGTTCATCTAAATATAATTACCGAAAGAAAAAAAAATGTTCTTTCTGGCCTAGTGTTGATAAATGCTTTACTAGAACTGTCGTTTGCAGATCAAATGTTGACAAAAGCAGACATGAAAGTTCTTTGTAAAAGATTAGGGTTACAAAATTCTTTAAAAAACCGTACACCAATTAATTCGTGCACGAAAAGTTGTTCATAAATCGAAATTTCGTAAAACGAAATTTCGTAAAATGAAATTTCGATTTACGTAAATTAAATTAAATTGCGTTTAGTTTTTCTCGGTAAAGCAGTTTGTAGCAATCGATAGCTTGCTCGCTGATGACTCGAGAAACATTTGAACTTCGTTCATCTATCGGACCTTTTCATGAATGATCTTCATTTCATCTTCGAAATGTGACGTCAGCGCATCAGACAAGTTCTTTGTATTAAGTTAGCGGGCAAAATTTTCGATAATTTTTTCATTCTGCTGCTCCTTGACCTCGTGGTGGCCGATTTTGTTCTAGGTGAAGCAAATCTTAATCGGAAAAAATACTACCATGAATTTTTATTAAGTCTAAAACATCAGAATCTTCGAAATCACCAAAACCAAGTTGATTACCAAATAGCAAGACTCTCAATGTTTTAAAGAATTTCTGGTAGAACTTCAGCAGTTGCGTCGTCTGCATTGGCATTATCCGGCCAAATATTTTTTCAAACATTTTTCATTGCGAATTACTTTATTTTTGCCCAAGCTTCTCCAATATTTTTGAAAGCATCCTTTAAGTTGAATACTTTCCCACACCTCTAATAAATCCACGATCTGGCTCATCGGTAGCAGCTATTAATTGCTTAAATGTTTTTCGTAAATATTACGCTTTGAACGTTGAAATCACTCCCTGATCCATCGGCTGAATCAGAGTTGTACTATTTTTTGAGTCTAACAAGTTGATTGTCCATCAATAATAATGCTTTACTGCTAAGGTGTTTGCTTTCTAAATATGATTTGGAAAAATCTTCTTAAACTACTCCTCGAATACGGACAAGGTCAACAGGCATGTATTTTATCTTCAAATAACTGGCAAGCGGGCTTTATCTGATCCTTTCAGTGCTCTCGGGTTTTCAGAGAGATATATAAAAAGAGGTTAAATTTTAAATTCCCCAGTAGCAGTGCCCCCAAGAAGAAGAGTTAAACGCTCATTCGATACTTTAATCCCTTTAAAACATGCTTTCATTCATGAGAAATAAATGTCCGGTCAGGCATTCGTTTCCAGAACAGGCCGGTCTCATTTAAATATCCATGTTTAACAATTTAAAAAAATATATTTGGATATTTCTCTGCAGCTATGATATCAGCACTGGTAGTTTCACCCTTCATCTTCACGTTGCGAAGTTTCTGGCGGTTTTTAAGTGTCTCGAACGGCCCTTTGCTTGCGCTGTAAGATTCATCTTGAAACGTTCTACGTCCACCAGCATCACCATTTTTTTAATTTCTAAGAAGAGTCTTGGTTTTTTCTTGAATCGTCATTGCACTCACAGGAATATTATGCTGGTTGTTGTCTCCGATCCACAAGGCTAAAAGCTTTTCATGTTTTTCACAATCGTACTTCTGTTGCGTGTTAATTTTGCGGCACTTCATGAGGCTGCTGATTTCGAGGTGCTTTTTTTTTTATTTTGAAACAAACAATTCAGAAGAAGACCCAGATGATATCCAAAATTCGGAGAATTGGAATAAAAAAACACGTTTGTATGAATCTCCAAAGCATATCGGCAAACGAGTGCTAAAACGGTATTCCACAAAACAATTATTGTTTAAAGAAACTAAAAGCGAAATCGGACCTGATGTAGGACGACAATTATTAGTCAATCCACTTTTATCAAATGGTTTTTCATATGTCAATGGAAAACAATTAAAAGTTAGAGTTTATTCGACGTGCGGATTCGATTCATTATCTCAAATAATTTTTACGGTATTGTCGGATAATAAATATTTGAGAGACAAATCCAAAGAAAATGACTCCGATGTCTTAAATTTTATTAGACATTTTATAAGATATGGGGCTGATCAGTCCACTAATATTAAAAGAACTAATTTAATACTAAAGTGCTTTGATAAGTCCAACTTCTCAACGAACATTGATCATAATTATGCATGTAACATCTCCAAATATATAGAATTTTTTATGAATCGCACAATTCAATTAAATTTTAAGTGTCCAGTTTGCTTAATGCCGCACGTAAAAGATAGCTTCTACGTTCCTATTGACTATGTTAATTTTAAAGAGGAAGATTTGAAACGGATTGAAAATTCTTTTAAATTTTATGCTGGAAACTGCAATAATTGTAAAAAACCGATCGAGAGCCCCGAAGAATTTCAACTAACGACACGCAACGGTATTGCAATTTTGGATGTCCAACCTTTAAACCATAACAAAATATATAACATTAAACTGAACGAAATTACAGAGAGACTTGTTTTGGGAACCAAACATCTTTTACTAGTTGGTATTATTCACTTCCAAAAGGCGCAAATTCGAAACTCACCGGGCCACTACATAGCTTATATTAAAAGAAAAACTGGATTGTGGGAGATCCATGATGACATGGCAGAAAACATTTTGGATACTAACTCCCAAAATAGAGTTAATCCAGTATCTCTCATATATATTGATAGTAACCCATAAATGATCTATCGTTTCCTAACTTTAATAAAGATTCCCTTGTATCGTTACATTTATTACAGAGGTTACCAGATGTTTGCCCAAAATAAATTTTTCTCGTATCAAATAACACTATATCGTTATTAAAATTTTAGTATACGGTTTTTCTTTAAAATCTGTAACTGGTCTGTTGAGGGTCGCGCAATTATGATGACCAATACAAGTCATCTACTAGACATACACACACAAGACCTAATATTCACTTTCAGGGAGACATCTCTACGATGGCCTGTCATTGGCCATTGAAAATCTACCAAACAAAATTTTAGTATACGGTTTTACTTTAAAATCGGTAACTGGTCTGTTGAGGGTCGCGCTAATATGATGACCACTACAAGTCATCTACTAGACATACACACACAAGACCTAATGTTCACTTTCAGGGAGTCATCCTCTAAACAAAGTTAATTTGTTGAAGAAGTTTGATTTAAGCTGTTGTGAGGTTTTCATATATCGTGTTACATTTTTAGTAACCCATCCAAATATTTTGTCAATTGTCATAAACTTCACGCTAACTAAGTTATAGACATTGTGATGTGCAACCGCTCATCACTGAGTGTGTTCACTGCAAAAAATGTTGTCGATTTGATGTAGCTCTACCAAACGTCAAAAAGACATTAGTGTCTGTCAAAAACATGAAAATGCTTTAAAACGTAGTGAACGCTATATTGTTATTTGATGTTAATCAAAGTTTTGTAATTGAATTGTTTTTTATTTTTTGAAATTGTAATTACATAAAATGAGTGAAATGAGTGGACAAAAAAAGAAAATTGCTGTTTCCATTGCTATGGATCATGGAAAAAGATTAATAAATAATATCTCAAATATAATAAATTAAAGTATGATTTGTCGGACTCCGAAGATGATCAGCTTATATTGATGATTTGGAAAAAAGAGACCCCACCACGTAGTAATTTGTATGTAGAAAGAATTGTAACGAATTACAACAGCATCGAGTTCCAACAAAACCTTCGAATGTCTAGAGGGGCCTTTGAGAAACTTCTAAGTATATTCATTACAAATTTACATTTAGTGCGTGGTGGGGAGAACTTAAAAATATTGCTCTAGCTACACCCGATTCGTATAGATCCATTGGTGAAAGGTTTGATTTAGCTAAATCGACCTTATCTAAAATATTTTCCTGTGTTGTCGATTTTTTAAATCATATGGCTAGTACATTTATACGCTTTCAACCCAGATAGTGCTTCTAAAACGGAAATAAAGAATTATTTTGAATTAAACAATCGGTTAAAAGGAGTTGTATGAGCATTCGATGGTATATATATTCCATACGGAGTACCCGCGGATCAAAAACTGGCTTATACAAAAAGAAAAATGTTTACAGCAGTAACATTGCAAGCTATTTGTGATCACAAAATGCGATACATTGATTGTTTTGTCGGTTACTCCAGTTCAATTCACGATAATCGAATATTTAGAAATTCTGAAGTTTTCCAAAAATGTACAACAAAACGTTGGTTTGTATTTTGACGAGGGAGAAAAAATTTTAGGCGATAAGGCTTACCCATTAGAATCGTGTGTATTCCTCCTTTTATTGATCGTGAAAAATATTTAATAAAATACACGCTTCGTGCAGGTAAAAAACTTATTTATATCTTATAAATTCTTAAGTATATTCTAACTTTCTTAATTTTTTTTAATTATATAGGCAAGTTATCGAGCGAAGCTTTGCCCTGTCGCTTTCGGAGGCTACGATATCTGGACATGAAAAAAATCGAATGTATTCCATCAACCGTTGTAGCAGCATGTGTTTTACATAACATATGTATAGGGGGTATTTGCATTTAATTCTCACACGTTTTTATCCCCTTAGCATTTTACAGATAATTTTGCCTTACAGACGGGTATAAGTTAAGTATTTGATCACAATACAGAAATTTATGAAAATGTATTTTTTTAAATTATGTTGGACTTTTATTTTTAAAAAAACGAGTTTTTTTGTCATGAACGTTACTTTACTTATTTTAGATAAATTGTGAAATTCAAAAACATAAATTTAAATTATCGACGTTTATTCACATTGGTGATATCTCTACTTCCAAATCGTATACATATTAATCTTTTATATTTTCAAATTAATAATTTTAAAAATAACGTAAAACGAATTTTTAGGTAACGTTCATGATAAAAAAAATTAAAATAGCACAAAATATTATAAAAAAATGCAAAACCAAAATTTGCGCACGCCCAGATTTAAAAGAAAAGGAAATATGTTTCAAAAATTATATTTTAATTTTTTTTTTTAATTGGTTTATATACTTCCGAAAACATGAAATTTGACAACATTCAAATGTGAGATTTAAATGTAAATTGGCGCCTTACCCATTATGTAAAAATTTTTTTTTGAAAACTTAAGAATGTAAAACATTGGAAATCGAAATAAACTACACTGATCAGGAAAAACTTATTGTTCTAAAAAAATTTCTTTTTTAAATTCCCTAATAAGTTCGCTATAGTTTTGAACTGTCCGTTATAAAACTAATGATTTGCGGCAAACTGTAAAAAAAAATTAATTATACACATAATTTTAACACAATAAATTAAAATATGTAGACTAATATTAAATACTGTTTACTAATGATTTAATCTCTGTTTGCGTGAAAAAATTCGCAAAAACCTTTTCGTTGTCGCGGATACTTGTCCAAAGAAAAGCGCACCAATTACAACAGTGGTTAAGAACAATTATACTTATTGCAAAAGTGTCACCTTAAATAAAAACCAATTGAAATTGTTTGTTTTTTTTTCTTCAAATTATAGCCATGAAACACAGATTGTCGGAAGCAGATTCTTATGTAGATGTTTTAAAACGAAAAGATGATGAATGTATGACATTATTATTTATGCGGAAGAAAAACTCAGACAGCAACAGTATTCTTTATGTTCGCAAACTGATCGAGCATATAGAAAACACTGAATGAGGTACAATACAATAATACACTTAAATTGACTTTTATATTGTACACATTTTTATTCAACAAAACAATTTATTTTATATTAATTTAAGAATAATATTAATTTATATTACAAGACATCTTTTTTATATGTGATGGCAAGTACAACCAATCGCTTCAACCTTTTACGAAACAATCATGAAAAATGACAAAATATTGGTCTATTATATAGAAAACCGAACGTACAATTTCGAAAGTGATATTCGATTTTTCAGTTCGTTCAACTCGACGCAGATGTCGTATCGACATAAGTTTCGAAATTGTCTCACAAAATAAATAAGAATTCGACTACATCTGACGTTTGTAATGTCAAGATAAAATTTTTGTATAAACATTAAACACGGAAGTTTTTCAGATAAGTAATTCCAAATTTACAATAAATATTTTTACAGATCAATTAAATATACAGCAGTTTACTGGATACGAATCAACTAGGAATTTACTCGATACTGTAAATTTGGAGTTCCTTTAAAGTTAAGTATAAAAAATTGTGTACTATGAAATGACAATTATACTATAATGCAAATTAATTTATTTCAGCGACGTTTTACTAATACACAGGAGATGGCCAAGCCATAGCGGATGATGTATGCCAGCTGACTTTTCTTTTAGGTTTATGTTTATGAAACGATATCCTGTTTTTTTTTAGATTTAATGAAATATGTTTTTGAACCAAGACACGAAGTTTTGCTTCCAACACTTTAATTTTCAAAATTATGGTAGCTGTAAGGCGCCTTTACGTACTCACCTTCGCACAAGACATAATATTCATATTCTAAGAAACAGTCGATCTGCTGGAGAGTAAACTAGTATTCCAAATTCCACTTCGGCCCATTGTTCTATTGCTAAACCGAAAACAATTGTGCAATATTTCACAGTAAAACATGAAATTATATCTGCGGTAATATCCCGAATGGTAGCATTAGACAGGCTACCATTTAAAGTATTTGGTTCGTCGTACGATTTAGGGAAACGTATGCAATTACGAGGATTTTCGAACCTCCGAAGATTATCAATGAACATTCAAAAGGTTGCCATGGAATATCTTGAAAAATTGCAAGAAATAACCATTTCGGAAATTGACGAACTGAAGTCAATATAAATTTAGAATGAGTCTCACTTTACATGAATGGACGTCTTTCAGAAATCGTCGCTTTTTATTTTTTAAACGTCAATGTTCACGGGAAAGGAGAATTTTGGAATCTTAGGCTGGCGCGAATTTCGGTTTGAGCTGAAGAGCATATAGCTTTATTAAATGAAACAATCGAATCATTTATCATCAATATTCAAGACGTTTCATGGATAGTAACGGATGGGGCCGCTATGATGAAAAAAGTTGGGAGTAATTTATCATGCGACCAAATTTTATGTTATGAGCATGGAATTCAAATTGGAATTATAAATATTATGTACAAAAATTAAAATGGAGGTGTGCAGGAGTCATAATAATGAAAAACAATTTGATGATGCCATCGGCATAATAGATTAAACTGACGATATGTATGAACTTGAAGATGAAGATGGGGAATTAGGATTCGAAGAATGTCAACCAAATGACAAATCAATTTCACCGAACTATCTAACAATTTTCGTATTAGAGGAATTATAAAGAAAGTGCGAATAATTAATTGTAACTATGTTTCGACAGTCCCCTAAAAAAATGAAAAACTTTAAAAATATGTTAAAGAAGAGAACGTCCGAAAAGAATTACAACTGTTAATAGACTTTGCTACACGTTGGAGTTTCCTCTGTTTCAAGATAGAACAAATGACGAAAATTAAGTTGTTATGAAAAACCTCAATTTACCTCCAGAAGAGATTCTTTCTGAAATAGAATGAGACAGCATCGAAGCTCTCTGTACAGATTTGAATTTGTTGTCATCGGATGCAATAATTTCATTTATTAGCCGGCTCTTCAGTTCAATAAAAGAAGAACAATTTTGTCTGACGTAGTGCAATATAAATTTACATAATCGTGGTAAAACCAAGCAGAAACTTGTTACAGTAAAAAATGGATGATTCGCTCTATTCGTCAAAAATGAAAAGAGTAAATGTTAGATCGCTTTCGAACTAACATTTTTGCTGATGGAGGACCCTGAGGTCTGCTCCTTAAAAATATTGACGACAACCTTATAAATCAGGTGATTTTTTAACCTAGAACTTCAAATATGTCGAAAAATAAGCACTCTACGGAAAAACGGCCATAATCAAAATTTAATCATTCCGCAGGGCTAAAATTAGTTCCCCTTCCTCTCCTCTCCTTGGGCGTGGGGCAGGGTAAATTTGTTTAAAAAAATCACCGGTTTATACCCTCAACCAGCGTCGAGGCGGAAAGAGCATTTTCAGAAGCAGGAACATAGCCACCAAAATTCGTTCGGGCCTAAATAGAATCCTCGATGCATTGTGTTTTATGAGGCAGAAATCTCCTTAAAAATTTAATTTTTGAACCCATAATTGTAAGAATATTTAATGTTTACAGTTAAAATTAAAGATTTGGGTGCAATTTGGAATGATCAGTAATTGCTGATTATTCTTTAATAACTATTGTTGAGCATCGTTAAATTTTAGTCAAAAGAAACAAGATTTAAACAAACTAAAAAAAAAAATATTTTCTTAATTATTGAAACCGCTTATTGTGACAAATATGTATCCAGAAATATCTTGAGAATATGAAATTAGATTTATAATTGAGGACCATAATTCCAAAACTGGACATCTGACATTACAAAAAAAAATTAGTTTGATGCGCCACCGACAAGAAAACTATAATAGCTTTACCCTAAAGTATCATATATTCCAAAACTATGTTGAATTGGTGTATAAATTTCATCGAAATAATCGATTTCATTCCAAAACTCGCCAAAATGATATACCGTTTTATTCCAAAACTAGCTTTAATTTTTCATTTCCATTACTGGTCTTCTGCTAAACAAAAATGTTTTTTTTGATTAATTGTTGTTCCATAACTTTCCTTTTTTTTAATTATACAAAACTGTAAAACGCTACAAATCTAACGGTTTTTCTTCCTTTGTTTTAATATGCATGTTAATGCATGTGATTTTTATTGTGAATTGAGTTTTTGAAGAGGTCGGATCGATTATCGTGTTAAATTAGTGATCATTATTTTTTCGTGATTGAAAGTGATTTAAATTGTGTGCCAAATGGATTTGTCTATTATTCCGGCTGCAAAGGGAAAGGGCAGAAAAAGAATTGCCGATAAAGAAATGTGGAAGAAAAATATTGAAAAAGCAAATAGGTTAGATTCTGTTGGAATGTTTAATATGTATAATGCAAGAGTGAATAATATTATAGAATATAATCGATTTATTTTGCGTAGGCATAAGGCTGAACAATCTTTACTCCTTCCGACGTGTGGACACAATACAAACAAATTTGCTTGCTCCAGCTTGACTAGAAGGGACATTCAACATTTTAATTTCATTTTTTATAAAACGGCTAATAAAATAAACCAAGATAACCTTATTTTGAAATATACGAAGACCTCCTATCCTAAAAGAAAAAATCTTATTGGAGCTGGATTACGAGAGAAAAAGGTTACTATAAAGTATTACGTTAAAAAAGGGTTAAAACAACCAGGTGAAAAATCTATTATCCCGGTATGTCGAAAAGCATTTTTAGGGATTCTCAACGTCTCAAAATTCCGAGTAAATATGGTTTGCAAGCGTCATATGGATACTGGTGAACCAGCAATTGAGAATCGTGGTGGTGATACCAGAAGTAATAAATACGAAGGTAAAAAAAGATCAGTAAAACAATTCATTGAAAGTTTAACTATAACTGAGTCACATTATTGCCGTGAAAATTCGAAAAGGCAATACTTACCCAGTGAATTAAATATCAGCAAGCTATGGCGAATGTATAACGAGTCAACCGACCCCACTCATAAAGTAACACATTCATATTTTAGGAAGATATTCAATACATCGTATAATATAGGGTTTGGAGCTGCGGCAACCGACGCTTGCTCATTTTGTATAATGAAGCGGGAAAAATTGAAAACTGTCACGGACTCAATAGAAAAATCGAATTTAATGTGTGAATTAAGACTTCACAAACTACGACCGAAAGCTTTTTTTGATTTATTGAAAAGCCACCGAGACAAAGAAATCAGCTTAAGCTATGATTGCCAGAAAAATCTAGTTTTGCCGAAAGTTGCTGATCAGGCTGCTTACTACTCACGCCAATTGTATACTTACAACTTTACAATTTGTGAGGGAACATCTAAATCTACCCAGACCAGTGAAAATGTTCATATATATTCATGGTTGGAGTCGGCAGGGCCAAAAGGATCAAATGAAATTGCCTCGGCAATTTACAACCAACTTAAGGAAATGAACCTAACGAATGTGGAAAAAATAAAACTATTTGCCGATGGCTGTGGGGGGCAGAATAAAAATCATATAGTTATTTTCATGGTTTCTTACTGGCTACGGAACGATGCACCAAACAATATTCGAGAGGTCGAATTAATATTTCCCATTGTGGGGCATTCTTACATTCCGCCGGACCGTGTTTTTGGTAGAATTGAACAAGAGTTAAAAAAACGCTCTACAATAATTCATCGCAACGAATATTTGGAAATATTTGGTAAATGGGCCAATATCTGTAAAATTGTACAAATAGAAATTTTTTGTTTTATTTTTTTTTACATTTTTTTTGCACTTAATGTTTTTGCTCATTTGAAATATTTAATTAACAACACAATTCCGTTGGCGGCAGTTAACTTTACTAAATATTTTATAAGTTATTTGGGAAATTGCAGTCGTCCTTCCTAATTTATGTCAGCTTTGTTACCGGATAAAAAAATTCAATATCCAAAATCTTATTAATATTTGGTTTCACTTTCACATTTCCCTTTTCATTGTATTCAATTAAAGATTAATATAATTAAAAAAAAAATTTAAAAATAAATCAATTTATGTAAAAAAATTGAAATTTATGTCAGCTGAGTTACCAAGATCACATTCAAGAAATTTTCTTTTCAAATTAATTTATTTTTAGGGTTGTGGGTTTAAGATATCAAGTTATTTCCTAAATGGTATTTTCTCTATGATTCGGAATTTGCATTTTAAACTGTTAAAATTACATTCATTAATTAAAAAAAAAAGAAAAGGTAGGATTTCGGGACAGAAAGTAACGCAGTGGAAACAAAAGTAACACAATGGACAGTTGTATGATAAAATACATCCTTTACTAAATAAAATAAATAAAATCAAAATGCTTTTCATAAGCTATAAATATTTGAAAATAACATAACAAAATGAATTCTTTCCATAAGAAAAACAAAATAGTAGATATACATCTAAAGATAATAAGGATCTAAGATATTTCTTCAAGTACTTTTATTGAATTTTCAAATTCATAAAATATCCGACTTGCTTTTAGTTCAATGCCAGGATTTTGCAGTTTTTTTATTATATGTTTAGAATGGACATCCACAACATCATGGTTTTCTATTTTGAAAATGATTTTAGCGCTACTTATTTATTTTAAAAAATTACTTTGGTTTCACCTTCATTATCTATTTCGGTTTGGGCTATAGCTACGTATCTATTAACAATTTGTTTGCGTTTATTATTAAATAACTACAAAAATTCATTTTCTAAACAAAGCGCAGTCTATTTTCATAAAGAATGTCAACTGCGTTACTATATTGTCAGTCACGTTACCAAATTTAAGTAACGTAGCTGACTGGTAACACAGTTGACGTTTTTTACGAAAATGAATTGCACACATTAAAATTAAAATATTTAAAACATAATTTTTATGAATATTTATCGTTAATATATTCTTGTTCTATTACTTAATATAATATAATAGATTTTATTAAATCATTTAATTAAATTTTTGGTAACACAGTTGAATTATATTAAAAATACATACCACAGTTTCGAGAAAACATTGACACTGCAAAGTGATGCTAACACGCGCACATTCTAGAATAAACTGATGCATTTATGGAACACGTTACGAACGTCGAACGTATTTTATTTTTTTGAAATAACAGTTTTTTGTTTTTATTTTTTCGGTAACTTAGTTGAAGTAACACAGTTGAAAATAAATAGGGACACAACTTTATAATTACAAAAATCACAGAAAAAAATAGAAACTATTAATTATGATTAAGGATAAGCATTAAGAAAGGTTGAATCTTGAATAATAAAATTACAAAAATTAATTAAATTTTAAGTAATGGTCAAAATTTATAATCGTAGAATTAATATTGTAGTTTGGGACATTGAGTTTTTGGAATACCACTGGCAAACTTTTAAAATTTCTCGAAATTTGTCCTTTGAGAATTTTCTAATTTAATACGTTTTAAAGCTATAAAGATTTAATAAATCGAAACTTTTCTTTTAAATTAAAAAAAAGTTCAAATTAGAGAATAATTAAAATAACTAGCTCCGGGACACCATTGTACAATTTCACAGATAATGACCCAAATACGGATCGGTTATTAAGTTAGGATTAGACTGCAAAATATATGATTCGAAACTTATGTCGAAGGAGACTTCGAAGCTTCCAGCATCATGGCATTTTAAATTAAATCCAAGCAAAAGGATTTCAATTAAAAAATCAAAGTCCAGCGTGAGCATCAAAGGAGAAACATCTTACCGAAGTGATTTGGGAGAATATCGTGGAATTCTCAAAAAAGGAAAGGTACTCCTAGGAATGCATAAGCAAGAAAGGAACTTACAGAACTTCCGTATCAAGCTGAAAAAACTAAATGACGTCTCTAAATTGTTGGCCAAACATTTTGGGGATAATTGGAAGGAAATGCCAACTCTAGCGTATTACCGAGATCTTATATCCGAAAATCACGATAATAATGACGCAGAAGATCAAGAAGAATGCGAAGGCCACTTGGAACAAGATTTTTCTATCTAAAGTTCATTATTTTAATCCAAACAATGAAGTACAAATTACAATGAATTTAATTTAAATACATAATATATTTTTCTTTCATCTTTTCAAAACTAGACATTTTTGTTTTATTTATTCCAAAACTAATCAAAAGACAATTTTTGTAGCAAAACTGGACATCTGATTTTTTTAAACTTAATTTATTTTAGAATAGTTTAATATAAATTATTCAGAGTTATTCAGTAATTAATAAATCTAACTGTTTTAATATTAAGCTTTTAAGCAATTAATATTGGCAGTTTTATTAACTTCTGAGCTTAATTGTTAAATAACTCGAAACAGTACTATTGACATATGTCTAGTTTTGGAATTAAACACCTCAATTAAACGATCAACTAAAATAATATTTTTACTTTAGTTCGTCTATTAATTAAAAATTCGGTTCTGAAAGATCAAAATTCTTCCGGGTAGGGTGAATTCGGACCTATAACTGTACAAAAATAAAAATCGTTTGGGTTTTATATGTTTCTGGAAAAATTATAACTCAAAAACAATAAAAGTAATTAAAACTTATATGTATTTCCATTACCGCACAAAAGCAACTGAAAGGAATAAAATACGAGTATATAATTTTTCCGATTGGAAATGTTTCCAATTCCAATAAATAAAATAAAGAAATCTCAACTAAAATAAAATACATTTTTAATATGAAATAACAATAATATTAACCCCGCACATACCTAAATAACAGGAATGATTAGTTTAGTATATAAGTATTTACTAAATAGCCCACCACAAAAATATACGGTATGCAAGAACAGGTTATTTTGTTTGTATACATATATGTATGTGTATAATTAAATTTATGGTTCTTAATTTTACGATAATAAAAATTAATTATCGATTAATTTCTACCTCATAAAATAATAATAATAATAATAATTTATTATTACAATTATTATACACATACAAACTACTAAAACTATTACTACTTTAATATAAATTATACCACCCATATTTTTGTTCATCTCCAGCATAAAATTCCTTATATTTCATACCAATTTATCATTTTCAGATCATTCACATTTCAACAACAATGTCCTTCTTGTGTATAACGTTAAATTAAAAATTAAATGAAAATCTAATCTAATTATCTTTTTGTGTTGGAGCTTTTTGAGCTTTTTTTTATTATATTTAATTTTCTTTTGTTAATCAAACACAAAATATAAAAAAAAATTGTAAAGCATTTTTTTTATTTTAATTCGTATGATAAAAGAAAAAGTTAATTAAGAATTTTTCTCTCTCGACTTTCTTCCCGACATTTCAAACAAAAAAAAATTTAACCGTGAAAGACAAAAAAAAATGGGAAAACTTTTTGTCCAACCTTGTTTTGGGTGCTCATTGTTTTTGTTTTCCTTTCGAGCTGGGTAATTAGAGTTCAGAAAATGGTGAAAATGAATTTTAATTTTTTTGTTGACCAATTATCTTTCTATTGCACAACAATAGAAGAGTTATGAGTTGAATTTAGAATATTTGACCTTTTGGGTACATGGAGACGTTGTGGTCGCCTTTTCCTTTATTTACCTAGTAAAAGGGTTGGAAGCTATGTGATTGTGATTGTGACATGTTATGTGATGTATTTTCAAATTAAAATACTTGGAATCATTTTTTTGGCATAGAGTTGCCGTTGTCCGTTTCTTGTTTAGCTGTAGTGCGACAAGAGCTGCAGCGTGCCATTACCAGCAGTTATTCCGGGAAGTATTTATATTAGTGGTAGATTAGTAATCTAGCAAATCCTGGTAAGATTTACAAAAATCTACGGATTTTTAATCACTTAATTACCCAGAATTTGTCGTTGCTTATTTCATAAACCTACACAATTTCGAACTATTTAAAATCGTGAATTTTAATTATACTGCAATGGGACGAATTTGGTATGATTAGGCACTCATGAGCAGATGGAACGCAAATTTTATAATACATACATATAAAATCGATTTAGTATGAGTACTAGTGAGTAGTTTGTTCACGACAATGGAACACAGCTACTGTGTCAAATTTATAGGGATCTAGTTTGGAATATTTTAAAAATAGAGTAGTGGAGAAGAGAATGAGAACTCTCTCGAATTGATATCGAGTACAAATTTATTTATAAAGTTCAACGACAACCTCTGTCTATATGTGTATCTCTCATATAACTTTCTCTTCTAACAAACAACTTAACACATTTCCAAAACTTGAAAAATTCTTTGATTATTAATTTAGAAACTACTAGGAGCTCTACGCCTGGGGCCTTCGGGCCCCAACCCCGTGGTTGCTTTGCAGCTAATATTCAAAATTACAACCAAAAAGTACTAATGCATAAGTGTACGTTTCCAACAAAATCTTCATTGTAATTTTTACAACGAAACTCACATGGATAGTATACATTCCCAAAAAAATAGTGCCTCGACACACAATTTGTAACTCACTCAGTTCATGTAGCTCTAAAAAATTATTTTGTCGACATAGAAGTTGATACAATTTTTTACAAAGATATTTACAAAAAACTCCGAAACAGTTACACCAGATTCAAAAACTTTCGGGATAAAGCGCAAACTAGTAGAAATAGCTACAAACCGGTCCCAGAACCCAAACATATCAATAAATTGCGGCGCTTGGATAGTGTTTTAGTTAAACGAGCGTAAGTAATAAGTAAACCAGCACCAAAGATTATTTTTGTAAACTAAGATTTCATTTTTAGGCACAAAAGTAGTTTGGATCTTGCAACTCCCGCTAAGTGCAATGTTAATTCGAGCTATCACTCCTACAGGTAATAAACATTATAACATATTTACGTTTGCATGTTTTATTTCTCATTTATTTTCCAGAATCAACCAGTACGGTTTTTCCTCCTATAAAACGGTTTCGCTCTTCCAGTTTCCGATCATCCACTTCATCAAGCTCGGCTATTGATTTTTTAAATCCATTAAATAAATTAGTCGACAGTGTAGATACGAGCAAGCCAGTGGAAAAGAATGTTGAGCAGATGTTTGGCGACCAGATGGCTGCATTCTTAAGAGGTTTAAATCAAAAGGATAAATATACTTCCCAATTATATATAATGCGTCATATGAATGACGTAGTACAAAATAAAACGGAGAATTAAATTTAAAATAATTGTTATTTAATTATAAAAAAGCAATTTAATTATTCAAAGTCAGAAAGTGCTCTGCAAGTCAATAGGAAGCCTTGAACTGTGCGGACGTTTTTTTGTTTTTTCGTGTGCCAAATAATTTTAAAATAATAATATAATTAATTATATATGGCGATTGCTGTATGTCGTGTTGTACTCCTGGTGGTAGTGATAATTTCTTAATGTGCAGTGGGCTGTGTAAATGTGTTGCCCACTACAAATGTGCTGGTTTCAGGTAAAATGCATTTGACTTGATTTGCAATTCTGATAACATTTTCTGGTTTTGTGACAAGTGCAAAGACATCTACAAGGTGCAAGTAAATAGTTTAAGTGAACTGGTTGGTACAATCAGAAATATAGACAATTACGTTAAAAAATGGAAGAGCAAGCCCAAGCGCTTACTTCTGATCCAGTAGAACCAGTTACTCTACCTGTCACTACACATTGCATTGTGGTTGCTCCAGATCACATCATCGCTGATGATTTTCCAGACTCAAGCGCATCTGTTTTGCCTGGTGCCGCTAAGTCCGAAATCTTTGGTACCAATATAATTGGTGGAAATTCATGTGCTGAATCTTTCAAGCCTGTGTCTAATAACTCGTATGTGTCTGGTGGCACATTTGCTGATGTGGTATCTTCGGCAGTTATTTCGAGTGTTACGAGTACGTCTGCAAAAGCGAACAGTATTGATATATCGTGCGGTCCAAATGTTAATAAAAAATCGTTGCCATCATCACGAACTATCCGGAAGAACATACGAAATTTTAATATTCGTGGCACTAATACCTCACCTGATATTTATATTAAAACTATTGCACCGAAATGTTGGCTTCATTTGTCAAGATTCGATACTCTTACAACTGAGGATGATATTGTGGCTCTGGCTAGCAAATGCTTAGGTCCGAGTGTTTACAAGGCAGTTAAACTAATTCCTGAGGATAAAGATATCCATAAGTTAGAATATGTGTGCTTTAAATTGGGGATCAACGTTGAGCTTCATGATAAGGCTCTAAATTCGGATGCATGGCCTACCGGTGTATTTATTAGGCCCTTCCATAAGCAAAATTTTCGGACAGGAGCCTCAAATGTGAAATTCCGGATACCAGCTGCTGTAGTCAACTCTGCCGAAATTTAAATAACGCAGGGTCAAAGGGGATGCGTCGGCCCAAAAGTTTTGGACAAATTACTTTCACTTCGATGTACTATCACAACGCCTCTAGTATTCGGGGGAAAGCTAAGTTATTCTTGCTCGGCGTTCTTGATAACGATTACGATGTGATTATCATATCGGAAACATGGCTTACTAAAGTGTTTAATTCAGAGGAATATTTCCCACCCAACTAGGTTGTCCACAGAAAAGATCGACATGATTTTTGTACCAGCCTTAAAAGTGGGGGGGTGTTGATTGCTGTTAAGAGTTCGATCCCAAACGAGCTCATTGCATGTCATCCAATTTATGATGTAATAGCTGTTCGGATTAATGTATCCCAGTCATCTATCCTCGTGGTGGCTGTATATGTTCCCTCTGGATCTACTCTGGAATATTATATGGGAATTGTTAATTTCATCAGTTCTGCGGTCATGCCATTGGTTCGTATTAAGGAACAACTAATGGTTATAGGAGACTTCAATCTTCCAGATATTGCTTGGTTTGATGTTGATGGAGTTTTCACATCCTCTTCTTCTGGCCAAAGGGAGTTGGCAGTTACTGATTATTTTGCTAGCTTAGCAATGATGCAGTTGAACCGGATAAGCAATAATCGGAGGAATATTTTTCGATTTGGTTTATTCAACTGATCTTATGTTTTCGGAGATATCACCTTGCGAAGATTTTACTGGATGTTCGAGCGTTTACCACACTCCAATTACCATATATATATATTTTTAGAGAATTGCAACACTACGTGTACTTCTAGTAATTCTCTGCATTTCGATTTTAGGCTTGCGGACTACGATTCGTTAAACGAATTTCTTGTCGGTTCTAATTGGGACTTTCTCGAGCGGGATGAAAATTTGAACCATTCTATTTTGTTGTTCAACGGGCTGCTCAAGACTGGTATTGAAAGGTATGTTCCATCAAATAAAAACGGACCTAGGTTTCGTGAGCCGTGGTATAACAAAGAACTACTACGTCTTGAAAAAAACGGAATAAGTTCCATTCTTTGTATAAGTTACAGGGCGCTGAGTTTTATTCCAGATTCAATTTAGCTCGTAAAGAGTTCAAAACTTTAAATTGGTTCCTTTACAACAACTACATTTTGCAAATAGAAGAGGATCTGACTTCCAACCCAAAAAAGTTCTGGAATTTCATAAATGGTAAAAAGAAGGTTGTTGGGTTTCCTACTCCAATGACCTTTCAGAACTCTTCCGCAAGTCAACCCTCTGATATCGCTAATCTATTTGCAAAATTTTTTGAGTCCGTCTATGAAGTATCTGGGGATTCTGGTACCAAGCTTATAAATAATTGCGATTGCTCTGATTTTAATTTTTTACAGTTTACTGAAGCAGAAGTTTATGATAGCTTATCCCAACTTGATAGTAATAAGGGGGCAGGTCATGATGGTTTTCCACCTATCCTTATTAAGAATTGTGCTGAAAGTTTAGCCCATCCACTGACTCTAATCTTTAATAAGAGCTTACGTACTGGGATTTTTCCGGATTCCTGGAAACTGTCTTTCATTCGTCCGATTTTTAAATCCGGCAGAAGAAGCGATATCAGCAATTATCGCGGAATCGCTATTCTTTCTGCCATACCAAAACTTTTCGAATGAATGGTACAGAAATTCTTATTTTTTCATGCAAAAATTTATATTTCTCCTGCTCAACACGGATTTTACACGGGTAGGTCTACGGTTACTAACCTAGTCAGTTTTTGTCAACATTTATATAGTAGATTGGAACGTAGGCAACAAATGGATGCAGTTTACACCGATTTTTCGAAGGCTTTCGATAAAATTGATCATTCGATCCTTATCGATAAGCTGGATAAACTAAATTGTCAGTTTATCCCCATCAGGTGGTTGCATTCGTACCTGTCTGATCGCTACCAATTTGTTAAGATAAATGATTTTAGTTCTCGCTTATTTCGAGTTACCTCTGGAGTTCTTCAAGGTAGCCACATTGGTCCTCTTTTATTCTCATTATTTGTCAATGATGTTGTTGATTGTTTTAAATTCGCAAAATGTTTGCTTTACGCAGATGATATGAAGATATTTGCTCCTATTACTGAAGTTTCTGATTGTGTTAAATTACAAGATGACTTGAGTAACTTTTGCAGTTGGTCATTTAAAAACAAATTGTTGTTGAATGTGGGTAAATGTAGGATTTTATCATTCTCTCGTACACACTTACCTGTTCTTCAGCAATATTTTCTATACAATACCGCTATTGACAGAGTTGAGGTCATAACCGACTTAGGTGTAACCTTTTCCTGTGATCTTACTTTTACCAAACACATTGATTCTATTATTTCAAAAGCTTATATTATGCTGGGTTTCATTAAGCGCAATTGTAAAGACTTTTGCGACCCACTCACACTGAAAACTCTTTATGTGTCCTTTGTTCGTTCCATTCTGGAACATGCTTCTCAGATTTGGTCACCATTTTATCATTGCCATTCATACAGAATTGAAAGCGTTCAGAAGCAGTTTCTTTTGTATGCGCTTCGCGGCTTACCTACGGAGCGAGTGCACCAATATGTACTTCCTCCTTATAATGATTGTTGTAAATTATTAAAATTACAACGATTAGACCACCGACGAGACGTTGCATCTGCTATCTTCGTTCAAGATGTTCTGACTTCCCGAATAGACTGTGTCGATTTGCTGGTTCGTTTCAACTTTTACGCTCCTACACATTGTTTACGCCGTCGTTGTTTGTTACATATTGATCCGGTCTCTACAAACTTTGCACTCTCGGAACCAGTTTTGAGAATGTCGCGACTCTTTAAATCGGTTTATGATGTATTCGATTTTAACTTAACAAGAAATTCGTTTAGAAATGAGTTGTTTTAATTTATGTCTATTATTAAATAATGGTTAAATGTTATTTTTGTGCTAAAATATTGTATAACTACTGTTAATATTTTTATAGTTTGCATTGATCTTTCTTTTTTTTTTGCATACCGATTGTATATTTACTGTAGGTTAAATAAATAAATAAAAGTGTGTCTCTTATGTTTATTGCCGTTAAAGCTACATTTTAACTCCCTTGTCTCGAAATTGAGGGCAATTCTCCAAATCTCCTCCATTCACCGTGTCGGATCTCATTTTGTGCGGTAATTTCCTGGTCCACGAAACTAGAAGGACAATACCTCTTTTGATGGTGAAGCGAGTTTTCTTCTTCACGGAGACAAAAATTATGCAGACAATCAAATGTCTGAACTATTCTGCCTACCGAGTCCGTAGAAGTTTCGATACATGTACGCAGAATTCTCCAGCGAGCACTTAAAATTCCGAAAGCATTTTCAATTGCTCGTCTAGCCCTCGATTCCGAAAGCATTTTCAATTGCTCGTTTAGCCCTCGATTGACGATATAACGAAATTGATCCCACTTGATTTGCCAGAATATGTGGTTATCATGTAAGGCTTTAAACCAAAAGCCTCATCACCCAAGAAAAAATACGGCAAAACTGGACCAATTTGTATTTACCAATTTAGGAATCTTTAAATACTTCTCCGTCGCTTTGACGCCCTTGCGAGCCTACGTCTATCATTACAAATCGACACCGAAAATCGCAGACAGCTAGCAATATAATGCTAAAAAACTGTTAATAGTTGTGGTATTCCGAACCAGAATATGGTGGTGCCTGCAATATAAAATAAACATATAATATACATATAGAACATTCACTAAACAAATATTAGATAAATTGAAAAAGAATATACCTTTGTTTCAATATGCTTCCCATCTATAGCGCCAATACAGTTGGGAAAATTCCATCTAATTTTAAACCCTTCCGCGATTGATAACCAGTCGCTTTCCGATGGCAATGGTAATACTTCATTCCTCAAACATTCGTAAATTGCCGTTAGAGTGTCTTTTATGATGTAGCAAACAGTGGCTTTACCCACTCTAAACGCGTATGATAAAAATCGTTGAGTACTGTCTCTTGCTAAATACCTGTGAAGATACAAATAATTTATTAACTAACACATATGAAATACTAATTAATTAAATTCGAACCTTAAGGTAAGTGCCAATCTGGTGAAAGGGTTAATTGCACTACGATAGTTGGTATCTTACCGGGAAATTGTTGGACCAACTATTTTTAATAGGCTGTAACAGGTTCAACTGCATAGTTGAAAAACGATTTATGATCGTTTAATCGCATCTCGGCCAATAAATTATGATCTCCGTGATCATTTCTTGTCTGTTCCAAGAAAATGGGGCGAACCCACCACCTGGGAATTTTCTTTTTTTTCTTACCCAATAGTTTGGCTGCTTCACTACATACAGTCGATCACAGCTTATTTCGACCAGCACGTAAAAAATCTTTCAATTGCCTATAAAAACTAAACTTAAACAAAAATAATAATTTTTTAAACCAAGGTTATTAGTGTAATGTTAAAACTAATCAAATATGAGTTCATTTATTTTTATATATTTTTTTAAATTATTAAAACAAAAAAAAAGGAAAAATGCAACTATAAAGAACGTCACTGCTTATTTCAACCACTAAAATGTGCAGCTGTGTGTAAAGATCCGTTATCTTGCATAGTAGTGGTTATTTCTTTTTCTATGTTTTAGTCATTACATTAACGTGTTTTAGTTCAGTCTTGTTGATTTGTTTGATGATATCGGGCAGAAAAATTAATTTTGTGAAATGGGACCACGTACGACAATTGAACAGCGAGAACTTGTTCTCAGTAAATTTAAAAATGGCTATTCGCTTAGGAAAATTGGTGAGATGGTCGGACTAAGTGATTCTACAGTGCAGAGCATCATATATCGATTCATCCACGAAAATAGAACGCACGATAAAGGGAGAAATGCCCCCAACAAAATTTTCAATCCAACGGACGAGCGCTATATTGTACGGAAAATCCGGGACAACCCAAAACTATCGGCTCCGAAATTTGCCAGTGAAGTGGAAGCTGAGTTGGGCAAGTCATGCCACCCGGAAACTATTCGCCGTGTGCTGCGAGCACATGAGTTCAATGGCAGAATAGCGCGCAAGAAACCCTTTATAAGCGACAAGAATCAGAAGTGCCGTTTAAAATTTGCCAAGGAACATTTAGATAAGAGATCTGGATTTTGGAACACCGTCATATTCGCCGATGAGTCAAAATTTAATATGTTTGGCTCTGATGGCGCATTCTATGTTTGGCGTAAGCCAAATACAGAATTACAAAATAAAAATTTGAAAGCTACAGTCAAACATGGAGGTGGCAGCGTTATGGTGTGGGCCTGTATATCCGCAGCAGGAGTTGGAAATTTGGAATTTATTGAGACGACAATGGATAAGTCTCATTACCTTCAAGTTTTGAAGTCAAACTTGCTTGAAAGTGCAGAAAAACTGGGCATTCGTGAAAACTTCAGATTTTATCAAGACAATGACCCGAAGCATAAGTCGGGTATTGTCCAAACATGGCTGATTTGGAACTGGCCGCATATTATGGGACCACCGGCACAGTCGCCCGACATCAACGTTATGAAAATTTGTGGGCCATTTTGGATACAAAAATCCGAAAACGTGAAATATCCAACATAAGCGCTTTGAAATCTGCATTGGTTGAGGAATGGTCCAAAATTACCCCAGAAGTGACACAAAAACTGGTCGATTCAATGCCTACAAGGCTGAAAATGATTGTTGACCAGAAGGGTGGTCATACTAAATATTTTTTTTTTCTTTCGTGCGTTTAAGCTCAATTTAATTTAATTTAATATATAGAATTTGTTACCTGGTTGAAATAAGCTGTGACGTTGTTTTAAGTTAGTTTTTGGTTATTATTTATTACTATATATTGAAAAAAAATTTAAAAAATAATAAACTGAATAAAATATAATTTAAACCAATAAACTAATTATCTGTGTTTACAAAAATTTGATATCTTCTTTAATTTAGTTTTTATGGGTGGTTAAAGTTTTTTATGGGTGCTGGTCGAAATAAGCTGTGAGCGACTGTATGTATATAGCAATAGCAGCCGTAGCCACATTTCTAGCATAATCG
This sequence comes from Tipula helvola, assembly GCA_963556165.1. Taxonomy (NCBI): domain Eukaryota; kingdom Metazoa; phylum Arthropoda; class Insecta; order Diptera; family Tipulidae; genus Tipula; species Tipula helvola. The sequence continues at coordinate 217,899,517 of OY744483.1, read as the reverse complement.
CCATTCATTTTTAAAAAATCGATTATATTGTAATATATTTTAAGTTATATATAAATTGTTTATTATTGTTAGGTATTTTTAATTTAACGCACAGAAAATAGAAACATAAATCACAAACGATGTTATAAAACTGATATATCAAACAAACGTCAAAAATGGCAAAACATACATTAGCAATAGTACACTAACCCATAAACACAAACATAAATTCCCTTTGTAAAAAAAAACAACCGATTTTTCGGTCGAAACTAGGACTTAAATGTTTTTTGGTTATTATTTTTACATTAGTACTAAAATAAAAAATTTCCTCATTGAAATTATTGAACCACCCTATTGTATTTATAAAGACATATTTTATTTTCGACTTTTGTAGTATTTTTTTTATTAATTCGACAGGCGGATTATCATTTTTATTATTATTTCTATACATGTCGATTATAGAATCCGCGGTTGCGGATCAATCGCGGATCGAAAACTGCATATAAAAAAAATAGGAAGCAATAATTTTATATCATAGTTTCATTGAAATTCCTTAGGATATTTTTACAATTCGTCAAAAAAAATTGTTTTTTTAGAAACGCAATAAAAATATTGCGTTTGTACGGGGAATCAAAAAATGTAAATCACATATAAATCAATAGAAGTTTTCCAGGATACTTTGATTTACACCAATTGTTTCCTACTTTTTTTATATGCAGTTTTCGATCCGCGATTGATCCGCAACCGCGGATTCTATAATCGACATGATTATTAGGTTTGAGGAAAAAAAGTGATTCGGCATCATTAAACCAAATTTTGGGGAGCTGCAAGCCATAATTAAAAGTGATCACCTAAAACCCTAAATTGTCTGCCAAAATATTGTATTACAAAATGGTGTATAGGCAGACATGGCTGCTCACAGAGAATTTTTTATTTTATTTTCAATTGTATATAGGCTATAAAATAGGCTTTGACTTTCGAGTCAATCGCATGTGTTTAATTTTTCCGAAAATATTTGCTTTTTTTAAATTAATTCTATTATTCCCAAATTTTAATTGATACATGTAATAAAAGCGAAACTATTACATGGCTCAACCGCGGGACCCACGAAAATAATTGAAAAATAAAATAACAATATATTTGTACTAAGAAGATGAAAAGCAAATAACATTTCTGGAAGAATATTACCTAAATGCAGGAACGTACCTTTTGGAGCTGTAAACATAAAAAATGTAAACTAGTTAATGGCGTTAAACGTCTATTGGTGAACATTTTATCGTAATGAGCTTATGCTCAAGATAGAGTGTGCGCCTATACCAAATTTGTATGTGAATAAATAAATAAATAAATAAAATAAATAAAAAGTATAAAGTGAACTTATAGATGCTGATTGTGCGTGATGGCTGTATTTGCCGCCACCACTGCCTATAACAGGTAGTACCGTTGATTAAGTATATTATAGATAGTATCACTGCGGAATACAACAACAACTTAAATTTTTTGTTTCATCTTTCACATGGCCAGCGAAGAGCAAATCAGGTATTGGTTTTGGTTTAAGAAGAACAAAGCCAGGTTTCAATAAAACAATGCAGCTAGAAAGGAATAAAAACAATTTTTGGTTTGTTTAGTTTTTATTATACTAACACTAAACCAAAAAAAAAAAACATGCCTTATAAAAAAATCAAATGTTTTACTCTTTCTTTCACATGCAATAAAGAAATATAAAATCAAATGTTTTACTCCTTCTTTCATAAGCAATAAAGAAAAATATATTTTTCCTTGTAGTTTCAAAAAAATTAAATATTACCACGTTGAAGCTCAATTTACAATAGTCTGTTGTATAATATTTCACTAATATCGATATCCTAAGGAAAATGTATAAACCAATGATTCAAGATGTTTAAATCAAACGAAAAGTAAAAACAATTGCATCACTTGATGTGTTGTTTTTGTTCGTTTTCTTCAGTAGCCTCCTTTTTATTGCATTCAGTTGTTTTCCTCAATTGCCTCAATTTCATTGTGAAAAATTGACTGAGCTGACTTGAAGTTGGAAAAAGACAAAAAAAAAAATAATCCATCAGAGTGACAAAGACAAAGTATGTTGTTATTGTTTTTTTTATAGCAAAATTTGAGTGACACATTTTGACAGCAAACAAAAACGGTAATTATTAAACAAAATTAGGTATTAGTGTAAATTCTATTGTTTTCACGTTTCAAAATAATCTAAAAAATTAATTATCATTATTACTCATATCAGAATTATTTTTTTCGAATATTATCCGTCATAAAATACAAAATTAAAAAAATCTTTCCCATACCAATGCCACACTATTGTTTATTAGTGTTTTAACAGCAAACAACAACATAACCTGGAATTAATTAACAAATTAAGTATTATGTGTTAATTCAATTATTTCTAGTCTCAAAATTATCTAAAAAATTAATTATTATTATTACTCATATCAGAATTATTTTTTTTCGAATATTTTCGTCTTAAAACACAAAATTAAAAAAAATCTTTCCCATAAAAGTACCATACTATTAAAATTAATAATGTGTACGAGAAATATTTTTCATCGGTACACAATATTTATGTCCTTGTATTAGTTGGACTGCCATAAAATATTCTCGATTTGAACTTTTTTTTAAATTTTGATATCAGTCCACTAACACAGACACACCTTTTTTGTAAGTAACATTTTGACTGACTCCGTTGGGCATCTCGTTCATACAACCACCGATTTTATATTTTTATCTCAAGTTATTTTGACTGACAAACTTTGTTTCACAATGGAATTGAGGCTTAACATTTTCCAATATAATTAAATTGTGGAACGAAAGTAAAAAAAAACACACGAAAAAATAACGAAAACCGAAAGATAGACCCATTTGCACCAATATTAATACAAATATTATAATGAAAAAAGTATTTTGCAATTTCTAAGCTGCTAGAAGGGCTAAAATAGTTTCAAACAATTTTGTCTCTATTTATAAGCGGCAGTGGAGACGTTACTCGATCGTAGCGGCGAAAATCGTGGTGGTATTATCACTAGTTATACAACAAGAGGTTCGGAAATAATCGAATATACAGTTTATAGGACGAGTTGTGTTGCCTAAGAAACACAACGACACCGCAGGTGGAGTTGTGTTTCTTAGGTAATACATCGAGACGCAACTGTATATTCGGATGATTTTCGCAGCTCGAGTTGTATATGTTAAGACTATACAACGAATCAACCAAGTCAAATATCAGAAATATTAATTGTTTGTTTATATTCATGGAAGATATGATTTATTTGTTTGCGGCCGAAACACCACTAGTGGTGTTTCGCGAAACACTACTTCGCAACGCAAATAACCGATATTATACAGCGTAACTAAGGAAAAGTCAACTATCTGATTGGTTTATTTTCCAATGAGTTGTATAGTCTTAATATATTCAATCAACGATAGTACGGGAAGTGACAAGTGACACGTGTGGAATTCCGACCGCACTGCTAGTTAATTGCCATACACTGAAATTTATAAACACTGAATATATTTTATACGTTTATATTTTATATTTAATTAATTTAATTACATTTACAAAAAATACAAAATATGTATTTGAGATGAATTGTGTGTTAATATTTTTGTAGCTCTTTATTTTTTGAACGTTATAATATTTATCGACACGACTTTCCAGGTGGTTGTACGCGATAATTCGCGTTTTTATTTTGTTCACCATTTTTTCTTAAATAGCGGAAAAATGACACAAAGATTCTCGGGTTTGCGTTCCTCGATGGCGGCACAGGCCGGACTCTTTCGAAGTGGTCGCGTAGTTCCTTTGCAAAATCTGACTGATGCGAATAAGTGGGTTTTTACTCGATCAACTGACTCGGCACTCCACTAGTTCGGCTGCTGATGATTTTAGATCTTCTCGGTATGCCGTCCGTAGCCCGAGCAAGATCATTAGCAGTGTTCGTGTCCATTCCGCTTCCCCTTGACTTATAATAGCTGCCTTCAGAGTCCTGTGCCATTTTTTTAGATAACCGTTATATTTTGGGTTGTATTCCGTGGTTCTTTTACGCTCGAAGCCCAACGTTTTAGCGAACAACTCGGACTTAAATTGTAAGGCTTGATCGGTCACTATAGACGTTGGAACTCCGAAACGTGCGATCCAATGCATGAGTTCTGCTCGAACAATGGTTTCCGCTCGAATATTCGGCACAGAAACTGCTTCCGCCCACCCGATAAAACGATCGATTATGGTCACGCAGTATCTCTGACCCTCCGAGGTTGGCAGTGGTCCTACAATGTTCATATGTATTTCGGTGAATCTTGCGCTTACGGTTTATATTCGCCCAGTAGGCTTTTGGTGTGCCTGCTTACCTTTGATTTTTGGTACTGTATGCAGCACTGCATCATTTTTCGTGCATCGCGCTTAAGGGCTGCCCAGACATATTGGTCTGTACCCGCGTACAGACCGCGGTACCCGAATTTGCTAGGTTGTAAGCTGCATCGAAAACTCGTTTTCAGTATTCCAGTGGTATAAACAGCCTCACTTTTCCAGTCGAGCTGTCACAGAAGATTGTTTTACCCTGGTTAAATGCTATTGGGACCTTGGAAAACAATAAGTCTGTGGGTGTCGTCAATAGCTCCCTCAGTTCCTCGCCTTATTGTTGAGCGTCGACTATCTCTCCGAAATTTACTGCTTCTGGTAATTCTATACTTTCCAATCTGGATAGTGCGTCGGCCACCACGTTCTCCGGCATGATACGTGTCTCTCATCTGTTGTGTATTGGCCCATGAAATCGAGATACCAAAATTGACGTGGGGACTCTTTTACTGGATCCTGCCTGAGAGCGAAAGTGAGTGGCTTGTGGTCCGAATAAATTATCAATACTCAACCATCGATAATGTGTCCACATTTTTTAACTGCTGCATATGGCCAAAAGTTCTCGATCGTATATACTGTACCCAATGGTGGGCAGTAATTAATTACATGTAATTTAATTACGTAATTAAATTACAATTTTTTTTTATATTGTAATTTGTAATTGTTATTTAAATTACTTTATTTCATTGTAATGGTATTTGTTATTTCAATTACTTTTTCCCCCGGTATTTTGTAAGGTATTTCAATTACATATAAGCAAAATTATTTTAATTAACAATTACATATTTTGTATTAAACATTTTTCAAATTTTATTCTTTCATAATTTTTCCTTGTAAAATCCATACGAACGTACTTATTGATTTTTTTAAAAATGTATTTATTGGGTTCTTTATGGCATTGCAAAATATTGGTTGGCGGGACATGTTATTGAAATTAATCATGCATTCCGTTACCAGCTTACAACCATTATTTAAATTGAGTTGGCTTCCAGAAAATTTACCAGAATTAGACGACATAAAAAGTGAAATACAAAAATGATGCCTTCTAGAAATGCAGGCTCTAAATAATCAACAATTAATCTCCGGAGCAAATGAATCTTGTGGTGCCGATGATGGAGAGAATTCGTACATTCTAAGTTCAAATTTAGGCTCTTCTAAGAGTCAATCGAAATCGGAATCAGAACTTCAATTAATACAAATTTTGGCTGATAAAACAAACAACTATCCATCTTAAATGGGTATGTTTTGGTTAAGAAGACTTTCATTAAATTCAACTCAAGTTTTTGCTAGTCTCCCATAAAAGGAACATTATCTGATGACAATTTTGAAAAATAATTGTTTTTAAAGGGAAATGAGAGCATTTTGCTTAATTAACTAGCTATTTCTATAGCTACATAAAAACAACTTTGAATTTTAAGTTTGAGCACCGGTAAAGTGATATTTTTGATTTATAAACATTTTAATGGCTACTGACCTTTTTGTGTCTATGCCTGGTCCTAGTCGACCGCCACCTAAACCTAAACATTTTTTATAAATACAATAAGAAACCCTAAAAACACATCAAAAAGTTTTTAAAAATTTTGAAATTTGAATAAAATGTATTTTAATTTGTAATTATTGTGGTAATTAAATTACAATTTTTTAGTTTTATAAAGTAATTTATATTTTGTATTTTAATTACTGAAATGCAATGTAATTGTATTTTGTAATTGAATTACTTGAAGCATATGTAATTTGTAATTGGTAATTGAATTACTAATATCAATGTAATTTGCCCAGCCTTGACTGTACCTCTCCTGCGCTGGGAACAATTTTGCTGAATAAAACTGCAATGGCTTCGATCCGTCGTTGTTGTTTCGTTCGCATTGCTGAATTACCGCTCCCATCGCGTTGTCGGAGCCATCCACCATTATTGCTAATTTAGCTTCTATTGCGGGGTGCACCAATAGTACTGCTTCGCTCATTTGCTTCTTTGTTCGGTTGAATGCTTGCTCGGCTTCGTCTGTTCACTTGACTTCTCGTGTGTCGTTCTTTTTGCTTCCTCTATGATACTCGTTAAGGATTGCCTGATTTTGGCTCGCGTTCGGTATGAACATCCGGTAGAAATTAACGATGCCTAAAAGTGCCGATCTTTTCTTCTCTCGCCGGAATTGGGCTTATGCTTCTCTCGACACCTTGAGGCCGAGAAAATTTATTTTATTCTTTGCGAAATGGCATTTGCTGCTGTTAATGACTAATCCGGCATCGTTGAACCTAGAAACAATCGTTCGTAGGTGCTGCATGTGTTCCAACATTGATGCTGATGCGATGAGTACGTAATCTAAATATCGAAACTGAAATGCAGTCCCTGTAATATGGAGTGCATGAACCTCTAAAAATTACTACCTGCATTGTGCAACCCAAAGGTCATACGAGTAAACTCATACAGACCGAAAGGAGTGGCAATAGCTGTCTTTGCTATATCTTCGAGCTCTATCGCGATTTGGAGAAATGCCCGTACGTGATCCAGAGTTGGGAAAATGGTTCCGCCTGCCAGTTGATGTGTGAAGTCCGTTATGAATGGGATTGGATAACGATCTGGTGTGATCACGTTATTAAACGACCGATAGTCCCCGCAAGGTCGTCATTCGCCATTCTTCTTAGGTATTAGGTGCACCGGGATGGACTAGGGACTATCAGAACGTCTGCAGATCCCTTGATCTATCATGCTCTAAAACTCCTTCCTGGCGCTCTCCATTTTCTCTGCACTTAATCTGCGCGGTCGGGCAAACACCGGTGGATCTCGTGTTACGATATGATGCGTGACTGGATGCGTCGGCTGCTCGTTTGCTAATATCTTATCGTTGATCATTGGCCTAAATTGCTGCAGAAACTCGACGATCCTTCCGTCGACTCCTGTGTCTTCTATCAGGCGTATCGATGGTGCTACTTTTGTGGTTCTCGTTGCCACTGAGAAGACCGTAGTCATTGGATCGATAAGGCGACCGTATTGAATATCCACTATTAATCCAATATATCTGAGGAAGTCTGCTCCTATTTTCGGTGTGGTAACATCGGCGGTGATAAATGACCATTGAAATTGCCTCCTTAGGCCTAAATCCAAGATTATGGTTCGTCTACCATAGGTGTTGATTTTTGCTCCATTCGCTGCGAAAAGGAAGAACTCATTGAACGTTGACTTTTCCTTGCACGAAGGACCGGGCAATACTGATACGTCGGCACCTGTGTCGATGAGATAATTTAAATTGGACGTTTTGTCGAAAATTTTAAGGCGACTGTTGGGTAAGTCTAAGATTTTGGCACGTCGCCGTCTGCCGCGGTGAATCTAGAATTTTGTCTTGAATTGCTTCCATTCAGGATACGTGGGGCTACAATTGTGTGCTGAATCTTTGAAACGGCAGTGGTAGAAACACAGACGCGCTGACTAAATTCACGTTCTTGAAGAACCATCTTTCTTCTCGCGATTCTGAAGCATTACTTTCTGTCTTGAATGAGAGGTTGAAATTAAATTGGAATTTATTTTGTTCATATTATACCAGTCCTTAAGCTGCCTATCAGCTCCAATAAAATTAAATCTGCAATCAGAATATAAGTTGGTGCAATAACTTCGTCTGGCCGTCATTCTTTTCCATGCAGCTATAAAGGCGTTTGCGGTCATATCACTAGCTACTTCAATGTGTCCAGCCTTTGTAGCGAGGCACACGAAGATACACATATAAATTTTACTTAGTCGTTGTCCTCGGCGTCTTATATGGGATACATTGAAAGGCCCAGCGTAATCCACACCAATTTTTGTAAATGGCCTCTCAAGTTGTATACATTGGTGTATACAATTCGGCAGATCCGCCATCATTTGTTGTTGTATAGTTAGCTTGGCTTTAGCTGTACGTATCGTTGATATATAGTATGTATCGTGCAATATTTCGTTCCCCCCAAGATACATATAACACCTTTGCTTCATAATGCAGCTTAAGAGATTTAAACTGGCATGTCTATTAAGGACATGATAATATCTCACTAACTTTCACTTGATAGTTTACCAAAGCATTATTTTTTCGATCACCTTCTCTCAATATGCCATATGATTATCGACAAACGGATTTACGCTGCGTACCGGAGAATTTTTCTATACAAATGCTTCTTTCTTGATTTGTACTAATTCCTCATCGAAGTATTCATATTGTATTTTGTTTATTAAGGTGAATTCAGCAACTTGTGTAAGGATCATCTATGATAAATAGCTGAGTACCAGCCGTATGTTGCAGTTTGCACAATCGGCCAACTTTCAAATTGTTCCATATAAAATTAGCCAATATAAAATACAAAATTATTTTTGAAGAAAAATAATAAAAAACAAGTCAATATGCTCTCCATCTCCTAAGAACTTTATGGGCCGGCAATAATTCTCTATGTTTTGAGTAGGCAGTAGTAAGGACCATCTCTTATAAACAGCTGAGCACCAGCCATATGTTGCAATTTTCACAATCGGCCAACTTCCAAATTGTTCCATATCAAAATAGCATTTTTTGAACATTATGTTGTCCATCTTCTAAGAACTTTGTGGGTCGGAAATAATTCTCTATGTTTTGAGTAGACAGTAGTAAGGACCATCTATAATAAATAGCTGAGTACCAGCCGTATGTTGCAATTTGCACAATCCGCCAACTTCCAAATTGTTCCATATCAAAATAGCATTTTTTGGACATTATGGTGTCCATGTCCATATTTCCTAAGAATTGTGTGGGCCGGACATAATTCTCTATGTTTTGAGTAGACAATAGTAATGACTATTTCTGATAAATAGCTCATTGCCAAATAAAACTAATTTTTTGTGCTTTGAAGTGTCTATCTCCTGAGAACATGTCTTCTTATGCCAGTTTTTTATATTTTAATAAAGTAGCTCTGCTACCGATATGCTTAATGGTTTAATTTGTTCAAATGGCAAAGTTCTGAGTAGTTAATTATGAAAATAATATTTTCACAAATTTTGATCACATTGGTTTGACAACTGCTTAAATTAATTTTCGGATCTGAAAGTTCATTAGCACCAGTAAGAAGGTTTAGAAACAGTTAATTTTTTAAACTGTTATACTAAAGCCGCTTCGCCACGGCAAGGCTGTGATCATGAAGCGGTTGTTTGTTGTGTGTGTGTGTGTGTGTGTATGTGTGTTTTTTTTGTGTACCTACATGTACATATATGGAAGTTTCATGTGTATGTTTATGTTTATTTATATTTGTATAGGTATGTGATTGTATACATATTTGAATGGGTATGTTTTTGTGTTTTTTTTTGAATGGGCATATCTGTAAATATGTTTGAATTTGTATTTTACGATTGACTTGCACGTAAGATTACGGATTAATTAGCTCTGTTGGTTGTAAATTAAAATTATATGCTAGAATCTTTCTTGTAAATTACAAATGCGGAATGACATTATGAGTGTGGGAAAATTTCACGTTAGTAGCGTAATCGGCCAAATCATCATACTTCTCCCATCTATCGTTATGCTCTCGATTGTTTCGACAGATGTTTCACAATAAATGAAAATTACTGAACTAGCACACACTTGGTTTATGACTTTTTCATTTCCGCAAAGACAATACAGTGCATCTGGCTCTTTGATACAATTTTGGATCTTTTGAATCCCAAGTTTATCTAATTTCTGTAGATCAATTGGAAGATATTTATAAGGATCGATTTCGTCTATAACGCATGACTGACATGTTGACATTGCCTGAATAATAGAATATTTTAGTTCATTTAGAAAGTGAGTGGATATCTTAGTAATGGTCGCCGTACAATCCCATTCTAAACCACAAAGCTTCGCTAATATGGCATGTCGATATACTTTTGCTGACTCATCTTTCCGATTTAGCAAGGCATTCAGTAAATTGGAAAAGTGTTTGTCCTTATTTTGAAATTCATTATAAATATTTAAAATACATTGAATAAAAGCATCGAAAGCACAAGTGTTGTGGTAATGGTCGTTTTTAAGACTTCCATTCTTTAAAAAATTGAAATGGTCCCTTTCTATAATTTGAAAAACCTTTAATTTTTTATTATTTTTAGATCTTTTGGGGGTTTCGGTGTACTCAATTTGAGAACTTAAATGTCCAATTATCGAACCTTTCCTTTCATTCTCTTCCGATGCATTTAATTTTGTAATCAACCTTTGAGAAAAATAAGTAGACGTTGCAGTACTTTTAGGTTGTCCACGCCACATCTCTTCCTCCACGAGAACTGCCAAGAAACATTTTTCTTCGGGTTTTTTATGTCTAAAATTATGTGTTTTCAATATTTCCAGCTTCTCTTTATTTTTGGGTATACCAAGGCGTTTCCTTTTAAGTAAGAAATGGTTGCGTTTATCGATTTCTTTGACAAATCTTAACGGCTTGGCTGGAAGATTTCCAAGAGTGAAAGTTCGTTTCATTCGGCGTTTTATAACGGAAAAATATTTTTCGACATTTCCATTGCTACACACTTTTCCATTAAAAATAGTTGACCAAAATGGTAGGTACGTTAGGTATTTTTTTAAGAATATGTAATTGCAAAAATTCCGGGTTATAATACGAATTAAGTGGAAGATTTTTGTCAAGAATAATTTCTTCAGAAATAGATTCAGTGATAGAGCTGAAATCTTGGTAGAATTTACTTTGTAAGTATAATTTTTGTTTTAGTTGGCGACTATATCTATCATTTTCATCATTGTATGATTTTTCTTGGTTATCAACCGGTTGAACTTCGGGAAGCGTTGTTCCATGTTGTAGAACCTTGTCCAGTGCATTATATACAGGAGTAGTAGGGTATTTACTTTGTAAGACAATACATAAATTCATCCATACTCCTTTTACCTGTGAATAATCACTAATCATGTATAAGCAATCATTTCTTTTAAAATTTTATTACTGTTAATTGATTTTGTAAAATGTTTGTTAATATCTGCAGTCATGCAATGCATTAAGTGCGAAACACACAAACGTATATAAACAAGATCATTTATAATGAATGGTGATTTTAATGAACTGTGTGTGACGAACGTTCGAATATTGGACGATATCCATCCTGTTAAATGATTCTAAAACTGCATTTATTTGTGCAAAATTAAAATATTCTACGATAGTTTTAATAACAGGCCATGCTTTAAATTGCTTTTGAATATCCATTCGAAAAGATCTTAACCAACCTCCAATAGTATCCAAATTATGACTTGAACTAATCATGTCCGATAAAGGAAATGGATCGTTAGGTTCATTCTCGTGAAGCTTCATCGGAGCAACAAGAGCATAATACAATATGCAAGCATCCGATTTTAGAGGGTTTCTCACTAAACCCACTGTAGCATCCAAATAGGCAACTAAACCGTTAGGGTTTTCTTTATACATAATTTTCAACATTTCTATTTGTATTTTTCCATACGTAATTATAATACAAAGGGTTGTATAGAAAATTTCTGTATGATATTCCCGTTTTTAGAAATTTCCGCCGCGATATCTAACAAATCATTTGTATGGTTATCTTCCGCTTTAAGTGCTTTAGAACGCATTTTCCGTAACACATCCAAAGATTTGACATTTGTTATTTTGGTCTGATTTACAAGGTCTTCGTCCTCATCGATAACCATCTTCTCATAAAGCTGCTCAGCGCAACATTCAGAAACGGGTTTTCTCTTTAAAACTCTTCTCTCAGAACCTCTTACTTGTCGTGTTTTTAGTTCTGTATGGCATCGGCGAACGTTGGTACAACTGGTATCCTGCAGTTATGCGAAAATCCCTTGAATCCTTGAGTTGAGATACATTTTTAAACCATTTTTGAATTCGAGCAATCACCACAGTGATCGTGACAAAACTGGAAATACGTTCGCAGGTTCCGTCAAAACATTCATATAAGCCTTCTTTGTCGTTGCGTTCACTTCCTCTGGTGCGTTAGGCGTACCTTCCCATACTCTATCAGAATTTCTCAACCATTCAGGTCCGTTCTATCATAGGCCAGAGTTAATTAACTGAACAGCATTGGTACCTCGCGACACTAAATCAGCCGTGTTTTCTTCTGTTGATGCGTGATTCCATTGATTTCTATTGAATGTTTCCAAAATCAATACGACTTGATTCCTTACAAACACATCTTTCGTATTATTATGCGTAGATAACTAATCTAAAACGATTGTGGAATCTGGTCAAGAAAAAATTGTTAACTTTAATGAATTTAAAGCTTTCCTTAATAACTTTCCACGTTTTCGTTAATAAAAACGCCGCGGATACTTCCAATTTCGGTATTGTCAAACATTTAATGAGTGCAACCTTCGACTTACTGCAACTTCGAATTAGTGAGACATTTTGGGAAGAGTGTCCTGTGGCTGCGTCTGCACTCAAATCATTATATTGTGCGTTAGTGTATTAAATAATTGTACGCTGCACAATGGTTGTTTGTATTTATATTGATTTTTATTTTTGAATATAAATTTATGGAATGTGTTTATTTTTATAAGACTCCTGGTTAGTCGTCTTAAGCTTTTTATCGTTTCCTTGGTGGAGCAACACAATGTATCTTGCGCTATTTTATAATTTGTATACCTGCGCTTCAATGTAATATCAGAATAGAATTAAAACAATAATTTGTGTAAGTTGTGCAATTGTAGTTCTGGTTTGGTGCCAGCCCAGGTCATTACGTGCGGCTACTGGATACTGGGATTCGTTTTCTATTAGCTGATCCTGTTCTCTACGTTACCGGCGTTAATTCGTAATGTTATACTGGCAAATGTGCTGACTCTACATTTTCTGGATATCACGCGTGAATACAAATTCATGTATACGGAATCTCAATAATATTGAGTACAGCGACGACTGCACTGTTGGGCCCACCAGTAGAATATTGTTTACAGACTTGTTGTTTGACGTCTTTGCCGCAGCATCAAATACTACCTGAATTTCTTTTCATTATTTAAGGTTTTTAAAATCCGATATGTAATAACCCTGTTATGTTTTTCATTACTGCTCAGCAAACGCATGTGGTCATGATCACAATATTCGTTCATGAATCCTTAATTTGACCTTCTTCCAAAATATTAAAAAATTGATCCGCACCAATAAACCCGAAACGATGGATCCGCTAGCTTAATGTTTCTCAAATATTTGTCATCCTCTCGAATAAAACCGAGCTGATGAAGCCTTTTTTAAATTTTATTTATACAAGAGAAAAGTCTACAAATTTGACTTGTATAACAATATTGAACAGGGTAAAATAAAAATTAAATAAAAATTAAAAAGGAATTAAAATTGACATAAAAATATTTTCAGGTTGGAGCATAACGTTGCTTCAACCTACGTGTAAAACTGTCTTTACTTAAGTAAAAGTCGAACAGATGGTCGATTTTATTGAAACTCTTCGGCTTCATGTTTACCGGTTCATTGTCACCATAGTTTGTTCTGTGTTTATTCGGTGCCTTTATTTTAATTGATTCCAGTATGAATGGTGCATTGATTTGATCAAGTAAAATATTTCCAACAAATGAACACTTTAAAAGCTCTCGTCTGTTTGCCAATGTTGTCATTTGACAGGTTTTACATCCAGTAGCATTATGATGGTAATCACTTCAGGTTAACGTTGTGCGGTAAGTCATGGTCGTAATCCCATCCGTCTTTCCACGTTATATACCGTATAAACTTTTTTTGGACACAGACCAACGCTTAATAAAACCAAGCATGGAATTGGCTCTAGCAACGCATTGCTCAATGTGCTTAGTAAAGCACATGTTTTCAATGAAAGTAACCCCTAGGTCTTTAATCTCGAATACTTTTTGTAAAAGTATGCCACTTATTTGATATTTTTGTGTAACAGGGTTAACTTCCCAATGGAACAATAAACTGTTACACTTGTTAATGTTGAGATTGAGGAGGTTCGCACCATTTCGCTAGATTGTCGATGTCCTCTTGTAGCTTAAGGGGCGTTTAATTATTGATCCTACAAGTGCACCCATGTACAAGTTATTAAATGTCATTATAATTAAATACAATTGGCAGGTATGTTATACACCAACTTGTTAATTAAATTTTATTACAGGTTTTTGCTGTTAGTTTTTTGGAGTTTACTCCTTTAGAATCGATTTTCATGTATAGCCGCATATTAAATAGAATTATTTAGCTTTCAGCTAAATATTTAGCTCGACGAAATTGAGCAGTTAAATACTTGGCTCTCCAGTTAAAATATTCATGCAAAAAAAGAAATAAAATTAGAATGAGTTGAATTTGTATTATGAAAAAAATAAAAGAAGAAAGGGAGTTTTATTATTTAACTAGAGATTGCCTCTTTTTTGTGATATGTCATATGAGTTGTAGAAGCCATTAGAATTTTTCGGTAAACAATTTTTTTTGTATCCTAAACTTCGCAGCGTGCTATTTTTAATCAAAATGTTGATCCGAGTAGTAGTTTTTAATGATTGTCGTTTCATGAAACTTAATTTGATCCGGATCAGGAGCCTAACCAAGCGCATATTTTAGTGATAAATAAAATAATTATTATTTGCTTGTAGTATGCTAGAAAAACGTACGTATGTCTATTACTTATAATGTTTTATGTTTATAAAATATTTTATACTTTGACAGTCTTCTGTAATTTGTTTATAAAATTTGTTGGTGTGTTTACATTAATACATTAATTTTCGAATTAATTTTCGAGAGACCGAAATTATTTGCGTTCAGTATAATTATATTTATTTACAAAGAGTGCTGTAACAATGGCTGCATTGCATTTCGAGAACACTCATCACATTAGGATATTAGGAAAAATAAGGAGGGATACCATGAACCCGATATCCCAGAACATAAGTAAGATTTAACTTTTTATTTGAAGACTACTAATTGCCCGTCAAAACTGACGGAAGTTTCTTAAAACTCAACAATAGCTTGAAAAGTAAAATTTTTATTTCTAGAAGAAAGCGAATTAAGACAATCAACATAATCTGCATACATCTAACGCAACATAATGTTAAAGTTAAAATAAATTTTCGCACGAAAAAAAAAATAAAAAAATTCAAAACTATTGAATATTGTATATGTACTTTGAACACAACTGAAAAACAAATTAAATTTTTTTTTTTTTTTTTTTTCAAAAATACAAATCACAGCACACACAGAAATGTTCATGTCAACCAAACAACGAAACGAAAATTTAGAGCGGATTAATTTGTATGGAGAAAAAATTTTTAGTCTGGAGACTCCATTTTTCTGTAAATTCATTGTATTTGAAGCAAAAATGTCCACTACACCATATGGCTACGATGAATTTCGAGCCTGCATAATTTCATTTGAAGATTTTTTTTATATAGAGTGAGTTTTTTAAAATGCTAGGCTTTTATCTCGAGAACGGTGCTGGATAGGAGAAAATTACTTTTAATGAAATTTGTTAAGGGTCGAGGGGACATCAGATGGCGACCTTTAATTCGACCTTGACTACGACCTTCAAGGTCATTTGATGGTCAAATTTGTTTTAAATGAAAAGCCCTATTTTTGGACCTCTGATTCGGAAAGCGCACAAAATATTACGTTCAGATAGGAACTAAATTAGAACCCCCTCCCCCTCCTTGTAGGTGGGGCGGGGGTAACTTTGAAACTAAGATAGGAACTCCTACATTTTATTGCAGATTCGGGTTCTACGGCTAAAAATACGTAGGATTTGGCTGAAACATTTTTTTCCATTCATGATAGATGGCGCTGTAATGACGATATTCAATTTTCTTTTATTTCTCCTACTGAGAACCTACGCAAACGATTCTGCAATACGTCTGCAATAAAAATACCATGGTTTCCTTGTAAATACACGTAGTTAGTCTTAAACAATTTGTATTTCTTAAATTTTCAATTACTAAAAAATGGCTTGCCATTATCGTAACCCAGGAACATGCGATTAAATCATGTTTCAAATTATTGAAATTGTTTGTATTTTGTTTTAAAAATATCGATTCAGTCCGAAGATTATTTCGAAAACAACAATACCTGTGTCAAGCTATCAATACTATTTCAGAATGGTGTATCTAACTCTACAAGAGAAAATTGAAATGATACTGGTTTATGGAGAAGCTGGCCGGAGTCTTGTTAATGCTGTCACTCTCTATCAAAATAATGAAATTGATGTATTGGCTGCAGTAGCTCATAACCCTCATATTAGTATACAAGAAATAGCTAGCGATTCCTGATTGTCCCAGACCAGTGTTTGGAAAATTTTAAAACGTCATAAGTATCATCCGTATCATGTGTCTTTACACCAAGATCTTCATGGTGTTGATTTAAAAAGCGGGTAACTTTTGTCAGTGGGCACGTGAACAAATACAGCAAAACCCAATTTTTTTTCACTATGTATTTGGCGACACTGGAAATCAAGTTCGCCACTTACTTTTAGATTTTAATTATGTGGACTGTATTATTCGGTTTTTTATTAATAAATCTTTATTTAAATTAACATTTTTATATTTTTAAAATAACCATTTATTTGCACATTTTTATTTTAATTGATAATTATATTTTGTGTTACACTATGATGCGTTCTTCACGAACGTTGAAGATGGAAGAGAATGAAAATTTTACAAAACAATCAAAAATTAAAGTTTGGAGAATACAATACAAAAGTGCGAGAATACACAACTCGTCTACATATAGTACATATTTTATCATAGACGGCTACCAACTGCATGAATTACAATTTTTATTTAAATATTGGTAGCTATCAAAATATGAAGTAAATAAACTAACTACTACATTTTCAGTTATTTACATAATTTATAAGTAATAATACTTAACAATTTATCAGACGGTCGGTCGTTGACGCTCGAAGAAGAAGGACGTGTTTTTGTCGTCTTCTTCGAGAAAATTTTAATTTAATTAATTTTTAGTTCATTTTCTTTTCTAATGTAGTGTAAAGTGTTTAAATATATAATTTATTTTAATTTAAGTTATTTAAGTAAAAGTGTGTGCATAAGAATAGTGAAAATTGAAATATGGATAGAATGCAATCCATCGGGATGCATTCAACAGGCATTGTTTTATATTTTTATTTTTATTTTCATATTTATAGCGAAACAAGTCAAATTTTGGCTTTCTCGCTTAATAATGCATGTCTTAAATTTGTGTAGTTGGTGCATAAAATTCGAATGGTCAAATACATTATCTCGTATTTAAATTTAATTAAAATCGAATAAATAAATTTACGCATTAAATTTCTGTTTCTGTACATGAATATACAAGTTTTCGGTTTCTCTCTTTCCTCTTACGAGATTATGTATGTGTTGTATTTTTTGTTTTATGTGGAAACGACACAAACACATATATTCTTTATTTATATACATAAAAAGAATATAATTTCTATTATATAATTTCTATCAAGACAACATTGGTTCTATAGTGTTCGATTGTTGATATTTGCTTCTGAATCATGATGCGGGGAATTGATGGGGTGTGCTCGGTAGATGTGATTGCGCGGTCCGGTGACAGAGATTTGTTTTTTATTTTTTGTTATTTCTCTATTTTGTTTTGTTTTTAGCACGTCATTCGCTAGTATCGTGGTGCAGCATCGAATGGCGTGCTAAAGGGCAGAACAGGGTAGAGAACTTTGTACAAAAAATAAAAAATGGAGGGCGGATTTCTGTCGCCGGATGGCGTGGTTGCATCTGTTGAGCATGCCTTGTTGAGTCTTTGTATCATGCTTCTGAATTGTATTCACAGTCGTGTATGTGTAGTGTACGAGGTTATTTTCGGAAATATATACAGTAATATATAATATAGTGAAGCCTATTATATATGTATATAATATAGAGAAGGCATGTACCAAAACACACTATGTACACATCGATACTTTCCCTGCTGCGCACGTGAAGGATTATATGAAAACGTTTGTTTTCTCTATGTGCGTTGGTGGTTTTAGTTTTGTACTGTAATACGATTTTATTATTTTACTTGGCGTTGTTGTATTCTTTGTGTTTATAGTGCTCCTTATATACAATGAACTACACAACGCAAAATTTTCATGTATTCAATTCAAATAAGATTCTTATACTACGTATAATCGAGTAATTTTGAGTTGAATTGGAAATTTAATTAGAATTAAAAGTTTCTTGTGTTCGATTCTAATGGGATTTGTTTACTTTGTATTATCGAGTAAATTTGAGTTGAACCAGAAACTATTGTATGTAATACAGTGAGGTCTCGTTATAGTGAATACTGATTTAAGGAAATTGTAATTTCGCAAGGAAATTTTATTCGCCAAAGTGATAAGTGTTTATGTGAAAATATATGGTTAATAAGGAAATAAAATAATAAAACTTTGCATATGTAAATACACAACTAAATTAAATTATTAAATAATTAAATACATTTCTCCGGTTCCTTTGGCTGCGCTGTTTCGAAATTTCACTGTTCATATAAAAATTTTTTGTTTATTTAAGCATGATTATTTTTAATACGGGGTAGTTAATTTTACTGAACTGCACGGAATTCCTAAACTGAATTCATACTTTAGAAACTAATTAGTTCTTATAACTTTAATTTTGGGTACTGGTGATATTAATTGTAATTCATTCCAGAAAAGTCATCACAGATGAAACTTCTATACTTTAAGTGGCAGGTTCACGAAAATGGTTCATTTATAATAGTAGTTTTGAGTTAAACTGTAGTTTTTTGGATCGGTTTGGTGAAATTGGGATTCCGGGAAGGACTGGCACCCTATTGATTTTGTTTATCAGTTATTTTTGTTAATATGTGAATAGTATCTAAAGGAGTTCCTTTTTTAGTTCACTGATTAATAAGTTAAATTTCAGAATATAACTCAGTTCCAGAATTAATCATTATTAGAGGGATTAAAATTAATCCTTTCTAATAAAGAAGCTAATTTCAAGTATAGATTATAGTTTCAGAATTAGTAATTATTAGGGATTAAATTAATCCCGTGTTTCAGAATTAAATTCCAGCTTAAATCAACCTTCCAGGATCAACAAGGAGTGAAGAAGCTGAAATTAAAAATTGTGTTAATTTTGTAAGCTGATGAAATTAATTAATTGTTAAAATTTGTAGGGGTGCCAACTAGAGGATTTTTTAAATTATTTATTGAATTATTTAAGTGGCCTAGGCTAGGATTGATGCGGATGTAATTTTAAGTATACTTAAATTAATAAAATCTTAGGTGTTTAGAGGGGTTTATTTTAAGTATACTGATGAATAATTTAATTTGTTTCAGAAATTAAGATTGCTCCAGAATTAATCATTCTTAAAGGGATTAAATTTAATCCTAATTTTCAGTAACAAAGGTAGAGCCGGACTCAACGCTCCAGGAACAACAAGCAGTTAACAATCATGTAGTTTAGAAATTGTGTTGTCTTGTGTTGTCTTATTTACTAACTATCAACCGCCATGGTGTCTGGAACCGGGTTGAGTCTCTGTTACTAACATACCTTTCCTTTCCCTCGATTTTGTTATTCGTAAGAGGGTGTACGGTGGACCCGGCGTATCCGGGAAACTTGCCTTAGGCTTGGTCGTACACACTAAATCAATCAATCAATCAAATAATACTTAACAATTTATCAATTTTTAGTATGAACTTTTAGATACATATTGGCGTCATGAATTTTATATTAAATATTTATTTTAGGAACGCTGGTATTCCGGCGTTAACATGCCCGCGGCCTTAAAGTCTGTGCACTTTAAACAAATAACAATTAATTAAAACGACTGACCATCCAAGCTGTATCTTTACAGTAAATTATTAATCATTAGTCTAGAATGAATGTAAATGTATTATTGAATTAAATAGCAATTAGAATTGTTGAATTTGAGATAACAAAAATTAAAATCCAGTACTTGATAACTTCAAATCTATTAATTGACATATAATATGATGCAAACTAACTACATAACTTAAACTTTAATATTGACTATCAAATTTTAATATTTAACACGTTCACGACCGAGGTGCTCAGGCTAGGGGTAGCCATAAACCAGATGATAAATTTGCACGAAATGAGCTAATTGAAGCCTAATGGTAGAATAAATGATTTATTTATGTGTTTTGTGGGTTTTGTGGCGTTATTAGTAACATGACGCATATACGAGTCTTCCCCTAAAAGGAAAAACAATTCAAGAGAATCTGTAAACCAATATGGAAACTATAATATTTTACTTGCATAAAAAAGTACGACGCATATATGCGTCCCTGGTCTATGGAGAAAACTGTAAGACGCATATATGCGTCCTATGGTCGTGAACGTGTTAATTGAAGTTCGAAAACAAGTGAGAAGTTTGAAGTTAATTAATGTTGTTTAAATTTTGAAGTTAATTCATTGCTAAATTTGAAAATTAAATTATTGAAAATAAATCTAAAAATAGTATTTAATTGAAGTTCAAAACTAATTTATAATTTTGAATTTAATTAATTGATAAATTTAAATAAAATGAATTATTGAACAAAATCAAAATGTTTAATTGAACTTTAAAGTTAACGTTAATTAATAACTAAAACCCAATACTGTATAATCGAAATTAAATACCACTTAATAGATTGAAATAAATGATCGAAATCAACTAATTGAAAATCACGACTAGTTGTTAGATTTAAATTAATTAATAATTATTAATCACTAGTAAAATTGATAAATATGCCAGTACCTTTTAAACAATGAAGGTTATAACTGACAATAAATATTAATCATTTTTAAATTAATTAGAAATAAAAATAGTAATTCAACTTTCAAAATAATTTGTTTTTAAAAATCAATAATAAGCAATAGAATTGAAAATGGTTTGAAAATCAACCAAGAATGAATACGTTTGAAAATGATTTTGAAGTTGAATGCTACTTGACAGATTTTATAATGTATTGAAAATTAACTACGATTAAATTTTGAAAATTAACCAAGGTGACTGGTTTATTATCGTTGTTGTTTTACAGCACCTTGATTAACAGCAGCGAGGGAGCATTGCTGGTTAATTCCTGAAATGCAATCTAACATTATGTTTTAGACCGCATAGCACGCATGGTGGTTTAGTGCACTTCCGCACATAATGCTTTGCCACGAGATAATTCGTGCACAATAAGTGCCGACGAGCAAACCGCAATCTCATCTGCGGTGTTATTTCGACTGATTGAAACGACGGACACTGAACCAACAAGTGAGCACCAGCGCAAAAAACTCATTTAACGGACTCACTGAATCTGGACATCTGGTACGCAATCGTGGCCTGCAACTTATATCCAATATTTTCCAATGCGTTATACTCACCAGACATATTCTTGGTCATTGATTTCGCTTCCAATCTCACTACATGAATCTTATCACAGATCGACCGTACACACTTTGCCAAAGATTCAAGATATTCAGCCGTGGAACAAATATCGACACGACCCTGAAGGTATTCCAAGTGCGCCCTCAGCACCGCCAGCAGCTCCACCAATTGGTCATACCTTGAAACTTCGTCCACACAGCTCATGATGACGTTGGCAATAATTGATGCAATTATAATGTGGTCACTGACCCTGGACGTCCTCGTCTTCAAACGAAGCACGGATCCCGACAACAGTTGGCTGGACACCAAAACACTTGTTGATGAACTGCGGTGTAAATTAACGACGAGCAGCTGTACACAATAACGCCGTACAGCTGTATAATATAACGAAGCACAACAGTGTAAAGTGTAACAAAATATTTGCGTTACAATCCGAAGAGCAGCTGCATAAAAATTCCAAGCGCAGCTAAAAACCAATTTCGAAGAACCGTTGTATGTATTGTTGAAGAGCAGCTGTATAATTTGTCGAAGAAATCCGTGTAACCTTGATGAAGTACAGCTGGGTAGTTGGTGAAGAACAGCTTTGTAAAATAGCGAAGAATATTCTTGTGACTTATCGAAGAATAACGGTGTGATTTGTTGACGGACTGCTGTGTAAATGCTCGAAGAATAATGATATGGTTGTCGAAGAATAGATTTATCACCTGACGAAGAACAGCCATGCAAATTCTTGAAGACTAACTGTATAAATTGTGAAGTACCGCTGTATAATTGTTGAAGAGCAGCGTTAAACCATGGCGAAGAACAGCTGTGTAATGATTGAAGAGCAGCATTGCAAAATGGCGATGCGTAGTATTGTAACTTGTCGAAGAATAGATGTATAAATTGTTGAAGAACAGCGGTATATGCTAGCGAAGAATAGCTGTGTAATGATGGAAGAACAGCTCTACAACATGGCGAAGAATAATCTTGTACTTTATCGAAGAATAGGTATATAATGTGCATAACAGCTGTACAAGATGGCGAAGAACGGTCGTGCGACCTTATTTTATAAATAGAAAACATCCTTCAGCTACGACATCATTCTCCAATCCATCGATTATTGATGTGGGACACACGATGAACAAAATGTTTCAGCACAAAACTTCAATTACTTAATTAGTTCACAATCCGTGTGTCACGTCACGCTCACGCCCGACGAATGACTCACAAAAAAAATATATATGTCCCGTATGAAATGAGTGACAATTTGAGCACGAACACGTAATTAATTTTACTTTCAGCAAATACTAAAAATTTTTACACAAAATGTGTGCCACGCCACGCCCGACGATACAGCAAAACAAACTAAAACTATTTGTGTAATACATTCACTAATACGTTAACACTTACGGCGTGTGGCACACATCCGGCTCGAAGGACCAAAAATGGAACCGCTGGAAATCAAGTTCGCCACTTACTTTTAGATTTTAATTATGTGGACTGTATTATTCGGTTTTTTATTAATAAATCTTTATTTAAATTAACATTTTTATATTTTTAAAATAACCATTTATTTGCACATTTTTATTTTAATTGATAATTATATTTTGTGTTACACTATGATGCGTTCTTCACGAACGTTGAAGATGGAAGAGAATGAAAATTTTACAAAACAATCAAAAATTAAAGTTTGGAGAATACAATACAAAAGTGCGAGAATACACAACTCGTCTACATATAGTACATATTTTATCATAGACGGCTACCAACTGCATGAATTACAATTTTTATTTAAATGTTGGTAGCTATCAAAATATGAAGTAAATAAACTAACTACTACATTTTCAGTTATTTACATAATTTATAAGTAATAATACTTAACAATTTATCAATTTTTAGTATGAACTTTTAGATACATATTGGCGTCATGAATTTTATATTAAATATTTATTTTAGGAACGCTGGTACACGATTCCGGCGTTAACAGTATTGTTCTCCGACGAGTCGTCTTTTACAAACCATTGAACGGTTAATCGCCACAACATGCATTACTGGAGTGTTGAAAGCCGCACTGGCTTCGCCAAGTTGAACATCAGCGTCCTTGAACTGTCAATGTGTGGTGTGAAATAATTGGCAACAAACTCGTCGGTCCCCACATTATTGAAGGCAACTTGAATGGTCAAATGTACCGAGATATTTTAGAAAATCGACTGCCAACATTATTTGAAAACTTGAACTTAGAAGTGCGACGGAACATGTGGTTTTAACATGATGGTTGTCCCGCAGACCATTCGTTGGTAGCACGTGTAGTACTTGATCGTGATTTCAATGGTCGGTGGATCGGGAGAGCTGGTCCGGTAAATTGGCCTGCCAGATCACCAGATCTTAGGTTAGGTTAGGTTAGGTTGAAGTGGCTGCTATCGCACACTTAGGCCAGCAATGGCCCGTTGTGATACCACAGGATCCCATCTCCCCATTACTCCCGTTGAAACCAACCAGAGCTATTTATATAGCGTAATAAATCTCGCACTCCACAGTCCGCGAGTTCCGAAAGGCTGTCCATACCGTACACACCCAAATACTTATGCCTTCTGTATGATAGCGCCGGACATGAGCATAGGAAGTGTTCCAAAGTCTCCTCCTCCTCTTCGTCCATGCAACTTCTACAAAAGTCATTCGTCTGTATCCCCAGCCTTCTCGCATGCTCCCCAAAAAGGCAGTGACCTGTCATTATCCCTACGACCAATCCTATTTCTTGTCTTCCCAGGGATATTAGTACCTTGGAGCGCCGCAAGTCCAGTTTTGGCCAAACTTGCTTTGCTACCCTGCACGTGAGAGTGTTGATCCAACTCTCATTTGTCAAGGCGATTGCCCTTTTACTGAGCGCCCATTTTAGCACTGCCATAGGCCTCCCCAGACCTACCATTTCCGGCTGCATCTGGAGAGTCGTACCGTACCTAGCTAGTTCGTCCGCCCTGCAGTTCCCCGTGACGTCCGAGTGACCCGGGACCCAGATTATCTGGATGCTGAAATACTCGCTCATCTCGTTAAGAGATGATCGGCAATCCAGCGCCACCCGCGACTTCAGACAAACTGCCCCAAGTGACTTGATCGCTGCCTGACTGTCCACATAAATTGCGATATCCCTCCCGGATACCACATTATGCTTCAACCATGTCATGACTTGCCCGATCGCCACCACTTCAGCCTGGTACACGCTGCAGTAGTCAGGGAGACGAACAGAAATATTAACATTAAGTTTATCACAGAAGACTCCGGCTCCTACCTGATCGTCTAGCCTCGAGCCGTCCGTGAAAAATTGCACTGCCTCGTTTTCCAAGATTGATCCGTTTCTCCAGGATTCCCTTGAGGGAAAGATGGTACGGAAACCCTTATCGAAGCACAACGTTGGTGTGATATAATCCAGATTCGCTAGTTCTTCGCCAGCGAATCTACCTATCGTCGAGTGTCCCACCTGAAGACACTTCCATTGAGAGACAGCCAAGAGCCTCGTAGCCACGTTGGCTGCCATCTGTTTACCATAAAGGTCGATTGGAATAAGGTGGAACATAACCTCTAAAGCGCGTGTAGGTGTTGTCCTAAGCGCCCCGCTTATAAGCATACAGGCCGTTCTTTGCACCTTCTCCATCATACCTCTATAAGTTACCTTATCTAGAGCTGGCCACCAAACGCCCACCCCGTACATTAGCACAGGTCTTACCACGGCGGTATAGAGCCAGTATACCAGCTCCGGTTTCAAGCCCCATCTCTTACCTATAGCGTTTCTACACGAGTATAAGGCTACAATAGCCTTAATCACTCTTTCCAAAGTGTTAGGCTTCCAGCTGAGCTTACTATCAAAGATTATGCCCAGAAATCTCGCTCGGTCAGCAAAAACTAGTCCGCTGCCGTTTATGATAGGAGGGCTAACCACCGGAATTTTATATTTCCTAGTAAATAGTACCAGCTCTGTTTTGGACGGGTTAATCCCCAATCCACACTTGCTGGCCCATTTCGTAACGATCAGGAGTGCATTCTGCATAACATCCCTAATCGTATTGTAACAACCGCTTGTGGTTGTTATGTTCTATTTAATCTAAATCTGTAATTACGGTTGGAAATCCCAACAAGGTTGCATGTTTATCCACTGCGCTGCATAAAATCTCTTCCACTACACGTCATTCTTTCTTTGGCTTAATTTGTAATAGAAAATATATTTTTTTTTTGTAGAGTGTACCATTTAGCATTTTATACTTCTCCGTATTTTGGTCGGTTACTCGATTCGTTTTATCATTTTTTGTTTGATGGTATGTAATGACGTGTAGTGGTTGGCGTGTTGCTTCATCTGTTTTGTTTTGGTTAGCGCGTGGATTTTCCATGTAAATGGAATATTCCAGAAAATTGGTTAATTAGTGTTGGTGTGTGCGAATCGATTTTGGGTGATGTCGTATGTGTACGTCACCCGAAATTTATCGGTCGGGTTTTTCTATGGGTAAATATTTATTTGGTGGGGGAAAATTTTTTTTTGTACGGGCGCGTCAAATTTTTTTTTGGGAGTCTTGTTTTGAATTTGGAAAGAAAAAGATCTCGGTTTAATTTTGGAGCAGTGAGTCGCGTTTAAGATATAAAATTCAGTTTTTTGGAAAAATAAAAAAAAAAATAAAAGTCAAGTTGGGTGTTGAGTATATGGTAGTTGATGTTTTTTTAGAATAAAAAAATAAAATTCATAGTTGATTTTTTTGTTTAATACTACCAAGTGTAAACATAATATTTGTATTAAGAAAAAAGAAACCTTTAAATTTTTTTGTGATCACATAAAGTATTTTGGAAGAACTTTTATGTACATAAATATAATTTGTGATTGTGGCCTGTTTTTATATGGTCCTGAAAAGCTTATACATATATATATATATAAAAAAAAAAAAGAAGAAATATAGACATTTTCCTTTATGTGTTATAAAATGGGATGTTACCCATGTATTTTGATTATTTTTTAAATCGATACTCATATGTTAATTAGTACGATTCTAGTACTTTGTTAGAAATTAATAAAATAAAGAAAACAATTGTAGAAGTAATTTGTGATTTCAATTGGTGATTTTTATTTCCGGGTTTTTTTACTTCCTGTTATTTGGTGTTATATTGAAGTGGGAAGTGTGGACAAACAAATATATATATATATTACAAGGGAGGAAAACCAAAAGAAAAAAAAAACTAAAATCCAAATTTTTGGTGGTGAAGCCTCTCTGATCAATTTTAAAAATCAGTAGGAGGAAGTAACGGGGAAATCGATCTGGCTTGTGTGGTGATTAAGCACCATAATCAATTAATAAACTGTTCTTGGTGCTAACAAGGATAACTGAAGCTAAGTGGTTCGTTATATTCAAAGAATTACCGAGTGTGTGTTGATTGGTTAAACGGAATCAGTCAATTTGATAAAATATTGGGTTTGTGGCAGCAACTCCGCCGAACGGAGTGGGGTTCGAGCAAGAGGGGGCGGCTGGGACGGTATCCTGCGTCGGCGCTGGTAGCTGTTTTGTGGTCGGTCTGGCCAAATTTTTATGTGTGTTCAGGTAAGGTGGCTAACGGCAAAAATATATAATAAGCCGTTAACACCGTGTGGATATTTTTTATTTTAAATTTTGTAAACCAACTTGACTGGGTTGGCGTGTTTTATTATTATATTTTTTTTATATATATATTATTTTTTTCGCGGTTTTACAGGTTCCGGGTGGCGTCACATGCGACACCCCATAATCGATTCGCATCACATTTTGTTTTTTTTGCTAACGGGTTTTTTTGGTTCCAAATTTTTCTTTCATTTAATTTTTCCGTTGTTTTTACTCAATTCGATTTTCATCCTTAATTACAGATTTTCTTATGATTTTCTTGCCTCAATTTTTTTTAGTGATGAGTGAATAAAGAATTCAGTGTGATCGCGTGAGGATGGGCGGCCTTATGCTGACCTAGGCCTTGAGCAAGGTGGCACCGGCGTCCTTGTAGAACGCTCCCAAAATTTATGATTATCTACCACTGTGGTCGTGGCACGGTAGGATAATTTTCTTGTCCCCTTTGTTTTATCTCTATGCGGTTTTCAAGCATAGTAATATGTCTGGTAACCCCCACGCCTAGCGGCGAGCTTTAGCCAGCGCAATACCGCAACCAGACCTCTATTGCTATGTTCTGTTTAACAAAATCCCTTTTGGGGGATTTTGTTACAGTGGCGCCCAATTTCGGCTAATTTTTTTTGCATTTTCGTCTTTAATGTCACAATTTTTTTTTCAGCTTACTTGTTGTGAGTACCACGTGCAAAGTCCAACGCTTGCGTTGTTTGAGCTTGCACGGGTGCTCACATCAACGTTTTCTGCCCGATCAACATTCGAATCTGCATTGCAACCAGCGTAAGCTGTTTGATTGCATGCAGATGAGAGTGTTGATCCCTATTCTCAGCTCGTCTGATGAATGGGCTTACCATTTCTGCCATGGGGCATTGATTGTGGTTAAGCTCATTCTTCTTTCGTTCTGAGTTTAGTCTTTTTAAATTTTTAAAGTCTTCGTACCCTATAATTAATTTAATTTTTTTATTTCAGTCCGACTACCTTCATGGGGAGGGATCAAAGCATGTTCTAACCTTTGGTTATTTGATCTTGCTGGATCGCTCGTCATGTTGGTTCCATGTGTCATGGGTGTTGGGATCGCGAACTCGTTGTTTCCGCCAATGTGGTGTTGATTGGACAATTCGTGGTCGCGGTACTCATTGGCACATCATTAGTCAACTTCTACTTCCAGGTAAAATTTTATTTCCAATTTTGTTTGTTATCTATCAAATTAAACTACTGGGACCACAGTGGTAATTTTATTTTTTATTATTATAGCGTTCAAGCCTGGCTCAGCATGGGGCCGTGATCATCTCTCACGTGATCACCTTTTTGTTATTTTTTGGGATTAATAATACTTCTTATTTTTCTTTTGCTTTTGCATTTCTTTTCTTTGTGAAATTTTTCTTTTTGGGTTTTTTCGGTTGGTTAGTGGAGCAGCTGAAATACTGTGAAAATTTTTGGGTAGTTCAGTTTTTTATTTTTTTTAGTAATTCTAATATTATATTTAGGTATTTTGAGATTTTTTGTTTATATTTGGCTCGCGAATGAATTCCGGCAATAATTCTCAACCGTGGGATAGACCGGCAAGTGCGGTTGTTCAGTCCGTGTTTGAGTCGAGTGGAAGTAGTGCTGTACCGAGGATAAGTCCCTGGGACAACCCTAGCCATTTTCCAGCTCCTCAACCCTTCCGACTTGGGGTTATCTACATTGTGATTGTAGTTATAATTTAAAAGTTCAGTTCAAAGTTTATTAGTTTATTAAATTATTTACATTAAACTTTTTTTCTCGGTTTTGGTTATTTTCTTCATTAAATTACGTATTTAATTTAATTAATAGTTTTATTATTCGATAATTTTTTTTGGTTTGGGAATTTTTTTTAATATTTAAAGTAATTTTTCGGTAAATTTTTTTTTTGGATATATATATAAATTAAATTCATTTTCTTTTATTTTTTTTTCCTCATATTCAGTTCATTAGTAAATTTAATAAACATAAATTTGTTTGTCCTTAAAATTATATTGAAGTGTTAAGCAGCACTTTAGATTCCAATACATTACCTTGGGATAGACTGGCGAGTACGGATGAGATAAAGGTTTTGAGTTGAGCGCTAGTTCAGTATTGACGCGAGTGGTCCATTGGATAGTAATTTGTGCTCGCAGCTCCTCAAACAGCCCGGCTTGTGGATATCTACTTGGTCATAGTGAGTCTAATTTGAGATTGGTGCTTCAATATAAGTGTGTTTTCGATAAATTTCTTTAAATAATTAATTAACAATTTCAAAAAAATTTTTTTTCTGCTTTAAATTAATTAAGTCTATTTTGTTTTTTTCCATATATATATATATATCCAAATATTTTTATATTTAATTTTTTTTGGTGGGTAAAATTTATTTTTTTTTTGTAATCTCTACAATTAAATAATTTGTTTGATTTTTTTTTTTTTTTGCAGTTATAACGTTAAATTTTAATAACTTTAGGTTTTGGAACATTTTCAGTTACAATAATAAATATTTTTTTTTTGTATAATCGATACAAATTGTTTTGTTATATAAACATTTTTATTATTATTGCAGTATTGTGGGAATTTTCGGTTAGGTTAAGGGTATTAGGGTATTATACGTAAAGTCAATTTTTTTTGTTTAACGTTTTTGGATTCTTTAAATTTTCAAATCAAAATATAAATTATTAATTAATTTTCAACATACAAATTTGTATTGTACTGTAAATTTAATTTTTACCTCCTAGTTGCTTTTGATTAAATTTGGGTTTGGTCATTTTAATCAAATCATTAATATTTTTCATATTTAATCTACAAATTTTTTTTATCCAATCATGAGTTATTATGACATGGATATCTCATTGTTAAAAACGGACGAACTCGACGTCGAATTCCTAGTTCGGTCAATTCAATCCGATTCCGAGGGCGCTTTGAACCAATTAAGGGACCTGTTGGCGGCTGAGGCTGCTGGTACAACAGCAGCTCCGATTAAAATGCATCCCCGCGCCAGACAAAAACCTGAATCGGAAATTACTACGTGTCATACGAAATTGCAAGGTCTACAGGAAGTTTTCATTGGCGTTCCGAATTTGCAGCACGAGAAACAATTGGACACCGTTCGGTGTATTAGAACTCGACTGCTGCATATTCAGGGAAGACTGAATCGAGCTCTTGGGTCTCCAACATATGGTGGTCAGGCTCGTACCCTTCTGGACAACAGTACTATCCTTTTAACTGCAATAGAACAATTTTTATCAGATACGTCCTTATTAGATCAGTCAATTCAAGACGCCAAAACCAGTGGATGCGACGGAGGGTTGCCATTGTTGGAATCAGTTCCATCTGAGACCCTCGGTGGCTCTCTCAAAATATCTCCAGAGGGTGTGAGCGAACAAGTCAAATCAGTAATGGAAGGTCCTTCATCAGTTGATCAAGCTGAGATGATTAGGTCTTTGACGGCTCAGTTGCAGGCGTTAACAGCACAAATGAAGGAAAAGCGGGCTGTACCTCCATCTGTGGCGATACCGATACCGTTAAACCCAACTACCAAAGAACCAGCCTTGAAAACGTCTTCTAATCATGGAATTAGTGGTCCTTCAAAACCTCCGCAAGTTCAATTTCAAAATCCGCCTGTTTCTCTAGTCTCTCAATTTACCGACAATGACTTTCTTCAATTTGAGAATCCTTCAATGGTACCTGTCTCTAAAGAGCGCTCATCTCTGGAGCAGGCTACTCATTTTAGTAATACCAATTTTTCACCAGGTGTAGCTGGTCCACATAATAGCACATTAAATACAGTTCCAAATCAACCTTGTTCTTCTCATATTCCTTCTAATTCTGAGTTCAATCGACGTTCGCTAGCACGTTGTGGCATTTCATACAGTGGTTCTCCAACAGGGATTACTGTTGATTTGTTCTTGTTTCAGCTTGATTCTGTTGTTATGTCTCATAACATATCTTCTGAATTTGTACTACTCGATTTGCATCTCCTCTTAAAGGACGTGGCATTGCAGTGGTACTGGACGTACCGACGCCACAACCCGCTAGCACCTTGGAGTAATCTAAGAAGGGATTTCCAAGAACGTTTCAAAGATCGACGATCACCCTATGAGATTAGACGGATGGTTGAATCGCGTAAACAGCTGCCCACGGAAACCTTCTTGGATTATTACCATCATATGTGGTCATTGTCACTGCAATGCCACACCCCTTATCGAGATGACGAATTCATCCAACTCCTGATGAATAACATGAAACCAGTTTTGCAGTATCATCTCACTGACCGTCAGTTTACCCACATTAATGAACTTATTAAAAGTTGCACAGCGTGGGAGGATTCTCTAAAACGATTGCGAGCACCGTCTGATTATCACTCTTATCCTCGGCGGGGAATTAACGAACTGACCTCTGATTTGATGTTGGAAAATACTGTGCCAGGACCAGATTTCAATTTACCTTTTTCTGATGTGTCCCCAGGTACGACGAGAACCGCCTATCACGTTCCAACTGGTGTTTTTGTTCCGTCATCAAATCCTGTTCAGCAAATATCTGGCAGTGCTTCTGTAGCGGCTTATCGTGCTCCAGTGGGAGTTTCTTCTACAATGTCAAATCCTGTGAAAGCATCGACCAGTAGGGATCAAACCAATTCTCAACGTGCCGTTGGGGGAGGCAACTACCCCATCTGTTTTAATTGCTCTGACATGGGTCACGTATTTCAAGACTGTCCTGTCCCTCTTACTGGAATTTTCTGTTTCCGTTGTGGTTTAAGAGACACTATTTCCACCAAATGTCGTCGTTGTACGGAAAACCGAACCAGTGGTCCATGGAGATCGGGGATCCATGGATCACAGACCAAGTCCACCCCAACAATAGTGACCAAAGTAGAAGCAGCCAGCAATACCGACCCAGAGCTTCAGAAGTGGATGAAGCCAGATGGGAAGAATCAACCGAACCTGTGAAAGTTCTCGTTGAGTCATTTGATTCCGAATCACTATCTGGATCAGGTTCGTTTGGTTCCAACCAAATGGTTTCTGATGCTTCTTTAACTTCCAATCATTTTTCAAATTCTTGTTCTTTTAAATCTCAATTTTCAAATCCAGTTAAATCTTTCATTAGCAGTTTTAAGAAACTCAATCCTTTGCGCTTACTTCGCTCAAAAAAATATTGGGAGGAACGTAAGATCATGAGATCTTGCGTTGTTTCTTCAATACTCGGGTCTGAAATGGGTGATAAACGGCCTTATGCCGATATTCTCATTAATGATGTGCCTTACCGAGGTCTGTTAGACAGTGGAGCGAGTGTAAGTGTTTTGGGTTGTGGATCCGAAAAACTGTTGAATGACTTAAATTTTCAGTTACATCAATTTCCGTCTTCTATTCAAACTGCCAGTGGTCAATCTCAACAAGTTATCGGTTATCTTAATGCTCAGGTTGAATTTAATTCCCAAACACATAAGATGCGTTTCTATCTCGTACCATCTTTAGAGCAACCTTTATACCTGGGGATTGATTTTTGGAATCAATTTGGTATTACTCCTCAATTATCTGCGTTGAGTGAATTGACTGACTCCGCAGACTTATCTTCTGCTCCTAAATTTCATTTACTCTCTCCAGATGACAACAGTAAACTCTCTACAGTAGTTAATAAATTTCCGTCCAGTGCTGAATTAGGTCTTGGCAGAACCACATTACTATCACATGTGATTGATGTAGGGGAAGCCAAGCCTGTTAAGCAACGGTTCTATTCTGTTTCACCAGTTAAACAAAAACTAATGTATGATGAGCTCGATCGCATGTTGTCTCTGGATGTGATCGAAGAGAGTCATAGTTCCTGGTGTTCTCCTATTACGATGGTGCAAAAGGCTAGTGGTCAAGTGCGCTTGTGCTTGGATGCCCGTGAGGTGAACAAGGTGACGGTCAGGGATGCGTATCCGCTTCCCCTTGTCAACGGATTGTTGGGTCGTTTGGATCAAACTCGCTATATATCAACTATTGATCTAAAAGATGCCTTTTGGCAGATACCACTCGACCCGCAATCCCGAGATAAGACAGCGTTTACTGTCCCTGGTCGTCCCTTGTACCACTTCAAGGTCATGCCCTTTGGGTTGTGCAATGCTCCCCAAACACTGTGCCGCCTTATGCATCGCGTGATACCTTATCAACTACATGATAAAGTTTTTGTGTACTTGGATGACCTTTTGGTTACTTCTTCTACTTTTGGTGAACATTTGGAATTATTGAATCTAGTTGCTCAATTACTTAGTAATGCTGGATTGACCATAAACTTGAAAAAAAGTCAGTTCGTCTTAAAAGAGGTTAAATATTTGGGTTACTTAGTGGGTGATGGTTGCCTTCGCACCAACCCAGAGAAATGTAAAGCGATAAGTGAATTTCCTCGACCGAAAACAACTAAGCAGATACGTAGTTTCTTGGGTTTATGTGGGTGGTATAGGCGTTTCATAAAAAACTTCGCGTCTTTAGCTGCTCCACTAACTGATCTGACAGGAAAAAAATCTAAGTCTAAATGGAATCTTCACGCTGAGGAATCCTTCCAATCTCTTAAATTATCTTTGTCGTCTGCTCCTGTTTTGGCTAATCCTGACTATGGGCGCCCTTTCTTTATCCAATGTGACGCAAGTGCTGTTGGCGTGGGTAGTGTACTTTTCCAGCTTGATCCTGATGGCGCTGAACACCCCATTGAATTCTTTTCTCACAAATTAAATGCCGCTCAGCGAAATTATTCTGTAACTGAGTTGGAGTGTTACGCAGCAGTACTTAGCGTCCAGAAGTTTCGGCCCTATATCGAGGGATACCCGTTCACGATTTATACCGATCACGCTAGTCTCCGCTGGTTGATGTCCCAAAAAGATCTATCTGGTAGACTCGCCCGCTGGAGTTTAAAACTGCAAGCGTACAAATTTGATATCGGATATCGTAAAGGAACGGTGAATGTTGTACCTGATGCCCTCTCCAGAGCTTTTTATAGTGAGCCCACAGACGATTTAAGTAAAGATCAACCTTTTCCTCCTGTTGAAACTACTTTGAATGATGATTCCTCCTTACCTTGTAATTCTCCTGTTATACAAGAAAATGTGTCCAGTTTAAATTCTTCAAGTGACAATTCGGTTCTACATATTGATCTTAACTCTTCAGCTTTTCAGGACGATGAATATGTACAACAGATCAATCGAGTACGACTATTAAAAGATTGTGATCACAACTTCAAAATCCGTGATAATAAACTCTTGATCTTACCTTCCTACGCTTCTCGTTATACGTCCACTGATTTGTCTGAATGGAAGTTAGTAGTTCCGTTGTCCTTGACTGCAAATTTAATTGAACTGGCTCATTCTTCTCCTACTTCTGCTCATATGGGTATTAAAAAAACTGTAGAACGACTTCAGCGGCAATTTTTCTGGTTTGGTATGACTAAACAAATCAAACTTTTCATCTCCAATTGTTTAGCAAGATGAATAAGCCTGTAAATTTTAGCACTCAACCTTTGATGGGTTCTCAAACTGAGTCTACCAGACCTTTTGAAAAATTGTTCGTTGATTTCCTTGGACCTTATCCTCGCTCCAAACGAGGTAATACCTGTATCGCTATAGTGTTGGATCATTATTCAAAGTTTGTTCTAGTCAAACCATTGCGTGAAGCTTCCGCCTCTTCTCTGTGTAGCTTTTTGGAAAATGAGGTGTTTTTACTTTTTTCTGTGCCTGCAGTGATTACTTCTGATAATGGCAAGCAATTTCTATCTCACTTATTTAAAGATCTTTTAAAAAAATATAATGTTGATCATATACGTACTCCTATTTACTCTCCTCAAAGCAATGCTTCTGAGAGAGTTAATCGGACGTTATTGTCTAGTATTCGTTCTTATCTTGATGATCATGCACATAATGAATGGGATTGCCATCTGTCTGAAATCACTGCGGCATTGCGAAATGTTAAACACGACGTCACGAATTTTTCTCCTCACTATTTGGTCTTTGGTCAACACATGTCATTAAACGGTTCAGATTATGCTTTACGTAAACTTTTATCTCCTCAGGATGATAACGAAATACATGTGTTGTCCAAGTCTAATAGATTAAATCTTATTCGTGATCAAATAACTCATTACCTGAAAGTTGCACATGAGAAATCCGCTGTTCGTTATAATTTACGAAGTACCAATAGGAATTTCCTGCCTGATCAACCTGTGTTTGTCCGATCCTTCGCACAAAGTAGTGCTCCTGATAGATTTTCTGCAAAGTTAGCTGCTAAGTTTATTCCTGCTTTTATCACTGATAAAATCGGAACAGTCTCTTATAATATCAGAAATCTTGATGGAAAACCTTTGGGAGTTTATCATGCCAAGGATATACGATTGTGACAAATTATTAGTGACATTTTTTTTTCTCCTTCCCTCTTACTTTCATGCCTGGCTTTGAGATCTTTTCTCGGGTGTGAGTCGTCCCCACGCTGTAACAACCGCTTGTGGTTGTTATGTTCTATTTAATCTAAATCTGTAATTACGGTTGGAAATCCCAACAAGGTTGCATGTTTATCCACTGCGCTGCATAAAATCTCTTCCACTACACGTCATTCTTTCTTTGGCTTAATTTGTAATAGAAAATATATTTTTTTTTTGTAGAGTGTACCATTTAGCATTTTATACTTCTCCGTATTTTGGTCGGTTACTCGATTCGTTTTATCATTTTTTGTTTGATGGTATGTAATGACGTGTAGTGGTTGGCGTGTTGCTTCATCTGTTTTGTTTTGGTTAGCGCGTGGATTTTCCATGTAAATGGAATATTCCAGAAAATTGGTTAATTAGTGTTGGTGTGTGCGAATCGATTTTGGGTGATGTCGTATGTGTACGTCACCCGAAATTTATCGGTCGGGTTTTTCTATGGGTAAATATTTATTTGGTGGGGGAAAATTTTTTTTTGTACGGGCGCGTCAAATTTTTTTTTGGGAGTCTTGTTTTGAATTTGGAAAGAAAAAGATCTCGGTTTAATTTTGGAGCAGTGAGTCGCGTTTAAGATATAAAATTCAGTTTTTTGGAAAAATAAAAAAAAAAATAAAAGTCAAGTTGGGTGTTGAGTATATGGTAGTTGATGTTTTTTTTAGAATAAAAAAATAAAATTCATAGTTGATTTTTTTGTTTAATACTACCAAGTGTAAACATAATATTTGTATTAAGAAAAAAAAAACCTTTAAATTTTTTTGTGATCACATAAAGTATTTTGGAAGAACTTTTATGTACATAAATATAATTTGTGATTGTGGCCTGTTTTTATATGGTCCTGAAAAGCTTATACATATATATATATATAAAAAAAAAAAAGAAGAAATATAGACATTTTCCTTTATGTGTTATAAAATGGGATGTTACCCATGTATTTTGATTATTTTTTAAATCGATACTCATATGTTAATTAGTACGATTCTAGTACTTTGTTAGAAATTAATAAAATAAAGAAAACAATTGTAGAAGTAATTTGTGATTTCAATTGGTGATTTTTATTTCCGGGTTTTTTTACTTCCTGTTATTTGGTGTTATATTGAAGTGGGAAGTGTGGACAAACAAATATATATATATATTACAAGGGAGGAAAACCAAAAGAAAAAAAAAACTAAAATCCAAATTTTTGGTGGTGAAGCCTCTCTGATCAATTTTAAAAATCAGTAGGAGGAAGTAACGGGGAAATCGATCTGGCTTGTGTGGTGATTAAGCACCATAATCAATTAATAAACTGTTCTTGGTGCTAACAAGGATAACTGAAGCTAAGTGGTTCGTTATATTCAAAGAATTACCGAGTGTGTGTTGATTGGTTAAACGGAATCAGTCAATTTGATAAAATATTGGGTTTGTGGCAGCAACTCCGCCGAACGGAGTGGGGTTCGAGCAAGAGGGGGCGGCTGGGACGGTATCCTGCGTCGGCGCTGGTAGCTGTTTTGTGGTCGGTCTGGCCAAATTTTTATGTGTGTTCAGGTAAGGTGGCTAACGGCAAAAATATATAATAAGCCGTTAACACCGTGTGGATATTTTTTATTTTAAATTTTGTAAACCAACTTGACTGGGTTGGCGTGTTTTATTATTATATTTTTTTTATATATATATTATTTTTTTCGCGGTTTTACAGGTTCCGGGTGGCGTCACATGCGACACCCCATAATCGATTCGCATCACATTTTGTTTTTTTTGCTAACGGGTTTTTTTGGTTCCAAATTTTTCTTTCATTTAATTTTTCCGTTGTTTTTACTCAATTCGATTTTCATCCTTAATTACAGATTTTCTTATGATTTTCTTGCCTCAATTTTTTTAGTGATGAGTGAATAAAGAATTCAGTGTGATCGCGTGAGGATGGGCGGCCTTATGCTGACCTAGGCCTTGAGCAAGGTCGCCGGAGTGGCACCGGCGTCCTTGTAGAACGCTCCCAAAATTTATGATTATCTACCACTGTGGTCGTGGCACGGTAGGATAATTTTCTTGTCCCCTTTGTTTTATCTCTATGCGGTTTTCAAGCATAGTAATATGTCTGGTAACCCCCACGCCTAGCGGCGAGCTTTAGCCAGCGCAATACCGCAACCAGACCTCTATTGCTATGTTCTGTTTAACAAAATCCCTTTTGGGGGATTTTGTTACAGTATCTAGATATTTGCCTGAGACAGCTATCGCTACATCATCAGCATATGCTACAACCCCTATCCCCTCTCTCTCTAGTTCCAGCAGCAATCCATTAATCACTGCACTCCAGAGAATGGGGGACATTACACCTCCTTGTGGGGTTCCTCTAACCACCCGTCTTCTAATCTTGGACTCTCCCAGCTCCGAGGTAATAGTCCTGCTTACCAGCATCTGATTTATTAACCTACTTATAGAGCAGTCCACTTTCAAAAAAGACAATCCTTCCATGATCGCCTCCGTTTTTACATTATTAAAAGCACCCTCAATATCGAGAAATGCTACCATGCAAAACTCTTGCAAGTAAATTGATTTCTCAATTGTGCGTACTAGATCGTGCAGAGCTGTGTCCACCGACTTTCCCTTACAGTACGCATGCTGCGACATTGCCCAATTCCTGGGTTCAATTCTTGATCGAATAAATACATCTATCAACCTTTCCAGGGTTTTCAGCAGAAAGGATGATAGAGTTATAGGCCTCAGGTCCTTTGGATGAGCATGTGAGCTCTTTCCCGATTTCGGGATAAAGACTACTTTGACCTCTGTCCAATTCCTAGGAATATAGACTAGTTTCAGACATCCCCTGAAGATAAGCTCTAGCCAGGGGAGGATGGTCGCAGAGTTCTTTTGGATCTCTGCTGGTATAATCCGATCCGGGCCCGCCGACTTATAAGGCCTAAAACCCTGCAGCGCCCACCTGATCCGCTCTCTATCCAATATGCCCTCCATATCTATTGGAGGTGTTCCTCGATGAGCTCCAGGCTCCATCGAGTCATCAAAGCTTCCCGGAAAGTGGGTATCGATGAGAAGCTCCAACGATTCCGCACTTGAAGCTGTCCATGACCCGTCTGGTCTAATTAAGTAACTAGGACTAGTTGGGTTAGTAGATAGAATCTTCCTAAGGCGGGAAGTCTCAGAGACTTCTTCCATTCTACCACAAAAGAGTCTCCAAGATCCCCTCTGTGCCTTCCTCAATTCTTTTTTGTACTTTCTTAGGTCCTCCTTATAGGAGTCCCAGTCCCGTACATGCCTCGTGCTCTTTGCCTTATTAAAGGCTGTCCTACACGCCTTCCGAAAGGTCTCCAACTCCATGGACCACCATGCCGGTTTCTGCCTGCCCCTTGGCTTTATCAGGGGGCAAGAAGCATTAAAGGAAAGATTGCATGCTCTTGTGACAACATCCACAATGCAATTCAATTCTTCCACTGTCTCCGGAGGTCCGGGGACCTCCGGCAATAGTTCCTCCAACACCTCCCCATATTTCTCCCAGTTTGTCCTTCTAGGATTCCTGAAAGGCTTCTGGGTAACAGGGTGAATGTTAAGGTTATAAGTTATATATTGATGATCAGAGAATGAGTGCTCCTTCGCCACTCTCCATCCCCTAATCAACTGAAAAATAGTATCCGAGGCGAGGGTCACATCTAGAACCTCCTGCCGATTGCTAATGATAAATGTCGGTTACTGCCCAACATTGCAGACTGAAAGGTTAGTATTTAATAAGTAATCAAAAAATAACTCACCCCTCTCATTAATATCAGTGCTCCCCCAAATTGTGTGATGCGCGTTTGCATCACATCCGAGTATCACACCAATCCTATTTTTCCTTGCTTCTCGGATCAGGTCCCCCAGGTTATCCGGCGGGATCTCCTTCTCCCGATCCATATACGCAGAGACCAGCCAAAACTTGTCTCTGCCAACCTCCATACTGATCGCAGTAACGTCACCACTACTGTATTGAGAAAGTAGAAAAATTTTTAAAGTATTTTTCACTAAAATGCAAGATCTTATCTTCTCAGAGTTACTTGAGTACAAAGTTGTATACCCTTTCACCTTAAGGCCACAGATCCTGTTTTTGTTAATCCAAGGTTCCTGGATTAACACTAGCTCCTCTCCTGATCTAGTCAGTCTGAGAACGAGAGCCGCCGAAGCAGCCTTCGTATGGTGAAGATTAATCTGCACAATATTAATCACCATGCATTATCTCACTTACCTCTTCATGCATTCCCTGTTTCAGGCTAATGCTACCTTCCTCCGGGGGGCCGCTAGTATCCGCCGTGTCACCCCCCATAATTGATGCTTCGCTGCCTTGAGAGTCCCCAGCCTTTCTTCGTTCAGATTCCGACAGGGTGTCCCCATCGGATCCAAGTGAGAGAAGGCCGCCTCTCTCCAATAGCAGCTCCACGTCATCGTCTGTTATAACCCCATGCGCTTGCTCGACTGTCTGCCGCTGGGTCCGTCCGACGTCCACCTCCGGCCCGTCCTCCGAGCGCATGCCTACCTCATCTTTTTTAAAAACGTTGAGAGTGATCGACCCGAAACCGAAGCTGATCACCCCCTTTGTCTCTGCCAGGGGAGTAAGGGACTCCTTATTGAGCAGCATGATTGCCATTCTGAAGCCCCCTTTAGCCTCCTCCTGTTTGACAATCTTCCAATCTTTCGTTGGAAGATTTGGATTACTTGCCTGAATAATCTCAAGGATCTCTTCTGGCTTTTCTGGTTTGGTTGGTAACCAGACGCGGGCCCTTGGTCTACTCGGAATTTCTTCCTTTCAAACTGCCTCAAGCCTCGCGCCTTCCCATACCTCACCTACTTCGGCTATTGCCTTTTTATAAAGATCCACCGATCTTTGATCCGAGCACGCAGTTAACTTTACGCGCCCTTGATGCCATCCCGCATCTCTACAGAACGGAGGGGGTCCTGGATTTTCTCTCAGGACCTTGATGAAAATGGAGTTTAGTGCATTATACACTTCCCTCCACTTTCCTGCCGTGATGCTCCCATCTTCTTGACTTCTGTCAATTACCGCTAGCACCAGTACGTTCTCCTTTACTATTTCACTGAACAATTTCGGTTTTTCCTTTGGATCTCCCGATATCGCTCCAGTGACGGTCTTGGCTCGTTTGCTGTCGCCCCCTTCGAGCTCATCCTGAGACCTCGGCCTTTTAGGCACAAGGACCCTATCCGAGCTGTCGCGGCCGACAATCTCCCTCGCCCAAGCCACAGATTGCTTCTGTTCTACTGTAAGCTGCCCCTCAGGGGTTGCAGCCAGTTTATCCAGAATTTTATGCGCCGACCGTTTCTCCCTGTATCGTCGCTTTGCAGGAGGGATCCTTCCCGATCCCCCGCTCTCTTGCCTGGCATTGGTATCGCTGACTCCTGGCTTTGATGCCATGGTGCCACTTACCCCTGCCACTGATGAGGTAGCTCCACCTTTAAGGTAAGAGCCACTTTCTTCCTTCATTGTTTCCGGTTTTTCAAGGGTACCGGCTCCCTCATTTTTATTATTTAAATGATCCATAAAACTCCCACGAGTGTCGGAGAAATACTGGTCCACCTGCGCAGAGATCCGTATACGCAGGTAAGGCTAAATACAACTGGAGGTAGCCAGGAATCCAGAGGGCTCCGTTAACGACTGGGCTTTGTTAAATGGGCCCCCAGCCTAGCTGATCATCAGCACGGGTCGCATAACACCTTAATCCAGCCCATTGGCTCACCAAGTATCACATCCCAGCACCCCCGCCCTTTTCATCTTTCACCCAACCATTCACCCATCCATATGGATATCCCAAACCAATAGGACCCATTTCATCATTCAAGGGGGTAACCCGTTTAAAGGGGCCCCTCACTCACTACCTGGAGACCCCGGAAATGTGACGCTCAGTTTGCCTGTGGTTATTAGTTGATGGTTTTATGGCGCCATCAGTTCGCCATTCCATACCGGGTATCATAGGCACTCAGAATTTATTAAACTGAGGTTAACCACTCCCCAGTTTCCTGAGACTCTCCTCCCAGCAGGGCTGCGGTTGGGGGCGGCTTATTTAATATTCACCGCTAACCTATCTATCGATAGGTCGTTCACTATCCACCACCTGTGACCCCCCCGATAGCTGCAGCACGCCCCGGGATCACCAGATCTTACTTCGCCAGATTTCTTTTTGTGGGGCTATCCCAAAGATCAAGTTTACAAACAAAAACCAACAACACGTGAGAATATGATTGAGCGAATCTTTTTGTGGGGCTATCTCAAAGACCAAGTTTACAAACAAAAACCAACAACACGTGAGAATATGATTGAGCGAATCAGAAATGATTGTGCTGAAATTCAATCAGACACACTCCTCAGTTGTGTACAGTCATTTGAAATGCGGATTAATAAGTGCATTGAAGTCGAAGGCCATCATTTTGAGCACTTAATTTAATTGAAAGATCATGAGGCAAGGGTACTCATGTAAATCAAGCACTCTTTTCCCAATTATTCGAAATTTGCAAAATGAATAAATTGTTTAAGACTAACTTCGTGAATTTACAACGAAACCATGGTATTTTTATTGCAGACGTATTGCAGAATTGTTTGCGTAGGTTCTCAGCAGGAGAATTAAAAAAAAATTGAATATCGTCAATTACAGCGCCATCAATCATGAATGGAAAAAAATGTTTCAGCCAAATCCTACGTATTTTTAGCCGTAGAATCCAAATCTGCAATAAAAAATAGGGGTTCCTATCTTAGTTTCAAAGTTACCCCCCGCCCCACCTACAAGGGGGGGAAGGGGGTTTTAGTTTTAACACTAATGTATTTCCCCCGCGGAATAATTAAATTTTGATCTCTAACATTTTTTTCGTAGAGTGCTTATTTTCCGAGATATTTGAGTGTATCAGGTTAAAAAAATCACCTGGTGTAAAAAAAATCTTCAAATTAAATTATGCAGGCTCGAAATTCATCGTAGCCATATGGTGTAGTGGACATTTTTGCTTCAATTACAATAAATTTACCGAAAAGTGGAGTCTCCAGACCACTTACAAATTTAATCCGCCCTAAGTACATATAAAAGAAAAGCGCGACTACTGCGATAGTTTTTTGTGTTTTACGTTATATCCATACAAACAGACAGACGACGGTAATTATACATAAATAAGTTGATTATTTATTTGAAAAATTTTGCTGAACTTGTTTTTAATTTTAAGGTTGAAAATCAAAATTATTTTTAAGGTTTAAATTTGGCAAAAAATTGTATTGAAGTGGGTGATATTAGAGGTCCTCAATTTTTTTGCTAGTGGTAGCTACCAAAGGAGAGTCGCTTGACACGCGATAGCTTTTATGAGCCAGCAAAAAATCTCAAATTGTCAAAATCTCAAACAGTATTTGTAATATCTAAAAATTATACATTTTAGGTATGCGATGACAATTTAAAAATTCTTAACTGTAATGCAAGATACTGCGTGTAAATGGGCAAAATTGTAAACATTTTATTTATTTACTTAATAGAAAAAAGGATAAAGCATAGCTTTTCTATCCATGCAATATAATTTTAAAAATACACATACATATATACAAAAATTAAAAAAAAAAATTAATGCAAAATTAAAAATTTATTTTGAATAAAATTAAATACTAATTTTTGAAATTTTGCAAAAGGCATCACCCTTCTAATCTCAATCGGTACCTCATTCTAAATAGTAAATGTATTAAACAAAGGTGAATTATTGTAAATATTTGTACGGTTAACAGGCAGTATAATTATTCTACCATTTCGACTGGAACCAATTTTAATTTTATCATATAAATATGAAGGAACCCGATTATTAATGACTTTATATAAAAGCAATAATGCTCTGTAATAATATTACCTGATACGTGATCAAATCTTCTGAGTCCATTAACGTATCTCACGATGTTGTTCAAAATAACCTGCAGCAAACCACTTGAGGCAGAATCACAACTTACAAAAAGGAATTCGCAATAAACTACGTGAGGAATTACTAATGATCGTGCTAGCAAAATACGAACATTTTTAGGGCAAATATTTTTGTGGAGCTTCAAACCATACAAAGTGGAATTGATCTTGCCACATACATTAACAACTTGTGAATCCCATGTGAATCTGTTATTTATACAAATTCCTAGATTGTTAACATGATTCGTAAAATTAATTTTCACACTATTGATAAAAATTTGAGGAATCACTGGGAAGTGCGTTTTAGAAATGAAAATTGCTTGTGTTTTTGCGATGTTTAGTGAGATTCCATTAGAATTGGACCAATCTAGTATGTATAATAGATACAGATTGATTTTATTGAAGGTTTCCAAAAGATTTTCACTAGTACCACCAAGATAGATTTGACAATCATCAGTATACAAATGGTATTTGGAATATTTTATTACGTGAGGTAAGTCATTTATAAAAAGAGAAAATAGAGTTGGATTGATATTATACGCTCAGGTTCCGATTCTTTTCCATTTAAGATGACTTTTTGACATCTATCTGTTAAATAATTAAACATAAGTTTCAGTGCTGTATTATCAAAATTACAGAAAAGCATTAACTTCTGTAATAACAAAACATGGTTTAAAGATTCAAATGCTTTTGAGTAATCCAAAAGTATAAAAACAGCAAATGAGTTTATCTTGTCAAGATGACAAGCCTGATCATCGACAACGTGAAGAAGGGTCGTTTTTGTACTATGGTTATTGTTATTACAAAATTCGGATTGATTTAGATAATTAAATTTAGTTAAATACTGGTTGATTTGGTCACGAAGAATAATTTCATAAATGTTTGATAGAATCGAAACTAAACTAATCGGTCTAAGATTATGTATCCAAAGAATTAATGCCCTTCTTTTTATAATCGAAATCACTATATTCGTTTTCCAAATATCTGGAAATTCGGAGCGCATGATACAGTTATTAATCATGTAGGTCAACGGTGATATAACATACGGTAAAATATTCTTAAGAAATTTTAAGTTGATTTTATCGTAACCTGATGAATTCGATTTAATAAGGTAAACAGCTTTGGAAATATCAAATTCACTTATGCAGCTGAATGAAAGAGATGTGTGATTACCTGTGCACTCAAACTCAGGCAAGGGAATAACAACAGACAAAATGGGTACGTTGCATAAATAATGATTGATGATTGAAGGGTCTAAATCGCTCAAAGAA
The DNA here is from genome assembly GCA_963556165.1 of Tipula helvola. NCBI lineage: Eukaryota > Metazoa > Arthropoda > Insecta > Diptera > Tipulidae > Tipula > Tipula helvola. The sequence continues at coordinate 217,854,708 of OY744483.1, read as the reverse complement.
CTAGCTTTACCAGCCCCCAGAAATTAAGGAACGAAATACATACTAGCAAAGTGTGACCGTATAAATTCTAACCGAACGAATCTTCAAGAAATAACATAAGTTTGAAACTCTACAAAAACCACTAAAGATGTCAATACGTGTTGCCTTTACATCGAATTCCTTTAAAAGAAATGTTTTAAGATTTATGTTTAGAGTCCAATGACATTGAAAATGTTATATTTTATTTATAAATGAAATAATCATGATCCTGTTTTGTTCGGCAGAAAAAATCTCATTTGGTTTGCACTTCCTTGTATGTGTTTGACAAATTACATGCATATACACTCAAACAGACCAAGAAAAAAATTTAATTGAAAAATTGACTAAGACAAAGTAGAAATGTCACATTTAATTAAAAAATTTAAAATAAAAAACTTGAATTTATCTCATTTAATATTTTAATTGTATTCGACAGACGTGGTTGGTCGTTTCACTTGAGCTGAAAATATAAATAACACTTTCGTATTCTATTTTAAGTGAAACAGCCTAAATATATTATAATTTTAATTAAACCCGTCACATTGACGATGTACGCTAGATTATTGTTGGTTTGTTTTTAGAATAGCACACTTGAAAGAGAACCTGAAGTACGAAAGTTGATTAACTTCGTGTTGCTAAAGTAATAATATATCGCTTATATTAATTTATTTTACTTGTAAGAAAAAAAATTTAGTTTTATTAAATTATTCACTTGAGTGGTTTAAGATAGCAAAATACAAGAGTAGCAAGATAATGAAGAAGAATCTGAAATATGTATAAAGAACAATCACATCGAATTTTATAATTGAATGATTTTATGATTTGTATTTTTATGATTGTCTGCCAAGAAAATATTATATAAAGCGCCAGGATAATATTGCACAAAACGAACTCATCTTTACCCTCCCTTTTTTCTCCTTAATCATATTACAATGCCCAAAATTTGATTTACATTTCATTATTCGTGCCAAGAATCAAAACCCATAAAATATATTTTCCCGTTTTGTGTGGTCATAAAATAATAACTTTTCACTTTTCTTTGTGTTGGTATTTTTTTGTTTTTGGAACATTCACAGCTTGTGGTGGAAAAAAATCTCGAAATTTCTAAACGAAGGGGTGAAAATCCAATCTAAGTTTTTGTTTACTTATTTTTGTTTTGTTTGGTAATTTTTTTTTTTAGAAACACCACATTTGGTAACGACATATGGACTGCAATCAATAAAATTGAAAACGAAATAAGCGAACGATTTGATTTTTATTAAAAACTCTTGTAGTTTTTATTAAATTTTTATTATCAAAATGTTTAGAATTCTAATATCAGGTTTATGTTAAATTATAATTATTAGTGCAAATTATCGAACAGTTTCCAAATAAATCAGAGCTAACTTATAATAGATAATAGTTTCAATAAACTTCTGAAATTTCCTTTGTAAATTATGAAATTAACTTTATTAACTTAACTTACTTCTGAGGCTATACAGGTTTTGTACTTGAGTGTCAATATTTTCAGGTATGATCCACGTTTCTAGATAACATGAATTATAATACAAATGTGATGTTCTCTCAACTTTAACAACGTAAAGTAAATAGCACATTTAATGCAATCAGTGCATCTGGAAAGACTTCTTCAACGTTGTTATTATAAATTTACTTCTAAATGTTTTCTGAGCTAGTAACATCTTCACTTTTTCAAAACAACTATTTCGTTCGTTTGCTATCTTTATAAGTTAATCCTGTTTCTAATAATTTACATTTTTTTATAAGTTCATTGTTCTCTTTCATCACAATTTTTAATATCATACAAAAGTTCAAATAGTTTCATAAAATCATAATACTTGAAACCGATTCAAATCGCTTCGGCGATTTTCAGAAAAAATAATTAATTGTTTGGATGGTTGAAATAAATTAATAATTGCAAAAGCTCCCTTTACTGCTTCAACAAAGATTAAATTTAAAGAGTGGCAGTCACATGAAACGAAAAATCCCTTGGATTGATATTTGCAATATGAGACTGAGTTTTTCTACCACACTTATTAGCTCCATTGTCATAGCCTTGACCACGAAGATTCATAATAGATAAATCATTTTGTTTCTAAAAATTTAAAATTTCTTCGGGCATATTCTTTCCGATTGCCACAAAAATGTTAATAAATTCCAAAAACTTTTTTTTAATTTCCACTCTAGTATTTATTACTCGGTTGATTTTGTGATGTGGATGTAATGCAGAACAATTATTGACATCTGTTCTTTATGACTTCCATTAGGAGTACACAGTCTACAATACCTGAAAAAAAAAAATTGAATTTTTGACCATTTCCTTTGTATCTTTAGCGAAAATAAAAATATAATTTTAACTGTAAAAATATTCAACAAAAAATGATAAGAAATAGCGCATAAAATTACAATTTATGCTCAATTGGCATAACGTCATGACAAAAATATTGAATATTCTGGATCTTTTCAATGACAAACTTTTCGTTGACAAAATTTAAATGCGTGTGCTTACAAAATTAACTAAAAATTGTCACAAGAAATAAGTGGACTAGATTTTTTTTCGATAAGATCAAAATATGTAAGTGGGTCTTAAATGACAAGAAACAAAAACAAAAATCGTTAAAAGTTAATTCATATAGGTATACTGTACAAATCGGATAATGAAATCGAAGTGGAGCTGGGGGCAAAGAAAAGTTCTTGTTATCCAATATTTCGTGTTATCCGTTATCGTGTTAACTGAATTCCACTGTAATTGTTTTGGAGGCGCCTTCTCATTTTTGGCACCTGCAGCGCCTGTGTACAATGCATAATTCGAATATGCTATGGGACGGGTATGATTGAAATGCTCCATGAGAACATTTTACGTATTTGACGATCCGATGCTCGTGTTCAATGATTTTGGACGCATTTTTATACCAAATACTTACAGTCAGAAACATTCAGATGTATACGGCTCATATTTAGAGGGAAATTTAAAGATAAAGTTAAAAACCAAACAGAAGATATCATATTTAAAATTTTAATTTTTATCATTAATGTTATCACATATACATATTTACTTCATATTTATATATTTTTAAAATAAAAAAAGTAAGAAAAAAAAAAAAGTGTTTCGTTGATTTTAATTTGCCGTATACGTCTGAATGTTTCTGACTGTACACTAAAGTGGTCTTTTATTTTATTAATATGCTTATACAAATAATAATTATCTGCCTGCTTAGTAATACGGAAATTTTCTTAAAAGCATATCTCTTGGCTTACATAAACTTTTTACGAAACCTATGCTGAATTTGTCTTTAAGCAATAAATTTGGTTTTTTATTCAGCAAAAGAAATACCAAGCATTTGATGAATCAGTTTTTCTCAAGTTTATAGTTATGTACAAGTAACTAGATCATGGTAAAGAAAAAAATTATGATATTGAATCCAAGGCCCTTTGCCAACGCCCTCTCGTTGTTGAGAGTTTTCGATATTATCATAAAATATTAAAGACATCGACAAAAATTTAGCCTATATAGACTAGTGTCTATATATAGGCTTAATTTTAGTATGTCACAGAAAATTTTAGTCCATAACTTTCATCATAATATGATTTTTCAGACCAAAAAATACAAAACCTTAATTATCTCCATTAGCCAATTATGTCACTAAATGAGTTTTACTTTTACACCAACGACGGGAAAATGGGATAAATAAGATAAACTCTAAAGTGTAAACCACATAAGCACCAGTACAAAATTGTACCCGTTTAGTTTTATTTTAGATATGAACGAGCTTGAAAGTGTAGCACCGCAAATTCGTTAATCTGTTGACACTTCCTCGAATTATGCTGTAAGTAGGGAACTGACCAGCTTAATACTCCAGTCGATCAACGCAAAAAATAATTTATTTATCAAGTATCGACATATTTATTCGCATAATCGTGCGGTAAGGATAATCATTGGGGAAGTAGCATTTCAATATCGAATTTGGTAAACCAGGAATTCCGGGCGATTTTAGAAATTCGAAAATTTGAATTTAAGGTTCACAAATTCGGAATTCCGTTTTTATTTATTCAACAAATTTGGCGATTGATTGAATAACTAAAAACGGAATTTCGGTTTTGCCCAAATCTTCCGGAATTTCGGATTTACCAAAACTTCTATTGCAATCACTTATGAAGTTCAATTAACATTTTTTTTAATATTTTTGTTAAATACATTATTTTGTTCATTAATTTATTTACCTTTAAAATTTTTAAATAAATTATTGTGTGATTTATTGTAGTTCAGAAAAGCTTGCCTATATTGATATTTTTTTTTTTTTTTTTTTTTTTTTTTTTTTTTTTCGCTGGCGCTACATCCCATAGAGGGATTTGGCCGCTTCATATTGAAGTTTCGTAATCATTTTTTTAACGGATAATAAGTGATTAATTCATTGATCCTACCATTAACCAGCCGTGATTTTTTCATCACCCGCCGGGAATCGAACCCGGGACCTCCGGGGGTTAAAGCAAGCATGCTAGCAACTGTGCCACCGGGGCGGAATTGATATTAGTATAGGTATAATTTTGGTAAATGTTTCTTTTTACCTCTCCCTCTCATCTTATGAGAAGCTTATAGTTAAAAGTATTTTTAAATAGCGTATAGGTATGTAGTTTCTTTTAGAATTTTAAGTGATATTTCGTTGTGCATCATTCATATTTTATTATCTAGCCAATCACAAAATCTTCATTTTCAAAATAATGTATAGTCGTTATTTTTTACAATTATTTATTTCATATCTGTTTTGGTACTGGAAATCGGTGATTTAAAACCGATGATAACTATTTAAAATTTTTTTTAAATGTTGTTTTAGTAATTACATTCATACGAAAACGACATTACACAATCGTTTATCGTCTGTTTAATACATCGTTCATATGGGCCTAAATGTAAACTTCTTATATTTTTTTGCATATGACATTTTACGAGTATAGATCGATTGAACTGCAACAACTATCGCGGTATTGCTTTGCTGAACACGAGCTACAAGGTTTTGGCCAACGTAGTCGCAGCAAAGTTATCAACTTATAGCGAGAGGATCTTGGGTGATTATCAATGTGGTTTTCGACCAAATAGATCACCAGCCAATCAAACTTTCACGCTGAGGATTGTGCTGGAGAAATGTTATGAAAAGGACATCCCTGTACACAGTCTATTCATAGACTTTCAACAGGCGTACGACAGCATTAAGAGGAATACGTTATGGAACGTATTGTCATACCTGGGCATACCGTCAAAATTGGTTTCAATGTGCCAGCTTTTAATGGATGGCTCAATATGTAAGGTGCTTATAGAAGGCAAAATTTCGGATACCTTTGAGATAACATCTGGAGTGCGGCAAGGAGACCCAATAGCTCAAACTCTATTCAATCTATCATTGGAGTATGTCATTCGTCAGCTCAATATGGCGCAGCGTAGCTGCCTGTATTATAAATCAACCCAGCTATTAGCATACGCTGACGATATTTGGTTTCTGGGTCGCAACATCATCTCTCTGAAAGAAGTCCTCCTCCCATTGGAATTAACAGCCGAACAAATAGGCCTTCAAATCAATAAAGCGAAGACCAAATACATGGTGACCGCGAGAAGGCAGACTCGTGGGGACTTCATTTCAGGAGATACTCAATATGAAAAGGTGAATGAGTTTAAATACCTAGGATCACTGCCCACTGAGCAAAACTCAGAAATGATCTCGATAAAGTCGGCACCAACGAAAGTAGGACCTCGTGGGAGACCACCTACCCGATGAATGGATGGCGTTGAGAGGAACCTATACACACTCGGTCACGGTGTCTGGCGTTTTCTTGCGGCCCCTTCATGGGATGTAACGCCAGCAGAAGAAGAAGAAGATTTAATTAATAAATAATAAATAGAATAAAATAGAATTGTATGATTTGTGCAAATAATAATTCAATTGAATGTGTCTGTAAATATTTTGTGTATCATAGTTTATAAGTTCTATCGTAATTAAGTTTCCTTGTTCACTGTTTATTGTTAGCTTGTTATTGCGATATTGTGAGGTTTATTTATACATAATCATATGGCGTCGAATGATTGTGTGCTATTCCTGGTGTGACTAAGAACGTGTTAGTGTGCAGTGAATTATGTACAAAAGTTGCCCACTATAAATGTATCGGATTGAGAAAAAACGTTTCCGATGTAATTTGTGGCTCGGACAGTATTTTTTGGTTTTGTAACAATTGTTAAGACATTTCCAGTAAACAAGTGAAAATTTTTATTAAAATAATTGGTTCTTTAAAAAAATAGAAACCCCAATGAAAAAAATCGAGGCTACTATTAATAAACCAGCGCAGTCTCACATTTTTGATCGTATCACTACTGATGATGGTTCAGATTCGACTTGTATGCCTATTGCCAATCAAACTCCAACAAATTGTGGTAATATGGTGAATCAAGAAAGCTGTATTGAATCTGGTGATAAATTAGATGTATCTACTGCACCTTCGGCCTTACAAAAACATTCATCCATGCAAAATCATTTGTCCTCTACGAGAACCTTTGCTCAGGTGACATCATCCACAATGAGTTCCAGTGATGCTGTACCAGCAGTTGAAAGGAAACATCCTCAACAACTGGATAGAAAATCGATTTATGGTACCAGACAATTGGCCGAAAATGTTGAAGTAAATGTCATTGAACCAACAGTAGGTTACACCTTTCCAAATTTGATCCTCATACTCATGAAAATGATATATCAAATATGGCTAAAGCATGCTGCTAACAACGTAACGTTGAATCGTTGGAGTTTGTTTGCTACAAATTGGGCATAAAAGCTGATTTACGGGTAAAGTCGCTTAATTCAAAAACTTGGCCGACTGGGATATACATTCGGGAATTTAGTAATAAAAATTTTCGGACAACATTGCCTCCACGAGTAAAGTTTCGGGTAACCGCTGCAGCCAACAGTACAACACGTCAAATTATAACCTGTATTGTAGTAAATTTGTTTCGGGTGATAATCTGCAGGTAAATGTAAATTGTTCTATAAAATTTGGCCATTTAAATGTCCGTAGTTTGGTGAAACATTTTAATGAAATTACTATTATGTTAGAGTTATACAAATTTGATTTGTATACACATTTGGCATCTGAACTTGATAAAATTCTTATTTTAGTTATTTATAACCCACCTCCCGCTTGTACTGATGATGTTAATAATTTACAAACAATTTTTTCAGGATATTTGTCACAGTATGAAAAAATTATTTGTTGTGGTGATTTTAACTTTAATATGTTGATTAGCAATAAACTAAGTGCTTGCTTGAGTTTACATAATTTATTTTATTTGCCTTATCAATCGACTAGAATGGATAGCAGCCTATTGGATTTGATAATTTTGAATGAGGCTGATAAGCATAATATTATTTCTTTTTGGACAGCTTGCTGTTACTGCTATTTCTGATCATGACCTGATTTTTGCATGCTATAAGTTCATATGGACCAGAGATAAAATTTGTTATACTATTGTTCCTGATTATAAAGAGTATTTTATAAGTTGTTTCTTTTCGTTAGACTGGTTAAATATTTATTTTTATCCTGATGTGATTAAGAATTGAACTCAAATTTCTTACAATTAGATACTATTTGTGTGCCTCGTAAAATGTATAAATAAATGTCCAAATGTTACGTGGTTGAAGGCACATATTTTGAATTGAATGCAACGTAGAGATTTCGCTTACAAAATATATAAAAGATTTGATTAGTGCTTGATTTTGAATTATTTAAATATTTTAGAAATAAAACCAACAAATCCATCAATCAAGCTAAAAATATATGTTATTTTGGGGCTTTGTACAACCCAAAAACAAAGTGGAGCAATTTAAAAAAGCTAGGAATTTCGTGTAAGTCCACTGAAGCAGTCATTGACTTTTCTGCTGATGAAATTTTGGCAGGGATCAGTAAACTTAACGAATCCTTAGGTGTTTTGCCTTTACCCAATTTGGATTTTATTAGTTCTGACAGTTATGATTTTATTTTTGATTGTGTCGATGAACTTATGGTATTGAATGCAATTCGTCGAGTTAAGTCGGATTCGATGGTATTTGACATTGTAAACTTCAGGAGGAAAATGGAGGAGTTACGTAGATGTGTTGTATTTTTGCATGCAGTGATGACCTGCGTTTGGAATAAATGCGTGCTGCGTGCAGTTCTAAATTCATTGTCATTTATTTCATACATATTTAATTTTAATACATTACATTTTTTTATACGCATGATATTTTATTTTGCACAAATTACATAAATATTATGTTTATCCTTTATTATGGCAATCATAAAAAAATATTTTCTGTCAACAAACTAAACTAGAAAAATTGATTGAAAAAATAAAAAGTATAAAAACTATACTAGATTTTTTTTTTTTTACGTAACGTGTGCAGACAAATTAGAAATAGAGACAACTTACAGAATCCTGCATGGATTGCATACATAAATCAGTATGTATATTCTAATTTTGATGCACGGAATCCTGCACATCTGTTTCCGACATTAGAATCCAGCCAAAATATTTGTAAAATCAATAACTAATAAATTGAATATGATTTGAACATGAATTGAATATTGTATAAACCGCTAATTAAGGAAATGTGATAATTAAAAGCCCTATAAAAATATAACAGTAACAAAGATCTAATTTAATTAAAACTAAATTGTCGAAATCATTCCATTTTTGAAAGTTTCACAAGATTACCACCTTCATTGATTGATTTCGCCTCGAACAAAACAGTATAACTTGCAATTTATTTTATTATTTCGTTTGTTTTCTATATTTGGATTCGTAAATACATATTTCAACTTTCCTGCCAAGATAATATCACGTGCAATGATTAACTCATTTCCAGTTGAATAAGCCTATTAAAAATCTATATTTCATTCTAGGAAGTCCATCCATTAAAAATCGCCGAAGAATTCAAATTTTTTGTATCTCCCTTTTGATTTCTTAATCAATCAAATCGCACGCCTAAGACGAAAAATAAGCTGACTACAAAAAAACACAACAATAATAGCAGAAACAAATATAGTATTTGCTGTATACTGTACACAAAAAATTGAAAGTGATTTATGAACGCAACAAGAGACATAAAAATTTCAAAAAAAAATTAATTAATTTCTTCATTAAACCAAGAAAATAATAAAAATAAAAAAATAACAAAAACGGGATGTGATTCATTCAGCAAAATTCTTAACAATACAATAACAACAAATTATCGAAATAAATAAAATTCACTTGTCTTAATTATAAATTCATAACATGTTGGCCCAATTGAACTATTGAATTTTTAAAATTTATACAATTATTTTGGCAATACTTTGCCTTGTCTTGCATGTCATGCGACAATCTTATCGCTCGCTTAATAAAAACAAAAAAATAAAATAAATTACGTAATCATCACTGTTCGCCGTCGCACGAATTTTTTGATGGTACTATGTTAATTAATCACAACAACAATTATAATGTCTTGACTAATCTTGTGGAAAATGGAAAAGTAAAAATACATAAAATTTCCATTTATAAATAACAAAAGAAGGAAAAAAGCACAACTTTTTTATTTTGATTTTAATTCTAAGTGTAATATTAATGTCAATCAACGATAAAAATATAATTAATAATTAAAATTAACAAAAAAAAAAATAAAAAAAGAAATTTAATAAAATGTTTTAATCAAAAAAGGAAAAGTTTCTTGTGTTGTGCTTTTTATAAAATAAAATATTAAAAGTGCTTTTATATAATATTTTGTTGTTATTATTTTGAATTGTTTGTTGAGTGGAGTTTAATTGTTTTATTTTGATTGAGTGAAAGATTTTTTATGAATTAATTGTTGTGGGTATTTGTTGTAAGGGAAGTATAATACGTTTAGGGCCGAATTAACAGAGTAACGAATAGCTTTGACGAGTTAGAGAAATAATTTTCAATAAATAAAATAATAACTTTCAGCGGTCGATAATTGAATAGGTATGGTCCAGATAAATATAATATAGATCAAATTTCGTCATCAAACTGCCGACCGATGTATATTGCCTAAAGGTTGTTGGTAAGTATCTAAATTGAAAATTAGATGCAGCCGAATAAATGAGACTATAAGTTGTTGATTGCCAATTGGTTATGTTTCTTCAACGAGTTAAAGGGAAATACTTCCAAAAAACACATTTTTGCTTTAAATGATTAATTGGTGTACATAACAATGCATTAACCAAATCTTCCGAAGGAAGCAGGGCCCACCGCACACCCTGGCTGCATGTATGGAAGGATGGGAAAGGTTTGTTCATAAGAAGGGAATCGAAAGGGTTACAGGCACCTATGTAGTGTATAATTGGTACACAACACAGTTCTAATATACAATAACCCTATAACATAAAAGCTTCATTCGACTGAGAATTGTTTTTAGCATTTTTTAATTCTCATAATTAAAAGCATTTCTGTTTTGAATAAAATTTTCATTTATTAACAATATAAACCTGATGCTAGATTAATTAATCCTCGAGGATGAATTATTAGAATTTAAAGATTTAAATAAAAATAAAACACATAATTGAATTGTAAATATTAAAATTTCTTATACAAATACCATTGTAACCAAACAATTTTACTTCTTTTATTGCTAAATAAAAATTTAAATTTTATAGAAAAAAATAAATAAATACATTCCGAAAACAAAGAACAATAACTCTAAATTCTACGGTATAAGCTCAGTGGTTGTTTAATTTCCATCCATTGTCTACCCCCTCCAAATAACTGCTTCCTGTAAAAGAACTTAAGCCACATTCTCGTTTATACTATTAAATTTAAATATGTATTGCATATTTATTTACATACACGTTTACCTTTAAATCTGAAAATCAAATTAGTGCCATTAACTTATGGGGTTATGGTTACAGTTAGCCCCATAATAAATTATTTTGTAGGAAATTTTAGATCCTGGATATGCTAGTAGCCTTCAGATCAGTTACCAGGTGTATTGCGAACGCCGGTAAATAAATAACACCCAGGCGGTTTCAGTTTATATAAAGTTTTCATTTAATAGAATAAATCGTATAAATCTTACACGTACTTTTTAATTGTTCATCGCGATGAATGGCTTAGACGAGTAAAAGCACCGCATTAATTTATACTGGATAATAGCTTGGTGGTTTGGCACTCTTTTTGGTCCGCGACTATTTGAATGGCAAAATATAATAGAATTATTGTTCCGAACTAATTATAATTTACTCGACCAACGGATAGATGGCTTTGTTACCCAGTGGCGAATAAACCGTCAGGAATGTAAATCGTATATGTTAAACGTTTCGATAAACGTCAATTATTAGTTGGAGCAAATTAGCACAAAAGGTGGTAGATTTGGTCTAACTTTATTATTGTATTTTTATCAGAGAGCTCTGAAAAAATTGTAGAGACGCGAATTGTTTTCCCCTAAACGCAGTGCACTCGAAAAAACAAATTTGCAATGTATAAAATAAAATACATATTTGTCTTTACAAAAAATAATATTTTTCAGTTTAAAAATAGCGATCAACCAGGGGCCTATTTAACCAACGTACTTTGCAACTTAGCACCTATCACTTTTCAAAATTTTGCTAAGCAAAAATTTATTTTGATAAGTTCAACTATTTTGTTCCATAAAGTGAAAATTACATAACGTTGTTGGATAAAAATTACATGTTTAGTTTCGAATACATACTAAACAAGCGTCGATGCGATTTAGATATTAATGTTATAGGTTTAATGTGATTTATATAATTAAACATTAATACCGCTGTACAAAAATTGCTTTGCAATCAATATTATTTGCTAAGTGATAATCATTTCTGTACAATGAACATTTAGCAAATTTTCAGTAGAATTCAAAGCAAATATACACTAGCACGTTAATGTGTTTTTCTCATGGCCAACTAGATAAAATTTACTTTATTCGATTCACAAAAAAAAAACAAAGTGTTCTTAATTTTATTAAAGTGACATTTCATTTGACCAAGGAATTGGAATTGGAATTGGAATTCAAATTTGGTCAAAACAAATAACTAACCAATTCTCGTGATTTATTTTGGAAAGTTGGTAGTGTTTGATATTTATACTTTCATTGTTTGCTGAAAATCAAAAACATAGACGGCCATTGCGCATTAAATAATTTCATTATTAGTTTTTTCTTATAAAATATTAACAAAAATATACAAGATGACAACATTTTAAACAGAAAAAATGAAATACGAAAACTCTGGTGACAAGCACAGTAACTACAAAATGGAATTGGAATTGCAATACGATCAACTTAGCAGGAATTCGATGAATTCCAAATTTGAATTCATTATATAGCATTGTTGTTGTAAATTGGCAAATGAAATGTCACTATTAAGGCTGTATGGTACTCAAAAAAAATTTCTGTTTTGGTATCGATATTTAAATGTCCAAACGTGCGTCTAAACTGTGTCTATACTAAAGAAAAATATCGTTTTGTATTTTTGTTTTATTTTGATGTAAAATAAATATAACTGTATGTCGATTTGTCTTATTTCCCTTTTTTCCAGAATAAAATTATATACTATTTCGGTTATTCATTTTCGTTGTTTCTATGACAACTCAGTATGTTAAAATGTTTAATTTATTATAAAACGATAAGATCCTGGACATTCACCATTTTTTGGGGTTAGCCATCTCGTAGAGTAAAAGGAAATCAAAAATTAGCCGAGGTCATATCCATTTTTGACAAAAAAAAATATATTTATCGATACTGAATTTTTTCGTATCGATAAATATATCGATATTCTTAGTATTTTGATTGTATCTTTCTTATTTTATTATTAATCTTTATAATCGTGAATTAATCCCTCAAAAATATCTTTCTGCATAGGTCAATATAAAAGATATACATGGTTTAGCGAGAAAAACTTAAGAAAATTGAATTTTCCGTAAGCACCATTATCCAAAATTTCGTCAACTTTGAATTTTTATTACGGATAAACTATAAATAATTTTGAAATAATCCTGTATTAATCCCTCAAAAATACCTTAAGCTTTATCAATAAAAAAAAATTTTGTGAATTGATAAATATTTGTAGCCACAAATTGATTTTTACGATACCCTTATTTTGGTAAAATGAGTACCATACAGCCTTAATGAAATTATTTAATGCGCAATGGCCGTCTATGTTTTTTATTTTCTGCAAACAATGAAAGTATAAATATCAAACACTACCAACTTTCCAAAATAAATCACGAGAATTGGTTGGTTATTTCTTTTGACCAAATTTGAATTCCAATTCCAATTCCTTGGTCAAATGAAATGTCACTTTAAATATTTTTCTTATTCATTCGCCTGTTTCATGATACAGAATCTTCTATAGTAAAATTTGTTGTATTTGAGTCAGCGCTTTATTTTTTGTGGTTTTGTGCCTAATTACCAGGGCTGCGGAATCGGTAAAATAATTCTTCGACTCCGACTCCAACTCTAACTTCTACATGAAATCAAAATATTATAAAATTCATACTACTACTCGTATTAAAATTCTATCATCACAAGAACATAATTTAAAGATAAGAAAAATTAAAAGTCAAAGTAAAGAATAATTAAAGAAATAAAAGAAAAACTAAAAATTTCTACAATTTAAATTAGGTAATTACAAATTTGTTCTTAAAATTAGTATGGCGTCAAGAATATTAAGACTCGTACTTCTGTGAATTTTTTCCATTTTCTCCAAACCATCTTAAAAATAAATCCTGAAATTTGTAATCGGAAGTCGTTTCGATTTCTCATGATCATCTAGAAATTTTTAGAATTCATGTTTCGCTTCTATTTTTTCAACAGGATTTTCTTGGTGGTTTACGGCTGGTCACTATGACTGTGAGCTTTTCGGTAATATTAAAAAATTAATAAATACCAAATTACTTAGCACCGGTTTGCCTCTATTTGTTGATCATCATAATACTCTAACCTTGGGGTCGACATAAATTCCCGTAAATAATATCTCGTTATCAAGAAGAACAATTGCTCTATAAACGATGTTTTATTTGTGTTGCGAGGATTTTTCCTAAGTGAAACATTACTCTACGCCATCCTTTATAAAATTGGCGGAGGACAAATATACTGTTTGGAGTCTTTTTCTAACAAAGGGTAAGGTGCATTTTAGGAGAGAAAGAAAACATAAAATGCGTAGTCGGAGTCGATCAGTATTTTTCCGACTCCAACTCCGACTCCGCTAAAATAGTCCGACTCCTCGACTCCGACCAGTGGCGTAGCCAGAAATTCGTCGAGGAGGGGGTTTTAAAAAAATAATAATTTTTATAAGAAAATAATGCATTCGAATTTATTTGAATTCATTTTTTTAATAGTTTTTTATAGTTTTATATTGATTCGTCGTGACACTAAGGCTAATTCATCGAGGACACAGTCTATTTATATAACCACATCTGTATGAATATTTAATGATGCCAATCCATTTAGTCGCTTGTCGCTTCCCACCGATTGTGTCTCTTAGGTAATTCTTAAGGCGCCTGAAGGTCTTAGAAATCTTCAATTGGAGAGATTATCCAGGTTAAGAGTACTATTAAAAATCTTACAAATATTTTGTGCTAATTTTGTTATTATAGGTACAAGCGTTCAATCGGTAGACACCTGACCGTCTTTTAAACATTTTAATTAACTTCGCTTATTTAATTTCAACTTAATCTGGAAAAAAGTTCTGCACAGATCTGTAAAAATTACGTCTAATATTACGCCGCTTTGTTTACATTTCTTTTATGTGAAGTTTCTTTTATGCCTTATTCGAATTATAAACTATTTTTTGTGGATTAACACATCACCATGTAATGATTTTAGTATAATATGTGAAACTCAGGGGGGGGGGGGGGGTTTCAACCCCCCGCAACCCCCCCTTCGCTACGCCGCTGACTCCGACTCCCGACTCCGACACTGCAGTCCTGCTAATTATATCCCCGATATTTTTTAAAATTATTCTGCTTGATTATAATTTATTCGGAGCGATTCTTTAAACGCAAATTCGTTAGAAATATTAAAATTTTTCCTGTTACGGCAAACATTTCCAATTATTGTATCATTTCCGACTAATAATTCACGGTCGAATCATTTTTACGACCTATAAGTGTGTTATTCGAGTATATCAACTACACTTATCATAAAATGCAATGCAAATTTTCCTGTAGCAAAAAACATGAAAAAATATCAAACAACTGAACAATAAAAACCCAATATCTGTTTGGTTTTGTATTATAATTGCAGTCTTTAGCACTTATCACTTTGCACTTTACATTTTTCAGTAAAAGTATGCACGATCGAAATTGTAAGTTAATTTGCGTTTATTGGAAAAAATCTCTATTATTCTAATAATTTAATGTTTATATAAATGTTAATTAACAAATATAAGTGATTCTTTTTTAACTAATCATTAATATAAGAGCAATAGCAACAAAGTTATATTTGCAAAGTTTCTATGACCAGTTAAATTCTTTGCACTTAGCAAAATTTTGCAAAGTGCAAAGTGATAAGTTTTTGGTTAAATAGGCCCCAGGACATATCCATTTACAACAAATTGGGAATTAAACGAAAAGTGTTTTTAAAGGAATTAAGAGCAACACAAAAGGTTGAGGCGAATATCCTAATAAAAGCCAAACATTGTAACTGGAAATGTGTAAATAAAGTATAATTCAAGTAAAAAACAAAAGCAATCTTTAAATAAAAAATAAAAAGAAACAAAACATTTTCATTATGCACCGGTTTGACAGCATTCCAGTCTCAGTAATATCGTGAAGCCAAGAAAATTAAAACAACGTTCAATCATAGAAGAATTACTATAGAAGCGTATTTTGTATGGGCGAAATTTACCAACATAATTTATTTTCGTATTTCTGTGAGTTGTTTTTTGTTTTTAAGTGGGAATGAAAAGTCTATATAGTAATTTGATATGAACCATGCTACGAGTATTTAAAAGCATTAATACATTTTTTTATTGTTGTTTTAACCAGAAAAAATTCGAAATGGTCTGTTTTGAAAGGGGAGTTTCAAAATTTCAAGAAGAGAAATAAAGGAGAACTAACGCAAGCATCGAAAAAGTTAAAAATTTTGACAGGTTAATAAAATAAAAAACTACTGTGGAGAACACGCACAGCAAAATTGTAACTTCGAATGGTATTGTAGGGTCCCCAAATTCGAAAAATCACTTTAGAATCTCATTAACTAAGTTCGATCCTAATTGGATATGTTCGAGAACTTTTTGTAAACATTTTTTTTAGAATTCTAATTTTAACGTACCCGTCAAATTTCGTCGAAAAAATCGGTTAAGAAATAGCCAAATTCCGTTGTAATTGGCCATAATATGTTCCAAAACTCTATTTACAAATTATTTTAAGATTCCATTTCTATCGTACATGTCGAATTTTATCATAACCGGTTAAGAAATAGCCAAGTTCCATCCTCATTTGCTTTATGTTCCAAAACTTGCTTATTATTAAATTAAGTACCAACCTAATTTAATTAAATACTGCAACGCTACATTTTATTTTTATTTATTTTCATCTTTTTAAACATTTCAAATGTAAAGTAGCCGCAATTTAAATTGATGTTGTTTGTTATGTAACTATTTTGTGTTTTTCTTTCCTATTCCATAAAGTATTTATAAAGTGCAGCCAAATTTAGATAAATAAATTATCATTACTACTAGCTTTACTATTACTGTATATAAATTAACATTACTACTAGCTGTAGTATCCTCAAGCACTCGTACATATAACCCGATGTCCCGATGATAATTGATTTGTCACTTTGGTTAATGTCGTACAATATAAATTATAATATAAAAACGCCATAATCTGTTTTGACATGTAATATAATACTTCCCACTCCAATTTCAATATAAATCTCATTCTATTTGGCGCAATCAGTCAGCATCTTTCGATTCTGACGCTATTTCCGTACATATTGAGTCCTTCCTTGATCATGCAAACAACCGTAATCGAAGCGATGCTTAATCATTCACTCTCATACAATTCACTCACACAGTTGCAATTTAATTTTAATTGTAAATTCAAAGTAAAAGAATTATTTTTAATAAAAAATAAATGATTAACGAAACAAAAGTAGGAAAATACAACTGTTTGATTCGAAAGTCATGGCCAACCAAAAATCAACAGTTTTTACTTTGAGTGTTTGTTTGGTATTAAAGATTCTCAATTTTACACTCACGCAATAAATTTATGCATTGCATTATGGAACTGGCGCATCTGTGTACAACTTAAGAAAATATATGAAGCTTCGTTTCAAATGCGAGGATGTATCTCCACATGTCGTGTATTAGCTGATTTTTGCCTTGAAGCTGCAAATTCAAATTGTTTAAAAGCGATGTTAAATCTACCAAAAAGCAAGGCGTGAAAGCCATTCGGGGTCGCGAAATTCGTCACCGTATTAATTTTTTAATTCCAATAAAAGTTGCTGAAATTGACGGTGGTTCAATCCCCGAGATAAGATGAAGTTTACTGCTTTCACAGAAACGTCCATTAGGTCCTTCAAATTTGAGGGTCTCGCGTACATTGCTTCCAGGTACTTTTGGAGCAGAGCAATGACTCCTTTTTTGTCGCCAACCATTGTCGGCGCTCCGTCAGTTGTTATGGACACTAGCTGTGATAGGTCCAGATTTAGGTCGGTTGTGCACTGCAGCAATTCTTTAAGAATGTCCTGTGGTTACATAGTACCCTTCATAGGCAAGAGTTGAGCTAATTCTTCAATAATTTCGAAATTTGGTTTTACTCCACGAATAAACTCTGTAAGCTGCGCTGTATCCGTGGTATCTGTACTTTCATCAATGGCTATGGAGAAAAACTGAAAATTTTTGCAATGCTCTTTAAAGCTATTTTTAAATTCGCTAACATTTCTTCGATGCGTCGTGTAACGGTTCTTACAGAAAGACTAATATTTAAAAAGAAATTCCTTTTCTCGGGACATACAATCTCTAGTACGGTCATCAAACAATTTTTCACGAATTCCCCGTCAGTGAAAGGCTTCATTTTTTCTGCTATCATCTTTGATACTGCGTAGCTAGCACGTGTATTGTTTTCAGCTTCTGTGTTTTGGTTATGGAACACCGAACTTTGTTTTTTCAAGCTCATTTTAAGTTTATGAAGTTCATCCATTCTGGTTTGCCCAATTAACTTACCGAAATTCTGATGTTTTGTCTCGTAATGTCGTTTGATGTTGAATTCCTTATTTACGGAAATACTTTAGAAGCATAATTATAGGTTTGTGTTTAATATCGCGATGTTTCACAAAAAAGTACATTTCTATGTCCAAGTTTCTTGGAAAACTCCAAAATATTTAATTTTATAAAGTATATTATAACAAATAAAATTTCCGAGAATGATGTAATTTTGTAAAAATAATTTCCGAGAATAACGTATTTTTGTTTTTATTTGGAATTCGCTCAAATATGGATGCACGTCGATCTTTCGAATATTAAATAACATAATTTGTCTGCGGGCCGTGTATGTATGATATTTCGAATGTTATCCGCGGGCCGGAGAATTTTAGCCGACGGGCCGTAAGTTGCCGACCACTGCTATAGATTGAATGGTAACGTTTTGAATTTCTCCTCTCTTTTTTGCTTTATGCAGTATAGCGCAAATTAATGCTTTTAGTCTTTTTTAGTTGTAAATGCAATCTGGAGATGATCTTTAATGGTCGAAAACGTTCATTATACGATTTAATAAAACAGATTTTGTTAAGAAATATTAAAGTTTGTTTTTTTAATATTTTGATTGAATTTGTTGTGTGATTTCGAAAAGGTGATTATTTCACGAGATAACCTAACACTTTCTATTAATAGATGGTTGGAAAAACAGTGCTAGCAACACAATACTGGTAGTATCTATGCTGCATCATGCCGTTGACGGGCAAGCCTTCTTAGTTCTTACAGGCTTGGGACCTAACAGGTGAAAGCGAAGTAGGAGCAAGATTAGCTGATATATTGCTGGAATCGGTAGACATTACCAAGCAGCTATACAACGCTAAAGTATAGTATATGCGGTTGTTTCCGATAATGCAAGTCAAAATGAAAAAAACTGACCAACCACGTTTTATTGCATAGTACATATTTGCAATAGCCATACCGCCAACTTGTTGGCAAAGGACGTATTGGATGCAGCAATAACGGCGAAGGTCTACTGTATCGGGTCTACCCTCTGATCAAAAACTTGGAGCAGACGAAGATCGTAGCAGCTAAGTTTAAAATTAAAAAAGTTAAACAAGACCTTGTTAAACTTATTTTTGACGATCAGTTCATTCAACTGGTAAAGGAAAGTTTACAAATGTTCGAACCCATATACCATCTCATTAATATGTGCCAATAATATTCATTTTCAATTGCCGATGTAACCACCAATTTGTGGTTAGATCTTAAATTACCAATTAAATTTAATTTGAAATTGAATGTTTGGAAGGAAATGGCTTGGTACGAATATGCCTTATGGCAGCATTTTGTTTGCATCCTCATACGGATAGTGGCAAACTTAAAAAGGATCATTTAGAAAAAATACATAATATTTTCTTCAAAAAATTGAGCGGAACGGGGATTGAAGGATGGTTCAAAGCACATATTTCAAAATGCTCTATGAGAAAGACATAAAAAACCCATAGTGTTTTGGAACATGGCTGAAATAAAGTATCCCATTTTATTGCAAATGGCACAGCAATTACTTAAAATTAGTAGTAGAGTAATAAATTAGAGTATTTTCTAGCTGAGCACATGTGCATTCGCCAATAAGGAATCGTCTAACTTTCGAGCGATCGAAAAAATTGTTACTCGTATGTTATTCCCTCAGAATTAATGATGAATTGTGCACAGATATCGAGGAAGAATTGGAAGAAAACTTTTCTGAATAAGAATAAATTTAACTTAGGTTAAAATTACATAATATATGTTACTTATATTAAATAAATATGAGCTATGGTTAGGTATTTAAATAATTGAAATTCTTAATATTATTTATTCTCTATGTATACAAATTTGAAATAAACAAATAATAAAACTATTAGTTGTTATTTTGATTTATAAACTTTATTACAAACTAAAAGTATCGAATATAGTACGATGTGCTCCACAGTGGACAGAAGTGAAATAAGTAAATCATACAACATAAATTTACTTTATGGAGTTACACGAAAATAGTGTCCATGTTAGTTTAATTTTTATTTGTTAAAATTCTAATTATTGTGGCATCTATTTAATCCAATACGTGATTTAAAGTGTGATTTTTGTATATTTGATTCATTTGGCACAGTTTTACCATTTTAAATAACAGGATACCGAACTTAGACAGTGCATACATTTAATGTTATCACTATAAATAAATCTTTAGGGCACTAAACATTTTTGAAATTAAATTACACGATATTTACTATGTTTTAATTGATAATTACAAGGTAAACTTTAACATTTTTAAAACACTTTTAGTAACACAAGACAATACCAAATTTTTGTAATTTTTAAGCACAGTATTCTAGCATTGAAAATGGTAAGACTGTGCCAAATGATTCAAATATACAAATATCACACTTTAAACTACACGTGCATTTTGAATTAATTCCACTTATTATGAAGTTATCAAAAAAATTTGTTGCTGTGTATTGTCGACGCATTGTCTACATTGTCTACAACTCGACGTCATTTTTTGAATTGTCTTCATAGATACATTGTCTACACGTGTAGACAATTGACTAATTTCGTGATGTAGACTACGCGGCACAACACTGGCTGTGAAAAAAGAAAGAAAGAACTTTCAATACTCGGAAAAAACGATGTTCGACAAAAATTATATTTTAGCGATACTCTTAAATTAAATTATTTCTTTCCAATTGTTCCGATCTAACAGAATACCCTCATAAAAAGACAAAAAGAAAGCACAAAAATGTGCGAGTTGACTTCTGAAAGCAAGGGAATATTTACATTTATTGCTTGTTTATTCAATTTGAGAATATCTGAATATTATTTTCAAAACTAAAAATCACTGCACATCAATCAAAGTGATAACACCCTTAATAACAAGATATCAAATTTTAAACCATAACCCAAGGTAATTGTAATACATACCTATTTACGACATACCATATCACACCGTAAAATTAAATAGAATATTGTTAATTTTCGAAACAATAGACAATATGTATACATAGCTTTATGTGTTTCTTTATCGTATTCATCGTGTTCATCGGTCCCCTAAAACAAAGCCAACAAAATGTAATATCCCACTTCCAAGAGTGTAATAGATAGTCTCCCCATATAAATACACAAGATTATAATAGATAATATCATATAATAATTAAATGCATATACAAATTAATTTCCAACACAAAACAATCCAATCTCCTCTATACTATGTATATGTATACACCATCCACACATAAACAGAATATTTACACAAAAATCCAGTAAAATGGAAAAACGAAGAAAAACAAATAAATTCTCTCTTAAATATTTTAATTAATTTTCCATCTTGGTGACAATAAAATACTATAAATAAATCTTGTATTTTGTTTTGTTCCCAAAAAATACAAATGACAACCATAATTGTTTTTATTTAATTTTTTGTTTTTTTGGAAAATTTTCATCCCTTTTTTTGTTTATAACGAGAGAAGAGGATATAAACACTGAGATTTTTCTATATACATATTCTATTGTTTTGACTCATTTTATTCAATTTATTCAACAGACACACCAGGGTTTGGAAAGTTATAATATTTTTATCTCTGGTGTTGTTAACACTTTGCGCCTATTTACCCTTAAATGATGGTAGCGTGGGTTGAAATATTTTATTTTTAATTATTGGTACCGCATATAATTAGATAATCCCCACACAATGAACTCAACATATTCATTTGAAATACACCAAATAGTACCATGTACTAGTAGGAGCAGATACAATCAAACATCACAACATCATCAATTTCAGTTACATACATTTTTTGGTTCGTAAAAAGACTTTTGCGTTTTTTTTTTTTTTTTTGTTTAATTTTATTTTTGGGTCAAATTTTCATTTTTCCACTGTAATATTTATAACCGTAACATTGATTGACATTTCGGATAACAGAAAAGAAAGGATAAAAGCTTTATGTTTAGTTGATTAAAATAAATGAAAATTGTTGTTTTTTTGTTGTTGTTATTGTTGATGTTCAGTATTCCGAGATGGGAGCACCCCAATTTTCATTTTTTATTGAACATTTTTTTTTCTTCGTCATTTAGTTTAGTTTGGATGTGTTTTGCTTCTAATGCCATATCAGTTTTTGTCGATCTCATTTTATAAATGACTCGTTATTTTTATTATTTTGGTGCAAAAAAAAAGTTTGGGACACATCTGGAATTTTGATGTGTTAAGTGAAAATTGATTATACAATAAAACAAAACAAAAAAAGGGGAAAATTTATTGCGAAAATGAAAACAAAAAGTTGCTTGAAAGTTTTAGCGAGAATAATTTGAACTTATTATGGATGTATGTACTTTGTTGTGCGGAAATTGCGCGTATAAAGCGTGTTTTTTACAGAATACTTGCAATGGTATGACCTTGCAGAGACATCCAGAAGTCACTACCCGCAGCATTTGACCGGCTCACGCTCAATGTGGGGGTGGGAGTTTGGTGGTGTCCTTCCTAGATCGAGATAGCTGCCAAAACAAAACTGATAAGCTGTTTAATACATTACCTTACACACACACACACACACACACACACACGCCACATGATGCTTTCCTCCTGACTAATGAGTTTCTAGCTGGTCATTTTAAAAATTTTGACAAACAATCTTTATGATTTGTATTTCAAGCAATAAAAAAAATGTTACATACAAGAATATTAATGAGATATTTACGTTACTCTAACAAAGCACCAAAATAGAAAAACAAAACAAAAAAAAACACAACATAACCAAATTGATTTTTGTTTTAACTTCGATTAAAAGTATGCTTCCATTCAGTCCCAGCCGACGACGACCCAGAGCTCTGCGTAGTCGAAACCCTGCATCTGAAACGGGAAGATACCCCTTCTGCGCACAGCAGCTCGTAAAAAAAAGTTAGAAAGAAAATACATGAAGAACCAACTTTGTTTCTTTTCATTTTTTTCCTGCTGTTTTTGCGTTTAAACTGACATAAAGAATCATAAAAAAACCAAAGACTAAATAATTGATTATTTCCGCCCCGGTGGCACAGTTGTTAGCATGCTTGCTTTAAGCTCCGGAGGTTCCCCTTTCGATTTCCGGCGGGTGATGAAAAAATCACGGCTGGTTAATGTAAGGATCAATGAATTAATCACTCATTATCCGTTGTAAAAATGATTACGAAATTTCACTATGAAGCGGCCAAATCCTTCTATGGGATGTAGCGCCAGTGAAAAAAAAAATTATTGATTTATTTTGAATGTACGACCAAGTATTTAGCAGGATCTCCCGGTAATTCTAAGAATTGTTGACACCGGGCCTAACGTACACCCTTTTGAACATTTACTTAGAAGGATTAGATAGGTTTGTTAGTATAGGATTGAGATCGACCCGGACCTTGGCGGTCAATTGTTAGTAGCTACTTTGGCCTGCTAAAGTCAATATAAATTAGTTATGCCCCTTATATATTTCCCACCACCTTAGTTCCGACCGTTTTTAACTGATTGCTTGATTTTTAAATAACTAATCATATTCTCCACCAATTAAGTTTAAATTTAATTTTAATTTAATTTCTATAAATCTGTTACGAATTAATTTTTAAGTGCTACAAACAACCTTAATGTTAATATAAGTATCGGTTTCGCTGGGCTGCTTCAGCTTCCAGAACCCGCTTCCGGACCTTTGTTGTTGCAATATGATTAAGAAAGAGAAGTATGCTGTCTGTATTAAATCAATAATGGCATTCACAACATTTTTCGACTTGTTAATCAGAAAAAATTAAGAGGTTAGTCATTTATAATATATCTACCAACAAAGTAGAAATATCAAAATCCCCCCCGTACTTTAACCCGAGTCAATACAAAATGTAACGACTATAGAAACGAAAATTTCCTTGAGTTTTCTATGTGGTAGTTTGGTTTCGTACAGATAAGCTCGTACAAACAAAAAGTTCGGTTTACTGATCAGGTAGCTACGACCAAACTACAAAAATACAATTCCAACTTCATATACATTAATATGGTTTTCTTTTGACGCAATTGCATCAAGAAATTTTGATGTGCAGCAAAATATTTGATTTATCGCCTTCTTTTGACGCAAAAACAGCAAAAAAAATTTGAAATATATCGATTTTCTGAAATTCATATTTTTTCATAAATTTACCCCCACTTTACTACAAAATACTAATACCAAGAAATGATAAGTGTCAATCTGACACATGACATATCATTCGAAAATTTTGCATTGTGCAGTAAAAGAGTTTTGTGATTAATAAATTCAAATTAGTGATTTTCCCAAATATAATTGCAACGCTTGCTGACTGGCGGCTAAAATATTTCATATGTAGTTTTATATGGTCAAACATGTGTTTGAATTTTTCATTAAATTATTAATTTCGACTAAATTAATTTTAAAATTTGATATTTATTATTAATCGCAACATACTCATCTTTATTAAGCATAAAAAAAAAGTAGGGGGACATCCACTAATTTAGACAAGAAACTTGTATTTGTAAACATGATTTTACGTGTTTTTGCATGTAAAAAAAAAAAAAAGGTAGTCAGCGCTGCCCAAGCGTGGGGACAAATGAACTAAAATCGATATTGGGAAAGTCCCTCATTCAATATAATAAATAATAAAATATACTATATCTATATAATATATTCACTCGTAATACAAGATACAACTAGTGCTCAATTATTATCGATAATTTTTTACGAGTTAAAACCGCGCTGAAAATTCAACGAGTGCACAGCACGAGTTGAATTATCTGCGTCGGTTTTAACGAGTAAAAAATTATAGATCATTAATTACAGCACGTGTTGTATTTAGTAAGGAATACAACTTTCCCGTCAGCGATTGAATCACAATTCATCCATTTGTGTCATGTTGTGTGCAAATTATTTGACAAGCTTTTGTTTGCATGGCTTTACCTATGATGTGTGTATAAAAAATTCAATCATAATAAAAAAAAATTGAAATACAATTACAAATTTAGAGATAATTGTTTAGGATTTTCTTGTTGCTATGGTAAAATTTGTAAAATTATCGCGTTGCTATGGTGAAAATCGTAAAACTATTGCGTTGCTATGGTGAAAATCGTAAAATTACCGCTGTAATAACGTGTTGTTGTACGTATTTTGCATGGCAATCTAAATATTATTGCTGTAATAATCGCTTTTTCGTAAAATTTTCCATGGCATATTTTGTGAAAGTTGTATTCTCACTACAATAAATAATAAATCTGTTTTGTGTTTAATAAAGGCTGGCAATAAACCGGCACACAAAAAATTAATATTTGAGATACAAAAAAATAATAAAACGTCACAAATTAATGAGCAACAAACAAAAATTTCTTGGCATCATAATAATAATTTGGCAACATTTATAATTTTTTGGCACTATTGGAAGGGTACACAAACAATTATTTTTTGGCATCGAAATAAACATTTTGGGCGGCAAAAATAATTAACTGGCAACAAATTTATAAATAAATAAATTAAAAATTACAAAATTGAAATTAGTTTTAAAAAATATTCTGGAAAATGGAGATCGCTAATTTAACTTAGAATTGTAGAGGCTAACGGCTTCGGTAACTCTCACGGACACGCGGGAGGTCGCTTCGCTCCCCCTCGCTTAGCCCTCTGAGGGGCTCTAGATTTGAACTTCGGGAGACGTAGGAGCCGGGATAAGCAAACATGTCGCACTGCGTGCCGCACGTAGGAGCGGATTATATAGAATCTATTAATGTTTACATCGATCCCCCCCATTAAATATTAAATAATTTGTATCGATTAAATTTAATTTTTTGTATCGATTTTTTTTTTTTTTTTTTTTTTTACTAAAAATTATTTTTTTCTGTTCCAAAATATTATATTTGTTGCCAATTTATTAATTTTGATGCTAATGTTTGTCGCCAAAAAATGTTTCTTGTATGCCCGTTTAAGGGGGGAACCTCCTCCAGATATTAATTTTTTTGCATTATTTTTTTTTTTTGCTTTAAAAATTCGTTTAGTATCTGAATAATATATTACCAAAGTTTCAAGCCCATCAGAAAGTCCTAAAGGTCCCTAGGAAGTCCCTGAAGTGATGCGAAGTAATGCGTTCTCTTCAAGAACGAAAACTTCAATCGAGTTTTTCTTGAAACGTGTTTTTTTGCGCGCCGTGGAATGTAACTCAAAATGTAATGGACCAATCAACATTTATTGTACACATATTCTTTAGCTTATCGGCCTTTGCACAAACCTAAAATTTTGTATAAATTGTTTAAACAAATATTGGTTTTAACGAATTGTTTATAAAGAAACACGTGCTTTTTTTTTTCTTTTTGTCCCCAAATTTTCAATTTTATTTATTTTGTGCTACTTTTAGGTTCATGCAAAGTGGAATGAATTATTTTAATGAAAAAAAAATTTTTCTTTGATTTTAGTTAACTATACAAGGACCTAGGCGTTCCACGGCGCAAGCTCTAGTAGCCAAGTTCGATCACCTCTAGCGCCGCCGTTTTGTTTATTTTTACTCATAAAACATTTTTTTTGTATTCATTTGAACGTCAATATTATTATGCAATTTGATTCATTGCAATAAATGCTCTCAATTTTTTGTAATAAATTATTGAAAAACGAGTTGTCTGGAGGAGGTTCCCCCCTTAAATTGTCCCTTTAATAAACTTGTACGTTTTGTGTTAATGTATAGTGTTTTGTGTTTAATAAACGTGTGTGTCCGGTTAAATATAATGGAAATATTAGAAGAATGTTTATCATCGTCATCATCCTCGTCATTGTCATCATCTTCAAATTGCTTACAGTTTGATTCATCCTCAGAAGATGAATTTTATCACATGCAGGCAATGTTGTTCAAGCGGGAACCAAATTGTAGAGTTAAGCATTTTATTGAGGATGTAGTTCATAAATACACGGAAAATGAGGTAAGTTAAAGCAGAAATATTCCCATATTTGTGGGTATTGAAGCTTTATTTATTATTTATATATATACAGTTTCGTCGTAATTTCCGAGTGTCAAGGGACAGAGCCAATGGCTTAATCGAGAGATACAAAAATGCAGGTTATTACAAAACGAAAATTAATGGTGGAAGAAAAGCTATAAGTACAGAATCTCAGTGTTTAGCTTTTCTATGGTAATAAATAATTTCCCTAAAATATATTTTAAGATAAATATAACTTAAAAATTCTTAAAGGTTTGCAGGAAACAAAACAACTTATCGATAGGTATCAAATCTTTTCAATGTGACTATGTCGGCGGCCCACAAACACATGACCCTCTTTTTGGAATTCCTTTATGACATTTCGACGGATCACATTAAATTTCCAGCTACTGATTCCGACAAAATTGAGAAGTCCAAAGCATTTGCACAGGTTTAGGCCCGTTGTACATTTCAGCTAAGCTAAACTAAGCAATGTCAGCTAAATTCTTATCTGTCGGTTGTAAATAAAAAAATTTAATTTAACTATATTTCTCGCTTAACTTAGCTGTAATGTGCAACGGGCCTTACGGTAGAATTATTTGTTTGATTTGAAATGTATATTGTATAATTTCAGCCCGTCGGCTTTCCAAATGTGGTTGGCTGCATAGATGGATGCTATATATATATATATATATATATATATATATATATATATATATATATATATATATATATATATATATATATATATATATATATATATATATAAGAAAGCCAGTTAATAAAGTAAGGTCAACATATGTAAACAGACATGGGTTGATCTCAATTACACTACAAGCGATTTGCGACGCTGAAAAAAAGTTTATAGACGTCTTCATCGGATCCCCAAGCAAGATCCACGATTCGAGGATTTTTTCTTTGTCGTCGATATCGGAGAAAATTTCTAAAATATGTGGGCAACAGTACCATATTTTGGGGGATGCTGCTTATCCATTGAGAGAATATTTGTTGATACCATATAAAGATTTCGGGAATTTGACGGAGACGCAAAAAATTTTTAACAAAAGACATTCCCAAACCAGAGTGAAAATTGAAAATAGTTTCGGCTTATTAAAGCAAAGATTTCGGCAACTTATGAGGTTTGATTTTTTTTTGCAGTGGAGCGTTTGTGTAAATTTGTCCTTGGGTGTTGCGTTCTATACAATCTATGCCTGGAAAACGGTGACTTGTGGCAAGAAGACGATGAGCAACGAGATGAGCATCAGTCATGCACGGTTGAAGAAAGTGCCATTGCAGGCACCTCGGCCAACACAGAACATCCAAATCCCATAGAAAGTGTTTCTGCTGCTGTCCAAAAGCATTTAGGAGAAGTAAAAAGAAACTTGATTGCAGAAAGTTTTTAATTCAACATTTTATATTTCAGAAAAAATAATAAAAATTAATATTTATAAAAATTGAAATTATAAATATTTAAAAGTAAATAAAAACATAAATTAATATTTATCATATAAAAATTAAACATATGAACATATGTATAATAAATATTTAAAAAAATGAAAAAAAAATTATTGTTTTTGAAGTTTAATTATCTCGTCCAGCCTCTTCATCTTTTCGTCATGGCGTCTTTTCTTATTATCTTCCTTGGTTTGGCATCTTATTTTTTCCCTCCGCTTTATTTTTTAAGCTCTCGTCCACCTGCTGGTGTCTCTGCGCTTTCAGGTTGAAATATTTTTCACACATCAGCTCCTGTGTGGTTTTTTTTACTTTTCTTTTTGGTGCTAATATTTCACCAGCATCGCTTTCTTGGTCATCACTTGTTGATGGCACTGGTGTTGATGGCACTGAGGTTGATGGCACTGATGTTGATGGCACTGATGTTGATGGTTGTGTTTTTTTTACGGTGTTGTTTTTTTTTATAGTGCATTTTCCTTTCCGAGTATATCGGTCCGGTTCCAGAAGGAATTCTGGAAGAATCGAGTCGCTCACTTCCTCTTCATAGCCACTCTCCAAATAAGTCTTTCCGCTTTTATTGTTATGGGATATAGCATGTTTCGTCCGTTTCATAACACATAAATATCTTGTCTCGACTTGCCTTGGTGTAAAGTCGAACCCACATTCTTCTAAAATTTCTTGACTAATGTACATATTTCCAAATAGAATTTTTCTTCCGGAATGTCTTTAGTGGACCGACTTTTGGGAAATTTTCACTATACAAACTAAGCAAACATTTTGTTTGCTCGTCGGTTCATTTGATGCTTCATTCTAAATCAAACAAAACATAATCACTAAAAATATAAATGGTAAATATAAAAAAGCATAAATGGTAAAAATATATCATATACGCACTTTCTTCGATTTGTTCATCTACCGTGGACATCGGAGACCATGGTTCAGAGGAAACCTCTGTTGCTGGCGCATTAGTGCTCTCTTCGATGTTACCTAATATTTTAAATATTTTTACAATTACAATTCAAATATTTTTTATAACAATATTAATTACACACCTTCTGTAAAATCACAAATCAAATTGTAAAAGCCCGCAACTTCTGCGTAGTTATCTTTCACGATTATGCCGCCTACAAAACATTTTATATATTTTATTTTATACATTTATTTTATTTTCAAATATTATACTTACTATTTCTGTTTTGTAATAAGTCTTCGAGCTCCACCACATTATTATTATCTGTTAAAACCACAAAGTCATTCAAATCAACCTCCATTTTATTGTATTTTGTAATGATAAATGTCAATCTGACATTACTGACATATCATTTTATACAAATTTACATTTCAACAGGGCTGAAAATAATCAAAAACAAATCACCAATACAGTAAAAACAAATTGATGTTTTTTTCTCGCCTTCTTTTGAGACACGAAAATTTAGAATATTTTCAAAAGTCAAAAGAAATCGACATTAGTATGAGGCAAGAACGTAGTGACTTAGCGAATTATAAATTCACTAAATCAAAAAACTCAAGGTAAACTTTCATTTCTGTGTGTTTTATTTTATGCCCACACAAATAATTAAAAGGGGAGTTTGTTGTCTGTATTAAATCAATAAGATTCTTTCGGCTTTTTATAGACACAATATTCGAAGTCGAGAAATGTTGTGAATGCCATTATTGTTAATATATTGTGTCTATAAAAAGCCGAAAGAATCGTATTGATTTAATACATACAACAAACTTCTCTTTCGGTTATTTGTGTGGGCATAAAATAAAACACGCAGAAATGAAAGTTTTCCTTGAGTTTTTTGATTTAGTGAATTTATAATTCGCCAAGTCACTACGTTCTTGCCTCATACTTGTATCATGTATGAAGTTGGAGTTGTATTTTTATGGTTTGGCCGTAGCTACCTGATGAGCAGTGTTGTGCGTGTACACGTAATTTAAGATTGTCTACATGCAAATGTCGACAATAGCGTAGACAATAGTTTTCGACGTAGACAACGTAGACAATGTGTAGACAATATGTAGACAATGTAAAAAATTCGTAGACAATACAATTTTTCTTGTTGCTACGCTCATATTTGAAGTTTCTAAATCAACCATATCAGAATCGATAACCTAGAGCAAGGAGGCCAAAAATTAGCCATTCTAGGTTTGCAAAAGAAGTATATGCTATAATTTCTCAGAGGTAGGGCAAAACGCTAAGAATAATTGTTTAGATTGTTACATGGACTGGGCACAATTTCATAACCTCATAAATTCAGAATAGAATAGCGATTCCGACTGCATTTTAGGTTAGTTTCTTAAGCATTATTTTTAGCCTAAATGTAGGCAGTAAAACTGTATATAAAATATTATTAATTGGGTGCCTATCACTGAAAATGTAATAAAAAAAAATCTCTTGTTATAATTATAACAACTTGACTTCCAATTTACAAAACAAATTGGTCAAAAGATGCCTTCGTTTAGTGAAAATGTCTTAAGCTTAAACCAACATTTCCTGACTATTGTATAATTCGTTCTAATTTTTCGTAAATCAATATTGAAAATTTATCAATATTGTAAAATTTTGGTTCATAACGTAATTTCCCTGAATTTATTCGTTTTTGTTCATTAAATGATTTCTGGACGAAGTTATGGGATATAGCCATTTCTTGTCCAATTTTGATGAATTCAGCATTTACGATGGAAATGGGATTCTCAAATGATTTTTGGACGAAGTTCTGTAATAAGGCCAATTAACTTGGCCATTTCTTATCCGATTTTGATGAAATTCAGCATGTACGATAAAAATTGGATTCATAAATGGCTTTAGGACGAAGTTCTCTAGTTTGGCCAATTAGGAAGGAACTTGGCTATTTCTTATCCAATTTTGATGAAATTCAGCATTTACGATGAAAATGGGACTCATTCCGTTCAAATGATCATTTTTACTCTTGCTTCTTA
This sequence comes from Tipula helvola, assembly GCA_963556165.1. NCBI lineage: Eukaryota > Metazoa > Arthropoda > Insecta > Diptera > Tipulidae > Tipula > Tipula helvola. The sequence goes on along the minus strand of OY744483.1, from coordinate 217,823,198 downwards.
GCAAAACTCGATTGAAAATATTTGCAAAGGGAAATGTGTGTGTATACCGATAAATATTTTTTTTTTCAAATAACAAAATTTATTAAAAAAATTTTAAAATTTTTTATTTATTTTATTTTCCTACCTTATAATGAAAAAAAAATTTCTTGTCTTTATTTTAACAAAATCGATTTCTGTAGTGCATGCTACTATATCCTCAGCTTTTTTTTTTTTTTTTTTTTTCGCTGGCGCTACATCCCATAGAGAGATTTGGCCGATTCATATTGAAGTTTCGTAATCAATTTTACAACGGATAATGAGTGATTAATTCATTGATCCTTACATTAACCAGCCGTGATTTTTTCATCACCCGCCGGGAATCGAACCCGGGACCTCCGGAGCTTAAAGCAAGCATGCTAACCACTGTGCCACCGGGGCGGCAAAAAAATACAAAATTACATTTAGTAATAAAGAAAAATTGAACCTGGAGATCTTGTGGTGAGTACAGGTCATTGAATAACATAACGATTCCAGATACACTATCCTCAGTTGTATGCTTAAAATTTCCCTGCGATTACCAGGTAAACTATAAGGAAGGAAAATAAAATAAATAAAAAATTTTAAATTTTTTTTTAATACATTTTGTTATTAATATTAATGCCCGATTTCAGAACAAAACAGCAATTCGTCAGTTAAATAATATTTCCTCTCTTTCTTATTTTATGAAATTGAAATTTGTTTTAAAATTCAAAATCAATGCTATCTGATTATATTTCTGTTTTACATGAACATTTTAAAGGGAGAATTAAATTTTTATTTAAGCGATATTGAAAAGTCAAATATTTAATTCTCCCTTTAAAATTCTCATGTAAAAAAGAATTATGATCCAGATAGCATTGATTTTGAATTATGAAACAAATTGCAATTTCATAAAAGAAGGAAGAGAGGAAATATTATTTAACTGACGAATTGCTGTTTTGTTCTGAAATCGGGCATAAGGGAAATAAGTGACACAGAAATAATTCATTCATGTAAGAATGAATCCTATAAATTTTTTTTTCAATGTGTACTATCCATGTGAAAGAAAATCAAATAGATTGCAAATATTTGCAATTTTGTGAGAACCCATAGTTACACTTAGTATATACAAAAATTATTTGTAACTATGGAAATAAATATACCTTTATATTAATAATTATTACTATTTAAATTAAAAGTGAGCTTATATAAGTTGGCTAGATAAATCCAAATTTTGAAGTTTAAGTTTAAATTTTGAAATGAGTGCCGTTAGCTGTATTGTGTCTTGTCGTCGAAGACGAAATAAATTGATTATTTTTCGTAAATATTTACGAGACACTATGGATCAATTTGACATTTCGAAAGCTAGGTAAAAATTAGAATAATAAATAATAATTATACTATTACAAATGACATGTGAACAAAAATAATTTTACGATAAGTTCATAGAAATGTATCGGTTACCTCCATCTATTTGCGTAAGTTTCATAGAAGAAATAAAAGCTTCAGGTTCCGTTGCTATGACAGATTATGATCACGAGAAGAAAATTCCTATTCATCTAGAGGTATTTATTTATTTGGATTTTGATTAATAATGTTCACATATAAATTATTTATATTTAATTTTAATTTGTAGATATTATCGGTACTAAATTTTTTAGGTAGTGGCAGTTATCAAATAAGGGTTGGGTCTGACGCGCTTGTTTACTTGAGTCAAACAGTGGTTTCCAGATGCGTCAAAAAATTCACCCGAATTATATCCACCCAGCTGGGAAATATTTATGTCAAATTCCCCCAAACGCAAGGTGAAATCAATTCAACTAAATTAAGGTACGTAACAGTTTAGAGAAAAATCAATTTAGAAGTACAATTTATGTGACACTAAAATATGATTTTAGTTTTTATCGAGAATATAGTTTCCCAAATATAATTGGGTCTATTGATGGAACGCATATTGCAATTACTGGATTAAAAAGAGACATTGAAATAGTACAGTTGGTAAATAAATAAAGATTTTTAAATATAAAAATTAAATTTATTTGAGATAATTTTTTATTTTAGATTTGTGATAATAATTTGTTAATTTTAAATTGCAATCCTCGGTACCCAGGGTAAGTAACGATTAATTAATTTTAATTCAATATCGTTAATTGGTATAATATCGTAGATCAACCCACGATAGCATCATATGGAGTAAAAGCTACATTTTTACATTACTTGAAGCAGGTTTGGAGGAAGAAGGAACACTGCAGTGGCTTTTAGGTATACCATAATTACAAATATCAACAACTAACAACAAATGAATTTTTTAGGTGACAGTGGATATTCGCTACAGCCATTTTTATTAACTCCAATCCATAACCCAACAACAGCAGGGGAACAAAATTATAACCATGTGCACAGAAAAATAAGGAGTAAAATTGAGAGATGAATTGGTTTATTAAAAAACCGTTTCCGGTACTTTTTTTATGAAATTAGCAAATTAAATGATACATTTTAACTTTTAAATATAATCCATAGGTGTATTTTGGGCGAACGGGTATTGTGTTATGACCTGGAGAGTGGAGCATACATCATCATATCCTGCATATATTGTGTTGCACAATATTTTAGTGAAAAATAACGTTAACTTTATCGACGATCCAATTAGTGCATCAACTTCGGAAAGGGACCATAATGAAGGCATATTTATTGTAAATTCTAATTTATTCAGTTATTAACTTAGCCGTTTGATATGTTTCAGATACCAATAGTGGCAACAACAGTTATTTCGCTCAAGGCTCAAGACATAGAAACTGGGTAATAGAGGGTCTTCAAAATTAAATTAAAATTTTTTGATTTATAATTGTTATTTATTAACACCAATTTATTTTTTTGACGTGATAACGTTTTACACCGCATGTTCAGAAAACTGACCCAAAATTTAGCCGTTGGTCGGGTGCAATTACTCATCAACTATAAGCATTACCTTTAATTTGAAGATATGATTGCTTAGATTAGTCCTTCGGCTTTATGTGTCACGCATAATATTATCGCAATGACGTCATCAGGCGGCAAAGGAACCCGCGCCGCGTACCTCTGATTTCGACCGATTTTAATGCTTGAACCAGTGTAGCGAGAAAATGACTCATCCGATCGGAGATCCGATGATGTCAATTTTTGCGTAAAAGACCGGTAGTGGTTAATTTATGTTAAATTAGATTAATTAATCTCAATATAAATATTAATTAAAAATGCAAACTACAAAATAGTGATTTACAGAGATTGAGGGCTAGTGCCCGAGCTAGCGAGAGAATGCCTCATCAGATTGGAGCAGTTCAAGTATTAATTTGTGCATACTGTGGCAGATAATTTATTTTAAATTAAAATAATTAACCTCCACATGAATTTTAATTAAAATTACAAAGTACAAAACAGCGATTTACAATCAACCATGAGAATCCCTTATCTGACCGAAGTGATTCTGGTGTCAATTTGTACGTAAAGAAACTGTGACAGATAACTTATTGTTAATTAAAATAATTAATCTCCACATAAATTTTAATTAAAATTAAAATCTACAAAATGGTGATTTACGAAGCTTGAGAATACTGTTATGGGAGAATGCATCATCTGATCGGAGCCATTCTAGTGTCAATTTGCGCGTAAAGAACTTGTAGCAGATAATTTATTTTAAATTAAAATAATTAGGGGAAAGTCGCCTAAGTCGTACCGGTGCTTAAGTCGTACCTCATTGATTTCAAGAGTGTTTTTCCTGCCAGAAAAATTTCTCAGTTTCTATTATACTGCTCGGCTGTACTTATGCACATAGACATAAGCGCATCTGCGTTTCAATGAATTTAGAATGTTTCTGGTAAACAAATTCATTTATAGTCGTTTGAATATAATTTTCATCTGGTGTGTGTAAGCTCCTAAGGTAAGAAAACACTAGTTAAATTCATTTTGGTTTTTTAGTATAAGTTATATAACTATTAGTGATTTGTTTGCCCCTAGCAGTTTTGTAAAAGATTTATTCAAAATAGTTTTGGAGTTTTATGAACTAACATGCACGCTGTGTCTTATCTCGTACCCACCTACGCTTCCTAAGTCGTACTAACGATACGACTTAAGACATGGCCGCAAGGAGTTTCAAGTTTATTTTTCTGGTGTATTTGTTGAAATACATTTTGAATAACTATGGGACGAATAGATTTGCAGCATTCTTATAGATTTACTATAGATTATAAAAAGAGCACTGCAATAGCTGCGAAACAGTATTTCAAATCAGCACAATTTAGCGGGTGTATCTCCCATTTTAGAAAACTCGCACATGTTCGATTTTAACCAAACTTTGGAAGGAAGTCTCTGCTGAACTTCAATCTAAATTTGACTATATCAATATAGAAATAGATTTCGTCCGGTCGGTATGTTTAAGAACCCATGAAATAACTAACACGGTATAAAAATTCTTTACAAAAAGATCAAACCAGCGGGATAAAATTTAAACATTTTACAGAACCAAAACAATTTCAAAAATTAAACAAACTAGATGTTCTTATAAAACGAGCGAATGTAAATAAAGAGCATTATGTAATTTGAGCAAAACTAAAATATAATTTATTGTTTTAGGCACAAAAACAGCTTTTGGATGCTGTAACTCCTGAGAAGGGGCTACAAATGATAGTTTCAGTTCCGACCGTCCTTCTATTAATTCACCAACAGAAATTAGCACGCACTTCCAACCAATTAAAAGGGTTAGACAATCCAGGCGCGAAATCATGAAATCCGAACGATAAATTTCAACGGTAGTAAACAGTGCTATGAAAAATTTAGAATAAATTCAAAAAATGGTCAAAGTTACGCAAGTTATTTTGAATCAAATCGTAATTACATGAAGGTTGAACGCCAAATCTCTGACCATTATGAAATATTTGTCGCATACAAATTTTTCGATAAACAAACTTTCATTTATTTGAAATTTCATACAAAATAACTTGGGTAACTTTGACCATTTTTTGAATTTATTCTAAATTGTTCATAGCATTGTTTACTACCGTTGAAATTTATCGTTCGGATTTCATGATTTCGCGCCTGGATTGTCTAATCCTTTTAATTGATTGGAACTGCGTGCTAATTTCTGTTGGTGAATTAATAGAAGGACGGTCGGAACTGAAACTATCATTTGTAGCCCCTTCTCAGGAGTTACAGCATCCAAAAGCTGTTTTTGTGCCTAAAACAATAAATTATATTTTAGTTTTTGCTCAAATTATATAATGCTCTTTATTTACATTCGCTCGTTTTATAAGAACATCCAGTTTGTTTAATTTTTGAAATTGTTTTGGTTCTGTAAAATTTTTAAATTTTATCCCGCTGGTTTGCTCTTTTTGTAAAGAATTTTTATACCGTGTTAGTTATTTCATAGGTTCTTAAACATACCGACCGGACGAAATCTATTTCTATATTGATATAGTCAAATTTAGATTGAAGTTCAGCAGAGACTTCCTTCCAAAGGTTGGTTTAAATCGAACATGTGCGAGTTTTCTAAATGGGAGATACAACCGCTAAATTGTGCTGATTTGAAATACTGTTTCGCAGCTATTGCAGTGCTCTTTTTATAATCTATAATAAATCTATAAGAATGCTGCAAATCTATTCGATTTTTCCCAATCCGAAGCCATTTTGCATAGCTCGGAAAAAAGTTCATTGTAAACAAGTTGGGATTTTTTTGTCATTAGATGAAATAAAAATGCATATGCAACAATTTTACCCTCTATGGCTCCATGGATTATAAATAGTGACAAAACATTGAAGGGACTATATAGAAGGTTCCATCATTCTGGCTCTTTCTACTTCCAGCTCCAGCCCCGTGTAATTTTTGCTGGCATGCTCGGTAAGAAGATCCCGATTAGGTTTGTGATAATTATTGGTGACGGAATAATTTGTAGGTTAGTTATTGCCTTATTTTTGAATTTGGATCATGACAATGGACACATGAGTTTTGCAAAACTAAATCCGTGCCTCGTTTAGAATCGTTATTACTCTTCCTTACATAATGCAGATTTCCGCTGTAAACAAGCCACATTATATCCTGATTTTGCTTTCCGGATTTTATTTTAAATGAAAGAGCTACCACTATCGCTTGCAGATTATTGAAAGCTATTATTGAATTAGTTGCACGATTAATTTAAAACGTTGCATTCTATAAACTACATCAATAACCATAATAGAGTTGCCTCTAATATTTCTTAGTTTGCGTGTCGCTTCATGCGACACCGTATCATATTATGCATAAAAACCTAAATATACCGTAATGTATTTTCCAAAATTTTTGCGATTATTGTTCCATCATTTTTTTACACTGTGCCGGGTGCCCCACGCTACAAAACTAAAGTCAATTCAATGCATATGACAGGATTGCTTGCTATTAAAACCGAACAACAACATGACAGACGGGTAAATATTTCAAAAAGTTATTACTCGATCCGGGCAGCATAGTAAACATTTTTGAATGTAGGGGAAGATTTTTGAAATAAATGTTAAAAGTTTGTAGTAAGAAATATTTATTATAGGTTTCGGACAAAGTCTAAGGCTGGCGACACACCAAATTAGTCAAAATGTTTCTGCTTTGAATAGGCAAGACAATTTGCCTAAACATAGTCCACAACAGTCAAACAAATTGGGAAAAAATGTTTCCCATCACTAAAATACGATCAAAATAATATTAAATAAATTAAACAATTTTAATAAAAAATATTATTTTTGCTAAAAATATTAACTTCGTATTTATTTTGACAATTATTTATTTCTTGCTTTATAAAACAATGACCACGAAACAATTTCAAACAATAATTTTTCTTGATTCAAGCAGTTTTGTTTTGTTTTGTTTTGTTTTGTTTCAGTGTGAATTAACATATTTGTTTATATGCTACGGTCGCCTTTCATGTTTCGTTAGTCAAATTTGACTTAACACAATTTTGATTTATTAGGCGTTTTCGGAAATAGACCATGGGTAAATTCGCAGTAAATTTCGACCATTAAATTACACTATAAAGGTCTAATTTAATGGTCTAAATTTACTGTGAATTTACTCAACGTCTACAATAGAATGTTTGCCGTTCTATGTTTTATGAAACAAAATGTTTCACGTAACATTGTGCCTGATTCAGTGTGCATAGCGCTATACAATCGTATGCATTTTGATCGCAAGTCGCTTAAAGACAAGAAAAAACTTTTTGACTAATTCGGTGTGCTTCGAGCCTAAGGCGGGTATTACATTATCCTAAGAAATGTCATTAAATACCTTTTAGTACATATATTTGACATTCATTTGGGAAATATTCTCCTATATTCACAATGATTTATTGTGTAGTCCGAATAGTGTAATAATTGTTTGGTATGTTTTCCATCTCAAAATAGATAGATATTTGGGCAGTTTTTTCAAATAAATGTTAGAAATGTGTACTAACTAATCAAATTCTTATCACAGATTTCGGACACAGCGTAAGCCTATATCCGAAACCACCAGTGTGAAGTTTTTGGACACAAATTTATGCAAGTGTACTGTAAAGTTTTTGGACAAACTTTAGAATTTAGATAAATTAGGTTTTTGGACATATATATATACAAATGTATATCCTTTAAAAATGTATGTATTTAGCAAAAATAAAGTTATTAGAAAATTAACTAATCGACGAATTTTGCTTGGAACAAAGAAGTTGTTCTTTATTATATCAAATAACACGAATTTTAGAGATTGGCTCATATAGTGACTATAAAGGTTGTAAAGGGTATATATTGCGGAATTCAAATCACTCAGTGCCATTTTGATATGAGCAGTAGGGCGCTTACAAAAAAATTTAGAATAATAACAAACCAACGAATTTAAAACGAAAAAAATCGACGAAAAAAAAGTATAAAAGGAATTTATTTTTAATTTTTGTTTTATTGTTAGCCACCCTTAATGCTTGGTTTCGGATTTCATACTTTCCATCCAATTTTCATACTTTCCAATATCTTTCCATCATTTTGGAAGCACGCCAAGGTAATCGCGATCAAAAAAACAAATAAACCTTCCACTGTATCAGCAAGCTACAGGCCTATCAGTCTCCTTCCTAGCCTTGGTAAAATCCTTGAAAAAACTATACACAGTAGAATGCTCTCCATTACATAAAGCCACAACACACTGAACAACCATCCATTTCTACCAAACACCAACTAGTTCGTCTATGCGAACATATTTCGACGATGGCAAACATAAACAAGTCCACTAGACTTATTATGTTAGACATCGAGCAAGCCTTTGAATCTATCTGGCATGCACGGCTTTTATATAAACCCCGCAAAATGGCACAGTGAATTGAATTCCGCAATGTATACCCTTTACAACCTATATAGTCACTATATGAACCAATCTCTGAGATTCATGTTATTTGATATAATAAAGAAAACCGTCTTTATTCCAAGCGAAATTCGTCGATTAGTTAATTTTCTATTAACTTTATTTTTACTAAATACATTTTTAATATGTCCAAAAACCTAATTTATCTAAATTCTAAAGTTTGTCCAAAAACTTCACAGTAAGTACACTTGCATAAATTTGTGTCCAAAAAAAAAAGTGTCCAAAAACTTCACACCGGTTCCGAAACCTGTGAAACATATTTTTTAGTACTAATTTTTAACATTTATTTGAAAAATACGCACACATTCAAATTATCACCGTGAATTTTTTTGATCATTTTTTGCTGCGGGTTTCTTATTTCGGGTCTAGTTAATCTGATCGATCGGACTACTAAAAATCTGAATTCTTACAAAGAAACACAGTAAAAAAAAATTCATTTTATGATTGGCGCAGTTAGTCGGCTTAGCGTTTTATTTTTATTCGTTGGTTGCAATTCTCTGGCCATAATATGTTAGTGAGTGCCAATTATATGTTAATGAGTGTTTGTGAATGTATAAGAGGGTCGTAATCATCCGATAAATAACCAGATATCGAAAATTGTTCAATATTTGGTGATGAATGAAAGATAAATATATGAATATGATAATGAAACGTGTTCTGTTTTTTCGGTAATACGTCGATTTAAACTAAAAAAAAATTGAAATTCGGGTAAACTAGATACACCAAAAATCGCGACTGGACGCAATATAGAACTAACGCAACGTGTTTTTAGAGAGCTTATGCTTGAGCTCATTATTTTATTTTACTTCAATTACTTACTGCTATTCCCATCACTGATACAAAATTGATGTTTGTAGACGTACTACTTTGACGCATATGGGGGTAATCTTGGCCGAGGCAATGCTGGCATTGCCGTGCAACACTACTTGTTGAATTTCTCACACTAAAATAAACTCACGATTTAATTATGTTTTGTGTTGTATTTATTGATTAAGAATCGATAATTAGTTAGTGCACTGTTTGCTGGGGTTTATAATTATTAGAGTACTTCTAATTCTTTCCATATGTTGCAATACTTAGAGCAACGGTGTTGATGCTGAGTAACTGGTCGCGAAATTCTCTATTTTTTTGTTCACAATTTTTTTTTCTTTATAAATGCAGCGCATTGTTTTGCAAATCAAAGTTTGTAGGCAAAGAGATATGAAACGAGGAAGTGTTGCGATGTGCTATATATATTGTGTGAACAGGCTAAATGCGATTCGGTCTACACGTTTTCGGTTAAATTCACCACACATCATGAACGAGTGGTTGTCAGATAAGCTAACCGAAAGTAGATGTCGCCCCGCATAACTAGCTTCTGATTTGGGAATAATAATAAGTTTAGGTGAAAAATTATTTGTTTTTAATTATATTACTTATTATGGGTGTTTAAATAATGTCAAAATGGTTATAGCAGAAATATTTATCACAGAAATCAAACACATCCTAAGAGAGAGAGAAAGAGAATCGAACTTTAAACTTCACTTCTACTTGGTTTTGAGTAAAAGAAATTATGTACCTTAGTTTCAAACGAAATAAGGATATTGGCCACCATTGCTCAATAGGATATTGGCCACCGGTGCTCAATTTAGGATAACATTACTAAATGAAAACAAAAAAAGAAATAACCAGAATCACACAACTCGATGTTGAATGAACCGGAAATAGAAGGTGGTTAGAGGAGTAGAGGCAAAAAACTAGACTTAAGTTAAAACCGCAGCGGTAACTCCCGGCGTGAATTTTTTGTTCACTGAAATAATCACTGATATCCGAGCAATACTCCCAATTATTAAACACTAGGTACTGGCACAAAACGGTAATGGCAGCCACACACAACACCAACAGTGTAACACTTTCTTGGAATCTGCAAAGGTTTATTAAACCAAAATTAGTTCGTGCGTTAATTAAGGCAGAAGCCGTTTGATCAAGTCATTAACAAAACTTGATTTTCACGAAAAACAGAAACTAGACCTACCAGAAACACACAGAAACTTCAAGGCGAGGTTGGTAATCGTACAAACGGCACACTGTTAATCCGATAGATTTTATTGAATTTAAGTTTTTGCACACACTATATCCTGCAAGGATTTAAATTAATTATCCTAAGTACCCATTTATGAGTATATATGTTTTTGGGTGTACTTACAGGAAACAAGGGTATAACTAACACTACGTTTATACATATTAATAATTTTATTGGAAAACAATCCCAAATAAATTCACACTACGAATTTAATTTATGAATTTTAGTAAGAGCTTACTCAATTACCAAACAAAGTATAAATGATTAATGATTGGAATTTGGTAGAATATATACGAAAGATAACGCAACAAAAAAACAAGTTTATCGTTATCATAATATTCCCCTTCATCTCATTTGCGGTATTTAGTGCGAAAATTAATGTGTTGCCTCTTCGCGACACGCACGAAACATAACCATATCAATTGAAAAGGATTTTCGTTTCAACATATCTACCATAATAAAAAAGTAGAAATATCATCTCCCCACCCTTAAAAATAACAAGAAATTTACTTTAGTTTTTTCTTTGGCAGTTTGGTTTCGTACTGAAAAGTTTAATCTACTCATCAGGTAGCTACAACCAAACTACAAAAATACAAATCGAACTTTATACGTTATATATAAGTAAGAACGTACTGATTTAGCGAATTATTATATTCGTCAAAAATATAAAACTCAAGGAAAATCGCTTTGAGCCGAAAAAATCATATTGTTAAAATTTGTAAAATATTTCGTAAATGAACTGTCTTTTGTGTATACCAGAAAAAATTTTGCAGTCTCCTCGCCATTTATATGTAAGTAAAATTTCCGGATAAAAAACCATCCAATTCTCGGGAATTTGTACGTACAATTTTCCGTACATAAACCGTACTTGTGTCTGTATTAGATAAGTGGTTCGATTCAACGTAAGTATATTTTCTTTTCTTCTATTCTTCATTGATTCCTAAGAAAACTTCATCGATTCACAAATAATTCAGAAACTCTAGTTCGGAGTCTATTTGTTTAGATTTTTTTTTCAACTGCCTTTTCACGGTCTCATATTTATGATGTTTGTTGCGCCTAACAACAATGTTTGTCGGGATATTTTTCAGCCCACTTGATCGTAAAATGAACGACGAAATTTACGACGTATAACTCTTCTTTCTTCAAACCATATAAATGAACCGTATTTGGGAATACCTTAGGGATTGATTAATAACCATTTAAACGGAATTGAATTGTACGTGTCAATCCAATTTTCATTTTACTAAAAGTCTAATTTTATTTATGTCTAATAGATAATATTGTTGAAAATCATTGTCTTTAATAAGCTTTCATTAATAAACTATGTAAATCTATAATCAAAACATTTAAATTTTTTTTTGACGGTTGCGTTTTGTTTTCGTGTTTGAATCGGTTGTGTCGATAAGCAAATTTTTCTAAATAATCTAGTTGTGTTCACTTAATATGTACTTCTTCAGTTTTTATTAAATTGGATAGCCTTCATGTAGATATTTTCTGTTTTGCTTTAATTTTTCAACCGACATTTTACGGTTTTGAAACCGGGAATGCTGTTGCGGTTAACAAATGTTTGTCGGAATGCAAGTCCGGTGCATTTTGTGTTCGTTTTTCTCGTATTTAATTTACATTTTCGGTCGTACCGGATTTTCCGTTCCTTTTATTACATGAAATTTTTGACTTACCCCTGCTAAAGATGTTTTCACATCAAAAAGTACCTAATAAAATACCCTGCTAAATTTTAAATTTAATTCAAATTCTTTTTATTTAGAATCTTTTATAGGTACATGTGTAATGTAATGGGCTATTTATAATCAAGAGCGTCCCTAACCCAGTTTTTATTCCCATGCCTCATCCTTTTAAAATGATTCAGTCGGAAGCATGTATAAGGTGGAAAGTTGTAAGAAGATATATGGAATATCAGAACGGGGATTAAACATTCAGATTTAATAATAACAGGCATAAATAAAGCCCTGCCCGCTCAAACTTTCATATCCGCACACAAACACAAAAATTGTAATAAATCTCGAAATGCTATTAATCTTTCTCAAGTGCATATATAGTTAAATACACACAGAACCAATAGTCACGTGTGTGCTCTATATATTTTCATCTTGTTTCACGATAAATTTCAATTTTTTTGTTTGTTTGTGTGTAATGTGTATCCCTTAAGTTTTTTAGTTTCTTTTTATGCTTTTGATTCCTCTCTAGTTTTTACTAGGCATTTTCCAACCAATTTTTGTATTCAAAAGTTCGACACACAAATAAAACTAAAATCAATATCCATTATTAGTGTAACATATGGGTTCACGCACTTAAAAATTATTTTCATTCGTGTTGTATGTCAGTTTTTTTGTTCGTTTACGTTCCAAATGGTTGTATTATTACTACATATTACCCTCGCTGCCAGGTTCAATTTGAATAACCATATTTGACTATGGTGTAATAGGAATTGCTACCGATTAGGTTTTTTATTATAATGTATAATATATGTACGTATGTATAAATAAGCTTTTGTGTAAATACAATTTTAAAGGATTTCAAATAAAAGGAACAGTAAAATAAAAGAAAATGTAAATTACATTTTCGAAAAACTCTTTTCCCATTTTTATGATAGGGATATTAGGAAGTAAAATTATTACATAAAAAGGGAATTCGTTTTTTTTTTCCTTGATAAGTTGATTTTAAAAGTTTCCAATTTTAATATGCCAAACAGACATCGAAAGAGAAAAGCTCATTTTTAAAATATACATATGTACATACTTAAATATTTCGTTTTATGAGTACTTTTCTGTTTTAAGACCTTTCAATTTTGAATTTTTTTTTCCTTATTCCCTGGAAAATATCGAACATGGTTGAATATAAATCACTAAAACCAAAGTGAGAAGTGGCATAAATTGCAGCTTTTTTGATAGTATGGCCGTAAAAATATATACAATACATGTACATATGTACGGAAATAAAATGTTCACAAATTTTTACCTCTTGGTGTGCTATTGTTTTTCTCTATTTTTCTAAGACTTGGCGGAAATTGAAAATATCATTACATAAATTTTATGAACATATCACTTCATTTTTCTATGTATGTTCATATGTATGTTTGTAATAAATGTATATCCGAAGTCTGGATAGAGTGTACAACGTACGTATAGTGTTATCTTAATAAAAATATTAACTTCCGGTTTTGATTTATGACTCCGATAGTTATATAGTATATCGTTTCATGTTGAAATCATTAAACATACAACACACAAAAAAACAAACATAAAATTATAATTTAATTTTTATGCTAATGTATTTACATACATAAATATTTATGTATTTAAATGGCGCTTTGATGTTGTGTACCTGTTTTTCTATATAAACAACGTACAATTATGTTTATTTCTATAAAAAAAAGTAACGCGACGACGACATTCAATAATTTTTGGTGACAAATATTTTTAAGACACATTTTTTTTTTATAATTCAATTGATTTACAAATTGAGGATATCTAATATGAAAAAATAAAACAAAAAAACAGTTAACGACCACACGCAACTAATTACTGCTTCTCTTTTGATAAAACATTCTTTCGGTCAAAAATAATCGAATCAAAAAATGTAAACTATGTATGTCACTTATATCAAATTTAATTGATTGTCGTTATTTTAATTGGACTGTAGTGACGATACGGTTTTAAAAATGATGGTTTTTATTGTTTTTGATTTGTTTTTAACCAATATCATATTTTTAATTTTGCGGTGGGTGGTTTGTTACAACTATTCATCGATCATCATATTTTCTGGCTAATTGAAGACTTTTGCAAGCTCAAAGCGTCTTCTTTCACTAAAATCCCAAATCTCGAAACTCTCAGGCTTTAATCCTCTGACATTATTTAAAATCGTCGCATTGTAAATTGCTGTGATTCGATTGGAGTCAATAAAAAGACAATATTGTAAACAATAACTTTAGAGATGATTATTTAAGAGTAATTCACGAAATTCACAATCTAGAACCTGATAATATAAACCTGATAAATTTTTTCGATTTCTTAATTTGGTTTATTGTGACAAATTAAATTAAAGTTATAATATATTCTTAAAGTTGGAATAATTTAAGGGGGCACCTCCTTCAGACAACTGGTTTTTCAATATTTTTTTACACAAAATTGAGAGATTTATTGCAATGAAACAAATTACATAATAATATTGACGTTTAAATGAATACAAGAAAGTTTTGTATGAACTTGTTGTGCTCGAACTTGACTCCTAGAGTTTGTGCCGTGGAACGCCCAGGTCCTTGTAGTTAATTAAAATCAACGAAACAAACTGTTTTCATTAAAACAATTCATTCCGCTTTGCATGAACCTAAATTTAGCTAAAAAATAAAATCATTGGCCGATAAGTTAAAGAATATGTGTACAAAGTTCAAGTTAATTGGTCCATTACTTTTTGAGTTACATTCCACGGCGCGCAAAAAGCACGTTTTGAGAAAAACTCGATTGAAGTTTCCATTCTTGAAGAGAACGCATCACTGCGCATCACTTCGGTGACTTCTTAGGGACCTTTAGGACTTTCTGTTGGGCTTGAAACTTTGGAAATGTTTAGTGTTTACACTAATTTATACACGACACAATGAACATCTCAATGTAAGATTTTATATTAAAGTAATGAACATCGCAGTTTGTTTTGATATTTATAATTATTTATTTTATTACCAGATAATTATGATTAATATATTTTATATTATAAATACATTTATTTATTTATGTTAATTAAGTTATAATTAATTTTATTTTATTATTTAACAATTTTACAGATTGGTTTTCTAATGAAGCGAGTTGCTCGCGCTATTGATTTTTTTTCAACTGCCTTAATTTTTTTTTGGAAAAAACAATATTTTAAAAATTATATAAAGCAATAAATATTGTTTTATCCGGCCACCAGGTTTTACAAAAAAATAATTGTTTCCACATTTTATTCCTAGTCCATTGATCAAAATACATATGGGTAGAAAATAAAACATTCAATCGTTGCTGTATTCGTTTCGATCGAATATTGGCATTTCGTACAAAAATAAGACAACAGAAAGTTTGAAGCCACCACAATACTCCCCCTCCAGTGAATTTCTCCATAATTCACGTAATAATAGTGAGTATTTATCTGTACCGAAGTGGCGTCTGTATTGTTCTACCAGTTCTCGTCGTGATCGGTTGTGTTGTTGTTATTTTGCCGGGTAAGTTGAATGATACCTTACGTGTGTTGAAGTTTGTATTGTTAGTATGTCTGTTTACATTTAATCCGTTGTCTTGAATAGGATTAGTGTCCTCGTACGTGTTTTCAATGTGTCCTGGTTTCAATCTGTCAATGGATACTTTGTTGTGTTTTCCGGTAATTTCGATAGTAACTGTTTTGTCGTTTCTGTGGATTACTCTGTACGGCCCAGTGTATGGTGGTTCTAAGGAGTTTCGTATCGCGTCCGTACGTAGGAAAACGTGAGTTGTTTCTGTTAAATTTTTCGAAATAAAAATTTTGTTGTTGCAGTGTCTCGATGCCGGAGTCGGTTTAATTTCGTCGAAATGTTTTTGTAATTTCTGTGCAAAGTCAGTTTGTAAAATTTTGTTGTCAACGGTTCGATCGAAAAATTGTCCTGGTATATAGTTTCGAAAGTTCTGAAAATAATAAAGATTCGAACTGCGCCCCCTGATCGGTTACGATGAAATCTGGAACGCCGAATCTGGCTACCCAGACAGAGTACACTGTGAATGCAACAGTAGCAGCAGTAATATCCGGAACTGGAACCGCCTCAGCCCAACGTGTGTAACGATCTATTATACGTCACACAATATCGATTATTTCCAGAAATAGGTAATGGACCAATGATGTCTAAATGAATTTCTGAAAAGCGTTGCGGTGCAACTACATAAGTGCCAAGAGGTGAATGTGTATGCTTTGAAATTTTGGATTTTTGGCATGGTATACATTTTTGAGCCATGATTTTTGAATCTCTTGAGATGGAGGGCCATATAACATTTTTAGTTACAATTTTGACTGAAGCTTTAATGCCCGGATGTGATACATTATGCAAGGATTCAAAAACCGTTTTCCGAAAACTAATTGGAATAAAAGGTCTTGGTATACCAGTTAAAATATCACAACAAATTAATGTACTTGTTGGTATTGAATGTTAGAGGTATTTGCTTAAGTTGGAGTGATGTATTTGAATTATTATTCAATAGCTCTCGTAGTTCGTCATCATTGGCTTGAGCATCCGCAATTGCCGCATAATCAATACTTTCAGGGATAGAAATTTGATTAATACGCGAAAGAGTATCTGCAACGACGTTATTTACGCCGGAGATGTGTTGGATATCGGTTGTAAATTGGCCGATGAAATTTAGGTGTCGAAATTGTCGCGGCGATGCTTTTTCTGGATTTTGTTGAAACGCGTAGATTAACGGTTTATGATCCGTGAACAAGGTGAACTCACGCCCTTCTAACAAATATTTGAAGTGCTTAATGCCAGAATAAGCAACTCTCTGAGAAGATACTGAGTGGTTGCCAAACGCCTGCAACGTACTGCTGAACCACTACTCCAAGCGCTGTGTCCGATGCGTAGACCATAATGGCTAGCCTAGCCGTAGCGGAGGGATGTGCAAGTAAAGTTGCTTGACACAATTTTTCCTTATAATTATCGAAGGCTTGTATAGAACTATCTGACCATTGAATTAGAGTTTTACTGTTTTTTTTGTAACCTTTCAAAAAATCGTTCAGTAAAATTTGGTCGTGAGCTGCATTTGGAATGAAACGTCGGTAAAAATGAATCATACCCAAAAATCTTTTGAGATGATTAACTGTATTTGGACTTTCAAAATTTCTAATTACTTCGATTTTTTAATGAGTGGGTGAAATGCCTTGTTCATTAACCGTATGTCCTAGGAATTTGATTTCGTGTGAAGCAAAAACACATTTATCTGGATTTATGATCAAACCATGTTCCGAAAATTTCTGGAAGACAACATTTAGATGTTCCAATTGTTCTAGAAAAGATTTTGAAGCGACATTGTCCAAATAAACAAAGCAAAAATTCAGGCTGGATAAAATGGAATGCATCAATCTTTGAAAAGTTTGTGCTGCATTCCTAAGCCCAAAAGTCATTTTAGTGAATTCGAATAAACCAAACTGTGTTGTAATGGCAGTTTTTGGAATGTCGGAAGGTTTGATCGGAATTTGATGATACGCATGAACAAGGTCTAACGACGTAAATATTGTGCACCCTTCAAGCTGATACGAAAAGTCTTGAAGGTGTGGTATCGGATATCTGTCTGGTACTGTGATTCGATTTAACGCTCGATAATCCCCGCATGGACGCCAAGTCCCATTCTTTTTCATCACTAGATGTAATGGACTGGACCAAGCACTGTTTCTGGGACGACATATCCCTTGTGACATCATTAATTCAAATTCATCCTTCGCTATCTTCAGTTTATCAGGTGCTAGTCGCCGTGTTTTACTAGATATTGGTTGTCCGTTGGTCTCTAATCGATGTGTTATCTTATGTTTAACATCTCTGGTACCTAAACCACTATTTGCGATCTCCGGAAATAATGCGAGCATGTTTTTAATTGATTGCGGTAAAGTAGATTTATCCAGAGTTGACAATGCTTGATCTGTATTCGATGACATAACACCTTTGGCAAACAGAGAGGTTAATGGATCTATTATCCTTTGTCTCTGTATGTCCACTAGTAAACCTGTTTTTTTTTAAAAATCGGACCCGATCATTGGTGAAGAAACATTGGCTATCACGAACTCCCAACTAAATTCCCTTCTAAGACCAAAATCTAATTTAAGGAATTTAGTACCGAATGTTTGGACGGGTGTACCGTTTGCTGCAAAAAGCCTGGAAGTGGTTGCCGAAAGAGGATTTTTCAGAAATTTAGCTGGAAGTACCGAAATATCTGCACCAGTATCTACTAAGAATTTCAATTTTGATACTGTGTCGAAAATTAACAACCGACTTATTTCGTTACAATCAATAGCAGCCGTCACCAGTTGATGGGAATCTAAAAATCCTTTTTTTCGTGCGTAGCTATTTTATCAAAAAATTTACAACTAGCTACACACTTTCGTGCACTAGTTCCAAATCTGTTACAAAATCCCCCAAAAGGGATTTTGTTAAACAGAACATAGCAATAGAGGTCTGGTTGCGGTATTGCACTGGCTGAAGCTCGCCGCTAGGCGTGGGGGTTACCAGACATATTACTATGCTTGAAAACCGCATAGAGATAATACGAAGGGGACAAGAAAATTATCCTACCGTGCCACGACCACAGTGGTAGATAATCATAAATGGGAGCGTTCGACAAGGACGCCGGTGCCACTCCGGCGACCCTGCTCAAGGCCTAGGTCAGCATAAGGCCGCCCATCCTCACGCGATCACACAGAACTATTTACACACACATCACTTTTAAATCAAATGTAACCATAAACTCATAAAAAAAATCTGTAATTACCGGATGAAGATCAAATCAGACAAAAGAAAAAAAAAAATGAAATGAAAAGAAATTTAAAAGGAAAATGAACCGTTAACAAAAATTACAAAAAAAACGTGGTGCGAATCGCTTTTTTTTGGGGTACGTCGTACGTGACGCCACCCGAAACCTGAAACCCGTAAAAATATTTATATATATATATAAGAAAAAAAAATATAATAATGAAACAAAAGAGTCAAATCTGGCTCACAAAACTTTTTAAAAATAAAAAAAACCCACGCGGTGTTTGAAATTGTTTTATATTTTTTTTCAAACACCTTACCTGAATAGATAAACTGGGCCTGTCCGACCAACAAAACAGCTACCAGCGCCGACGCAGGAACACAGCAGCCCCCTCTGGCTTCTCGAACCCCACTCTGATAGGCAGAGTTGCTGCCACAAACCCAACAAGCAAGCCCGTATCAGATATTACGGGACTAGCTCCACCAAATTTTTTTTTTCTACGGAATTCCAATATAAAATATGAATCGACAATAAATTTTCTTCACATCCATTAACCCAACATCTCAGAAAATTTCACATACATATTAAGAAAACGGTTATTTTATAATTTTTTTTTTTTTTTTTATTTATTATTATATTTGTATTTTATTTTATTTATTATTCATTTAATAATAACTTTGGTACTTACAGTACCATTTACAATAACAACCAGTTTCATCTCTGGCATAAGATACAACATTATACGCCATGAACACAGTTCAAAAAAAAAAATAATTTTATACAACACAAGTAATAGCTCATGGCCTAATTAAAGTTTTTCATCAACACAGACAAATGTTTTTATATTCACGACAATAAATTATTACTTAGGATTATGTCACAAAAATTATTAATTGCTAATCAAAGATTTCAAAAAATTAACGTGCTCACTCTCACTCGCACTTTACATCATTATCCAAACTTTGGCCATCCGCCATTTAACATATTTTTTTAAGCAAAACAATTAGCAGTTCTCTGCGTTCACAAAAAAACTCCAAGCTTGACTTTTTTTTTTCTTTTTAAATTTAAAAACAAGACGCTTGTTAACTCAAAAAAAAAACAAAACTCGACTCTCTCGATCGCAAAACTAAAACTAGACTAAAAAAAATAAAATAAACCCGACGTATACCAAAAAATTTTATCCCCACCCAAAAAAATTATTTACCAAAGAAAAAAAAAAATATACCATGACCCGACCGATAGATTTCGGGTGGCGTATATACATACAACCGCACCCAAAAATCGACTCGCACACACCAATACTATTTAATTTAATCACTGGAACATTCCATTTACATGGAAAATCCACGCGCTAACCAAAACAAAACAAATGAAGCAACACACCAACCACTACACGTCATTACATACCATCAAAACAAAAAATGATAAAACGAATCGAGTAACCGACCAAAATACGGAGAAGTATAAAATGCTAAATGGTACACTCTACCAAAAAAAAAAATATTTTCTATTACAAATTAAGCCAAAGAAAGAATGACGTGTAGTGGAAGAGATTTTATGCAGCGCAGTGGATAAACATGCAACCTTGTTGGGATTTTCAACCGTAACTACAGATTTAAATTAAACAGATCATAACAACCACAAGCGGTTGTTACAGCGTGGGGACGACTCACACCCGAGAAAAGATCTCAAAGCCAGGCATGAAAGTAAGAGGGAAGGAGAAAAAATTTCACTAATAATTTGTCACAATCGTATATCCTTGGCATGATAAACTCCCAAAGGTTTTCCATCAAGATTTCTGATATTATAAGAGACTGTTCCGACTTTATCAGTGATAAAAGCAGGAATAAACTTAGCAGCTAACTTTGCAGAAAATCTATCAGGAGCACTACTTTGTGCGAAGGATCGGACAAACACAGGTTGATCAGGCAGGAAATTCCTATTGGTACTTCGTAAATTATAACGAGCAGCGGATTTCTCATGTGCAACTTTCAGGTAATGAGTTATTTGATCACGAATAAGATTTAATCTATTAGACTTGGACAACACATGTATTTCGTTATCATCCTGAGGAGATAAAAGTTTACGTAAAGCATAATCTGAACCGTTTAAGGACATGTGTTGACCAAAGACCAAATAGTGAGGAGAAAAATTCGTGACGTCGTGTTTAACATTTCGCAATGCCGCAGTGATTTCAGACAGATGGCAATCCCATTCATTATGTGCATGATCATCAAGATAAGAACGAATACTAGACAGTAACGTCCGATTAACTCTCTCAGAAGCGTTGCTTTGAGGAGAGTAAATAGGAGTACGTATATGATCAACATTATATTTTTTCAAGAGATCTAGATCTTTAAATAAGTTAGATATGAATTGTTTACCATTATCAGAAGTAATCACTGCAGGCACAGAGAAAAGTAAAAACACCTCATTTTCCAAAAAGCTACACAGAGAAGAGGCGGAAGCTTCACGCAATGGTTTGACTAGAACAAACTTTGAATAATGATCCAACACTATAGCGATACAGGTATTACCTCGTTTGGAGCGAGGATAAGGTCCAAGGAAATCAACGAACAATTTTTCAAAAGGTCTGGTAGACTCAGTTTGAGAACCCATCAAAGGTTGAGTGCTAAAATTTACAGGCTTATTCATCTTGCATTGTACACAATTAGAGATGAAAAGTTTGATTTGTTTAGTCATACCAAACCAGAAAAATTGCCGTTGAAGTCGTTCTACAGTTTTTTTAATACCCATATGAGCAGAAGTAGGAGAAGAATGAGCCAGTTCAATTAAGTTTGCAGTCAAGGACAACGGAACTACTAACTTCCATTCAGACAAATCAGTGGACGTATAACGAGAAGCGTAGGAAGGTAAGATCAAGAGTTTATTATCACGAATTTTGAAGTTGTGATCGCAATCTTTTAATTGTTGAACTCGATTGATCTGTTGTACATATTCATCGTCCTGAAAAGCTGAAGAGTTAAGATCAATGTGTAGAACCGAATTGTCACTTGAAGAATTTAAACTAGACACATTTTCTTGTATAACAGGAGAATCACAAAGTAAGGAGGAATCATCATTCAAAGTAGTTTCAACAGGAGGAAAAGGTTGATCATTACTTACATCGTCTGTGGGCTCACTATAAAAAGATCTAGAGAGGGCATCAGGTACAACATTCACCGTTCCTTTACGATATCCGATATCAAATTTGTACGCTTGCAGTTTTAAACTCCAGCGGGCGAGTCTACCAGATAGATCTTTTTGGGACATCAACCAGCGGAGACTAGCGTGATCGGTATAAATCGTGAACGGGTATCCCTCGATATAGGGCCGAAATTTTTGGACGCTAAGTACTGCTGCGTAGCACTCCAACTCAGTTACAGAATAATTCCTCTGAGCGGCATTAAGTTTGTGCGAAAAGAATTCAATGGGGTGTTCAGCGCCATCAGGATCAAGCTGAAAAAGTACACTACCCACGCCAACAGCACTTGCGTCGCATTGGATGAAGAAAGGGCGCCCATAGTCAGGATTAGCTAAAACAGGAGCAGACGATAAAGATACTTTAAGAGATTGGAAGGATTCCTCAGCGTGAAGATTCCATTTAGACTTAGATTTTTTCCCTGTCAGATCGGTTAGTGGAGCAGCTAAAGACGCGAAGTTTTTAATAAAACGCCTATACCACCCACATAAACCCAAGAAACTACGTATTTGTTTAGTTGTTTTTGGTCGAGGAAATTCTCTAATTGCCTTACATTTTTCTGGGTTGGTGCGAAGGCAACCATCACCCACTAAATAACCCAGGTATTTAACCTCCTTCAAAACAAACTGACTCTTTTCTAAATTTATGGTTAAACCAGCCTTTACTAGCAACGAAGCCACAACTTCCAAAAGTTCCAAGTGTTCATCAAAAGTGGACGAAATAACCAATAAATCATCAAGGTAGACGAATACTTTGTCGTGCAGTTGATAAGGAATCACCCGATGCATAAGGCGACACAGTGTTTGGGGAGCGTTGCACAACCTAAAGGGCATGACCTTGAAGTGGTACAAGGGACGACCAGGGACAGTAAACGCCGTCTTATCTCGGGATTGCGGGTCAAGAGGGATCTGCCAAAAGGCATCTTTCAGATCGATGGTAGAAATATACCGTGTTTGATCCAATCGACCCAACAATCCGTTGATAAGGGGAAGCGGATACGCATCCCTGACCGTCACCTTGTTCACCTCACGGGCATCCAAACACAAGCGTACTTGGCCATTAGCCTTATGCACCATGGTGACAGGAGAACACCATGAACTGTGGCTTTCTTCAATCACATCCAGTGATAACATCCTATCTAGCTCATCGTACATTAGTTTTTGCTTAGCAGGAGAAACAGAGTAAAAACGTTGCTTAACAGGCTTGGATTCACCAACATCAATCTCATGAGAGATTAATGTAGTTCGTCCAAGACCCATTTTAGCACTTGACGGAAATTTTTTTACTATTGTAGAGAGCTTTAAGTTATCATCTGGAGAGAGAGAATGGAATTTAGGAGAACAAGATATTTCTGCGGAGTCCGATAATTCACTCAACGCAGGTAGTTGCAAAGTAATGCCGAATTTATTCCAAAAGTCAATCCCTAAATAAAGAGATTGCTTTAGAGAAGGTACTAAAAAGAATCGCATGTAATGAGATTGGGAATTAAAGCTAACCTGAACATTTATGTAACCAATGACGTTCTGAGATTGACCACTCGCAGTCTGAATAGAAGTAGGAAAATTATGAATATGAAGGTTGTTGTCCGCCAACAACTTTTCAGAACCACAACCCAACACACTTACACTCGCTCCACTATCTAATAGACCTCGGTATGGAACATCATTGACAAGAATATCAGCATAAGGCCGTTTATCGCTTGTCTCAGAACCGAGTACTGAAGAAACAACAAAGGATCGCAAAATCCGACGTTGCTCCCAGTATTTTTTTGAGCGAAGTAACTGAGCTGAGATGAGTTTCCCAAAAGTGTTGGGGAGAGACGGAACGGAATCAGAAAAATTAGAACTATTGTTAAATGAAGAAGTTGAAGGAATGGAGTGTTCCAATTTGGAAAAGGAATTTACTCGACATTCAGGTGGAGAAACAGGCAAGCAAGAGTCCGATACCATTAGGTCGGAACCAGCTGAACCAGATCCAGAAGAGATTGCGGAGTCAAAGGACTCAACGCGAACTTTCACTGGTTCGACTGATTCTTTCCATCTGGCCTCAGTCTCTTCCGAAACTCTGGGTCGGTATTGCTGACTGCATCTACTTTGGTAATTATGGTTGGGGTTGAGATGGTCTGTGGTTCCTGGTTCCCCGATCTCCATGAACCACTGATCTGGTTTCCCGCACAACGAACACAATTTGTTGAAATGGTGCCTTTGAGACCACAACGATAGCAAAAGGCACCCAAGTGAGGACGAGGACAGTCTTGAAAACCATGCCCTATATCAGAACAATTATAGCAAATGTAATTGCGGCCAGATCTAGAGGTATTGTTTACATTAGGTGTAGTTGAAGTAGAAGGGAATTTAAATGACATAGAAGTTGTAGCCGATGTTCCCATTGGGACACGGTAAGAGTGACTTGGGCTAATCGCAGAAATATGTTGCACAGATTCGGACGTCGGAACAAAAACACCAGATGGCACGCGATATGCGGTTCCTGACGTATCTGCGGATAAAACTGACGGATTAGAAGTTGGAACGACTGGTTCTGAATCATACATACTCTCAACACCGAGTTCATTGATACTACGACGAGGGTGCATCGAGTAATCAGGTGGAGAACGAAAACGTTTTAGCGAATCTTCCCATGAAGTACAACTTTTGATGAGCTCATTGATATGTGAGAAGTGTCGATCAGTAAGTTGATACTGAAGGACAGGCTTCATATTGTTCATCAGTAGTTGTATGAATTCATCGTCGCTGTAAGGGGTATGACACTGCAGGGCCAAATTCCACATGTGATGATAAAACTCCAAGAATGATTCGTTAGGTAACTGTTTACGAGACTCAACCATACGACGAATTTCGTAGGGAGTACGCCTATCTTTAAATCTTTCTTGGAAGGCTAATCGGAGGCTATCCCAAGGTGCTGAAGGATTATACCTGCGGTAGGTCCAGTACCACTGCAGTGCCACATCTTTCAGGACAAGATGCAGATCCAGAAGTACAGAGGAAGGTGATAGATTGTTGGATTTCACTACAGAGTCCAGCTGAAAAAGGAACATGTCCACAGTTATGCCAGAAGGTGAACCTGTGTAGGAAATCCCACATCGAGATAAGGAACGTCTATTGAAATCGGAGTTGAACTGAACAGGTGGATTATGAATTGCTGAAGGCACGGGATTCAAAATACTATTATGAAGATCTCTAGCATCTGGTGCTGACTGAAAATTGGAACGTTGGGTAGCCTGCTCCGGAGATGAACGCTCTTTAGAGACAGGTTCCATGAAAGAATGAGTTAATTCAGGCAAATTATTGTCCTGCGGGTTTATCGCCGTGGAAACAAGTGGATCTCTTGCAGGACCAGCAAAATCAGGGTGAGGAGGTGGCCCAAAAGACACCTCCGGAACAGGAATTTTTAACATTGGATTTAACTGACTATGCACACCGGCTGCTTGTTCCGCATCCAGCTGTATTCTCACTTCGTTGGTCAGCAGTTGAACTTGAGCCGTCAATACTCTCATCATTTCCGCCTGATCAATTGAATTAGGATCCACATTAAATGCCTTAATTAATTCGTCCATTATGAAAAGATTGAGTGAAACAGAGAAGAGAAAAAAAAAATTTAAAGCTACAAAAAAAATTTAACCAAAATTGAATTTAAACGTGATTTTAAACGTAATGAGAGTTAATTTTCGACAAATGTAAATTAACAATATTATTTTAAAAAATTTCTAACTTATATTTACTTTATAGAAAACTGAATAAATTATAGTTATAATTAAAGTTACCTAAACCAAAAGTTAGTAAAATTTAAAGCTACAACTGAATACCAAATGAAGACCAGCGATACTGGCAATTCCACAAAAAAAAAAATCAAACAAATTATTTAATTGAAGCAATTACTGAAAAAAAATAAATTTTACCCATCAAAAAAAAATTAACTATAAAAATATTTGAATATATATATATATATATATGAAAAAACAAGATAGAATTACTTAATTTAAAGCAGAAAAAAAAATTTTTAAATTATTAATTAATTATTTAAAGAAATTTATTGAAAACATATATTGAAGCACCAATCTCAAATTAGACTCACTATGACCAAGTAGATATCCACAAGCCGGGCTGTTTGAGGAGCTGCGAGCACAAATTACTATCCACTGGACCACTCGCGTCAATACTGAACTAGCGCTCAACTCAAAACCTTTTTCTCATCCGTACTCGCCAGTCTATCCCAAGGTAATGTGTTGGAATCTAAAGTGTTGCTTAATACCTCAATATAATTTAAAGGACAAAAGAATTTATGTTTACTGAGTTTACTATTGAACTGAATGTGAGAGACAAAAAAAATAAAATAAAGAAAATGAATTATATTTATATATATATATATATATGTATATACACAAAAAAATTACCGAAAAAAAAAATTAATTTAAATATCAATATCCCAAAACCGAAAAAAAAATTAATGAAAATAATTTGACAAAATAATGAAAATTAGAATGAACTTTTTAAATTATAACTATAATAATCACGTAGATATCAACAAGTCGGAAGGATTGAGGAGCTGGAAAATTACTATGGTTATCCCAAGGACTTATCCGCGGTAAAGCACTACTTTCACTCGACTCAAACACTGTATGAACAACCGCACTTGCCGGTCTATCCCACGGTAGATTATTATTGCCGGAATTCATTCGCAAGCAAATATAAACCCAAAACAAAAACAAAAAAAAATCAAAATACCGAAATAGAATTACTACAATATAAAAAATGAACTAACCAAAATTATTAACAGTATTTTAGCTGCTCCATTAACCAACTGAAAAACAACCAATAATCAAAAAACAAAATTTCACAAAAATGAAAAAGCAAAAGGAAAAATAAGTAAAATGTATTACTTGTATCAAAAAATAACAAAAAAATGTGATCACGTGAGAGATGATCACGGCCCCATGCTGAGCCAGACACGAACGCTATAATAATAAAAATAATAAAAATTACCACTGTGGTCCCAGTAGTTTAATTAGAATTGAACAAAAAAAATTTGAAAAATAAAATTTTACCTGAAAGTAGAAATTGACTAAAGATGTGCCAATGAGTACTGCGATCACGAACTGTCCAATCAACACCACATTGGTGGAAACAACAAGTTCGCGATCCCAACACCCATGACACATGGAACCAACATGACGAGCGATCCAGCAAGATCAAATAACCAAAGGTTAGAACATGCTGTGATCCCTCCCCATGTAGGTAGTCGGACTGAAATAGAAAATTACGTTAATTAAAAGGTACGAAGACTCTAAAAATTTAAAAAGACTAAACCCAGAACGAAAGAAGAATGAGCTTAACCACAATCAATGCCACATGGCAGAAATGGTAAGCCCATTCATCAGACGAGCTGTGAATAGGGATCAACATTCTCATCTGCATGCAATCAAACAGCTTACGCTGGTTGCAATGCAGATTTGAATGTTGATCGGGCAGAAAACGTTGATGTGAGCACCCGTGCAAGCTCAAACAACGCAAGCGTTGGACTTTGCACGTGGTACTCACAACAAGTAAGCTGAAAAAAAAATTGTGAAATCTGAAAAGACGAAAATCAAAAAAAAATTAGCCGAAAGTTTTGGGCGCCACTGTTACAAAATCCCCCAAAAGGGATTTTGTTAAACAGAACATAGCAATAGAGGTCTGGTTGCGGTATTGCACTGGCTGAAGCTCGCCGCTAGGCGTGGGGGTTACCAGACATATTACTATGCTTGAAAACCGCATAGAGATAATACGAAGGGGACAAGAAAATTATCCTACCGTGCCACGACCACAGTGGTAGATAATCATAAATGGGAGCGTTCGACAAGGACGCCGGTGCCACTCCGGCGACCCTGCTCAAGGCCTAGGTCAGCATAAGGCCGCCCATCCTCACGCGATCACACAGAACTATTTACACACACATCACTTTTAAATCAAATGTAACCATAAACTCATAAAAAAAATCTGTAATTACCGGATGAAGATCAAATCAGACAAAAGAAAAAAAAAAATGAAATGAAAAGAAATTTAAAAGGAAAATGAACCGTTAACAAAAATTACAAAAAAAACGTGGTGCGAATCGCTTTTTTTGGGGTACGTCGTACGTGACGCCACCCGAAACCTGAAACCCGTAAAAATATTTATATATATATATAAGAAAAAAAAATATAATAATGAAACAAAAGAGTCAAATCTGGCTCACAAAACTTTTTAAAAATAAAAAAAACCCACGCGGTGTTTGAAATTGTTTTATATTTTTTTTCAAACACCTTACCTGAATAGATAAACTGGGCCCGTCCGACCAACAAAACAGCTACCAGCGCCGACGCAGGAACACAGCAGCCCCCTCTGGCTTCTCGAACCCCACTCTGATAGGCAGAGTTGCTGCCACAAACCCAACAAGCAAGCCCGTATCAGATATTACGGGACTAGCTCCACCAAATTTTTTTTTTCTACGGAATTCCAATATAAAATATGAATCGACAATAAATTTTCTTCACATCCATTAACCCAACATCTCAGAAAATTTCACATACATATTAAGAAAACGGTTATTTTATAAATTTTTTTTTTTTTTTTATTTATTATTATATTTGTATTTTATTTTATTTATTATTCATTTAATAATAACTTTGGTACTTACAGTACCATTTACAATAACAACCAGTTTCATCTCTGGCATAAGATACAACATTATACGCCATGAACACAGTTCAAAAAAAAAATAATTTTATACAACACAAGTAATAGCTCATGGCCTAATTAAAGTTTTTCATCAACACAGACAAATGTTTTTATATTCACGACAATAAATTATTACTTAGGATTATGTCACAAAAATTATTAATTGCTAATCAAAGATTTCAAAAAATTAACGTGCTCACTCGCACTTTACATCATTATCCAAACTTTGGCCATCCGCCATTTAACATATTTTTTTAAGCAAAACAATTAGCAGTTCTCTGCGTTCACAAAAAAACTCCAAGCTTGACTTTTTTTTTTCTTTTTAAATTTAAAAACAAGACGCTTGTTAACTCAAAAAAAAAACAAAACTCGACTCTCTCGATCGCAAAACTAAAACTAGACTAAAAAAAATAAAATAAACCCGACGTATACCAAAAAATTTTATCCCCACCCAAAAAAATTATTTACCAAAGAAAAAAAAAAATATACCATGACCCGACCGATAGATTTCGGGTGGCGTATATACATACAACCGCACCCAAAAATCGACTCGCACACACCAATACTATTTAATTTAATCACTGGAACATTCCATTTACATGGAAAATCCACGCGCTAACCAAAACAAAACAAATGAAGCAACACACCAACCACTACACGTCATTACATACCATCAAAACAAAAAATGATAAAACGAATCGAGTAACCGACCAAAATACGGAGAAGTATAAAATGCTAAATGGTACACTCTACCAAAAAAAAAAATATTTTCTATTACAAATTAAGCCAAAGAAAGAATGACGTGTAGTGGAAGAGATTTTATGCAGCGCAGTGGATAAACATGCAACCTTGTTGGGATTTTCAACCGTAACTACAGATTTAAATTAAACAGATCATAACAACCACAAGCGGTTGTTACAAATCGGAAGTGATAGTAGCACTGGTCATACTTTGGATTTATCTTATTACGCGATGCGGAGCGAGATCGATTCTTGTTTCCATGTTGCGTTTTATTATTAGATCGTGATCTTGTATTGTTAAAGGTACTACATAACTCTGAAATCATCAATGTTAACTTGTTTAGATTTATTTGTATTTCTGTCTTTGATGATGAAGATCCTGTATTTCGGTTATCCTCCGTTGTTGTAGTCGTGCAAGCTGTAAGTTTGTTAATCTGTCCAGAATTTGTTTGTACTAAAGTCTCTAAAAGATTATCCGCTCGAGTTGCCAATATATTTAATGGTATGTCGTTTTCGAAACGTGTTAGAATCATCTGTACCTGTGATGGTAATCGCTTCATCCACAGTTGCCTTAATGCATTGTCGTCAAATATATATCCGGCATTCAATCTAAACTTATTTAATAGTTGCGACGGTTTTTGGTCCCCTAAAGTCAGTTCATGTAGTACGTTGTTTGATTTGGACCTTTCTGACTCGCCGAGTACCCGCGTCACTTCTTCTTTAAAGATTAAATATATGGTGTAGTACCTTTATCTCTTAGAATTAAATCCGCGAAGGCATCGTGATGTCGTGCATCCAGCGCCAAAAGGGCATGCGCGTATTTTGTTCTTTCAGTGGTGATCGCGGATAGTTGAAAAGCCTGCTCCAGGATGTTGAACCATACCACTGGATTCTGGTTATACATATAATGCTTGCGGTGATTTGAATGTTACGGCGGCCACATGTTGAGTTGGTGTAGTGATGTTAAATGTTGGTGGATTATTTGACATAGTACTGGTTGTTCCAGCATTGAGAACATTGTCTCCCTCAGCTTGCCTAACTCGAACTTGCTCTTCTACATATTGTTGTAGTTGTTCTAATGTCGGTGTCGATGTACCAAGCACTGTAAAAATGTCCGGATTGTCCACTGGAGAGGAGGTACTGCCCTCATCGATACCCATTATAATATCACTTAAAAAATAAAATGTGCCCCGTAAAAATCGTGTATTTATTTCGGCCTAAGAATGCTGATTTGATTTAATTTAAAAAGAAAAACGAATGCCAATATTCCCGATGCAGTAATAGACAACTGCGCTATCGGAACGAATCACAGAAACGCAGAGAAATATATTTATAATGAAAATGCAACTAATGTATATTTTTAAAAAAAAAACTTTATTAAGGAATTTAACTAGGAGAACATGTGCAAACACTTACATACGTTTATCTCGTGGGTGATACTGTTCCAGTGAAACGTATAGAATTGCTGATGATGACGGTTCTGCCTGCTGATGATGAATCGCTGTTGTTTTGAATTTTGGTTTTATCACTTTCATTTGCCAGAGTGCTTACCACGGGTGGGAGCTATAACGTCTTACAATGAAATGGTAATTCTTGGTTGGCACTTTTTACTCGTGCGTGACCATAGAATGCTGCATTCGCTGGTTAGCTGTTCCGGCGATGTACTTTGCCGTCGGCTATGTATACTGCTGTTTTTTTCTTCTTTTTTTTCCTTTATGGAACTAACTGTATTGTGCTTGCTGTGTGTATGCTCCTTTTTGGGGCGTGTTGCGGTGTGTCTGCTCTTGCAGATCACGTCGGAGTCACCAATTTAGTGTTTACACTAATTTATACACGACACAATGAACATCTCAATGTAAGATTTTATATTAAAATAATGAACATCGCACTTTGTTTTGATATTTATAATTATTTATTTTATTACCAGATAATTATGATTAATATATTTTGTATTATAAATACATTTGTTTATTTATTATAACTAATTAATTTTATTTTATTATTTAACAATGTTACAATTTTACAGATTGGTTTTATAATGAAGCGAGTTGCTCGCGATATTGATTTTTTTTCAACTGCCTTTATTTTTTTTTGGAAAAATCAATATTTTAAAAATTATATAAAGCAATAAATATTGTTTTATCCGGCCACCAGGTTTTACAAAAAAATAATTGTTTCCACATTTTATTCCTAGTCCATTGATCAAAATACATATGTGTAGAAAATAAATCATTCAATCGTTGCTGTTAGACAGCAAACAGAAAGTTTGAAGCCACCACAAATGTATTCTTCAGATACTATATTTTTGATCTATTTTGGTGCATTGACAATATTGTTTGTGAGAGTGAGAAGCAGTATATATTAAAGATGACAGATGAATACATTAATAGGTATACATTAGGTTGATATATGCATAACTATTTATCTCCCAAAATATTATTGCTCGATGTATAATTTACACATTCTCGCAAAACAATTAATTATGTGAGGAAATGAACCATACCAAACCAACTGTTTGGTTATATTCCATTCGACCATCGAATATATGAGTTGAAACTTTTTACCTAAGACTTTTAAAAGTACTCAATTGATACTGCGAACGTGTTGAGTATCAGGTTAAAAGTATGCGATTCGACTCAGTTTGAACATCACTATTGATCAGCCATCTGATCATATGTATTATGTAGGTAATCTGCTCTGCCTATTTTAGAAATGTTTTTATTACCTCGACAAACCAACCTCCTGCACTTTGAAAGTTAATAATTATGATAATACAATATATACCTATTAATACGGCCTTGATTTCAGTTCGCTGGTATAATCCATTTGGTAGATATAGTTGTTCTTAGTACACTTTTAGTACACTATAAATGAATCGACATAGCTTCGAAACTAGATTGAATATTTACAATCTGTTCAAAGCGTATGATAGCTAATAGTATGGCCTATCATACGATTTCAACAGATTGTAAATATTCAATCTAGTTTAGGAGTTATGACAATTTTACTGAGCATATATATGCATATAATTTTTTGTTTATTAATAAATAATAATTTATTGTATGTTATTTTAAATAAATTGGTTAAATTTTATAAGAAATGAATATTGATTCGATTGAGGAATTGGAGCAGCTGTTTGGGTTGTTTAAGGGGCTAAAACCTTTAAAAGATATTAAAGATAAAATATAAAAGAAGCGGTCTTGTGCGGTTAGGAAAATAAATCATACACGACATCGACTTGGATATTTCAAGGTATATTCATACATAACTAATTACAATAATATTGAAACTATTTAAAAGTATGTATAATTTATTTTAGGTAACGTTCCCAGAAATAAAAACTTGTGACCAACAGCAATTTTTTATTCATACTCGCTTGACGCATTTTCGAAATGCTGTTAGATTTAGTGCGGCCACAAATCATAGAGAATAGCCGAAACCTATTGAATTGAGCTGTGAATTTCGCCTTTCTCTAACTTTGTTGTAAGTTGTTAATATAATGAAAAGTGTAACAATCCTTTAATAATTAATATACACTTACAGATATCTTTCTCAAGGCTGTTCTCTTCAAAGCTTGGCCTGGAGCTGGAAAGTCGGAAAGGAAACAGTCAGAACAATCGTTTGTGAAACCTGTGACGCGTTATGGGCAGCATTATGTGGCTTCTACGTCACAGAACCAAGTATGCATGACATGGACACAATCGCGACCGATTTTAGGCATTTATGGAATTTTCCTAATTGTATTGGCGCCATCGATGGCAAGCACATTGCCGTACAATGCCCTCCCGACACGGGAAGCCAATTTTATAAGTACAAAGGCTTTTCCAACATCGTGTTGATGGCTGCATGCGAAGCGCGCTATGGGTTTACACATATAGATGTGGGAGCGTATGAGTCGCAGCACGATTGAGGTATTAATATTTATTAATTAGCAAGATTTATATTTATTTAAATTTTGTCTTTTTTAGGAATTTTCAGTAAAACTAGTTTCGATAGCCGGTTCTCTAATGGTGAGCTTTTGATTCCAGAGTCGTCAAAACGACCAGGAAAAATTGATAGCGTACCAGACAACCCCGAAAAAATTGTGTGTGCAAGTGTCGCATTGCACAATATTTTAAGGCTTAATAACGAGACAAAAAATTTGTATTTACCTCCAAAATTTGTAGACTGGGAGGATGTGAGTCATAACATGCAGTCAGGGATATGGACGCTAGAAGTTAATGATAACCTCAAATCCATTCAACCATCACGCAATGTGCATGTTTTAGGGGGTCGTAATTCTCTAGAAACCAAAAATGTTATATGCAAGTACGTCAATAATGAAGGACGTTTAAATTGGATGGCGTAATTCTTTTTTTGATTTTTTTTAATAAAATAATTAATAACCAAAATAGTTCAATTTACAAAATCATAAGAAAATAAAATAAAATAGGTATCACAATTCAATGTTTTGATCACAATAGTTATTATACTAATTATTAATTATATAATTATTCAACTTTTGATTGCACACATGAGAAATTCCAATTAGGTCTGATAGAAGGCTACAAAAAATAATACCCGTGTATCCCCGTTTGTTTGTATCACGTCAAAAAAACGTTTAAATTGAATTTGAGTTTTTCTCTATGTTCTGCACTCGATTGAATTTTTTAAAAGCAAATATTAATTTTTTATTATTAAATAAATTAATGAATTTCCATGTAAAAATATCTGCTGAATCCAAGAATGCACCAAAAAAACAAAACAAAACCACCATCATTTGTAACAATAGTATATTGTATAACAAGTGAAGAAAACGAGTCATTGCAATACGAAAGTGAAATTCGCAGCCTGAGCGATAGCGAGGGCTGCAATCACTTGAGTATTGCAATGACTCATTTTCACACGAGTTAGACACGCTATTTTTTCTACGATACAATAGCCCTGTAACATTTATAAATAAGTAGAAACATAAAAAATTACAAACTTGTACGGATCAACACAAATTTATTAAACCATTAAAACATTTGGGTTTTCACAAATCGTGTAGCAATATTAAGAAATCGTTGTGCAATGAGAATATTTCCACACAATTTTAGTATACGATGCAAAGGCTCCTTTTCTTATATAATTTAAATTCAAAAATCATAGTCGAAAGTATAGGTTACTGCACTATCGTAGAAACAAAATATTTAATAAACTTTTTCTACGATAGTGCAGTAACCTATGCTTTCGATGATGATTTTTGAATTTAAATTGTATAAGAAAAGGAGCCTTTGCGTCGTATACTAAAATCGTGTGGAAATATTCTCATTACACAACGATTTCTTAATATTGCTACACGATTTGTGAAAATCCAAATGTTTTATTGGTTTAATAAATTTGTGTTGATCCGTACAAGTTTGTAATTTTTTATGTTTCTACTTATTTATAAATGTTACAGGGCTATTGTATCGTAGGAAAAATAGCGTGTATAACTCGTGTGAAAATGAGTTATTGCAATACTCAAGTGATTGCAGCCCTCGCTTTCGTTCAGGCTGCAAATTTCACTTTCGTATTGCAATGACTCATTTTCTTCACTTGTTATACAATATACTATTGTAATACACCACAAAAATTCATTTTTCAGACCCAAACGAATAATAGTATATTATTCAACGAGCATATATAATGATAGCTGTTATTCACGAAGATGAAGTTTGCCGTAAATCATCTGAGTGAATAACAGCCATTATATGCGAGTAGAATACGATACTTTGTCCACGATCAACAAATATCATTATGTTTTATATCCAAATCCTTTAAATACTCTTCAAATAATTTTCGTCTATATTTTGACGTCACAGTTTAATAATTAGCGTATTTTGTTGACCAAAATTGAATTCGAATTATTTTGGGTTTATTTTTTCCCAACAAAATAGCCCATTTGATTTAATTTTTTGTTTTATGTGTTGGTACAATTATACTTGCTTTTCAAAATTTATGTACGTCGAGTATTCCATGTACGTATTGTTTAAATTGTTGACATAATAATTTGTTTAAATTTTTAACCGAAAACCATGGAAAATTTAAGAAAACGGGCTGCATAGTAAGTATAACTAAAATACAGACTTTTTTAATAGGAACGATACAATCCAAAACACGATTTTTTAAGAAAATGTTCTTGTCAAAATAGTGACCGATAAAAGTATTTTTAATAAAAATTGGCTGAGATACAGTCGTTCAACGTTATCTACTTTTTTACGATTTTACAACTTTTTACCTTTACATACCATGATATTTTTAATTTTTACACGTAAAAATTATTTTCGGTTGACAATGATAATGATATAGGTATTCGTTCAAAATGTTTATATGTTTTCACAATGTAAGCCCATACATTCTTTGTAGAACATGGAGCAACTAATTCTTAATTTTCTGCAGCCGCAATTTCCGTGACAACCTTTTATACATCCGCAAGCTATTTGCTCCAGTAAAGTCTGCCGGGCAGGAGGTTTGATTGTGCTAATTGGCATTAATTCATTTTTAGATTTGTTCCAACCCCACTCAAAAGGATTTAAAATATTCCTTTTAATTTGATGAATTTGGAGATTTATACATTATGTACATATTATATTATGCGTGTGCATAAAAGGTTGTCACGGAAATTGCGGCTGTAGTTCGGGTACAACTGAACATATGAAACAATAAAATACCTTTAAAGAATTAGTACCTTTTACCCCTATTTTTTTCAACATAGTCAATAGCCGATAATTATAGATTTTTAAAATGTAATATAATTTTGTTAGTGCCAAAAGAAGAACTTGGAGTAGGATGGAGGCAAGAACTCTTCTAGTATACGCAATTCAACGCAAAAGTGAATTCAATCACATTTTTAAGATAAAAAGCGTATATTCGAACCTGGTCGAAGATACATATTATGACAAGTTCAGCTGTGTCGGTATGAACAAACATGCATTCTATTTGCTAAGTTATATTAAATAAAATTAAATTGTTTTAGTTCGTGCCGTTTACCGAAGATGAATTAAAAAATAAAATAAAATCTCTTAAGAAGGCATATAGAGCGGCCCGTGATAGTGATGGGCAAAATTGGTGCTTTTGAGTATCAGTATCAACTGGTACTTTCAAGATATTAACCTGATACTTTGCACCCGGTACTTTGAACCGATTCGGTTCTCGAACTTACAACGTGATTTATATTTTTGTATAAAATATAAATATACCTAATACCTATTACTTTTCTCTCAACAGTGACCACTATAGTAGGCTTGGTAAAAAAAACGAATATCCAAACTATTAATATGAACTATGAAAAATAAATGTTTAATAAACCCTAATTTAAACTAAATACTTCGTGCGGTAAAGAGTTAAATAATTGGTTTAATATCAGAGTACTCAAATAAACCGCGCCTCATATTTGTTAAATATAACTTAATATTTTAAAAATATTTTTATAACAAAAACAAATGAAATTAATTTTAACACACATCAATTTAAATAAAATGTTTGTTTTATTCTTATTTGAAAATCAAAATAGCTATATATATATACGCTATATCGGTATCAATTAAAAACGTATCAAACAATCAATCCGGTAAGATTGAAATACCGAATTACTTAAAAGGACCAATGTACTCAAAACACCGAAATACTCAAAACACCGAAATACTCAAAACACCAAAATTGCTCACACACCGAAAGAATCCAAACAAAATCATGTACGAATCTAAATCCACTATACATACATATCTCTTTTTTTTCTTTTTGAACCAAAACCAACATTTGGGTTTGTGAAAATAGTGGGAATCTGGGAATATGATACATATCAAGAATG
The DNA here is from genome assembly GCA_963556165.1 of Tipula helvola. NCBI lineage: Eukaryota > Metazoa > Arthropoda > Insecta > Diptera > Tipulidae > Tipula > Tipula helvola. The sequence continues at coordinate 217,785,820 of OY744483.1, read as the reverse complement.
ATAGATTAGAAGATTGTCCAACTCCGATGGAGAGTAAAACGACTGGTTCCTATGCTTTATTTTTTAATTTTATTTTTTATCCTCTCTTCTAATACGATAGTGAACCAAAAATGTTGTACTTAAATGATTGTCGTGTCGTCAAATTACTATGAAGAGAACGATAATTTTGTTTTCTACTGTATATACAACATAAACATTAAATAAAATAAATAACCAATGATGAATGAGAGTGAATGACTAACCACCACACTACATACAATAAGAGGAAATGAAAGGTATGTAGATTAACGCTTTCACATCAATGATCATGTGATCATATTTATTCATGTTTCTCGCTCAAACCGCTGTAAAACCAACCAAATATTTGAAGAACCAAGGGTGAGTGAAACAAAGTTTAAATAATAGGTGAAAATAAAGTCAGATATACAGACTGGTTCCTACGCTTTATTTTTTTACAAAAAAAGAGAGTAACGTATTTTGAGTTGCATAATCTTGTAATCTATCATTCTTGATACATATTGTATTTTATGCCGTATTATGTGTGTTAGTTGATTGACGGAAAAGAATATACATAATATACATACATTATACATTTGTAGAAAGGAAAACTAGATCACCAACACGTCCATATGCTTATGATGCCACCACGAATATTTTATTTTTTGTTTTGTCAAAGTAACTACTAAACTGAAACGACGAACGTAATAACGTATGATCATAGGAGGTAGGACAAGGACGAATGTAGCATAAGACATTACACATTGAAAATTGACATATTATTATTGTTTATCAAAATTGAAAATATCAATCTGAATTAGCTATAACAATACCAAATGTTTAAGTCTTTTTAATTTATAATAATAATATTTTAACTGAAAAAGCAATTTTGTACAACCAAAATCGGTTAATTTGATATTAATAAGAGTAGTCGGAGAATATTTTATAAAATCCTGAATATAAATAATTACAGCTGATTATGTTTTTTGAGGTAAGACGTATACAAAAGTGAAGTTATGCATAAAGTAGATTAAATTGTAAACATTTTTGTTTGCTTTTAGACATCGACGATGATTAAAAAAAAATCAAACCTGGGGTGAGATGTTGTAACTTCAAATTTTCGAAATTCGAACAGAAAGTCGAAAATTGGCATGTTGTAAAATTTTCGAATCGCGATAATGATACTTTTGTATCACTCAGTTTATTTAAAGTGATGTACGAGCGATTCGTCAAAATATATTATAATAATATTCCTCATAAATTATTGTTTTTTTAATAAAATCTCTAAGAATTAATATTTATTTAACGTTTTTAATAACAACTAAATGTCAAATTAAAATTTTTGTTATTAATTCATCTTTGAAAAATGGTTGCTGTGTTGAAGTATCACTTTGGAGTCGAAAATTTTACAACATGCCAACTATCACTTTTTCGAATCGACTTTTAAAGTCGATTCGAATGAAAGTGATGGTACAACATCCCAACCGGGTGTGATGTTGTAACATCACTTTCGATTCGAATTCGATAGATTTTTTGTCTCATGTTTCAAGAATATTGTCCTCTATTTCGTTTTTCGATTATGCTTTTTTTCTTGCTATCTCAGCTTGCTCGAATAAAATAACATTCTATTTCTACATATACTAATGATTATTTATCACTCAAATTTTTGTTTAGTGATAGTTTGTCGATTTGAAGGAAAAGGAAAGTACGCAACAAAAAGAGATCGCAATAGAAAAAATGTTATCAAAAAGCGAAATAAAATACAATTTTATTCTTGAGACATGAGACATAAAATCTATCGAATTCGAATCGAAAGTGATGTTACAACATCCCACCCCAGGGTGAAGTTAAATCCCCAATGTAAATGAAATTTCATTCAATTTTTACACTCAGTTTCGACTGATTCTAAAATGTATAATTCAACAACTGGCCAATTGGACATTTTGTGAGATCTACGGCTAGAGAAATGCAATATATCCCGTATTCCATCTCAACTAAACAGGACCGCCAATTTTATAAAATGAGGAATTAAGTAAATGAACTGTTTACTCAGTATTATTATTATATTTTCAATTTGTATTTTAGCTGTCAAGCCAAGGGACAAGAACTGCCTGTTTATAGCAGATGCATTGTGCCAAATACTAATCGGGGTAATTATTAGTAAACCTGGAGGTCTACTATGTATTCGGATCGGAAAGTAATTTTTTTCTGAATTCAGAAATTTGTATAAAAAGAACGATGGAAAACTTGAATTGGTTTCATATTAAAATTACACTATCCGATCGACTTTACTTTCTGATCCGAATACGTAGTAGACCCCCTGCATCGCGTAATTGGATGATAATACAACATAATCTCTCAGTCTCTAATAAATTGCAAGATCTATTTTAGCGAACATAATATTTTATTTTCAGTTTTGGATGTCTTGTTTTGAGATCACCATGTTAAGTATTAACTAGCAGCTGCAATATGTGGGATTTATTTTTTGAATCATGAAAACGTTATCAAATTATTAAAAGATTGTTTTACATTTTATTTTAATAAACTAATTTAACAACAATATGTCAGATTATTTATTTAATAGTATGCTGGTTCTTGATCTACAATCTGCCTTTTGATTTTACAAGAGAATACCGAAGCAATAAGCTGAGTTTCGGAATTAATCCATGGGACCGATTAGATGGGTATTAAAGCAACAATTTTCTCCCATACTTCTTGCCTCCATATCTATAAAAAAAAATGTGAATGCAGTAGAAACCAGTGCAAGGATTTTGTTCAAAAAATGCGACTTGATAGTTGCAATTTTCGTGTACGTACTAGATATACAACTGTAAATATTATTGTTGTTTGATTTAATTTTAATATGACCGTACATCTAGTACGCCGATAAAAATTGCAACTCTCAAGTCTCGTTTTTTGAACAAAATCCTTGCACAGGAAAAAATGATGTATGTGTAGTGTATAATTCTCTCTGGAACAATCCAATTAGGGATCATTTTATTTTAATTTTGATACTGCAGGTGAAACAATTAAAAAAATGTATTTAGCGGTTTGGAATGCCGATCGACATCCCTTGAATATGGCAATGCTTTTAAGCATCAAAAACAAGCACCAGCAACGACGGGTGAGAAAATTAAATTCTTTTAATTTTACTGATGTAATGAATAAAAATCTTACTTTGAACAAAAATATAAGTCAAATTGGCGGTTATGGCGTTATTTTGAAATTAAGAAAAATTCCTTACACACATTGCCTAGGCATTTTGTTGAGAAAAATTTAAACAAATTTATTTTTGACTTATTTTTGTCCTATTCTTTCCGATCTACTATTACGATTTAAATAAAGAAAAATTTGGTTTGGTTTTATTTAAATCACGCGGCGCTTAATATCCAATGCAATTGTTGTTGTAGCTTTGTCAACAAAATATGCTTAATGTTACATACCTACTCTTATCGTGAATTTGTATTCTAAGAGCGTAAACGTTTCTTCTCAATCAAGAATTATTATAATATGTATTAAGAATGTTCATTTTTAAGGTTGAATGAAAAAAAATAGATCTTATGTTTTATTAAATTCAGACTTTTTCATCTACCAGATCTTTTCATCTTCATGTAACAGGGACAATATACAGCCTTAATTCGTTTCATTTGTTAGTAACGTATACACTATGTGACTATGGTGACCATACGTATGACATTGTGTGGTACTGTACCACATTGTCTTACCAAAAGTACCACATTTCACAGATACATTTTCCATATAATTATATTTAAACTTACATACTTGTACATATAAATTTAATATAATTATATGGAGGTTATAAAGATCGTCTACCAATTGTTTCGAATTCAATAATAAGTAGCTTCATATGGTTATTCCTAAATACATATATACGTTCGAGTACTTAAAAAATTTCTGCGGATCTTTAAAAAAACGAAAAACACCAGCCCTAAAATTTTCTATCAATAATATTTTTAAGAATTTATAATTTTATAAAAAGAAAAAAAATTGTTTTACAAACACATTTTGATTTTTAAAATTCTCATTCTACCTGTATCACATTCAGTCCAAACAAATCAGATCACCCTAGTATATACACTTCATTAAATTGTAAAATTAAAATTATATGTAGGTACTCTTAATTCATAATTTAGTACGTAGAAAATATAAATTGCATAAAAACAAAAATTAAAATTATAGAGCGAAACTTAATAGAAATCAAAAATAAAACTATTCACACTACTTAAAATTAGCATTTAGGAACACAATTTTTTCCAAATTTTTTGGTTTAATCCGGTTCCTTCTTTCCGTTAGAATTAAGCCTGTCTTCGAAAAAATCCTCTCCGAGGAAACCGAAGATGCCGGAATCGCTAAAACCCGGTTGGCTAAAACAGCCAAATGCGGATAGATTAAGTTTCAGCCGGACTTCAATTATGGCTAAAGCGGTAGGCGAGTTTATTGCTTTGACAGGATTTTGGGCGTCGAAAAAGCTCCAAAACGATTGTGGTGTTTCTTCGGCGATATCTTCCTCTTCCACTTCCACTACACTACCCTCCCGTTGGATTAGATCCGTGACTAATTTTATTAATCTGTCTTTAACCTGTTTCATGGTCGATTCGGTAAATATTTTACCTTTGAACCTTGGATCGAGGTATGTGGACAGTTGAAGGATAAAATTTTGTTCCGAGTTCTGGAACCGTTCTTTGACTTTTGCTGTCACAATTAGAGCCATTGAAGTGGCTTTAGTAGAGGAAACTACTAGAGTAGCAAGATAATGTTTGATACCTTCCATTATTACTAGAATTTTGGAAATTGTTACGCAATTTTCGGCACTCAATTCTGTTGTTAGGCTGTCAAATGGCTTCAAAATTTCGCAAATTTCGGTTAATGCTTCCATTTCCGAATTAGTTAGCATTTCTAACTGTTCAAGATGAAGTACCGCTATTGTAGCCTCAATTGGCTCAGGTAATTGACAGAATCTGTAACAAAATTTTTGGAATATGGTAATAGTTAGACTATTTAGATAATTGTTTAAATATTATGATGCTTAACCTTTCAAACATGTGGAATGTTGAATTCCATCAAGTGATGACATCATTAATTAGCTTAAGCGGAATTTCGGTCCCATTGATTTGCTTTTGAAGCTGTTTCAATTTCTCCAATGCATTTAACCTTCTTCTGAATGTCCGCTATTTCTCTAACTCCCTCTTGTACAATTAAATTTAGAGAATGGGCGATGCACCGAATGTGCTCATATTTGGATAGCTTGATTGCTGCCGATATATTGGCAGCATTATCGGTTACCACCGCACTAATTTTTTTGTCAATCCCAAAATGTACACAACATTCTAAAAGCTTTTCTTTTAAAAATTCGGCTGTGTGTCTCGATGATGACACAACTTAACAGAACCCTGCTCATTTGTCAATCTTTGTCAATGATATGTGCAGTAATTGCCATATAGCCCTCTGTATTTACAGAAGTCCACGTATCAGTGGTTAGGGCAACACTTGCTGCATCGTTAATAAAATTTGACACATTTTTTAGGCAACTATCGTAATGTTGTGGTAACAGAGATCTAGTTAGCATCGATCTTGATGGCAACTGATACGAGGGGTCAAGCGCTGTAGAGTAATTCCTGAATCCCTCATTCTCTACTATTGAAAAAGGCTGAAAATCCTTAACAATGAATTTTAATAATTCATTGTTAAGCCTCTTTTGCCTTGTTATTGAAGCCGGCCGTTTTATATAGTTGGTAATAGTTGGTTGTTGTAAACCATTGCATGTTGAACTCGATGGTCCAGGATTTGATGAAACCAGTTCGTCCCGTACAACTGGTAATGCCTGCGTGGTGCCTGGATTTGACGAAGGTATTTCTTCTACCTGTTGAGAAGTTGGCGGCTGAGCATCTGCAGGCCGCGATATGGGCATATTTCGAATGGCTTATTTGTGCATGATAGTAGGGTGTTTCCTATCAATGTGGCGCTTTAAGTTTGTAGTGCCTCCCCCCTGGTGCGAAAACACAGTTTTGCAAAGATCGCATTTTGCCTTCCTACCGTCAATGTCTGTAAAATAAAGCCAAATTTCACTCCTTTTTTTTTGGTGGCATTTTTATAAAATGAATGAACTACTTTCTTAGGACTAAACTACACTTGATTGAAAGTTCGTTCCGTTTAACGATCGCAGTATTAAGAAAACCATAGAAAATCCTTTAAAAAGTCTGTTTATACCTACATATATTATATATTAAATATATATATATGGGGCATTTGCATTTAAATCTCACATGATTTTGTCCCCAAGCATTTTCTTTGTCCCCTTAGCATTTTCCAGATAATTTTTAACGGGTATAAGTTAAGTATTTGATCACAATACAGAAATTTATGAAAATGTATTTTTTTAAATAATGTTGGACTTTTATTTTTAAAAAAACCGGTTTTTTTGTCATGAACGTTACTTTATTTATTTTAGATAAATTGTGAAATTTAAAAACATAAATTTAATTTATTGATGTATATTCTCATTTATGACATGTCTACTTGCAAATGGTATATTAATCTTTTGTATTTTGAAATTAATAATTTTAAAAATAACGTAAAACGTATTTTTAGGTAACGTTCATGACAGAAAAATTAAAAATAGCACAAAAGATTATTTAAAAAAATGCAAAACACAAATCTGCTCACGCCTAGATTTAAAAGAAACAGAAATATGATTTAAAAATTATATTTTAATTTTTTTTTTAATTCAAAAATTAATTAAATTATGACTCAAAAATTATATTTTAAATTTTTTTATGTGAGATTTAAATGCAAATGCCCCATATATATATATATATATATATATATATATATATATATATATATATATATATATATATATATATATATATATATATATATATATATATATATATATATATATATATATATATATATATATATATATATATACATACATTAGGGTGACAATATTTTGCATGGAAAAACTCAACATTAAGCTAGATCGGGAGCCTTTTGCTTTTTTGGTTCATTATTATGTTAAAATAATCCATACAAAAAATTAGCTCAATCGGATAATGTTTAGAGGTGCCGCCCGGCCGTTTTCTCATTTTTCGTCCAATTTTGAACATGGCGTTCCTTTATACTCCATATTTGGGAAACTAAAAGAGACAGAAAAATAATATATTCGGCACTGGAAAGTTTTTGAAATTTGTGATAATTCAACGTATATTATTATTATATTTATTTTTATTAACATGTATTTAAACCAACATTAAAACGTGAATTTTCAAAATCACTGAGCGAAATTGCGCCAAAAATCGTAGCCGATCATCGGAAAATGGTTGAAAAATAAAAAGAATACCATAAACGTAAGGTAAATTTAATTACAAAACTTTTTCGTATTAATATTTTTTTTTTTTCTAACAAATTTTTAAGAAAATCACAAAGTAGTTATGGTATGTTCATTTTTTAAACACTATTGATTTATTAGAATTTGGGTAATTGATTCGGTGCTTCTCTATAATTTGGTATATAATTTGTTGTTCTTCCTCGTCGGTGGTTAATGTTTGGTTGTATGATGTTGCAAGAGCCACGCCTCGTTCAGCCACGTCATTAACAATTTTCATATTTTTAATTTTAGTGCAATTCTCTATATACATTTTGTTTGTACTCCAGTCGTGAGGATCTTCCTTTAAAAATTCACAATTTAAACCTAATTTTATAAAAAAATCTTTGGTTTTACAAGAAATAAAATCTGATAGTTGAAGATTGTTAATAGGAAAAGTGCCAATGCTTTGTACGTTAATCGTTGAGTTTGAATTTTGATTCAACGCTTCAACCATTTTTTTCCTTTCTTCATATTCCACTTGAGGATCAAAAAAAGCCAAACCAACCAGATATTCATTCAAATACCATAGATGCCTTTTAAACTTTTTAGTATTTTCGTATGCCATTTTTTTGTTTTTGTATTGATTTAAATTTTTAAGGAAGTTTAAATCAGATCGTGGGGCCAATACGGCATTCGAGGTAGTATACCAATATTTTACGTACAGTTGGCAAGCAAAAATAAGAAAAGTTCGAACACCATCCGTTTCTTTCTTAGAAAGATTTAATTGCGATTTGAACATAAAAATTTTGAAGCAATATATTAATTTTGCCATCCATCTCGCACGAAGGAACGCTCCGGGTATGTTGAATCTCCAGTTATCAATTTTTTCTCCCAAAAATATAAGGCACAGCTGTAGGAGTTCTTTATAATCGTCACGTGGGTGTTTTTTTAGTAACTGGAGTTTGACGAATTCAACGAGATCACTTTTAAAGTCCTTTAGCTCCATTGAAATTGTTTCATCTTCCTAACCACTTTTAAATTCGTCTTTTTTAAATTTTCTCACGACAATCGGAATTTTTTAAACATGGTTATATCCGGACTTGATGTTGCGCTTTCAATCGTTAATTGAAATGTATTAGATAATATTAATTCTGCTATGTGATGTCGGCAGGCTAATTGAAACAACGGTTTTCCCATTAGATTTCGAAGAAGTTCGCAAGCTCCAAAACGGACACCACTATTGCTAGCTGTGGTATCAAAGCACATTAATTGAATGTTACTTTGAAGCTTCCATTTTTCAATTAACGCAAATATTGCTTCGGATTGTGTCTTTCCTGTTCCATTTGCTATTTTGGGTATTCCTAAAAGTTTTGATAGTTTTCGGTTGCTCCCGTAACATATACTGCTAAACAATTAACAATTTTTTTTGAGTTTATGTCTTCTTAGTGTTTTGAATCCCAATGGATTGTTAAAACACTGTTAGCATTTAGACAGAATAAATTTTCGCTGTCATACAAAAATTGTTTTCTGCAATTTGTACGAGCTTTTCTAAATGATTCCCGATTTAACACAAAGCTGCTTCCATCGCATCCTACAGCCTTTGTAGTCGCAGCAAGGATATGGACAGCGTTTCTATTGCTAGTTTTCGTTCTGTCCAATGCAAATGTTAATTCAGGTGTAATTAACAATTTTTGCCTTTACGGTTTATTTCTTCATAGCCATCTTACATATATCATAGCCGTAAGGTAGAAATAGAAGCTTTCTATATGAGGTGAACATTTTTCTGTTTCCCATAAGAACCAATGTAAAATTGATAGTTTTGATTTATAAAATTATTAATGAAAATACAATTACATGTAATAACATTTTTGTTAATTTGCATGTTTAATATGTTTCGTAGATATGGTTTTAAAATCGTAGAAGAAAATATGTCTACATTTTCAAATAAATTGAAAAAAGAAAACCTTTCCATTTTCAACAACTACACACAAAACAAACCATTAAATCCTTATATAAAAAAAATGTAAACAAATAGCATCATCCTTGTCTTTTCAATATAAAATTAACAAAAAAACAAAGAAAGCGTAAAAGTAAAAGTTCGTAAATAAAAAAATAAAAACAGTATTTAGATTGGCTTTGTCTTTTCAATATAAAATCATTAAAAATGACAAAGAACACTTCAATGTAAAAACGGGCAAACACGAAAATATAAAACAAAAAAGGTATAGATATCTTTGTCTGATCTACATATAGAAAACAAAAAGGCGACAACACGATAAAATAAAAATAAAAACACGTGTAAAAATACAATAAATAAGAACAATAGACATCCTTGTCGTTCTAATAGAAATCCAATATATTAAATATTATATGAGTTGTTTATTTTTCTCATTTAAAAAGCTTTTGTAGTTTTGCATGTAGTTGTGAATAAAATTAGGGAAATTTGAATTGTATTTTACGGATTAATTGATAGATTCCGAGTTTGGTTTTCATATATGTCTAAATATGATTATTCACCTACAAATGGGTGAAATAAAATTGCCGAAAATAATCAGTTTTCATTCAAAAAATGTAAATTTAAAAAAGTCATTTTTACACCGGCTTACATGGAACATCACAAAATCTACACCTCTTATAGAAAGCACGTTTAAAAAATGGCGGCATCATTAGGGCTCTTATATATACAGAGGGCTCTGATTTCTTTCGATGTATTTAACGGTCGAATCTTTCAGTGGATCATTTTCATTTTCTTCTTTCTCACCATCATCATCACTAATCTCACTATACGATAACTTTGTTACACTCAAATTGTTTTTTATATTCGATGTATTTTTATATTTTTTGTACAAAATTTTAAACGTTGTATTTAAAGTTTTAATAAATTTTGTTTTTTGTTTTACAAATGTGGTTTTATTTGCACTTTTTTTAATATTTCGCCAGTTTTGGTGCAATTTTTTAATACGAACTATTAAATGTTTTTTTAATATTAATTGCTTCGATCCTTTTCCGGCTACCAATAACTCTGTGGCAACTTCTGAGGCGCTTTGCTTGATTGCAGTACCTTGATTAATATGCAAGTATAAAAAACGTTGAAGAACATCAAGTTTTTTAGGTTCTGTAGAACTATTTTTAAATGGTGTTTTCTTAAATCCAATCGAAAGAGCCTTGAGCGAAGAGAAGAAGGCAAAATATGTAAATGAAAACTTAACATTAACCCGGCTTCCACACCAAATAAACATACAGCAAATATATTCGATAAACTTTGACAGTTTTTCGATTTTTGTACCACCTACTTTGTATTGCGAATCTGAATATATTCTTGCTGTACATCAAAATGTTTATCAAATAAAAAGTTTATTTGGTGTAAAAGCTAGGTAAAACAAATTTTATTAAACTTTTAAAGTTTCTCCATTTAGGTATAACCAGAAAATTTACCATTTTGCGTCGAAGTTCCACTGAGAAATAACGTGTATAATTAAAATCTTGATAAATTCTGCTGTTAATACAAATATTCTAACGCTGGACCGTGCAAATTGATATGGAGGTGACTACAATGTTTAATAAGGAAGCGACTAAAATAAAAACTAAATTTATCCACTTTTAATTAGATTAATTTTAATGATGAAAACCACGTCGATTTCTTCGATTAGTTTTGAAATTATGATTTTGCGGTTTTCTCAAAAATTTGTTAGAAAACAAAAAAAAAATATTAAAACAAAAAAGTTTTGTAATTCAATTTGGTTTAAGGCTAGGTTGCTCTTTTTACGTTTCGACCATTTTCCAGATGATCTGCTACGATTTTTGGTGTAATTTTGTTCAGCAAATTTGAAAATTCACACTGTAATGTTCGTTTAAATACATATTATTAAAAATAAAAATTATAGTAATATACATTATATTATTGGAAATTTCATAAGATTTCCCGCGCCATATAGATTATTGTTCTATCTCTCATAGTTTTCCAGTTATGGAGTATAAACCAGCACAATGTCCAAAATTGGACCAAAAATCAGAAATCCGCCGGGCGGCACCTCTAAACTTCATCGGATTTGGCTAATTTTTTAAAGGGGTTATTCCAACATAATAATGAAACAAAAAAATAAAAGGCTCCCGAGGTAGCTCATTTTTCGGTTTTTGCTGCCACCCTAACATATATGTATATATAGATATTTACATATATGTATTATATTTACATATATGTACATTATATATTTATATACATAACTATATCACTACTCGATTTTTCTGTTTAATTAGTTAGTTTAAATACAGCAAAACCTCCTACTTTGAACACATCTCTATTTAGGAAACTCCTCTATTTTGGACACTTTCATTCAGTCCCTTGAAAAAATGCTCCTTTTCCTCTATATATTGGGCAACCTTTATATATTCAAAATTGGACAACTAAAGTAATCAGACAGCGAAAATGTTGAATTAACTATGAAATTAATCTGAATTCAAAATAAAAATGTTGATGTGCACGTCATTAATTTTTTATTAAAAAAAGAAGAAATTTTCCTTATATTGGACACCTCCATAAATTGGACAGTCCCTTCGCTGTCCAATATATAGAGGTTTCACTGTATTTTTAAAAAATTAATGCAGATTGCAGAAGGGACAAAGATTATGAAATCCACTTATATAAAAACAAAAACATCCCTTTGGATTGGTACTGTTAAAAAATTGTTTTTTTTATTTTAAAATTTTTGATAAATGTGCAAAGTACAATCAAATAAATTAAATTATATTTTGAGGTCCTCTTTTAATTTCTTCTGACTCTAAAATCTAGTTTGGGCATGATTTCATTTAATTAATTTTTAAATTTGTTATTTAATTCAACCGAAAATCAAGTGGTAATAGAGTTATGAAACAGTCTGTATAGTGTATACATATCGTCGGTTTGCGAGAAAAGTGACACAACTTAAAAATGGCCAATTTTGAGATAATAGTTAAAAAATCCTTGTAACAATCTTTTATCTGGCATAGTGTCACTTCTAAACTACCCACAGTTTTCAATAGATATGACATTGAATTTGATGAATTCAACTATTTTATACAAAAAAAAAAATTCAAATCGATTTCCTCAAAAATATGATATTTTTAGTTGTGTCACTATTCTCGCAAACCGACGATACGTATATGTATGTTTATAATACATAATATTATATATATAAAATATATATTATGTATAATATGTTATATTATACATACTAAATAAGTATTATACTGTATATACATATGTATGTCGTACTTGCACAAAATTATCAATTCGGTTCAAACTTTAAAACAAAAAGGCCGATATGTAATTATGTACACCGAATTACTCATTTTTATTCAAAGGTCAATACATTTAATTATTTTCCCTTGTCTCCTTTGATTGATGTCTATTAGGTAAATAAAATAAGCATTTTGCTAATTTGCTGTATGTACACCTCGGTATGAATAAAAAAATAGACCATTCCACAAAATTGATCAAACGTACCAATTTTCTGTATGCATGAGTTTGCATACATATAAATACTACATTTCTTATATTGTGTAGTTAAGTAGTGTGTAGTGTACTCCTTTTGCCTCATCTATTTCATACCTACAAATATGTTTTTCCTCTATACGTTTCATATGATTATTAATAAATTATCTCACGTTTGCGAAAACAAGCAAACTATAACAAAAATAATACTTATTCATTTTTCTTATTCTCTCGCTTTCATTTTCGTTTTATTCTTTTTAGAGTATACATATAAATTGCTATAACATACAAACATGAGAAAACCGATAAATATTGAACCGGATACTTTTAAAAGAACTCAATTGATAGTCCGGAAATTTTGAGTATCAGGTTAAAAGAACCCGGTTGGAGTAGGTCCGCTCATCACTAGCCCTTGATAATAATTCCCAAACAAGGGGCCTATTATGATTTTTTTTCCGATTTCGTAAAATACGCCGCGGAGTGTCATTGTCAAATTCAACGAAATGAAGTTGGTCGTTGTTGTTACTTTATTGAAAAAAAAAAATCAACGAGACAAACTTCATTCAATTGAATTTGACATCTAAATTTTGTGTTTACAATCGAGGTGGTATCAAATGTTTATTTTTGTGTGTTGAAAAATTATTATTTTCAATTGATTTGATCTAAAGTAAAAAAAATTGTGTTAAAAGTGTATTGTAATATGGATACAATTGGATTTTTTGTCCATTCAAGTGAAGATGATTCCGACGAGCAAGTAACACCAGCATATATTCAACGAAAAAGGCTTCGTATGAATTCTAATCCGCTTGATATGACAAATAAAAGGTAACTGAAATTATGTATCACAATTCCAAAATTTAATAATTAATAGCTTTATAAACAAAACACTTGATAAATAAATAACATTTTTTAGGTTCATGGGACTATTTCGGGTGACGAAAGAAGTGTTTACCCTTATTTTGAAAGAAATTGAACCCCACTTCAAATTAACAAAAAAAAAATGATGCTATACCGCCAATTCTTAAACTGGCAAACACTTTAAGATTTCTGGCAGAGGGTTCTTACCAGCAAGCGGTAGGTCAGGATTACTTGATAGGCATGGCACAATCTACTGTGTCGGTGGTAATGAATGAGACGTTGAACATTTTGGAATCGAACATGTGTGAAAAATATTTTAATTTTCATTTATCGGACGATGAAAAATCAAAATCAAAAGAATACTTCCAAAATAAATCTGGGTTTCCTGGAGTTATAGGACGTGTCGACGAGACCCACATTGGTATTGTAAGACCAGCTAAAAATGAACATCATTTTTTCAACAGGAAGGGTACTCATAGTTTAAATGTAATGATGGTACAGTAAATAAAATAAAATGTTAATTTAAAATATATTTTACTAATTATGTTTTTTCTTATGAGCAGAATTGGAGAGCGGGAGATAAATCATCTTGGTTACTAGGTAATTATATAATGTTAATATAGTTGTATATGTAATTAATTATAATGAATTATTTAGGTGATTCCGGGTACACTTTAGAACCATGGATGATGACACCATTCAGGAAAACAAGTGAGGGCTCAAGTGAATGTCGCTATAATACAGCTCACGCAAAAGCTCGTGCAATTATAGAGCTAGTTTTTGGTGTCCTGAAAGGGCGATGGCGATGCTTACTTCATTCTCGTGAGCTACACTATACTCCTGAGAAAGCAGCACAAATCGTAAACGTATGCTGTCTACTTCATAATTTGTGTATAAAATATAAGGTGCCTTTGGATGAAAATTTAATTGAAAGGGAGGATAGCATAGATACAATTGCGATAGAAGAAATTACAACCGAAAATATAAAAGAAGAAGCCAAGAGGATTCGGGAATCAATAAAAAATAATTTATAGAATTCAAGATTTATTTTATAAAAAATTCATTCAAGTTTAAATTAACAAAAATAAAATAATAATTTAAAAACTTAAGGAAAATAAAATTATATTGCTGCTTTTAACTTTTGTTGTTTGAGATTGATCACAATTCTTTTTAGTTCCAATTTTTCTACCTTCAATTTGTTTGATTCCAATAAAATTTTTTGTTTTGAAATCCATTTTTCTTTGTCTAATTTTAATAGGTTTGTGTTCGTATTTCTTATTTCTTTAAGAATTCTATTATTTTCTTTCAGGTATTTGGTGACGTTTTCTGCAAATTTCTTAAATTCTTTATGGTGATTTTCTTGAAGTGATATCTGTTTCTTTAATAACATTTTAGAAGTTTCTCTCTCTTTTTTATTTAATCGACTAGCTGGTTTATTGCTGATTGTAGAAGGTGAGGTGTGAGGTTTATTGCGGCTTGTAGAAGGTGAGATGCGAAATTTCGTTTTTTGTCTTGCTGGTGAGGCTGGTATTTGCTCGATATTATTTGTGGTAGATAAAAACTCGCCACTAAGCTCATTTAATATCTCGGCTTCAAACTCCTGCGTGTCTATACTTAAATTATCGTAATATCGACTTTCATCCGGTGCAGTTACGATTTTACATCCAAAAGTTTTTACATTTAAGCCCTCGATTTCCCCGCTTAGGTCTAATAACTTATCCACTCTTTCTTCCAAATGGCTGAATTTTCTTAACCTGTTAGGTCCCCCACCAGTACCAGTCAACATTTTTTTGTTAATTCGCAACTTATTTTTGATGCTGTACTTAAAATCCTTCCATACCTAAATGTAAAATAACATAATTATGTATTAATAGTCATCAAAACACCATCGCACATAACCTCACTTTTTTCCATCCTTCAATTGTTTTTTCAGGTGGCCCAGCTTCATTTAATTTTTTTGTCACTTCACTCCATAAATGTTGAGTGGTCTCTTTAAATTGAGGACCGTTTAAATAATTTTTGGCGATACCTTCATTATCTTCCATAAAGGACACAAGAATTTCAAATTGTTGCCCGGTTGTTGATGACCTATAAATTAACACAATAAAAATAAATTAATTTAACTATATTTTTTTTAAAATCAAACATATTGAAATAATTTTAGAACTTACATTTTAAATCGTAAATAAATATAAATTTTAATATTTGTTAGAAAATACCTCTACTTTCAACAAAGAATTTGATCGTATAAACGATATCCGTCACCTAAATAGCTGTCGGATTTTGACATCTTATTTTCGTAAAATACGATTTCGTTTTTTTTTTTTCATGATAAGGCGGATTAGACGAGATCGTATTTTTTACGAACAAAAAAAAAATCATAATAGGTATATCCGCGGCGGATCGTATTTTACGAAATCGGAAAAAAAATCATAATAGGCCCCCACGAAAGGAGTACGCAGTAGTGCCTTTTAAAGATTTGCTGGAAGAGTTCTTTGATCGAGAACGGCTAGCTGAATCATCAAATTTTAGAATTTTAGCATCGGGCGTTGCTGGTTCTGCAACTGCGGTTCCAAACCGGAACAAGGTACAAACGTTGAATACAATTTCACAGAGTCCCTCAGAGACCAGTGTAACTGCGCAGTATCAAATGTTGCAGGTCCATCAACTCCTCAAACTGAAAATGATATTCTGTCCTTTGAGGACATGATTGAAGTGTCCCTACCGGAAAATTTAAATGATCGTCCGCTCAACCCACCAAAAAATAAGAGACCTGGCAAAAAGTCAAACCTAGCCATGAAGCTAGAATTTGATAGAGAACGGGGAAAAAATAGGCAGAGAAGGCACGACGAGTTCCCCGAAGATCAAAGAAATATTCAACAGGAACGGAAAAAGTGGCACGAAGAGCTAATAAACAGTTTAAAAGATAAACAAACCCCTAATTAAATTAAGGTTTTATTTATTTTTTATGCTGTTGATTAACTAATTATTTTATTATTTTTTATTTTAAAGTATATCACTTTAACCTTCACCTTGTCGGTATATACCCGGGTAAATATCGTTATTTTGACAATTGAATTTCTCCGCGGTTTTTTAACTAATTTTAAATCAGCTCCGACTCAGTGACTCAATGTGCATGAAATTTATGAACAATCAGTTATTACGAAAAAATATGTATATTTAAGTACATTTTTTTGAAAATTTTACAATTTTTCGACCATCTTCACAGTATATAGGCACCTGGGTAAATAATTGATTATTCCACATATTTTGTATGAAATTTCTCATAAGTTTTATTAAATAGTCGACTAGTTTAATTGTTATATGTAAAACCTACGAATAACTATTGAACTTTTAACTAAAGTAGAGAGTATGTATTTACATATGTATGAATTCCGAAATGTGTAGATGCAATAAAAGATTCTGTTATGTATATTTTTTTATTCGGTAGAAGGCATTTTGCCGATCAAGGAGTACCCCGTATCGGAATCGCAGGTCCACCAATTTTTAATACTGTACTTCTCTGGTTTCGAAGGTATATATTGCGTGAACTTCGTTCGACCTCTAGAGGGAACAGCTGCTCATTGATAGTTATGCTTTTATTTGATCTGTAATTGTCTTTCTTCGTAATAGGTCTGGCTTATCGGATTTTATTATGGATTACCTGTTGGCATCGAAATCTGAATAAAACGCGTTAAACTTTAGAAACGACAGACGGGCAAAGTTGCTCGATGCAGCGGGTAGGAATTTTTGTTTTGTTGCCGAACTGCTATATAATTTGATCTTGCGTCCAGATTATTTGTTTTTCATTCGGATTTACCGCATTTTATTTGATAAATTCATTTTCAGCCTTCTTATTTGTATGTCTACAAATTATGTCCTGCGTCGATGCGCCAAACAAAGTGCAAAATGTGTCCACATCGTCCAGAATCTTGATGTTAGGATTGGGCCTAATAAAATATGGCTCGCATATTATTTCATGCGCCATTAACCCTTGTAAGTTTGTATGAGTTTCCTCTGTTTGGTTCCATCTTTATCCATAGTAAACCGATGGTTGACCGACAGAAATCTATATTGATCATCTTCCGAGTTTCAAGCTAAATTCTTCACTATCTTTTGAAAATATTTTTGCCGTTCCTCATACGAGAGTCTAGTGAATAATGAAAACGTTTTACTTTTTACTTTTTGCTTGTTTTAAAAAAGAATCCCATACGAAATTCACACAATTTACATTTATATACCTGGGTATTTGAAGTGAAGATTAGGGATTTTTAATTGCCGACAAGGTGAGGGTTAAAAAAATAAAGACTGAAATTATTATAATTTTTAAATATATGTATTATATATAAATAAAACACTTAGTTTTTTGAAATGTGATGTTATTTTTATTTATAATAAATGATTTAAAAGTAACTGGTTTATTACCTGTTGCCGACGATCCACTTTATTATTTACACTCTCATCTTCCGAATCGGAATTGTCATTGTCTAAACTTTCATCTATCCCAGCTTATTCTCAAGCATCGTTGGCTTTTATGCATATGTTGTGCAACATACAGCAAGCTACAATAATATTTTTTACAGTGCCTAAATCTATATGTTCTGTAAAATGCAGAAGCCTACGAAAGCGGCATTTCTTAAGCCAAAGGCATTTTCAACGACAATTCTGGAGGACGAGTGGATTTTATTAAAATTTTTTTGCTGTCGCGTTTAATTGCCTGTGTCTTTAAATGGAGGCGCAAGCCAAGTATTCGACGGATATGCTGAATCTCCCAATAAGAAACTATTATCTTTGAATACTGAATTTTGCGAAGCGAGACGGAATAGTGGAGTCCGTCTTAGTACTCGAGCATCATGCATCGAGCCGGGTTCGCCGCAGTAAACATCTATAAAAAGTTTTTTGGAATCTACTACTGCTTGTAGTATCACACTGTGGTACCCCTTTCTATTAAAGGATGCTTCCTGGTTTAATAGCGTTTTTTTTATTTTGACATGGATGCCATCTATTGCCCCAAGTACACCAGATATTCCGCCCATCACTTCGAAAGATGTTGTTGTGCGATGAATCAAGGTTGATAAATGTGGCCATACAATGTATTCATTTGATACACTGACCATCCATGACGCCACCCTATTCACTATTTTCCATGTTGTGGAATCACCTATTATGTGTACCGAATGAAATTTGTGATTTGTACATGAAGAATTAAAACTAAACGGCAATATATAATCATTATTTTTCTGTACTTGTTCTATTGCACATATTGTACAGTTTTTAAATAATCGTATTCATTCAAACTTTTTGTTCATTTTACGGCGAACATTCACCTTTTCATAATCCCATTTATTATGTATGGATGTGATCTTAAGCCGCATTGGCAAACTGTTTGCCAAACCATATGTTTTTTTGCCAAATTTTTCAACAGCTATGGTAGTAATTGCTCCATCCAGTTCTTTACCTTTCTTTTTGATGTAATATTGGGGACCTGGAAGTGTCGAGAAATCCATTTTGACGTAGGTCTCGTCGTTCATTACGAAACAAGAATGTTTTCTTTCGTTCAACCATTTGTTGTGTTTCTTTGCTCGATCGATCCCTCTATTAAATAGTTCAACACTTCTTTTGGGGATTTTTGACTTCTTGTATGTCCGTAGATTATTTCTGGTTTTAGCTCGTTCCACAAGCGATTTGGTTGTTTTGGTTTTTCTGGCCAAATCTCGCACAGACATCGAGGGATGTTTCGAAATGACTCTTACAATTTTCTGATCCAATATTTTATTTGGAGCACCTGATTTTTCTCCGGACCCGGGCTTGCGTGATACAGAAAGATTGATTTGACATTTTTTTTTACATTTGTTACCGTATTATTGGAAACACCGGCCAATTTACCAATTTTTTTATTGGTATACTCGGGATGATCATTGCACAATCTAATTATTAAATCACATTTTTCTCCTTATGATGTGTCCATTTCGAAACAAATAAAACAAATGCCCAATTTAACGTTTATTCGTTTTTTTAAATTGTTTTTCTACAAAATAACGGTACCAGTTTTTTTCTTTTGCGTAGTAACCTATGAGATAATATAAATTTGGGAATCACAAATTTCATTCGGTACACATAATATTCCAAAAAGGTTACCCACTTGCCTATAGGTTGTGGTATTGGCCACATATCATAAAAACAAATGGATCTCCTTTCTGGCTCCGACTTTAGCTTGACCACCATGATTATGGTTTGGGCATGTACCCGACGATTCGTACAAATCTGAAAGTAAATAGATAAAAAATTATAAAATCAAAAATATATTTACTTTAGATTCACAAAACAAACCCACCCACTAACGTTGCGGTGGTTTCTCGAGTAAGCCGGAAATGCCTCTTGAAATCCTCATTATTGTAACCTGAAATTGTATCCATGAAATGTGTTACTTTGACACGCTTATTTGGAACAAAATCATCTGAGTTGGAAGAATCCGTTGAGGAAGAAGAACTAATCGGGCAAAATGAATAATTATCGTCCATATAATTATCTGTGCTAGTCTAAAATCAAAATGAAATAATTATTATATATTTATATACTATTCCAAAAAATTAAGGGAAGACAAATTTATTGCAATTTTTTTAGTGTTTTTTGATAGCTGCATCTAAATATGTATGCAATATATTGGGGCATACTCACCTAAAACACGAATTGCAAATGCGAGTAAACAGTTTTTATTAAATTAAGACATAAACATTACTTATTTACATAATTGTTGACTATTAATACAATGTTGTTTCAAATCAAATTATTACGAACTGAACATATTTAAAATAAGAAAAAATTAAAAGTCGCATATTCAAAAATTATATATGTATGTACATATGTAGATATTATTGTACCTACGAATTTTAAATTTTTCTTAAAGATTATCGGGCCATAACTAAATTTAATTTAATTGGAAACTGGAAAGGATCATCACTCTCTAATTAATAGGGTAAAACTTAATATAGATAAATATTTTTGCCTAAACAATTTAATGAAAACAGTTTATTCGCGCACTCACAAGTCTTGTTTCATTTACCTAACATTCATATTTTTTCGGATTGAATGTTCAAATATTTACCTGAATAATTAATTTATCTTCCGGTGTTAACATTTCTAAAATAAATTATTATATTATGTATAAATAATAAAACGAACGCAATAAGTTTTTAAATTGCAATTTATCTGTTAATGTTTTTTCACACACAAAATTTGTTTATTTTATTTGAACGACGTTTTTGGAAATGTCATTTTTTTATTAGTATAGCCAACCTTTGGAAATAAAATAATAAATTTAATATGTATTATGACATCTGGTGTCAGGTATCATTACCAAAAATTAGAATTATGTTTAATTAGACCCAATTTTTTTTTGGGTCAATGTTATCCTTGCGGGGATTTATCCTATGCAATTGTTGTTGTAAATTTGTCAAGGAAATACGCTTAATAATGAAAATGGCAAGAGACTACTAGATAAACTAGCAGTGAATAATGGATATCATTATAAGTGATGAAACAAACGTATAATGAGCATATTATACGTTAGTCGTGGACAAAAATGATTCAATTATGGAAAGTGCAGTATTTTTTAGAATTTGAATATTTGGCTGTTTTAAATTATTTTTATCGATTTAATTTTAGCATTTCTTGATTCAGCAGACATTTTTACATTGAAATACATACATTAATTTATTTAATAATAAAAAATTAATAAATATTTGCTTTTAAAAAATTCAATCGAGTGCAGAACATAGAGAAAAACTAAAATTCAATTTAAAACTTTTTTGACGTGATACAAATAAACGGGGATAAACGGATATTTTTTTTTTGTAGCCTTCTATCAGACCTAATTGGAATTCTCATGTGTGCAATCAAAAGTTGAATTTTGCCGGACGGTGAATATAATTATTAATAGAACATAAAAAAATTATGGTGAAAAAACGTGAACTCACAAATTGTTGTAAGTCATATTTGAATTTTAGGATTTTTATGTTTTGAATTTGTAGCCGCATGATTAAAAAAAAAATTTTGAAACGTTTTGTTTTTTTTTTTGTTGTCGTTGTTAAAGACACAGGGTGTCAAATTTTGGGAAAAATGATAATCATGATGTTGTATTTATGGCAATAAAAAGAAAAATATTTATCCGATAATTAATGATTTTGAGCTCATAGGTAAGTTAATAGTGATTAATAAAATACTAATGTTCTTTTTCAATTTTCTCAAAAACCTAATTTTTTTTTTTTTTTAAGAATTCGACAATTAATATTTTACAACATATCAAAAAACAGGAACAACGTTATTTTTTGTATTGCAAAATACGTTTTAGTAAGGCAATCTACAGATTTATTATATTTAAACTTATTTTACGCGAAAACGAAACTAGATGCTGTCGAGAAAATTAAAAAAGAAATATAAGATGGCACCATTTTTATAATTATTTTATAATTCCTGTTCATGTATCTTTAAAAGCAGCCGAATTTTATAATTTTCGAATAATTATTATTTTTTCTATAGCAATAAATACAATACCAAGTGCATTGAATTTTTAAATATTTACCCTGTATCTTAAAAAACAACAACAACAAGAAAATTATTTTCCATAAATGTTTTGTTTAATTAGCGCTACACATTCGAAATTAGTTCTATCAGACAAAATCAGGACAGCATCTCGTTTCGCTTTCGTGTAAAATACGTTTAATTATAATAAATTTCTAGATTATCATACTAAAACGTATTTTACAATACAAAAAATAACGGTGTTCCTGTGATATGTTGTAAAATATTAATTGTCGAATTCTTTAAAAAAAAAACTAGATTTTTGAGAAAATTGAATAAGAACATTTTGGCGGGAAATTTAAAGAAGAAGAAATTAAACAACATACTATTTTTATAGTTTTTTATAATTCACTATTAACCTACCTTTAACCTTCACTTTGACTGTATTATATACCCGGGTATAGATCTGAATTTTCACTTTTGAATATTTCTGTAATGTTTTAAGTAAATAAATGAAAAAAGAAACGCTAACATCGAAAATTAGTTCGCACCTATAACGTTTTCCTTCAAACTATATTTGATTTTCATTTCTATACCGAGATATTTGCTGTCAAAATTAAGGTTTTTTCTTATCGACAAAGTGAAGGTTAAAATGAGCTCAAAATCATAATTATCGGATAATTATTTTTCTTTTTATTGTCATAAATACAACATCATGATTATCATTTTTCCCAAAATTTGACACCCTGTATCTTTAACAACAACAGCAACAAACAAAAAAAAACATCATTTCAAAATTTTTTTTTTCAAGGCTACAAATTCAAAACATAAAAATCATAAAATTCACATATGACTTACAACAATTTGTGAGTTCACGTATTTTTCACCATAATTTTTTTATGTTAATAACTATTAATAATTATATTATACATAAGCACATAACTAATAATTATATAATTAATAATTAGTATAATAACTATTGTGATCAAAACCTCGAAGTAAATTAAAAATATTGAACATTATTAGTTGCCTAGGCCAAGGCAGAGTTTTTATGTTTCCTTGCTGGAATTCAAATGAAAGTGGAAGATATTCGCAATCTAGTAAGACTAAAAAATGTATAATGGGGTGCTCTCACAGTGTGGGATAAGATTTTCTTCGATTTCATGAACACATTTTCGGACCATTTCCGAGACGTGTGGAGACGAAATAAAAATGTTCAAATGGTTCACAAATTATAAGTGACTAAATCACTATTTAATTAGTCAAAAATAATTTTAAATTTAATTGATTTACTAATTATTTTTAAATTTTTCTGCATATCACAAATACTTATGCATCAAAAATATGACTCACAAACACTTTTGCATCAAGTTTAATTAAATTTACTTGATGAGTTTATTTACGAAATTTATATCAAATAAAACATTATTTATAATTGAATTATATTACAACAAATATAAACGAAATATTAAATTTTCTCATCACAATTACTAATGAATCGTGTAATATGTATCCAAAACTTGTAGCGCGCTTTATACACACTAATGCACGTGGTGGCGTATTAAAACAGCAAAATAATGTTCTGAACGTCCAAAACTGCTGCTTTAACACAATGAAACACCAAATATAATTTGGTTTATACGCCAAGACGGTGGTGTCACTTCAAACTGTGGCTATGATTTCACGGTTCCCGAATTTTTGGCATGTGATGTCAATACTGCCCATATACGATAATTCACTAACAACACAATGCACTTAAACTCGCGATCCGGCTCGAAGAACCAGGAATACAATTAAAACAATTATAGAATACGACACCACTTTACTCGAAAATAATTATGCGAACACGATTTGATTTACCTTACCAAACTATGTGTTGCATACAACATAGTGTATATTTATTTATTTTAGGCCATCAGCTTGGATTATCGGCTTACATATAGTATAATATTTTGTGTCGCTTAAAAGAAGATTCTCAGTCACAAGTCGTGCTCAAGAATACGAATGTGTGTTTTCTACGAATCAAGTGTAACAGTACTTAATTGGAGGAAATTTCATTCAACACATTAAAGAAATCTTAAACATCCATCTTAAAATATTCCTGTTGCATAAAGGCGAGTTTTGTAGCAAATTATAAATTATAATTCGTGTTGGTTGTAGAATTAGCGGTAAATCAGCTGTCTATGACGCTGAAACCTAAGATGTCTGCAATATGTGGTACGTGTACTAGGAATATATCATCTGGAAGATTACCGGGAATTAAATGTGGTAATTGTGGAAAGGCGTTCCATGTAAAGTGTGTTGAGGTTTCGGATGAGCTAGTTAAAACTATCAATTCCGGCTCTGCTACTTGGCTATGCACAGCTTGTCGTAGTTCTTCAAGCAATTCGACCATTGAATATGCTGATCCTGTTACGGTTATTCCTGATGATCCAACATTACATGATGTTATGATTGCCCTAGCGAGTTTACAAGATAAACTTACTGATGTTGAGGCATCCCAGCAATTCATGAGCAGCACTATGGAGGAATTGAACAATAAAGTAAGCTTATTAACTAAAGAAAATACTACCATGAAAATGAAATTAAACGAAATGGAAAGAAATGTTGAAATGTATGAGCATAGAATTGGCTGGCTAGAGGCTGACGCAGATATTCAAAATCAACTTAAAATCTCTAAAAACATTGTTGTTTGTGGATTATCCGGTGAGCCAAAAGACATAAGCAATTTATTTACTAACGCAACAGGTAAAATTGGAGAGAAAATATCCAGTGATGACATAACATCCATTGAAAAATTAAAACACTCAAATGATGGTTCAAGTTCATTAAAAAATGCATTTATTATATCATTAAAAACATATGATCTGAAACAGACTATACTCACCAATTTTCGGAAAAAAAAATCGCTCTGTCTGGATGAAATTGATGCCAATTTGGGGAAAACAAAAATCGTCATGCTTCACCATCTCACGAAATTCCAAAGCAAACTATATAAGGAAACGAAAAAATTTAAATCAGAACATAATTTTCGATTCTTATGGTGTTCAAATAATAAAATTTTGCTTCGTAATTTACCTGATTCTGAGGTACATCATATCCGGTCATTCTGCGATCTCACCCGTTTGCGAAGAAGACGTCAATCTGCTGAGGAAGCTGGATAACCATCACTGGAGATTATGTTCAAATTTGTATCTACAAGTAAATATTCATTTTAGCATGCACAACTTATATTTTATTGTTCAAATTTATTTACAAACTTTTTTACATAACGTAATAATAGTATTTACCGTTTGTGTTTATTTATATTTTACTCTACCTCTGTTTAAGCCTTACGTATTAATTTTGTTAATTTTGTTTATTATTATTCTAAATTTTTTTGACATTTCGTTTTTTGTTTTTACTTTGTTATTGAATGAAGTTGGAGGAATTTCACATTTATATTATTGGCTTGTAAGGGTCGAGTTACACTATAAAATTTTTTGCATCACATATTTGAGGGAAATCTTTTTTTCATTCAATAATATTGTTGATCTTTCAGTTAACGCAGTCAGTTTTATAGTATATAAGTCCAATATGTATGTTTTAATCTTGAGTTATAAATTGTTTCTGTTTATTATTAGCCATTATATTATCATTAGATGTGTGATTTCTAATAACTTGTTATTGTTTTTCATTTTGAATATTTTAGTTTCGTATACTTGTTTACATATTAATGTGATTATTGTAATGATGGCTCCAATACTGATCAGTTATCTTCTAGCAATATTAATAATTTTAATAGCTCTATGGCTTCTGACTTTGTGAGTGATATTCTGATTGTTCATCAAAATATTCGTAGCATTAGAAAAAACTTTGATGTTTTAGTGGCCAATATCAATACATACACGAATAAACCATTGTTTATATTTTTGAGTGAAATTTGGGTTAATAGTTATGAATTGGCTTCATACAATCTAACTGGTTATACATTGTTTGGTGCATGCAATGAGACTTATAGATCTGGTGGGGTGAGTGTTTACTATGACTCCAATTTGAGTTGTGCACTACATGCTTTCAACTTAGCTTCGGCTGACATTGTTAGGGTTGATTGGAGCTTAGCGAATGAATTATATGTAATTTTGTGTATCTATAGGTTGCATAATACTCCATTAAATGTCTTTTTACAAGAAATTTCTAATTTTATAGGGAATATTAAATCGAGGAACCTGTTCATTGTTGGTGATATTAATATTGATATTTTTAATTTTCCGTCTCACTGCGATGATTACATGTTTCTGATGTCTTCTTTTGGGCTTGAGTCTTTGATTAATGTTCCTACAAGAGTGACACCATATACATCTACTTGCATCGATCATTTCTTTGCCCGCCTCAGGTCAAATGACCTTTCGTGTTTATCATCCTCGGCGATTGACCTCAAGATTTCTGATCATCATTTTATTGAGATAGTATTTAAATCTACTAACATCTGGCCATCTATTGACAATTTGAAAATTAATCGTAAAAATAATCTCAATTTTGCACTTTTAAATGAGATCATTCAGCAAGTAGATTGGAGTACTGTCCTGAGTTTAAATGATCCGTCTTTAGCTCTTGATCAATTTCTAAAAATTATTTCAACGGTAATAGAGCAATGTTACACTAATGCTAGGATAAATAACGTTAAACTTCTGCAACCATGGATTTCATATACACTTGCTAGGCATATTAAAAAAAGGAACCAAATGCATAAAAAACTGCAAAAGCATCCCAATAATTTAAATCTTCGTGAAACTTATGAACGTACTTGCAGACAAATTAATATGGATATTAAAAGAGAAAAAGAAGCATATTATGTCAATCGTTTCTTAGGTACCCGCGGTGATGTTAAAAAAAATTGGAACCTTGTTAATGAAATTTTAACCAAAAAGCCTAAAGTATCCTCGGTTAAAACCATATTGGCAGACAATGGTACACTTCTTACAAATGATATCGATATTGCTAATGATTTGAATTGTTATTTTACAAGTATTGCCAATGACCTACGGGCTAAATTTTTTTCTAATAACACAGCTGTAAATTATGATCTTCCTTCTGATTATTGTCCTAAAACTTTTTTTATGGCTCCAGCCTCTGGCAATGAAATATTATCTGTTATTGAGTCTTTGGAACCTAAGCATTCACTTGACAATGATGGACTCAGTAGTTGCATATTGAAAGCTGTTTCTATAATTGTCAGTCCAGTTCTATCACATATTTTCAATCTTTCCTTCGTTCAGGGATTAGTACCTGCGAGACTGAAATCGGCAACTATTATTCCTGTTTTTAAAAAAGGCGATCGATCGGTTAAAGGGAACTATAGGCCGATCGCACTACAGCCAGTTATTTTGAAAGTATTAGAGAAAGTTGTTAAAAGCAGAGTTACTAGCTTTTTAGATCGATTTAATGTACTTAGTGCACATCAGCATGGTTTCCGTCAAGGCATGAGCACTGAATCAGCTTTGCTAGAGTTTCTAGGCACTATTCATAATGGACTGAACTGTGGTAATGTATGTGCTGGGTTGTTTGTGGATGCTTCTAAGGCGTTTGACATGGTTGAACATAGACTTTTGTTGTCTATTCTGCATAACATTGGTTTTAGAGGGGTAGCAAACAAATGGTTTGCTTCGTACTTGAAGCATAGAACTGTGAGAGTTAAAATTAACGGTACTTTAAGCGCCTCTAAATCTGTCGATGTTGGCGTTCCCCAAGGATCAGTGCTGGGTCCTTTGCTGTTTTTGATTTACACTAATTCCATTTTCAAGCTTAAATTAAATGGCAGCAGTACTGCTTTTGCTGACGATTTAGCTTTAGCTTATACTGCTAAATCTACAACTGACATCACATCCATGATTAATTCTGATCTCGGGGTTCTCCATAAATGGTTTGATAAGCATTACTTAATTCTAAGTGATAAGACCAAGTATATGTTTTTCAGAATTTCTGGGATAATAACTCCAAATAATAACAATCTAGTAACATATCACAGTATTTCTAAATGTTCTCCCACTAATTGTCATACTGATTGTTTGAATATTGAATTGGTAAACTCATTTAAGTATCTTGGAATTCATCTAGACTCTAACCTAAATTGGAAAATTCACGTCACTAATCTAAAACATTATCTTGCGTCCGCATCCAGAATTTTTTACCTTCTTCGCGACATGTGCCCCGCTTCCGTCCTGAAAATGACGTATCATGCGTTGGTAATGACTAAAATTGAATACGGTTTACCTTGCTGGGGTGGTTGTGTCCCTACTATTTTAAAACCGTTGTATGTGCAACAAAAAATGATCTTGCGCACCATATTGCGGAAGAAAAGAACCGAACCATCTTGGGTTCTATTTAAGGCTAACAATATTTTACCGCTGCAACATCTGTATGTTTATAAGGTTTTAAAAATTTTTTTTAGGCGTAGCGGTCAACAGATAATAAGATTCGATGAACGGTATAACTTTCGTGCAAACCATCAATTCCTGTACAGTATTCCTAGATTTTTTAATGATCACTTCCGGCGCTACATCCTTGTTGCATCACCAACATTTTTCAATAATTTACCTGATTTGATTAGGAGGCTAATTCATTCTAAATCGTTTCTGTCAAGAGTTAAGGATTGGCTCTTTGAAACGCCTGATGTCACAAATTTGTTTCGTGTGGTCACATAAAGAAAACTAATGGCTTTATTACAATTTGATTTAATTTTTCGATGTATAGCAAGTAAACATAACAAAGTCTTATAGTGGATAACTGCTCGGTATTGGTATTATTAATAGTTTTATTATTTTATGTTTTTTTCATTTTTTATTTTTTATTCTTATTCATATTCTGTATATTTTTGTAAAAGGAGAATTCAAAGCTGTCGATTTTCGACAATGAATTCTTCTTATTTCATTTCAATTTTTAATTTTAATTTACATAATGTAAAATTTTTTTTCTGAGATGAAATGAAATAAAAAACAAACAAACAAAAAAAAAAAAAAAAAAAAAAAATAAAAAAAAATAAGATAAAACGTCCTTTAAAGTTGGCCGATTCTTAGAAAGTATTTTTTGTTGTTCCAAAGTTCTCTTTAGGTAAACTATCCAAAAATAAAATTAACCAAAAACTCCGACCAAAGCCTATTAGAAATTCAAAAGGGTACTTCAGTGTGGAAGAGAATAAATTTATATTCAACTCCTTCCAGCTCCAAAAATAAAAAAAATAGCTTTGATTTCGCCAATGTGAGGTCGTTTAATAATTTAACGATCACTCATTGAGTGAACCTAGCTTTAATAATGAAGCACCACAAAACAGTAGTGGCCAGACACAACCAGGTAATACAGAAATTATTAAATATTTTATTTTTATAATAATGTTAAGTTTATTTCTATTTCTTGTAGACAGTAATCAAAATCGGGATGTCCACAAGTGGTCGGACGATGAAACGAAGTTCTTCTTGGACCTTTATTCCGAACTTCTTAGCAAAGTGGGTCCATTAAAACGTTTTAGGACGAAGAAAGACTTGTGAGAATTTCTCGCGGAAAAAATTTCAAAGAAGTTCGGAATAAATGTAAACGGAACCCAAGTAGAATCTCGTTATAAAACCGTAATTAAAAGAAAATCGAAAACTATGGGCAGTAATAACACCAGCGGGAATACCCACATTGAACCTGAGTTCGAGGAGGAACTCGAACGTATCGTCGCTCTGGACGATTCACTCCAGCCAGAAATCATTATGAGCCTAGTGGCAATTGAGAGGAAAAAAATGCAAGTCACAACCAGAACACCAGACAACCCAACCTCGACAAGCACTTCAACGCTCGATACTTCCTCGAAGTTTATGTCTGAAAGCTCGAGCTCGACATTCACAGAGGAGGATGAAGTAAATCAGAGCTCAAATCGGAGAAGAAAAAGAAAAACTAAGTTGGAGATGGCTGTGGAACAATTTTTCGAGCTCCGCAAGCAACGGCAAGAGGAAAAAATGGAGGTGTGGCCAACACACGACTTTCTTTTACGAACAGCGAATTTTGAAAAACTTTTATAATTCAAATTTCCCGCAAACTTAATTAAGATTGTTTTTATTATTTCATGTTTTCTGTAAATTGTATATTTTTGAAATATTTGCAAAATAAATTTTCTGTTTTACGGAATCTGGGAACTGGGACCCCAAAATTTATGTAAAAAGTTTAAACATGAAGTTGCAGTTTGATTGCTTAAACCATTTGGACTACAAATTGACAGTCATATGTATATACCAACAGGCACCACTTCAAAACTCAATTTTTTGAACTCATTAGTACATACGTAAAAGAAATAAAAGGTGATATTTATGAATTTAAATTTTTTCTTTTAATTTTTTGGAATTTGTATTAGTGATTTTTTGTAAATCTTATACTTTTTAAAATATGTGCAAAACACATTTTCGGGCCGAGAGTGGCCACTTCCGGTTGACCGATTTGGCAATTTAACATACATGTAGGCTAAATATTTTTATAACATACAGTACGTCACTGAAGTGTGCAAATTAATTATAATTAGCATAATTGGGCTAATACACACAATAATTAAAATGACAAATGCAAGAACTGCTGTAACTCCCTGTAAAAAAGTGTGGGGAGGGGGGGGGCAGGAGTTGCGAAATATTTTTGCAATTATAAAACGATATATATACTTAAGTATTACAAACCCTAATAAGTCGTTAAAAAAGTTAAGAAACATGAAAAAATGATCCACATTCAATTTATAAAATTTTTAAATTTTTTTTAAATTTTTTTTTTAATTTTTAATTTTAATTTTTTTAATTTTTAATTTGTTTATTTTTATTTTTTTTTGATTTTTGGAAACATTTTGTATTAGTAATTTTTTGTAACCCTTATACTTTTTAAGATATTTGCAAAACAAATTTTCTGGCCCAAGGGAGTGGCCACTTCCGGTGGACCGATTTGAAGTAAAATTCACTGGGACCTCCCAATTTATCCAAAAAGCTTAAATCTGAAGTTTCAGTTCGATTGGTTAAGCCATCTGGGCTGTAGAGAGGACACAGACTGACAACCGGCCATACAGACAGACGGACTGACAGACAGACATCATTTCGAAACCCACTTTTTCGGACTCAGGGGACCTCAAAACAGATAAATCTTCAATAATCTCAAGGTCGAAAATTTTCATGTTACTATACTTTATTTTACTTACGTAAAAGAAAGTAAAAGACGAACAAAAAAGAAAAACACGAAGAAAAAATGAAATTATTAAAAGAATATTTAAGTTTTCAAAATAAATAATTATTCAATATTACTTTCTTTTACGTAAGTAAAATAAAGTATAGTAATCATGCAAATTTTCGACCTTGAGATTATTGAAGATTTATCTGTTTTGAGGTCCCCTGAGTCCGAAAAAGTGGGTTTCGAAATGATGTCTGTCTGTCAGTCCGTCTGTCTGTCAGTCTGTGTCCTCTCTACAGCCCAGATGGCTTAACCAATCGAACTGAAACTTCAGATTTAAGCTTTTTGGATAAATTGGGAGGTCCAGGAAGTGGCCACTCCCTTGGGCCAGAAAATTTGTTTTGCAAATATCTTAAAAAGTATAAGGTTTACAAAAAATTACTAATACAAAATGTTTCGAAAAATCAAAAAAAAATAAAAATAAACAAATTAAAAATTAAAAAAATTAAAATTAAAAATTAAAAAAAAAAATTTAAAAAAAATTTAAAAATTTTATAAAAAAAAAATTAAACATTGTTTTGCCAACACATAAATATATGTGTATATATAGCCTAATTATGCTAATTATAATTAATTTGCACACTACAGTGACATACTTCCGGTTTTTAATGCAAATATTACATAATTGAATGTGGATCATTTTTTCATGTTTCTTAACTTTTTTAACGACTTATTAGGGTTTGTAATACTTAAGTATATATATCGTTTTATAATTGCAAAAATATTTCGCAACTCCTGCCCCCCCCCCCTCCCCACACTTTTTTACAGGGAGTTACAGCAGTTCTTGCATTTGTCATTTTAATTATTGTGTGTATTAGCCCAATTATGCTAATTATAATTAATTTGCACACTTCAGTGACGTACTGTATGTTATAAAAATATTTAGCCTACATGTATGTTAAATTGCCAAATCGGTCAACCGGAAGTGGCCACTCTCGGCCCGAAAATGTGTTTTGCACATATTTTAAAAAGTATAAGATTTACAAAAAATCACTAATACAAATTCCAAAAAATTAAAAGAAAAAATTTAAATTCATAAATATCACCTTTTATTTCTTTTACGTGTGTACTAATGAGTTCAAAAAATTGAGTTTTGAAGTGGTGTCTGTTGGTATATACATATGACTGTCAATTTGTAGTCCAAATGGTTTAAGCAATCAAACTGCAACTTCATGTTTAAACTTTTTACATAAATTTTGGGGTCCCAGTTCCCAGCTCCCAGATTCCGTAAAACAGAAAATTTATTTTGCAAATATTTCAAAAATATACAATTTACAGAAAACATGAAATAATAAAAACAATCTTAATTAAGTTTGCGGGAAATTTGAATTATAAAAGTTTTTCAAAATTCGCTGTTCGTAAAAGAAAGTCGTGTGTTGGCCACACCTCCATTTTTAATTTTATTTTCAATAAAAAAATTTTATATTTAAAAAAGTAAATTGTTTGCTTTTTTGTTTTTAAATATTAAAGAGGTGAAATTATTAAAAATTCCAATTCAGTTTCGATCAGAAGAGATGGACAAATTCATTTATTTCAATTATCTCATCAAGCTATAGCGACTAACTAAATTGTTTCGGCTATTCTATTTCGTTTTATTACCCCGAAATGTTTAAGAACTGCATCGGAAACCGTTTCTTATTCAGAAGTTCCAGCTGATGAGAATTGCGGCAGCGAACTTTCTCCAAATGTAGGGCGTTCAAGGTTATTCCACAAATCTAACTCGTCGATACATAGATTGTGTATTACACAGCACCCCAATACAAATTTGCACATCTTTTCGACGGAAAAGAAACCCAATCGGACTAACTGTCTAAACCTTTGTTTCAGCAGTCCAAAGGCGTTTTCTATAACGACGCGGGTCTGGCAGTACTTTTTGTTGTATATTTTGTGCTGTTCCGGCATGTCTCCATAATTTTTGTAGGGTGCATCAAATATTCCCTTATAGGATATGCTGCGTCGCCTAAAATGTGGTATTTGTCACCACATATCGCTGAAAGTTCCTTAGATATAAATGCCACCGAACGTCATGACCTCAATTATTAATAAAAGTGGAAATGTGCAGCACAGTCCAAAGCGACAACAAATTTTAAATGCTCAAAAAATTGCTTTACCAGGCAATTTAAATCAAAATGAACTAGAAATTAATTTAAATAACTTTGGTGTGTTGAACCATAAAGAAAATAAAAGTGCATCGTTGACAAATATTGACGATAATATAAACAATGGAAGTGCATTGACAACAAATGAAAAAAAAAATGAACAGTGATGTAGGTCAGTGTTTAGTGCAAACGGGAATTGACCGGTATATTACTGTCCGATCAAAGCGAAGGAGAAGCCCTAGATCAGCGGCCAGTGCAAGCGCGAACAAATTCACTAAGTTAGCTTCCGTTGAATTAACACATGGCAATAGGTATTCTTGCTTGGTTGTTGAAGATCCGCCGCCCGAAAAAACTCCAAAAATTGAGAAGCCGCCACCAATCTATTTGAGGGAAGAATCAAATAGAGAACTTGCAAAAACCATCGAGTTTATTACGGAAGGTGCATTTTATATTTCCGTTATCAAAAGAGGAGATATAAAAGAAACAAAAATTCAACCGCTCAATATTGATGCTTACAGAGCGTTAATCAAGCATTTTGATCAAGTTGGTAAACATTACTACATGTACCAACTAAAGAGCCAAAAAGGATTAGTTGTAGTAATGAAAGGAATAGAGAGCTACGTAGATGCAAACGAAATTCAAGCTGCTATCGCTGAGAAAGATTTCCAATGTAAATCTATTACCAATATTATTAATCGGGAGAAGGCGCCGCAGCGATTGTTCCGCCTGGAATTAGAACCAGATAATAAAAAGGTCAAAGGCAAACATGCAATATATGACCTAAAATATCTACTGCACAGAAGGGTTACCATCGAAGAACCCAGGAAAAGAAATGGGCCGGTACAGTGTGTTAAGTGCCAAGAATATGGACACACTAGAGCATATTGCACTTTGAACGATGTTTGTGTTATATGTGGTGAACTCCATAACGCAAAGGTTTGCAATAAAGCCAAAACGGAAGCACCAGTGAGAAAATGCAGCAACTGCAATGGAAATCACACAGCTAATTATAGAGGGTGCCCAATTTATCTTGAATTGAAAAGAAGAATCAATCCAAAGCAGCGAACTCAACAACGAATGCTTAGTCTCCATTCTTCAGCTAAAAAACAAGCACGCCCAGAAATTGTAAACCCAAACGCTCAAAATGGAAATCAGTACGCAACTGTCAACGGTAGTGTGCACCAAGGGGTTTCATATGCAAATGTTCTTAAAGGTACGGCTCCTAAAGTGCAAGCAAGTGAAGAGGGAAACATCTCAAAAGCTT
Source organism: Tipula helvola (assembly GCA_963556165.1). Taxonomy (NCBI): domain Eukaryota; kingdom Metazoa; phylum Arthropoda; class Insecta; order Diptera; family Tipulidae; genus Tipula; species Tipula helvola. Next base: position 217,751,066 of record OY744483.1, on the reverse strand, counting down.
TAAACAAATTGACTAATATGATGCAAAGCCTCATGGCGATGATGGAGAGAACCATGGATCTAATGATGCAGAATATGAACACGCTGATGCAGATAGTCGTAAAAAGTCAAAAATGACCATCATCAAAATAGCTATATGGAATGCAAGCGGCCTAGCACAACATAAAGCGGAGGTTCAAACATTCCTCACTGTGCACAATATTGACATAATGTTAATATCCGAAACACGCTTCACCGAAAATAGCTATTTCAAAATTAATGGGTACTCTATTTATGACACCAAGCACCCAGATGGGAAAGCACATGGCGGCACAGCTGTATTGATCAAAAGAAGATTAAAGCATTATGAGCTTACGAAATATGAGAAAGAACATATACAATCAACGAGCATCTGTCTTCAGGAGTGGTCTGGAAACTGTGTCATATCGGCAGTGTACTGTCCTCCAAAACATACTATAAAAAAACTCCAGTTCTTGGATTATTTCAGCCAGCTAGGTAATAAATTTCTTGCGGGAGGTGATTACAACGCCAAACATACTCATTGGGGTTCCAGATTAACATCGCCGAAAGGCAAACGACTTTATCAAGCTATAGAGGAACAGTCCCTGGATTATTTATCTGCTGGTAATCCAACTTACTGGCCGACGGATAAAAAGAAAATTCCTGATTTAATCGACTTTTGTGTAACTAAGGGCATTCCACGTACATATGCTAAGGTCACCGATTGTTATGATCTGTCTTCTGATCACTCACCGGTAATAGTAACAGTGAGTACCGATGTCTTAAGGAACGAAACACCCAACCGTCTTACAAACAAGCAAACTAATTGGGATCAATATAGGAGGCTAGTCGAACAAAATTGCCTACTTAATATTCCTCTGACTACACCAGCTGATATTGATGCGGCGACCGAAAATTTAAAAGACATCATGGCAATATCAGCTGAAAGGCAAATATCAGCAATATCAGCTGAATATACACCTGTCATAAGTAGTTCTGAAAAAGTTAATAAGCTGTCACATAATATACAGGAACTAATCCAGGAAAAACGGAAAATTCGCCGGCTATGGCAGCAAACAAAATCACCGTTATTGAAATGGAAGTTAAATCGAGCTATCAAAGCCTTAAGATTTGCTTTGCGGGAAGAAGAAAACCAGAGCATCCAGAACTATTTAAGTGATCTCTCGGCAACCGAGAGGACAGATTACTCTTTGTGGAAGGCAACAAAACATTTAAAAAGGCCAACAAATTCGAATCCACCGATTAGACTACCAACTGGAAATTGGGCGAGAAGTGATGAAGAAAAAGCCAATGCTTTTGCTGATCATCTAACAACAGTATTCGCACCACACGAAGAAGATAATAATTTCGTGCTACCCCAGCAAATGGATGATGGTTTATCCTACAAACCTATAAAGTATAATTGGAAGAAAGTTAAGAATACAATTAAAAATTGCATAAGCCCGAAAAAGGCACCAGGACATGATCTCATTACTGGAAAAATGATAAGGGAATTGCCAGACAAATGCATAAAACTAATAACATTCATATTCAATGCGATCATGCGAACCAGTTATATTCCTCAAAAATGGAAAATATCTTTGATCACAATGATACATAAGCCTGGAAAAAATGAAACGCAGATCTCATCATATCGCCCAATAAGCATGCTGCCCACAATATCAAAGCTATTTGAAAAAATGTTACTAACAAAATTGAAACCAATATTAGAAGAACGGCGCGTTACATCAGACCATCAATTTGGGTTCCGAAACCAACATGGTACCACAGAGCAAATTCACAGAATTGTAAACGCAATCAAAATCACCTTCGAGGAAAAGAAATATTGTTCTGCTGCTTTCTTGGATATAGCACAAGCATTTGATAAAGTTTGGCACGATGGGATAATATACAAAATTAAAGAGCTTCTACCGAAGAAATTTCACTCAATTTTGGGAAACTACCTTATTCAAAGGTAATACATTGTCAAACAAAATAGCGCAACTACTTGCTTAAATGATATTAATGCAGGTGTCCCGCAAGGCAGCGTTCTAGGGCCAATATTATACTTGTACACAGCCGATTTACCTGTAACCAACAAAGTAACAATATCAACATTTGCCGATGATACGGCCATCCTGGCGTCACACAATAATCCCGAAATTGCCTCAATGGAGTTACAGAATCATTTAAACAAAATCGCGGACTGGCTAAATACATAACGAATAAAAGTGAACGAAAACAAATCAACTCACATCACACGCTGAACAAACGCACCTGTCCATCAGTGAAATTAAACAATAAAAATATTCCTCAACAAACGAAGGTTAAATACTTAGGTTTGCACCTGGATAAAAGGTTAACGTGGAAAACCCATATTGTATCATAACTAAGCGCAACCAAATAAAAATGACATTTTCCAAAATGTATTGGCTGATGGGAAGGAAATCTCAGTTGTCCTTGTCATTAGCCAATAAAGTTTTACTGTACAAAGCGATAATCAAACCCATATGGACATATGGTATTCAGTTATGGGGATCCACCAGCGCTTCAAACAGAGAGCTCTTGCAACGAACTCAAGCGAAAATACGAAGTATTACTAATGCTCCGTGGTACATTCGAAATAGTAATATACATGATGACCTTGGGATTAAAACCATTAAAGAAACAATTAAAGAATTCAGTTCTAAATATTATTCAAAACTAGAAGCGCATCCCAACGAATTGGCCAGGGATATATTAAAACAGCCACGATTTAGGCGACTGAAAAGAACAGATCCACTCGGACTGATGAACCTGTGAACCTGTAAATTTATTAAATGTTGTTGTTATACATATGTATGTATAAGTATAATCTAAATTAATTAAATTGTGAGCACCGACAATAAGTATTAACATTGGTTAAGACTTAAAATATGTAATAATTTTAGCTTAAGATTTGATTACTCCTTGTTAGTTTCTTATGTAGAAAGATTCAAGAATAAAGCCATTGGCAGCATTTAAAAAAAAAAAAAAAAAAAAGATATAAATGAAAATTGGAAAATTCGCGCATCATGAATTTTGCTTGGCGCTCCAAGAAACACATCCATACATTTTTTTGTTGACATCGCATATGGCTTGCATAGTTATAGAGATGAGCCCATGACGGTTTACGTATGTCGAACGAATTTTGTGGACTGGATTCCTTATATAAATATAGCACCCATCAATACACCAAATTGTATTTGGAATACCTCCTATCTAGAATAAAAAAACTAACTTAAATTATTGAACTTACTAACAATTGTTTTGTGTGTTAAAATACCTGTGCAAACTCATCGGCTTTTTGTTGTTTTTCTTCTTCCGTCTTCGGAAATTTTATATAATCTTTCGAAATATTATATAAAAATTCGAGAAAACTACTCAGGTGCCTGTGAATAGTCGAAATCGACATGTCGAATAGATTTGCGACTTCACGGTAGGATTCTTTATTTCCAGCAAACTTGAAAATAAATTTATTATGTACAAATCAAAAAATTAAAATAAACTTCATTAAAAAAAGAACGTCAAACATTATACTTTGGCCGATATTTCCGGTTGTTGCCTTACCACCACGGAGAGACACGTCACCGGCTAGCTCTGTTCGGTGAGGTCATTTTTGGTCGTGGGGTATGTTCTCTCGGTAAGACACCATTATATCTTTAGAGAGTCACGGCCATTCCCTTTTACTTCACAACGACTGGAATTACTCCTTTTAACCGCCCATTACTGGTACCTACCGTTTAGTGTCTGAATAAGAGCACATATAGCCAGATACAATATAATTTAGGGAAATTAATAAATTTATAAAATTTATATAATGCAAAAAAAAATTATTTACGATGTTAAAAATTGTCTGATTTAATATAAAATGTTTTCGGCTTTTTTATAGACAACATACTGGGTGTTTTTTTTTATTCATTCCAAAGAAAGAACAGAACGAATAGAATATTGATCACGTGACCTTAGAATATTCTGAACGAAATGTAATAAAAAAACACAATAGATTAAATGGAATACGTTTTTGACAGCTTCTCATTTTTTTCAGTTTGACATATACATTTAAGCTGTGTGTTTGGCAAGACGAAGACATGTGTTTATAAAAAGTGTTACTTTATTAAATACTGCATTGAAAATATTAAAATTCTTAAATAATGGATCGAAAAAAGATTATTGGAATAGCCTTATGTGCCAAAATCAGTTGGGACTTATTATTCGACAGTGATTCAAGTGATTCGGACGATGAAAATAAACCAACTAACCCGAAAAATATATTGTATTATGAAAATACAATTTGTAAGTTCAATGGCGAGCAATTTAGGGTTCATTTTCGAATATTGCCCGGTACAATGGAAAAATTGTATCAAGAAATATCAAATCTTGAAACTAAATACATCGATGTATCACGTGGCCATCCAAGAATTACCTTGGAGAAGCAATTACTCATGACAATATGGTATCTGGCGAACACCGAATGTTTCCGGTAACATTTTTAGTTAATATCGTTCTTATATGAATACCGTTTAACGTATTATATTTTTATAGATCTGTATCGGACAGGTTTGGAGTGTCAATTTATGGTTGCTGGAAAGTAGTCTTCGACATTTGCAAGACTATTTTAAAATTAAACTAAGAAAAAAAAATTATCGACTGGCCATCGTCAGGAAAAGCTCTCGAAACAGCAAACCACTTCTTCACTAAAACTAGGTATCCAGGTAAATATTCTACATATAGGACAATATTATACTATAAACTAAAAATAAACATATTTTTAGGAATCATCGGTTGCATTGATGGATCACACATTGCCATTCCAGCACCTAAAGAATATCCAAATTCATACGTCAACAGGAAAAAATTCCATTCCGTTTTGTTGCAAGGTGTTTGTGACGAGAAGATGCGATTTATAGATTGCTACGCAGGAGAGGCGGGGTCAATTCACGATTCTTGTCTGTTCAGGCGGTCCAGTTTATTTCGCAAAATATCTAATAGTGTGTTAATTATTTACTTAATTTACTTTAATTAATTAATTACTGTATCTCATTATCTTAGATGAAATAGTGTTTCCTGAAGAGCAACACATGGTGGGTGACCTGGGATACGGATTAAAACCGTATCTGATGACTCCCTTCAAGGATACAGGCAATTTGACGCATGAACATCAAACGTACAATAAAGCACATTCTTCAGCTAGGGTCACTATCGAACGGGCATTTGGCTTATTAAAAGGCAGATTTCGACGCCTTAGCGGGTTGAACACGAGGCGCCCCGACCTGATTCCATTACTAATTATGGTAGGATGCATTTTGCATAATGTATGCTTAGACGAGCAAGACAACATGCCAGATGAGTTTCACACTGATAGTGATGACGGAAGCAACGATCCGGTAATGAGAAATATTGACAGAAACGGCAATATAAAACGAAACCAAATCCTAAGAATTTTAAATACTTGAATAATGTATATATACAATATATTTTTATTATTTAATTCCATTTCAATTTTTATTATTTAATTCATTCATTTATTCAATAAATATACTTGTACTTTGTACACAAATAAATCATAAATTTAATTTAAAAAGAAAATGTTATCTAAATTTTTTCAATCAGCTTTTGAAAAAGGTCCAAAAATTTATCCGTCCTTGCCATTTTTTCGGTATGTATTTTGCTTTTTTCAGCAGATTTCAGATCGTCATTTGTTTTCCTTTTTCTGTTGAGCGACGAAGGAGGAGTTACTATTGACCTTTCTTCTATCAAATCGACAAAATCGTAATCTTCTCCAGAGGCATTACTACGGTTTACGGTCACATCGGGATCACTGCTCGAGCAGGTTGCAGGAGGGTTCACTTCTGGTCGTTTATTTAGGACTTCGTCCATCAGTTCAAAATACTCCCATTTTTTGTGGGAATTGCCGCTTATGTTATTGTGATCCTTCACATGTTTGTACATGGACTTTAGCCCTTTCCACTTGCCATCGCATTGCTCGGCAGTGACCGTTTTATTCCTGGTACTCGATAGATGATCTAAAAAGAAAATTAATAACATTAATAATAATTAAAATTCTTATAACATTTGCAAGAAAATTACTGGCAATATCGATCCACACTTTTTTTTTTGAATATTTATCAAAAGATGTGGAGTTTTCGATAAATAAGTTTATAAGACATCTAATATCCCCCGGACTCCATTTAAAATTGGCTTTGCCTGAAATTAAAAACATAACCTCAAAACATTGTATACACTTATTTTCTAATAGAACGCGCAAAAAATAAATAATTGTAGCGCACATAAATAATAAACACTAACCTTCATTATAATTATCATTTATATCCATTATTTTATAATATTTAACAAAAATTTATGATTTATCGATTGAATATAAACGCGGAAAAGTGGTATGTATAACAATTGAAGAATGCCAATTTACAGAATATTCTTTTTATGCGACGTTTGATATGGTAGAAACAGAATGCGTTCGGTATATTCTAAATAAATAAAAAAACATAGAAAAGAAGGAATAGAATACATAGAATAAATAAAAAAACGTTTTATGTCACTTTGGAAACGTTCGGAATATACGGAATGAATAAAAAAAAACACCCACTATTTGTAATGATATACTCATTATTTTCGATTTGGCAAATCAGAAAAATAATGGAGTCATACTCCTAATATATCTACCAGCAAAAGTAGAAAATATTCATCCCCTCCCCCTTTTCTTTCCCGCAGAGTCAATACAAAGTGTATCAACTCTCAAAAATGAGAAATCTCTTTGAGATTTTGTGTTGGTAATTCGGTTTCGTACAGAAAAGTAAGGTCTACTCATCAGGTAGCTACGACCGAACTACAAAAATTCAACTCTCGCAAAATACATTAAGTATTTATCATCAGCTACCTGATGAGTAGACCTTACTTTTCTGTACGAAACCGAATTACCAACACAAAATCTCAAAGAGATTTCTCATTTTTGAGAGTTGATACACTTTGTATTGACTCTGCGGGAAAGAAAAGGGGGAGGGGATGAATATTTTCTACTTTTGCTGGTAGATATATTAGGAGTATGACTCCATTATTTTTCTGATTTGCCAAATCGAAAATAATGAGTATGTCATTACAAATAGTATGTTGTCTATAAAAAAGCCGAAAACATTTTATATTAAATCAGACAATTTTTAACATCGTAAATATTAGTGCGGGCATTATACGCACACAAATGAGATTTCTGCTTGGGATTTTGAGTTCGAGTTAGTGAATATATTTCGCTAACTCTATACCCTCTAGTTAAATACTTAATGTATTTTGCGAGAGTTGAATTTTTGTAGTTCGGTCGTAGCTACCTGATGAGTAGACCTTACTTTTCTGTACGAAACCGAATTACCAACACAAAATCTCAAAGATATTTCTCATTTTTGAGAGTTGATACACTTTGTATTGACTCTGCGGGAAAGAAAAGGGGGAGGGGATGAATATTTTCTACTTTTGCTGGTAGATATATTAGGAGTATGACTCCATTATTTTTCTGATTTGCCAAATCGAAAATAATGAGTATGTCATTACAAATAGTATGTTGTCTATAAAAAAGCCGAAAACATTTTATAAAAAAAATTATGTTTCAGAAATACCTTAATTATGACTTATTCTGCACACCAGGATACAGCACGATCCGATCCACCAGCAGCCCCAAAATTTATAATGATATCTTGTAGAATATCCTTCGTCCGGAATAACCTGCCACCACCACAATATACCCTTCCTTAATTTTCCTCTCTCCTCAGTAACCCCAATTCACTTTACCATCTGAACTACATTAACACATTAACACCAATATATACAGTTTACTTTTTTTTTTTTTTCAAAGTTTTATTTACAAATTTTTATTTTATTTTTTTATTTCTATTTTTTTTTTTTGTTGTTTATTATTTACATTATTTACAGACGCAGTACATATAGCTATTTCCAGCTGGGTAGTTTATAATTAAGCTATGCTATATGTACACACTATTCACCTTCCAAATAAGTTTAGTGTAATTGGCTATATGTTTTACATTTCATATACTTATAGTCAATCACCTAAATCACTAATTTGAGCACTTTCACGGTACGCACCAATAATGTTTTTTTTTATTTATCGTATTATATAGATATTATTACCTATATATGTAGGTATCTACGAATTTCTTTAATTAAATTCACAAGTACTTCAATTTTTATTCTTTTTTATTTGTGGTATTCCTCGTTATACCAGTACTCTTACCGACTTTTTCTTCCCAACTCCTTTTTTTTTCCAAACCTTCACTTTTTCCAAAAATGCAACCATCCTTCGATTCAAAATTTTTCAACCCGAACTACTTAATTTCTTGCATCAGAATTTTTCCCTTTGCCTACTGTCGATCTATTTTGCGGTCCCAGTAACATACAGTTGTTACACGGCCCCCCCCCCCCTCCCCCTAAGCGATTTTTTGAAATATTCCTAATTTGCAAATGTTGCTGTTAATTTATCGGCTGTATCCCTGGAAACTCGAAAATGTTGACGGGCCTGTAATAATAAAATATAGGTTATGTATGTATAGCTTTTATACAAAGAAATTTAATTTATAACTCACTTCAATATCTGAATATTGGGAAACAACATTTGTAACGAAATTTTTGACTCGATGCCTTTGAGCCCGAGCAAATAAAATTTTTTGCAATTCACAAAATTCTTCGTCATCTGAAGAAGACGATGTTGATTCCGTCGATGATGATGATGATGATGATGATCATGATAGTAGTGCACTTAAAATTTACTCATCCATATTTGTTTATTAATTAAACACAAATTAATTTTTTAATATAAAATATTTATATAAAAATAAACAGAAACACAAAAAAAAACACAACACAAATGACACTTTCAATAAACTCAAATCGAATGAAGAAATCGCTCATGATGTGGAAAACTGACACAACTCAAAAAATTGCATTTTCGAGTTAATGCAATAGAAATATGGGCAGTATTCGACTTCATAATTCTGCATTAACGACATTTTTATACATATTTACAGTTTTCCATTATGCAATTATCTCTTTTACCATTCAGAGAACAGTGTCACATTAGAGTTCGAACAAGAAACATCAAGGTAAAAATATAGTAAAACGACACTTTTTTAGTTGCGACGGTTTTCTTTAATAAGGTAATACATTTTTTCTTAGTTAAATTGTTAATTTTCAAAAAGTGTCAGTCTTGAAAATCACCAATCATTTAAATCACCTAAACATTTAGTAGTTTTTTAAGTTGTGTCAATTTTTATTGAAGCCGGAGGAAGAAATTAACGGTTCGTAATTTTTATTTTTAGTTGAAACAATTTTTGTTTAAGTTGTGTCAGTTTTCCATGAAGCAAGCGATAACAAAAAATTCCGTTAAGAGTTGTTATTTCGAGTTGTAACGAATTATTACAAAGAACGAATTTACAAGGCAATTATTTATTTGATTCACGGAAAAGATGTCTTCAAGAGGAATGCGTATGGTACAGGCCGTTCTCGAAAAAAAAAGATTAGAAATTGAAAACGAGGAAAGATCATTCAATATGGAGCCGATTCAAAAAGTTCAAGAAGTCGAGCAACTACCGCAAGATAAAGTACATACCAATGACTTGTGGATAACTGTAGATGAAGTCCTGCAAAGATCAGAGCTCGATAATAAAAATGAAGTGGTGACTAAATATACCAAAACAATTGAACATCAAAATGTCACCGAACCACCCCTAAGAAGTTTATTAATTAGTGAAGAGCTAGTAACTGAAGATACCGGCTTAATAGAAAAAAAAATTTAATGAAATATTGGAATGCTGTAATGAAACTATTGTAGAAGACCAACGCTTGGAGAAAGGAGATATAGAGGAAGAAAATATTATAACGCGTCATGATTGCGGTGAAACATCTAAAGCAAATGAAACACCCGAAAAAAAGAAGAATGGATAACTGAACCAAATTCGGGAAATTTAAAAATTCGACTACAGAGAATCAGTTCAACACAAAGCAATAGCAGTCAGACGAAGCAACCCTCAGATGACAGTTCATTTTATGAGGACACAGATGATTCATTGGCTGATCCTCATTACAATAATTCTCTAATTCGATCATCAACACAATCAGAATCTTCATTATCAGAGTCAGATGCGTCCGTTCAATCTGATGGTGATGTCGCTCATCAGTCTACCGAAGCTAATGGTGAAGATGTAATAACTGAAAAAAAACTAACCAAATGGAGAAAAACAAATCCCAATAAATGGAATAAAAAGAAAATGTCAATACTAAGAAATAGTGGTAAACCCTATATTTCGACATCACCTACAAAGCGATCTATTCAAGAAAAACGAATGGGGTCTCCTTGTGGCCAAAAATGCAGTTAAAAATGTTATTCCAATATACCCGTAAACGAAGAGCAGAGGCGCGAAATATTTCAAAAATATTGGTGTTTGACAAATCTAACCAGCCAGCGCAATTTTATTTTTAAATGTATTGACCAAGTAAATCCAGCCTATCGCTACCAGAAATTCGACAGTAAAAGACGATTGAATAGCTCGTTTAGTTTTGAGATCAACGGCGAAAAATTTAAAGTGTGCAAACAATTTTTCAAGGCAACACTGGATATAAACGACCGGCCAATTCGAACCGTTATCGCAAAAAACGAAATGGGTTTTATTGCTGAGGACTTTAGAGGAAAACATAAGAACCACAAAAAAACTTCATCCATCAATAAAATATTGTATACGAGAGCACATTAATAGTATCCCGCGCATCGAGAGTCACTATTTATGCCAACGAACCACCCGAGAATTTATTGATGGCGGTAAAACCATTGCCGATTTATATAGGGACTATAAAGCTGATTGAGAAAACAAAAGCCTACCTAGTGCTTCATTATCAACATATGTATACTTTTATTTTTAATCACGAATTTAATATAATATCTTTCTTCATACCAAAAAAAGATCAATGCGAGCTTTGTACATCTTTTATGAATGCCACAAATGAAGAAAAAGATGCCATTAAAGAACAATACGAATATCATCAAAAGGAAAAAACCATTATCTCGTGAAGGAAAAAATTAAGGATAAGCAGAAGGCAAATGAAAGTTATATAGTTGCTTGCTACGACCTTCAAGCGGTTTTACCTGCCCCAAGGGGTGATGTATCTGTTTTCTATTATAAGTCAAAAATAAACAGCTATAATTTTACAATTTCGCAACTATAAAATGAAAACGTTTTTTGTTTCTTCTGGTACGAAGACGAAGGAAATAGAGGTGCGATTGAAATAGACACGTGTGTTTATAAATATTTGGAGCAAATAGCGGCATCTTCTGGAGACACTAATCTTGATGTAGTCTTCTATTCTAATAATTGCTGTGGACAACAGAAAAATAAATTTACTGTTTCGATGTATATGCATGCAGTCTCAACTTTAAATATTAATTCAATAACACACAAATTTTTTAAAAAAAGGACATACCAGTGATTGAAAAAGCAATAAAAAAATCGCTAAGATCAGGACCAATCTATGTACCTCACCAGTACGTTCCGATCATGCGTGGTGCCAATAAAAAGAGGTAAACCCTATAAAGTTATTGAAATGGCATATAACGATTTTGTTGATTTTAAGGACGTCAGTCGTCACAGTATGGCAATAATTTTGCAATAGGAGAATATGGTCAACAAATTAAAATGTGTGACATGAAAATGATCAGTGTGCGTATAGATACACCTGGATCCTTTTTTGTAAAAACATCTTACGAGCAAGACGATTACAAACAAATCGTTGTGAATAACAGAAAACGGAAATCTCAACGCAATCCTACTTATAAGCTTCAAGAAGCTTATACAAAAAATCTTAAAACTTCGGATCGAAAAATATCAGACATCACGGATTTAATAAATGCTAATCAATCACATACCTCGTACTTACAACAGTTTCTACTCATAATGCCTAGTGGCGCAATAAAGGAAACCTGTATTACCTTTGAATTAAAACTAATTTAATATACTTTTCCCTAAATGAATTAAACTAAGCCTTATTTTGTTTACTATTTTCAAATGAATTAAAATAACTTAAATAAATGAATTTATATAAAAAATTAATTTTATTTAATTAATTTTCTACTTAATCAACCGTCACTTAACCCTCTCAAACGCCTTGTACAATATATTGTACATCAACTTTCATCGCTTCGACGAATTCTTAATTTTTGTTATTCTTCGAATTTTTAATTTTTGTCTCATTTCTCTTGTGCGATCGTTCTCTTATGTATTTATGTTCACACTACAGTTTTATGAGCAATCCCATATCATAGCAGTGCATAATTGTGCTACGTGTTTTATTTTTTTAAGAAAGTCAATTTTAAATGGCGTTTGAAAGGGTTAATTAAAAAAATATCGCACTTTGTTGAAGAAAACTGGCATAACTCGTGAGGGTTTGCTAAATAAGGGTGCTGGATCTAACCCGAAATCTTTAATGGAACTAGTACAGTATCAACGTGTTCTTGAAAGCAATAGCAAACTAAAAATTCATAAGAACACCATCTTTGTAACAAGTAGTACGGAAAGATATATATTTAGTAAATTTGTTTTTGTTTTTTCGCTCTCCTGAAAATTTTGTTTTTTTTAATTGTGACACTTTTCTATATCATGAGCGAAATGTCATTCAAAATAGCAGTTCTATTTGTGTTTGTGTTTGTAAATCTGCCAAAAAATCGAGTTTCGTAAAACAACAACAATTTTGCTCGACCGAGCGACCTTTCTTGATGAATCGTACAGTTTGACAGCAGAAAGAGCAAGCCGACGTGCTCTTTTTTAGTGAATAGAGCAAGCCGACGTGCTCTTTTTCGCACTTTTCCATCATATGTACATATATAAATATGATTTACAATGCCTATGTTATTTAATTTTGTATATATAAGGTCTTTTTTTAATAAATTCTTCTGCATTCAAATTATAGAGCCATTCCAATTTGGAGACAAAAAATAAACAGAAGGAATTATTTTTGAAAATGATATTTAATTTATAGCTTTAAAATGGTGTACAAAGCCGAAATATTGTCAAAAAATAAAATATTTTTAAAAATAACTTGGGTCTATAATTTGAATGCATAAGAATTTACAATTCCTCAGGTGTAACTCTGACGGTGGAATGTCAATAATTTTTTTGTTATTGATCTTAAAATCAGTATAACGCCAAAAGTGCATGCAGTATTCATTCTGCTAAAGATGTTGTGAGAAAACAAAGCGAGGTATTGGGTTTTATAGTGAGGAAGCGAGGTAATCCGTTAACGCTAATTTTAAACAAATGTGGACTAATTAGATATAAGCTGAAGAAGTCGCATCCAGAATATGCACATGTATTGTTAAGAAGTGTATGTGAATATATCGCAAAACAGATTTAATTTTTTAAATTTCTTGGTTTTGTTTGTCCATTTTGTATGATTACTTATTCATAACCAAAGGAAAAATCCATGTAAACAAAACTATGTTAAATAATTTGCATAATGGATGTATTGTGATTCAATCGCTAGACCGAAAGATGTATTCTCTCACTAAATTTAAACGTGCTATCAATCGATAAATTTTACTCCTTAAAACCGACGTAGATAATTCAACTCGAGCTACGCACTCGTTGAGAATTTTCAGCGCGGTTTTACCTCGTAAAGAATTATCGATAATAATAAGGAATTACGGCTGTATACACAAACACAATACACATTAAACTTTTAATAATTCCAATTTTATTGTATTTAATGCATACATACAATAACACAATAATAGGTTTGTGATGGATCATCATGAAGTAAAATGATTTTGTGTTGCCTCTTTCGGTATCTGGCCTTTTTCCAAGCAGTAAACGCTTCAAATCGGTCAATTGTTATGTTAGTAACGTATAGTATTAACCGTTTCTCCAGGTTTTCATAGCTTATTTATAATAAACCACGTCCCTTTGGTCCCATCAAGCACAGATCATCGTTTTTCTGCCAAAGCGATTCGGTGGATGGTGCACCTGAACCCACCCATGATTTTTTGCACTTGGGATTCTCAAAATAAATCCATTTTTCATCCCCTGTAACTATACGATGCAAAAACGACTTCCTTTTGTATCGAGCGAGCAAAATGTCACATGTGTTTTTGCGCTTTTCCATTTGCATGTCGGTTAATTGCTCGGCGAGTTATTTTGGTGTTTGCGAATCATCTTCGTCCAACATTACTTGCAATTCCACATCTTCGTATTTTTTTGGAGGTTTTCCACGTTCCTTGTCTGCATTATCGTAGTCACCACTTTTGAAACGCCGAAACCATCGTTCACACGTTTCTTGCGATGCAGCATGTTCACTATAAGCTTCTCGAAGTAATCGGTATGATTCAGCAGCAGTTTTCTTCAAATGAAATTAAAAAATTTATGCTTTTGGCGAATGCTCTTTGTTCGGTATAAATATCGACATATTAAATACAACGCTATGCACACTCTTTTCCAATTTATCTTGTTGATAACATAACCCAATGACGCAGTGTTAAATTGTTATAGCACAAACTGCATTGATTTTCCATCTGTTGTCTGAAATTCGCATTTCATACTTGTACACCTGGTATGAAATATTACCTTTAAAATGACTTTCCAAAAATCACAAGCCATTTGCAGGGTGAAGAAATGAAATATGTATATAACTTTACCGATATCGATTGCAAAACGGTGGAAGCATTTTAGACCATCCTTCACTGCACGAAACGAAAAAAAATGTTCATCAACATTTTAAGAGAGCTAAACTTTTTTAATAAAATAATTTGTAAATTATAAAAGTGCGACCGTGATATTTTATGACGAAACGCATTGACTCTATGCTCGTGAGATCCAGAATTTCTTGGAAAGGAAGAATTAAACTATGATATTTTCTGATTTAATTTTAAAATATTTTATAAACGAAATTTCCATTTTAATTATAAAATTAAATCTTTATTTTCCAGCATATTTCAAAAACCAAATCTAAACCCAGCTGGCATATTTGAAAATTTACCAAGCCTTCGTATATCAACCCTAATACACACAATACACGAATTTCTACTTTCTAAGTCAATACATTTTTTAGTTTACAAAATTAGCACATTGTAAAAATTTAGCTAGTTTTTACTTGAAAATATTTCTACTATGTATTTAAATCACTGTTGCTGCAGTCAATGGTAAGCGCAAATAAAGCATAGTCGTTAAATATGTTTCAATATTTAGGAAAATAGTAAAAAACATTTCTTTCCAAACACAATTTAAATCTGAAGTGTTTTTAACGCTAACAACCAACATATTTTTGTTACGTCAGTAAATTGAAATTTTAATCAAATAATATTACAAATTTTTTGGGAAGAATTCAAAATACGTTATAATGGAGACACACCTTGGTTGGAATAGGGTTAATATCCATTTCCTGCAAATAATGCCAAAAATCCAACGTTCGAAACCAAAACCAAACTTTACTGGCTGATTTATGAGGAGGAGACTGTTTCATCTTCAAACTACAATACTGAAAGCCGTGACGCATAGATAAGAAACTATGCATTCGGACTTTTGGCAGGTTTTTCTTATTAGCCGCAATAATTCGCAAATTTCTTTAACAATTTTGAGACATCCTTGAAACTTTTACATAAATATTGTGTACACATCAAAAATAATTTTATTTCCAACGTTCTCGACTTCATACCTGCCAAAAATATTATAACTAAAATTTATGATTTATATGTCTTTTGTTAAGAAACTTAACTAAAGGTATATAGTTAATAATACTAAACTTAAATTCCATTAAAAATGAACTCGATGTCTTGAAGTCTCATCACCAACCAAACATAAAAAAAACAACTTGAACCATCAAATTAAGTCATGAGGCAATAAAAACCTCAAATAAAAGTAAATTTATGATATTTCCAATAAAAAAACGAAAATCTTCGTCGAAGCAATAAAAATTTTTATTTGTAATAATTTTTATGTTTTTTAATTCCAATTAAATTATAATAAATTTAAGAAAAAAAATGAATCGAACCAAAATAAATAATTAGTGGTATAATCCCAAATTTTTTTTTTTTAAGATTTTATACGAATGTTCTAAATATATAAATATACAGAGATAATGCCTATGTTATGTAGTTTATCAAAATCACTTTGACCTTTTTTGTGTACGGTTGGTATTGGTATGTATTCTGTATTCAGTTCAGTTTCTTCTGTTATTTTCAGGAGGTATGAAATAGAGAAAAGGAAAAATCAATTCACTTCACAGTTGAAATATTGAAATTGATTGTTATCAATTTTTCATGGTAATGCCAATGTAATTTACTATTTTTGGTTTTTTTTACTCACTCATCAATTTGGTCTTTTTTGTGATGGTCCATATTGTGGTTATTGAGTATTGTTAAATTAAATTAAGGCGATATCATTTAGGAGATACAAATCAAACTGGTGATTTGTTGGTACCTTTATGATGGCGGTCGTTGTCTCTTGGTACGTCACATTATTTTATTTAATAGTCGCAATGGTAAAATATGGTTTGAAAATTTCATTGTAATGTAAGATGTAATGGATAATGATTTATAGTTCTGTCTACCCTATTGAGTGTAAAATAAAAATCCAATAACAGCCTCGAAACCAAGCCGTTGTAATACAAATTATTTTTAGACATTTTATGAATATAATGTATTCCGATTAGAATTGAAGGTTAGGGTGCGCAAACTGCTACAATTAGCAAAACTAATAATATTTAACATAACCACCCTTGAACTAAAATATCCGAGCACCATGTATCTTAAATTGTTTCTGATTTATGAAGTACAAATTAATAACCGAAAATAGCAATCTAAAGCAAAACCTCGAATTGACTGAAGCTGAAGTTTCTGGAGTGCTTTTGGTTCTGTAAGCTGCAGTAAGAAAGCACACTGGGCTGGTTGAATCGGCAAGATTTACGAATGAGAAAACCGACTTTTGCCGAGTACTAAACAGATGCATAGTAATGCTCCATTAAAGTCGGGAAATATTCCTAACTACACTGCAATTATCTTCTATATAAAAATGAATTCCTGTTTGTTTGTTTGTCTGTTCCGAATGGGCGTCTCAGCCGCTCATCCGATCGCCATGAAATTTTTACCATGTACAAGTTGCATATCCAGAACCAACCTTACGATATTTTGGAAGGGGGTGGATTTAATTTTCTTTAAATTTTTCCACGAAAATGAGTTTATGGGGCTGGTTATATGAAATTATTGACATGTTCGAATCCGGGGGGCCCAGCCCTGGATCAAAATTCATGTTTAGATACAAATATTTGATTATTTCAAAATTACTTCTCAGTCGCTCAACCGATCGCCATGAAATGTTTACCATGCAAATGTTGCATGTTCAGGACCAATCTTACGATATTGTGAAAGGGGCTGGATCCCGGGGTCTAGGGGCCATGGCACAACATTTTTTCAAAAATTTAAATTTTTTACGAGAATGAGTTTTGGAAAGGGGTTATATGGAATAAGAGACATGTTCGAATTCGGGGGGTCCGCCCCTGGATCAAAAATTCATTTTTACATGTAAAGATACAATTATTTGATTGTTCTGAAATAACGTCTTAGCCGCTTTACCGATCGCCATGAAATTTTTACCATGTATATGTTGCATGTTCAGGACCAAGCCCACGATACTTTTGAAGGGGCTGGACCCCGGGGCCTAGGGGCTGTGGCACAATTTTTTTCTCAAGTTTCAGTTTTTTTAAGATTTTATGACGGGAATGACATTAGGAAAGGGGTTATATGAAATTAGTGACATTCAAGTAATTAAGTTACTAATACGTTGTCAACGAATTTGTAAATGTTCAACTTTCAAGTTAAAATGTCACCGTAAAGCAACGTAAACCTCTAAAATATTATCTTTTTTCCATTCAGTTGCTTAAATTTGTTTTAAAGTGATAGGTGATTTTTTTTATTTAACTTTAAGTGAAATAGTATGTATATTATAATTTATTCTACTTTACATTATATCTTAGATAATGTATTTTGTAATTTTAAAAGTGTAGTGCAAAACGAAATCTTTTAAAGACGTAACCTTCGCCGAATTTATGCTTTATGTTAGATATAATCTTCTGGAAATTATTTAAATGTGCCAAACAATGCAATCTTTAATTTAAAAAACACTACAAATATAGTATATAGTACATCTCCATTAGAATCTGACTCTGATAATGCACCCGAGCCGTTTAATTATAAGATTCGTGATTGGGCAAATAAACATAATGTTGCCCACGTATGTCTAAATGATTTACTGAAAATTTTGAAAGAAAGTGGACATGACATTCCTCTGGACTCCAGAACTCTTTTGAAAACCCCAAAGATTGTTACTGACATACACGACGTTCTGAAGTTTACGGCTTGTGACAACGCGAATTTTTTTAAAGAGCACCTAAAACACGCAAAAACGAGACTAGCAGATGTCCAAGGTATGCACAATTGTTATATTATATTTAATAATTGACTAGTTAGAAATGCACATTTTTATACAAGTACCTACTCGTAGATCATACAGCGTTCTTTTTATTTATATTTTCAGGCATATTGAAAGTTCCGACCATGATCATTCGAGTGATGTCACTGAAAAAATGACTTAAATAATAATAATTAATAATTTGTAATACGCGGCATTATGCTCGTAATCCGTTTTGAATTTGAATTTGAACAATAAAATGTATATTTGAGTTAAAAAAATTGTTATTATGTAAAATTTCAAATAAATTATAATTTATCGGAAATAAGGAGCTGCTAAGATATTCAATGTTATTTAAAAAATACATATCGTCGGAGAGAAATGTAAATTGTTAGCCTAATAACAACTATTTCACTCTCCTTATTGTCTATATGCAAAGACTAATTTCTTTCAAAATGTTTCCCTCTTAACATAACTTTTTATAATATTTTACAAACGGCAACCGAATCACAATTTTCTTCTCTTTCGTTTGATATGAAAATTACATTTGTTTGTTGTTGTAATAGTTTTCATTTGTTTGTTGGAACTATCAAGAAGATACGTTAAACGATGTTTTCAATCAAAGTAAATTAAATTCAAGCCTGAAAATTATTTTTAAAAATTTTAATTTGCGAGTATATAAATACATATATGTATTACTTTCGTATTTAATGTTTTTCTTCGAATTTTGAAGTGATTTTAGATCTCACTTTTTTATTTGACGAGTAGCATCAGTATAATTTATATGGATGCCAATTTAGTATAAAAATCTTCTTTATAAAATATATTAGTCAAGCTTGGTGTGAGCTTAACATACAAAGTTGGGTAGTAACGAGAACGAGACGTTGTGTTGTAACGTTTATATAGCGTTACAACGTAACGTTTAAACAGCGTTACAACGTAACGTTTAGACAGCGTTAGAATGTAACGTTTATACAACGTCCCTACTCAGACGCAACGTTCCTACTCAGTTTTAACTAAACGAAATCGCAACGTTATTATCAAACCCGTTGAGAACTAAAGTTGCAGAATAACTGGGCATTTACAGTTGCAGAAACGTATCCTGGAAGGTATAGCTACGTTGATACAACTAATTAGCAACCTCTTGATCACGACAACTATAGTTGCGAAACGGTTTCTCAACGATTAAGAAACTATGAAATACTTTTTACACTTTCTGCCGTAGGCACTTGGCGAAACACACTTAATACACACATTTTTAAAATTATCTACAGTTTAGTAGATACTCCTGATGATGGCCTAATAAGCCGAAATCGATCGAGTGATTTTTTAAACCTTTTGTAATTTTGCGAAATATTTAACAAGTGTTTTTAAAAAATTTTTAAAAATGTGTGTAAACTATGAAATGTTACTTGGGAAGTTTATTCAAAACTGCATTGGAGCAAATGACATCAGATGACCACAGAGTAGTTATTCGAGCAGACAAAACACCGTCTGATCAACATGAAAGACGATTCAATGCTCCAACAATCAACGAAGTTGCTATTGTTATGGTCGGAACGGATTTCAACCGACGTGATATTATTATCCATAGACAAAATGAAAGCCTACAGCGTGTTACTGAAACACACAGATCGTATGATGCTCTTCAGTATCCAATACTGTTTTGGCAAGGAGAAGATGGGTATCATTTCAACGTGATGCAAACTAACCCAACAACAAGTGCTACGATGACGAAAAGGGTTTCCTGCATGAATTTTTATGCGTATCGTATTATGATTAGAGCACAACAATCAAACCTCATCCTGAAGTGCCGTCAACTTTTTCACCAATTCATTGTTGATATGTATGCTAAAATCGAAAGTGAACGACTTATTTTCATTCGCTTAAATCAGAAAAAAATTCGTTCCGAGGAATATATTCACTTGCGCGATGCAATTGAGAAATTGATCATATTTGCTGTGTTTTTTTATTCGCTCCCGATAGCTGCTATCGGGAGCCGATTTTTTTATATGACTAAATTTAAATTTGGTGCGCTATTTATTGGTAAACTAATTTTATTTAACATCAAACTATCATTTTTAATTCAATTGTTTAGCGAAAACTTGATATAAAAAATATTTGGCTCTACCTATTTATACGGAGCGCTATCGGGAGCCACATTTTATATGACGGCTCCGGATAGCAGCTATCGGGAGCGAATAAAAAAACACAGCAATTACCAGCTACGTATACGGGAAGTCCAAGGCACATGCACGAATACGCTCAGGATGCCATGACGTATGTCCAAAGATTTGGACGTCATGATCTATTTATAACGTTTACGTGTAATCCAACATGGACTGAGATTATAGATTTACTTCTAATTGGGCAATCATCGACTCATCGGCATGATCTGACAGCTAGAGTTTTCAAACAGAAACTCATAAATCTCATGAACCTCATAACTAAAAATCATATTTATGGAGAAACTCGCTGCAGGATGTATCCTATAGAATGGCAGAAAAGAGGCCTACCACATGCTCACATTTTGATTTGGTTAAAGGAGAAGATTACTCCGACTCAAACTGATAGTGTTATATCAGCTGAATTATCCAATCCCCAAGAAGATCCGATACTTTTTGAAATCGTTAGCAAAAACATGATACATAGGCCATGTGGAGCCGTGAATCCCAATTCAACTTGCATGAAAGACGGAAAGTGTTCGAAAAAATATCCCCGAAAGATGTATCAGGATTCAGGAAACACAAACTGGTGACGACGGATATCCACAATACTGGAGACGAAAACCCGATGACGGAGGACATACAGCCACTATCAAAGTAAATAATGTGCATCATGAGGTAGATAATAGCTGGATTGTTCCTTACACTCCGTTACTGTCGAAAATATTTAAAGCCCATATTAACGTTGAGTACTGCAACTCGGTTAAGTCAATTAAATATATATGTACGTAAATACGTCAACAAAGGCAGTGATATAGCAATTTTTGGACTTTCGAATACAAATTCACCATTCGATGAAGTCACGCAATTTCAAATAGGACGTTACATCAGCAGTAATGAAGCTGTCTGGCGAATTCTGAGTTTTAACATTCACGAGCGTTATCCAACAGTTGTTCATCTTAGTGTACACTTAGAAAATGGACAACGTGTTTACTTTACGGAAGAAAATCTGTTACAGAGAGCTGCGCAACCAACGAATACGACATTAACAGCCTTTTTTCAATTGTGCGGAACAGATTCATTCGTAAAAACGTTGCTGTATCATGAAGTTCCAAAATATTATACATGGAACACGTCGAAGAAGCAGTTGTTCAGAAGAAAGCAAGGCACAATTATTCGGGAGTACCCTGGAATACGTGGTTCTGATGCCTTGGGTCGAGTTTATAATGTTCATCCTAACAATACGGAGTGTTATTTTCTGATAATGCTGCTTCATGAAGTAAGAGATCCAACGTATTTTCAAGCACTGAGAACTGTAAATGGCGAAGTATGTCAAACCTACAGAAAGGCATGTCTTAAACTGGGCTTACTTGAAAGTGATGAACGCTGGGATAGAACACTAACCGAAGCATGTCTTATGTGTCGTCCAGCACAAATACGCAAGCTCTTCGTAATCATATTAACAACATGCACACCTTCCGATCCTAAAGGTCTTTGGGAAAAGCACAAAGAAAGCCTTAGTGAAGATATACTTTGACAAGCACGTAGAACAAATCCCGATATGGAAATACAGTTTTCAGCAGACATATTTAATGAAGCACTTATATTACTCGAGGATGCATGCTTATACATTAATAACAAAGTCATTTCCCAACTTGGGTTGCCAGCACCGACACGCCATGGAAACATTGTTCGTGATAGAGATCTATTACGAGAACAAAATTACGACGTTGGTCAGTTACGAGTTTTCGCTGGGACTCAAAAAAGTCTCTTAGTGGATGATCAAAGACAGGCATACACTAAAGTGATACAATACATAGCAAACGATAACGGAGGAATTATTTTTCTTGATGCACCCGGAGGCACTGGAAAAACATTCCTTCTTAATTTGATACTAGCTGAAGTAGGACAGCAGAATACAATCGGCCTCGCTGTTGCATCATCTGGAATTGCATCCACTTTACTCGATGGAGGACGCACAGCACATTCAACGTTTAAACTACCATTGAATTTGAATCAAGCGGATAATTTTTCTTGCAATATAACACGAAATTCGGGAATTGCCACGTTATTAAAAACATGTAAAATCATTATTTGGGATGAATGTACCATGGCACACAAAAAAGCATTTGAAGCGGTTGATCGTACTTTGCGCGATTTGCGACAAAATAACCGACCAATGAGAGGAGCTCTAACACTGATGAACTTAATGCCTGCCTGAAGGCGTCTCATCTTTGGAAATACGGTACGAAAATCACACTATCTACAAACATGCGTGTGAATTTACATCACGATGGTACAGCTAAAACATTTGCCAGGCAGCTTTTGGACATGGGTAACGGGAAATTGCCAAATGACCCTGTAACATGTGAGATATCGTTCCCGCCTAATTTTTGTCAAATGCTGCCATCAATACAGGTACAGGACGTAGTAATGAAAGTATTCTCAAATCTGCCAAATAACTTCAAAAATCATGATTGGCTGTGCGAACGTGCCCTCCTAGCTCCCAAAAATGACGACGTTAATAAAATAAATAATGAAATTCCATCGCAACTACCCGGGCCACTAATGGAATACAAATCTATCGACACGGTACTGATCTAATAGAGTTTCTTAATTCTTTGGAGCCACCTGGTATTCCACCACACATACTATTTTTAAAAGAGGGTTCACCAATAATACTGCTCCGAAATTTGGATCCACCGAAATTGTGCAACGGAACACGGCTTTGTGTGAAGAAATTGATGCCGAATGTGATTGAAGCAATGATTATTACCGGTAAAAGTAAAGGAAGATGTGCTAATTCCGCGCATTCCAATGATTCCCACCGATTTACCGTTTGAATTCAAGCGACTACAATTCCCATTACGCCTTGCTTTTGCAATGACAATCAACAAAGCCCAGGGGCAATCATTGAAAATAGCTGGTGTTATTTTGGAAAATTCATGCTTTTCACATGGCCAACTGTATGTTGCTTGCTCCAGAGTGGGAACGCCAAAAAATTTATTTATTTACACACCAAATGGAAAAACCAAAAATATTGTTTATCAAAAATCTTTATAATAAAAATTATTAACTAAAATATCTTTATATTTATTATTCACTTTGATCTGGTTGAAGATTTGTAAAAATGGAGTATAATTATTTGGCAATTGGTAACAAATACCAAACCAAAATTAATTAACTACTTACACTAAGTTAAGAAAAGAAAAACTGACCGGAGAAAAAAATAAATTTTTAAAAATTATTATTTGTCATCATTAACATCACTTGTTTTGTACATTATAGAATTAAGCTTTTTGAACTTTAGATTAGTGTGTTCAAAATTTTGAGATATCGTATACACATAAACTAATTCCTGTAACGATTTTTAATAAACCAAGAGACATTTACCGCATAGTCGATTACGCGTTTCAATTTTTGATTTTTCTGATGTTATTATTTTGATTGATGCATTAAACCAAACTAATAAAAATTAAAAAAACTGAACCGTAATGAAAAAAACTGATTTTTGGTTAGAAAAAACTGAAAATCTGATAAGAAATGCAAAAACTGAGATTTTCAGTTAAAACTGAGAATATGGCAACGCTGACTGTCATATAAACTATGATAGCCGCCACAAAAGATTTTCCACTCTCCTATCCTTCCACTAATATTACGTGCGGACTGCGGACATCCGTTCTTTCCATACCGCGAAAACAACTCTTTTTTCACTTAACCTTAGCTGAGATATATTTTTCAATGTTTAGTAATGTATCATCATGTTTCGCTTACCATCCTTATTATTACATTAATCACATTCTTATAGCGAATTATATAAAGCCAAGGTTAAATTTTATTATTATAATTAATTAACGGATGGAGAAATTATCAAGAATTTAGCAAATACAGTCTCGATCTGAGTGACAATAACGACAAATTTAATTTTTTACCAGTCAATCTCAGAAATGTATCAAGAGTTTATTATGTGTGCTTGCGTATAATTCGCTAATACTTAACTACATGGTTGTTTTCTATATACAAGTAAGTAATCAAAAGTGTAATTAGCATTGCATTCGCTATAGCCTGATGAGATTGATTGGTAAAAATTAAATTTTTTGTTATTCTCACTCAGATCGCAACTGTATTTGCAAAATTCTTGATAATTTCTCCCTCCGTAAAAATTAATTTGGCTAGAACCGATAAACCTAATATTTCATAATTAATTAAGTTTTAAATTCTATACATGTATATTGTGTCTATATTATTACTAGAAAGTCAAACTGTCCGGATTTCATTACACAGCACTGTATATTTGTTGATATTAGCCGTATTGCTTTGGTAAATCCAATAATGATTTAGCAGAAATAACAACAACAATTGCATTATATAAATCCAAAATGATTTAGCTAAATCATTTTGGATTTATATAATGCAATTGTTGTTGTAATTTCTTTTAAATCATTGTTGGATTTACCAAAGCAATACGGCTATTGTTGTGGTTGTGGTGCATAGTACCGGGTTACTACAGGTTAGTGAATTTATTTCACACAATTTAAATAAAATTCCGAATGGTTTAAGTAAGTTATTGTTAGTGTTAAATAAAATGTATTGAAACTAAATGTACATATGTGTAAATTTTTTTCGTATTTGGCGGCCATATAATTCAGGTATTCTCAATCTAGTGAGACCGTGTTCGACATTTGTGAGTCGGTTCCGAGTTTTTGTTATCCGATTTAATTGTATCGGCGCATGTTGACCATGTGTCAAAGTGTAATTTCAGCTTAGTGAGTGTATATTGTACAATGATTTTGGTGGAGGTGATCTTGTGTTGGGTTTTGTTTTATTTTGTTCGTCGATTTTTAATCATTGTTCATGGTCGGTTGAGGGTTAAATTTATTTATATGTTTCTAATGGAGGAAAAAATTGAAAAACTAGGGGAGAAATGCTGGAGATGAGGGAGCATTGAGGGCATCCCGGAACTGACGTTGAGAAGCTGTATCATGGTAACGCGGTGTTATAAGAAAATTTATGTAGATGGAGGTCGCTTAACAGGCGTTAAGGACTCGGAGTAGTTTTGGATAATCTCACTGAAGGAAATTTTTTCTGTTGTTTTCCCGCTCCGGGCCAGATATATCAGGGTGGTAGGTACGTAAGTCACCGCTGTTGGGGTGACTCTGCGTTCAGCTCGAGTCATCCAGTAGCAGGTGGCGAAGTCGCACTCGAGGGATGATTATCAGGTAAGTTCGCGGTACCAACATGATACAAGGCATCAGGAGGAGAGTTCAATGTCCTTCCTGATGATTTACCGGGGACTCACTCGGATAAAATCCTTATCTCTTGAAAAGCTATCGTCCTGAGGGGAGGTTGGATCCCAACCTTGACCTCTCCGATTTCAATTTTTTTGTGGTAATAGTGTTCCTTATTAAAAATAAGAAGACCGTTTCTTTTCCTTTTTTTTTACCTTTGGTTGGTACAATATTTGATTTTTTAATTTTGTCAGTTTTCAAATTCTAATTTTTGACTTCTACGTAAATAGTTGTATCTTCGGTTATAAGAGGAGTATTTTCAAAAGCGAAACCATTTTGGAACGGTATTAATTTATCCTAAATTCTATCATAATTTATTTTTGAAAAGTACCGTTATCTAAGGAGTTATGAGCAGATAAATCTGTGTTTATATTTTAGCAGCTAGAGGGCACAGCTACCAAAATATCAAAAAACGTAATATAGCGTTTGATAGATAACAGTTCAACCTTTCAAACAAGTGCTAAATCGTTTTTGGACGAGGGGGTAGATTAGCCGCTAGGTAATTGCAAAGTTGAAAAAATGTAATTTTGTTCATTTTTTTTACATTACAATTTGTGTTAAATCAAATGAGTAGATAACGCTACCAGTGGAATTTTCAGTTCTGAATTTGACAGACTACATACATATCTCTAGTGGGAATACTGCTAACATATTTCTTATTTTTCTGTTATATGGCTTAAAAATTACAATTCATTGATTTTTATACTTGCGCTTGAATTCTAAAGTTGGAAATACATTTTCGGTGCATTAAAATCAGTGCAATTTTTGGTACTGACTTTAGTAGACAATGAACTGATATTTTTTATCATTTTATGATACAAAAATGAGAATATTGTTGAGTATTTTCAAAATTCAAATAAATAGATTTTTAGTAGTTGTTCATAGTAAAGAAAATATTACAAATTTTTTAAATTACTGGAAATGATTAGGTGTACAACAGTGTAGCTATGCCTCTAACATTACTGGTCAGGTTTTTAAATAAACCTAATGAGAAATTAATGACCCGGCACTTGTTTTGGTGATTCATCTATTGTCCGACTAGGATGATTCATCGAGTACCTCTATGACCTGCGTTATATAGTTTATTTTTATACTAAAATTTTAAATAGTACTTGTACGTGTTTTATGATCTGAGTTGCAAAGTTTATTAACCTGTTTACCCACAAAAACCAAATAAATAAATTTGACTGTATGGATGTATTACTGTCAGTTTTGTGTACTTATCATATAAATAGTGGTACACATTTTACCACTCGTTAGTCACGATTTGAAAGTGTTATTGAAAGTAAAACTTGTTGTTTAGTGATGCGAGTTCCGAATAATATTAAAGAGAAACTATAATATGACCAATCCGCAGTGTTGTAAGCAGAATAATATTAAAGAGAAACTATAATATGACCAATCCGCAGTGTGTCCTTTTAACTTAAAAAATCACAAAAACCTTAAAAATAAATCTAGAGCTGTTAGTGTTAAGTTAGCCGAAAATGCTAAACAATTCGTAAACCGCGAAATAACTGGCGAAAGAGTTTGTGAGAAGTGCAGCCGAAAATTTTACGATTTGAAAGAAATGCAAATTTTACCAAATCTACCGATTGATGTTGAAGAAATTATCGAAACTTTATCAGACTCCTCAAAGTTTTGTTTACCAGCATTACGTTAACACGAATACATTGCTAGACAATAATCAAACTATCTACATATAGTAAAAAGTAATCTTTAAGATGGGGTAAGTATCAAAAAACGCGAGTATCACAAAATTAGAAAACTAAATTTATTTGAACTTTGATTCGCAATTTAGGAGGCAAACTGTTGCTTTTAAATAGTAGTTGTTTATTAAAATCTTTACTAGAAATAGCATTACTGTGATATATTCTCTCTTTTGTATACCAAAAAATAATGTGTTATTCCAAATTTGAATCTACCTAGTGACGTAAATATGAATTAAACATTTAAGCTGCTATACTAGCTAGAGACTTCAGATCATTATCTATTAAAGACAAACAGCAATTTCTCGTGTTAGCTTCCACATTCGTAAAAATAAATTTATTATAATTTTTAAGCCATCTAACGAAAGAATAAGACCTACGTTTGCAGTATTCCTACTAGAGGTATGTAATCTTTAAAATTCAGAACTGAAAATTCCACTGATAGCGTTATCTACTCATTTAACACAAATTGTAATGTAGAAAAATGATCAAAATTACATTTTTTCAATTTTGGAGTTACCAAGCGGCTAAACTACCCACTCCTCCAAAAACGATATACCAAATACCACTTGTTTGAAAGGTTGAACTCTAATCTATCAAATGTACATTCACTTGTTGGCATCTGCCAAAAATCCATTGTGTTATCAATAATCGTATATTTGATTTCGGATATGCATTGATTTTAAGATTAATGGAAGCTGAAAATTGTTGAATTTGATGAAATAAATCTCTCGCTATATAGCTTTTTAGTCCCAACAAAGCAAAGTAATCGTCTCGATATTAATAAAAAAAAATCCTTCTTAAAAACTAACCTTTAATATTGTTAACGCATAGTCTTATTTCATCGCATGCGCGCACGTTTAGTATAAGCGCGTTGAATTACTTTTTTTTCATAATAATTATCGATCGAATCTATTACTTTTTTTATATTGTAAAACAAATTTTGTTGTGTCATCACAATTTTGTTACATGCTTTGTTTTTTGTTATTTAGTTAGTCTTTTTTTGAATTGGTGAAAATAACAAATGAGCAATCCTGTGGCATAAAACTAATAAAACCAAAAATAAATTGAATTTTTTGATGTAGTGTTTTGGAAACCACCGATTTTCATTCACCCACATTTTTTCCTAAGTTTGTAAACTTACATCAGCACCAAAAGGCTTGTGCTCCAACATTTGGTGTCAGAAGTGGGGTCGTTTTACATTTATTGGTTTTGTGCTGCTATTGCTCCATTTTTTGTTTGTTTATTGTTAAAATAACAAAGTGTGTATTTGTTTTGTGTATAATGATAGTGGTTAATCTATTCCGAAGGGTCGACCTGGTAGTTTATCACATTAATACGGGCGTATCAAAGAATTGTCGCATCGTATCGTAGTCATTCAAATAACGGTAAAAATCACGTGTTGCTGATAGGGCATTAGCATAGCGGTACATCATCGGTTCTGCGCATTTACATAGCGATACACATTGCGGTGAATGCTCTTATATCTCTAAGCATTATAAGCGGATTTTCAAGTGGGTATTTATTTGCATCGTAATTACGTAAGTTAAATACTTTTATTATATTTTTTGTGAGGTGCCTCCAGCTATAGATCCTCGTCGCTCTAAACAGTTCGTCGAAAATTTCCAAGAAAAGTTGGAGCGATATGAGAAGTACGTGGCGGACAGACTGATTTGGGTGAAGCTTGGATGATCTACAAACGAATGTTACCCCCATATGAAATTATCGATACTGAGCTGCTGACTGAGCATGTTCGCACATCAATCGAAAATTCATATTTTTTCATTGTATCCGAGTTTGAGGAAAAATTGGAAGAATTGAAGGAGGTGAAAAGCCAGATCATGCGAAGGTAATTCCGCCTACGGTTAGTGCAAAGCTTCCCATCGTGGAGCTTCCGATGTTTAGTGGCGATTACTTAAAGTGGAATAGTTTTATTGGTACGTTTGATGCCCTCATTCATGACAATCCATCGTTGAGTGACCAGACTAAATTTCAGTATTTGAAATTATCACTGAATGGTGTCGCTGCTACTGTTATAGCTGCAGTGGAATTATCCGATGAGAACTACAAAATCGCCAGAAAAATTCTCCAGGATCGTTTCGACAAACCGAACTTTATTTGTGAGCAGCATATCCATAAGCTATTCGCTTTCAAATCGCTCGATCGGCCTGACCCAAAGAGATTGTTGGAATTACATGACTACTTTCGATCGCATCTCCGTTCACTCGAAGCTTTGAAGAGACCTGTGAATCACTGGGACGATCTAATGGTGTACACAATGGTTTCAAAATTACATACGGAAACAAAGGCCAAATGGAATGACTCCGCTCCATCGACTCATCTTCCAACGTTAGATGATCTGTGCCATTTCCTCAGTTCTCGTGCTCATCGCTTGGAAAGTCAGCCAAAAAACACTACACCCGCATCCAATCAGTCAAAACAATCAAAGTCCGTTCCCCGCTACAATCGCCCGATCACGAGCTCACTCACTACAACGAAATCATCGACATATTTCTGTGTACATTGCAAATTAAATGGGCATTTAATACCTCGTTGTCACAGATTTCTGCATTTGCCAACTGACCAACGTTATAAATTCGCCACAGAAGCCAAATTATGTTTCAACTGCCTTCGTTCGGATCACGTTGTGGCTGCCTGTCCAGTTACAATCCGCTGCCGATATGTAGTTCAGCGCACCATTCTGACAGCGCTGACATTTTCGAAAAGTGAGCCATCGCCAACAGATTTGAAAGCTGGGAGCTCGTTAGATCCTATTAAGTGCAAGCAGATTACAACTACACCCAGGGAACTAAACGTTTGCGACAACCGAATCAATTGCTCTACCGAATTATTCGGTCCTGTATACATTTTAATTAAACTTTACGACAACCTCTTTTTATTGTTTATCAGAACTGAAAAAGAAGTTGTAACTGACCCTTTTTAGTTAGCCTAAAGAAATTAGATTGTATGAAGAACGAAATATACCGTATTGCAACCGACCATTGGTTGAGCTTATCGATCATTCGGTTGAGTTAATCGAATATTGGTTTAGGAATATTACAAATTATAGTTGTCGTGACCACTGGTCGATTATAATAACAGACTTGGTTATTAAAGCAACTTTCTTTGCACGGTTAGTGCAATCCTATTTCGGTTACTACATAATCAGAAGTAGTTGACACAACGAATTTAGTTGTTTTCTCCAACCGAATAGGATTGTTGCCAGTTCATTTAACCAAATTAGTTTTATTAAGAAAAAAGTAATCAGAGTCAATATAAATTTATCGACTCTCAAAAATGAGAACCCTCTTTTACATGAGTTCAATTATACTGGTAGTTCGGTTTCGTACTCAAAAGTACAATCTACTCATCAAGTAGCTACGACCAAACTACAAAAATACAATTCTCGCTTAATACCTTAAATAGCAAGCAGGACGTACTGACTTAGCGAATTATATTCGCGTGTGTATTTATGCCAACATGAATGATTAAGAAGCTAAAAAATTCGTTTATCATGATTGCGGTAGAGTTTGCCACAAACGCAATTCGTTTGGACTAATCGATAAGGTAGTTGTCCCGACACCAATTCGGTCATCACAACTAGATTAAGATAAAATTTCATATAAATCGAAAACTACATATAAAAAAAAAATGAGAAACAATAATTGTATATCATAGTTTCATTGAAATTCCATTAGATTTTTTTACAATTCGTCATAAAAAAATTGTTTTTGGAACGCAAGAAAACTATTGCGTTTGTTCGGGGAATCAAAAAATCTAAATTGCTTGTAAATTTCAATAAATGTTTTCCAGGATACTTTGATTTACACAAATTGTTTGCTATTTTTGTTATATGCAGTTTTCGATCCGCCATTGATTAGCTCTCGCGGATTCTATAATCATCATGGTTATTTTTACTTTCAGGTGTCAGTATTTCGCGTACATTATAAAACAATTTATATTATTCATGTGGTGTTCATGTTTGCAAAATTACCACAAATCATTTTGTAATTTTTTCAAATAGTGAATCTACCCTCTCCTCATACAACACTCTCTTCATTTTGTATTAGGAATATTCCAACAACATATTAAACATTTTAGGCAGTAAGTTTGCAATCACAACAACCGATTAAGAGTTAATGAAACTGATACGATTATAATATTTAGTTGTAGCAACGGAATTCCAAAATAAATAATTCCACTTTGATATTTTGGTGCAACGATAGAATGATATGATTACATTGAACTACAATATTGTTCTCGCAACAGCATTAGTCAGTTAATTTTGTTCGCAGTTGTCACAAAAGCCTCATTTAATTGGTGTAACAAAATTACGTTTGTGGCAACTGAAACGAGGTTGATACTTTAAAAACTATTAGGCTCATTCGGTTCTGACAACGAATATCTAGGAAATTAGCTTCAACGGAGTTGAAGATTTGGAAACGAAGTTGTTGCAACTATCTGTGCATTAGTGGCTACCGTAGTTTGTTTGTACCAATCTCATGTCAGTTGGTGCTATCGAAATTATGTTTTAGCAACTACAATTCGTTCATCGCAATGGAAGTATTTTCTCGCGACCTCATGCCAACGAATCATTTCTCTCAGTGTACTAGTGCCTTAACAACGGAATCGGAACTTGCGGCATCCAAACCCCAAAAGAGCACAGCGTCCTTTGTATATTTGACTACTGCATTGGTCAAAGTTCTTGATAACTTTAGACACTCTATCGTTGGAAGAGCCCTGCTGGACTCCGGTTCGCCTAAAAATTCCAAGATGTAACAGTGTCACTAGAATTCAGAGAATCGGCTCAAACGTAATTTCAACTTTAGCTAGTTCAACAATAACATTGAGTTCAAACATTACCAACTACAAAACCACGTTGGACGTGCAAGTGCTTAAAAAGATAACGAGTTACCAGCCCACTGCTACAATTAACGACATCAAATCGTGGAAAATTCCGTCAAATATTCAACTTGCCGATCCTGAATTTTTCAAATCACAGAATATTGATTTGCTACTTGGCGCAGAGATTTACCATGATTTACTCTCTGTTGGTCAAATTAAATTGGCTGATCAATTACCTACACTTCAGAACACCGTGTTGGATGGATAGTTGTTGGAAAAGTCTCGCCACAGCCGCCTTCTGAACAATTTTGCCATTTGGCCATCGATAGATCCGATTACTTTAAGCGACCAAATCGAAAGATTCTGGACCATAGAGAATCTTCCACATTCCGTAAAGCCGCTCACCATCGAAGAAGCTGAGTGTGAAAATCACTTTACAAAGTTCACCACCCGGGACAACGAGGGACGATTTATTGTCAAACTCCCATTTTTGCCGGATCCATCAATACTTGGAGACTCGAAAAGTCTCGCTGTTAGCCGATTCTACAACTTAGAACGACGGCTTCATAAAACACTAAAATTATTCGCTACTTATTCCAATTTTTTGGACGAATACAAAATGCTAGGACATATGGAAAATGCCGACCTAGCAGCTGTCACACCACCGAATTTCTATTTTCCGCATCATTGCATTCTAAAGCCGGACAGCTCGTCCACGAAATTGCGTGTAGTGTTCGATGGCTCTGCCAAGTCTTCTAGTGGAAAATCGCTCAACTCAGTTTTGATGGTTGGGTCTGTCGTTCAGACTGACTTGTTTTCAATTTTAATTCGGTTCCGAGCCCATGCTTATGCATTTAGCGCCGATATTGCTAACATGTATCGGCAAGTACGGGTCCACGAGGATGATCAAAGATATCAACTCATTCTGTGGCGAAATGCTCCGACTGAACCGCTTTCAACTTTTAAATTGAAGACCATCACATATGGTACGTCGTGCGCCCCGTTTCTCGCCACAAGATGCCTTAAGCAATTGGCTCTCGATCACAAGGCAACTTTACCTGTGGCTGCCGAAGCAATTGAGAAAGACGTTTACGTTGACGACCTACTTACCGGCACCAACTCAATAGTTGCTGCAAAAGAGCTGAAAAATCAAATAGTAAATATAATGCGTTCGGCTGGCATGGATTTGATTAAGTGGTGTTCCTACAAATTTGAAGTCATCGAAGACATTCCTACAGAGTTTATTGAGACATCGTGCAAAATCGATGATCATGAATGGGTAAAAACCCTTGGAATTTTATGGCATCCGTCCACTGACAGCTTCAACGTTTTTCTTAATATTAACCCAGATACAACCATTACAAAGCGACCCATATTTTCTCAAATTGCTCGAAATTACGATCCACTTGGCCTCTTGGCTCCGGTGGTCACATTGGGAAAGCTGCTAATTCAAAAACTTTGGCAACTGAAATTGGACTGGGATCTGGGACTAATCACTTCCCAAGGGCCTGCACACTTATTGGCAGACGTTCCAAAGGAGTCTTAGTTGGCTCAACAAATTCACAATCGATCGCCATCTGTTCAACACTAATGAACCACGTAGCATCCAAATTCATGAATTTGCCGATGCTAGCGAACGTGCATATGGTGCTGTGCTGTATGTTCGTTGTATAAATTGATGATGGTCGTACTTCCGTTAAGTTACTTTGCGCAAAGTCTTGTGTCGCGCCGCTCCAGAAAACTACATTACCTCGTCTGGAGTTGTGTGCCGCGGTATTACTTGCTCAGCTAACGCACAAAATACACCAGAATCTGAATTTCAACGTGGATCAAACATACTATTGGTCGGACTCAACAATTACTCTCCATTGGATTAAGTCGTGCCCATCCAGATGGAAATCCTTCGTTTCGAATCGAGTCACAATCATACAAGAAGTTTCAAAAATAGAAAATTGGCTACACGTATCGACAGAATGCAGCCCAGCTGATTTGATTTCGCGAGGCTTGACAGCTGAGAAGTTCATTCAATCAGATTTATGGCTGCACGGATCGGCATTCCTTTTAAAAGAAAATTTGTTCTGGCCAACGCTTCGCGACGAGTTTCCAGTACCTGAGGATATGCCAGAATTAAAGAAAATTCAATCAGTTGCCGCTGTTGCAAGTGCTTCACCAGATGTGTTGAAGGAAATCAAGTTTCATCATGACTTCAAAAAACTTAGAAGAGTGGTTGCGTATATGCCACTTTTCAAACTTAAACCGCAATTCAAATTTAGTGGCCCGCTAAAACTAGAAGAATTAGATCGAGCCCTCAACACTATTATCCGAGTCGTGCAGAAACAATGTTTTCCGGTCGAATTCACGGGGTTGGAAAAAGCCAATTTCATCGTGAAGCAACCAATGCTTCGCTCGTTATCATTATTTCTAGACGAAAATCACATAATCCGCGTTGGTAGCCGCCTTCAACATACCACTTTGCCGTACACCTCGAAACATCCCATTCTCTTGCCCAATAATCATAATTTTACATTAATTTTATTAAATTTCTATCATAGGAAACTGCTACATGCTGGTCCACGAACTCTATTGGCCGCCGTTCGACAATATTATTGGCCTTTGTACGGCACAACAGTATGTAAGAGAATCTACCGAGAATGCAAAGTATGTTTTCGGGCTCGGCCGATTCCAATGATGCAACAGATGGGACACCTACCATCGTAACGAGTAAATGCCGCAACACCGTTTTATTCAGTCGGTATAGACTTCGCCGGCCCATTTTTCATCCATTACCGTATCCGAGGCAAACCACCAATGAAGACATATCTATGTCTGTTTATTTGTTTTGTCACAAAGGCAGTCCACCTCGAGTTGGCCTCCGACCTCAGCTCAAATGCATTTTTGGGGTGTTTCAAGCGCTTTGTGGCCACCCGAGGACTTTGTAAATATGTTTTCTCCGACAACGGCACCAATTTTATCGGTGCTAATTCCGAGTTACGTGAGCTTTATGCACTACTGTCTTCAACCCAATTAAAAAATGAGCTGCAATCCATATGCGATGAGGATCATATTGAATGGAAATTTACGCCACCGGCCACTGCTAATTTTGGCGGTTTACATGAAGCTGGAGTGAAACTTGCCAAATTTCATATGCACCGTACGATGGGTCTAGCGAAGTTTACATACAAACAACTGCTGACGTTAGTCAAACAAGTTGAAGCAGTGCTGAATTCACGGCCGCTCGGGCCCATTACCAACAGCCCTGACGACTTTGATTGTCTTACGCCGGGACACTTCTTGATCGGGCGACCCCTAAACACTTTACCGATGTCTGATGTAACTAACCGGCCGCCGCTTGAAACCTGGAGGCAGATTGATTTTCAACACCGCATATTTTGGAATCGTTGGTCACAAAAATATTTACGAGCCCTACAGCAACGCCACAAATGGACCAAACCAACACGCAATCTCACTATCGGCGATTTGGTAGTACTCATCGATGATAATCAACCTCCACTTAAATGGAAACTAGGACGGGTTGTTCAAATATATACTGGGGAAGACGGGCTGGTTCGAGTGGCTAACGTGAAAACCATGTACGGTACCTACAAACGCGGGATCTCAAAAATTTGTCTGCTGCCTCAAAATAATATTGAAACTGTTGGGACCTTTCAAGGCGGGGTGAATGTTAACGCGTTGTCTTATTTCATCGCATCGCGCGCACGTTTAGTATAAGCGCGTTGAATTAGTTTTTTTTCATAATAATTATCGATCGAATCTATTACTTTTTTATATTGTAAAACAAATTTTGTTGTGTCATCACAATTTTGTTACTTGCTTTGTTTTTTGTTATTTATGCTGGAAACACATGAGCAGAATTTCTGCTAGCAGCACTGCCGGCAGAAATTTGGTTGAATTACATGAGCGTCTTTTTTGGCAAGCAGAATTTTAATTTGTCGTATTTATTTGATACATATTTAATTTTAATGTACAATTTTTTTAAATGAATGATGCATTATTTTGTCACAAATTAATTAATTTGTATCCTCCATTCTGGCACTTGTCACACAAAACTTACTTTCTGTCAACAAATTAAAAAAATTTCTTGAAAAAATAGAAAGTATACAAATTGTACTAGATTTGTTATCTTTTACGTAATGTAGCCTACTGATTTTCAGCAAAATTAGAAATAGAGACATGAAGCAGAATTCTACAAGACAAGCAGAATACATGTATTTCAATTCATTTATGCTGGAAACACATGAGCAGAATTTCTGCTAGCATCGCTGCCGGCAGAAATTCGGGTGAACTACATGAGCGTCGTTTTTGATAAGCAGAATTTTTTTTTTGTGGCGTTTATCTGATACATATTTAATTTTAATGTACAATTTTTTTAAATGAATGATTGATTCATTATTTTGTCACAAATTATTTAATTTTTATCCACCGATTTGGCACTTGCCACACAAAACTTATTTTCTGTCAACAAATTAAAAAAATTGATTGAAAAAAATAAAAAATATACAAATTGTACTAGATTTGTTATCTTTTACGTAATATAGCCTACTGATTCGCAGCAAAATTAGAAATAGAGACATGAAGTAGAATTCTACATGCCAAGCAGAATACATGTATTTCAATTCATTTAAACTTGTGTATTCTAATTTTGCTGCTTACAGAATTCTGCTCATGTGTTTCCAGCATTAAACTTGTGTATTCTAATTTTGCTGCTTACAGAATTCTGCTCATGTGTTTCCAGCATTAGTTAGTCTTTTTTTTTGATTTGGTGAAAATAACAAATAAGTAATCCTGTGGCATAAAACTAGTAAAACCAAAAATAAATTGAATTTTTTGATGTAGTGTTTTGGAAACCACCGTTTTTCATTCACCCACATTTTTTCCTAAGTTTGTAAACTTACCTCAGCACAAAAAGGCTTGTGCTCCAACAAATATACTAAAATGTGGGTAAAACATATCAATTCCAGATAATAAATGGCATACAAACAAAATTTAACAATGTGGTTGAACGTGGTTGAATGAAGGACGCATCCAACTTCAGATTAATATTTCCATTCTAAAACCGAATCAAATCATGAAAAGTATTTCTGCTGCATTTACAACAATTTAATTGCTAAGGGGGGGGGGGGCGACTTGATCTTATAAAATTAATTTATTTAAATAATAAAACGCTTTTTAATCTTCTTTTTATTGTGAAAACATGATACTAATCTTATTTGTATTTGTATATAGTCCCTAAATGTAAAATTATTACGTTTTGTGTTACACATTTGAACTTAAATATTTAGAAAAAATAAAAGGAAGTCGAGACAAGAAATCGCGAGATGAATATTTATGTACTGTTAATGATTATGCTTTTTGTGTTGTAATATGCTTCTAAATATTAGTCATGAGATTCATGAAAATAATAGACTGCAGCTGAAATTCAACATAGTTAAAGATAATTTACTTACACTTTATAATAATGTATGTACTGTGTACATACAAATAGTGTAATCTCTACTACAACTTCTACTATATAGTTTCATTTCCGTTTCCTGGTTATTTTATTTATTTAGAAGCCAAAAAATATATAAATAAGCAAAAAATAATAAAAAAAAACTTTACAATAAGAAGTAAAACTTTTTCTATTTATTCGTACAATTCGAATATATTTAAAAAATAAACGAGGAAAAACCATTAATCTCTTTACACTTTAATGATTTCAAATAATTGGAAAAATAATTATAATTTTCCATTTTTTTATCGCGCGCTTTTTCGTCTCGCTCTTTCTATCAACATACGAAATGTGTTTGAATTAAATTAAATTATGTACCGTTTCCATGTGATTTAGCCTCTCTAAAACAAAATCTTTTCGCAGAATTCATAAAACTATATCACGTCATATTATTATTACGAAACGGAAGTAAACACAAATTTTAAAAATACCTTAAGACATGAATATTTTAGTAAAGTGCGGGTGTCTGTTCAACAAAACATAAAGTTTTGGTACGTGACTGTTTCTGGTTTAAGTTAATTTCTAATGTTATTTCGTTTTTTTATTATTTGTATATTTATGTGTTTGTTTATTGGAAAGAAGTTGGAAAGAATTGAAATTAAAACAAAAATATTTCCATCATCATCAACATTCGTAACGGCGCGATGTTTGGAAAATTTCAATTGGATGATAATTAATGGATTTTTTGCGCTCTCATAATCAATTTTTTTAGGAATGAAAATGCGCAGCATAAAATCATTAGTAGGTAGGTTGAGATTTTTTTTTGTAGAATATTTTGTTTTAAATGGGAAATATATAAAACTATTTGTATGTAGGCTTTATGTAAATAAAGCACCAGAATTAGCAGAATTCAGTGTCATCATTTGTATTATAACGAAATTGGTTGCACGGCTATTGGTACTCAGCTTTTTACTTATAATGCCACCTAAGGTAGAATTGAACACTTAGAATTAAATTAAATAAAAACATGACTTTCAAAGAATAACTTAATTATTAACTACATACTAATTTTAACACCCACAGGAAAAGATCAATTTATTTCAAATTGTAGAGCAATTGGTCAGCCTTTGTTACCTATCATCATCTTGTGAACTAACGGTAAACAAAAACAACAAATGAACAAAAACTGATATTATTTACCGATTTATAATATAAGCTACTACGTAGTAGACTCAGTATTTACCAGGGAAAATATTGGTATTGGCAAAGTACTAATAGTAATTGGTAAAATGGTTATTTTTTTATTCAACAAATTAATTATATTGCTTTGTGGTTGGTTAACGACATTTTAGATTTTTCAATTCATGAAATTGATTTAAAAATCTTAATAGAATCCCATTTCAATCGCAAATGCTGAACTTCTTCAAACGTGGTTAAGAAATCCATCCTAATTGGCCAAATTTCAGAATTTTATGAAAAAATCGTTTTAACATTTTGGCATCCGTCGTAAATAGCAAATTTCGCCATAGGCGGTTATAAAAATCTAAGTCCATCCTAATTGGCCGTACTACAGTATTTCGTCTAACAATCATTTTAGGAACCCACTTCCATCGAAATTCCGAATTCCACCTTAATCGGTTACAAAAAGCCAAGTTTCATCCTAATTGGCCAAATTAAAGAACTTCTAAAACACATTTTAGAAGCTTATATTACTATCACACTTGTTGAATTTCACCAAAAACTTTAAAAAGGGAAGTTCCACACTAATTGGACGTATTTTCCAGAATTTGACCTACAAATCATTTTAGAATGTCCTATAGTTCCATCCTAATTGGCCATATTCGCACATGTTTAATATATAATAGTCAGGTAAATAGTCAAGTTCCATCCTAATTGGCCAAGTGCCAGAATTTTAACATCCCAACTGTTCAAGTCTATAGGTGGCAAAAATGTATATAACTGAAAATATTGAAAAATAAGTCAGGAAAGTTATGATGCCAATCTAGTTCTTATTCGATTTGAGTAATTTAGTGTAATAACTCAGACAAAAACAGTTAACAATTTCTATATTATGGCTGCAGTCGATTTCTCGGGTATATCATTTACTATGGTAATTTTAGTGTTGTTTTTTGCTAAATTAGACATTTTTTTCTACTTAATACTCGTTCAATTCTTATAACAATAAAGAATAAAGTATCTAAACGTCAAACAGTCAAAAAAGGTAAATGCGTTTACTGAATTTAGCGGAGTTACTCGAGACCGAACCTCTTTCTACCGCCTACCTAAAACATTACATTTTGTTCAGTTTTTTTAAGCAATATGTTGATTTTGGCGCTAGAAAATTTAACCACGCGTGAAATAGCAGAAAGATTAAATATTCCTAAAAGTACTGTCGCGTGGGTTATTAAAAAAATGCGAGAGATGGCCAGTACACAAAGAAAGAAAAGCTCTGAAAGTCCACATACATTGCCTAATGCATCCAGGAATTCGCGCATCTTCAAAGTTAATCACAAGCACGTCGTTTTTTTTGACATCACACTCTTGGTGAAATCTTGTATTGGTTGCCACAAGTGTAAGAATACACAGGTTCCGAATTGGCAGATTTGACCAAATGCATAAGGATATATAGAGGGTATATTGTTACCATTCGACGTTTTTTTGGTATGTTCTACAATTAAGTCGAGCGTTGAGCTTTCCATCATCTTATCTAAGGTACTAACTGGTCTACCAGCTCCGGACGAACTATGAACACGCTTACGGCACTCTACCTGATGCTCACTTAGTATTAAACCGAATAAATCATAAGAAATCGGTTCAGTTCCAGAATAATCCAATATACATATATCCATCCCAATAATATTTAAATCAAGCCTTTAACAACCATACAGCTTATTCGAGGAGATTTTATTTGCAGAAATTCAGGGTATGTTGTAGTAGACCAAGTTTATAAACAAATTATGCCAACATTGGGCACATTATGGAGATCGCAATGGAAGTGTTAACAACTTTAGCTTGAAGAGAATGAATCTCGAATCGAATTTTTTGTAAAAGGTGCTTAAAATATCATGTTTGAACGAAAAATTTAAAAATAATATTTTCTTTATTTTACTTTTTATTCTTAAATTTATAAAAAATATGAAAAGGGAATAATGGCCCAGCTTCTTAATTTTGATCATACATATCTTAACGGTTTAGACTTGAGAATTTATCACTATCTCAGTATGGCGGCCGAATTGAAGTAAACTGCTAAAATACAGTAGTAGAGTAGTAGTAGTTTCCAAATTGTGTTGAATTAGAAAAAATATTAATATTTATATCTTACTATTTTCAATACTAAAAAAAGTTTGATTTTATCAGATCATCAATTATCCATGCATACTATGAAAAAATCGATTGAAATGTTCCTGCATACATTTGTTTATTTCCCATGCAAGTACAAATCCATCCCCTATGATGAGTCCAATATAGCAGTTAATTCGGATAATATATATTCTCTATATAATTAGCATATATTACCATATCTGAAAAAACCATATAAAATATTTAGGTACCTTCAGCAAAAGCTTTCAAAACACTGAACCAACAATTTTTTTTTCTTTTAATGTGAAAAGATTTTTTTATTATTATTTAGCATTTCGAATTCAAAAGCTTTGCTAATCTTTTCAATTTTTTTTTTTTTAATTCAAAATTTTTCTCTTTATTATATAAAAGTGACTTTATATTCATTCAATTCAGGATATTTATTTGCATGTATATAAAAATATAGTAAAGCTACTCGTATATAACATATAGCATATAACTTGCTATTTTAATGCTATATTGAATTCAATATACAGAGTTGAAAAAAAGCCTTTTTCAGTGAAAATGAAAATAAGCTTTTCTCTTTTCTTTCTTATTTTAATAAGTTCAAATGTATGAATGGAAATTTATGTATTTTTTATATTGAAAGCTTATATTGAAGGTATTATAAACGTATATAACTTTATATAAAATACAGTATAAACAATATATGATTCTGCGGTGACCTAAATGACTTTTTAAATATTTATTGAATAATTTAAATTTTATGTTTGGAGGGATACTGATACTGGTAGAGAAAATGTGATGGAATGTTGACAAATAAGAGAGTTCGTATGTATTTATTTAATCTCAAGTTTCGTGAAAACACATATATTTTTTCGGTTTGAATTGGCTTCAAAATTACAGGTTCGCAGTTTGGAGTGACTAAAGTTTTGGTTTCAGGTTGCTTTCTTTCGAAGAAAATTAGAAAAGGTCAAATAATGTATATACAAAATATTTAAAAGAGTGAGTGTATATAGTGCAAACAATTCAAATAAATTCTTAAGAAAAGAAGCAATTTAAATTGAGCAATTCTATCAAAAATATTTTTTGAAGTAAAACTTCTTTACGCACGCTTGACTTGGGGAGTAAGCTGGTGAATGCGTGACGAGAGCGTTACGAAAAGTGTGATCAGACGGCGAACGAAAGTTGAGAGAGAGATATAAGTTATTTATTGAATATGAAATTGTGTGTGTCATTTATTTTTGTCTTTGGTTTTCCACCAACAACAACAACATCAAAACAACACAAATTTATTATAAATAGAGTCAGACCAATAAAAATAAAAAGCCAAAAATTAAATTTGTATAAAAAATGGACAAACAAATTTTTTTTTGTTTTGTCTGTATCACACTGTAGGAGCAAGAGAGAGCAGTGCGCGCGCACATTTTTTTTCTTTCTCTCTTCCTCTCATAACCAGCGCATGAAATATATATAATTGTATGTATACCGGGTATTTCTTTTAAACTGAGACGATCAAATATCTCGAAAAATAGCCACTCTACGGAAAAAATGTCCATAATCAAAATGTAATCATACCGCGGGGGAAATACATTAGTGCAAAAAAATAGTCCCCCACCCCCCGCTTTGTAGGTGGGGCGGGGGTAACTTTTAAACTAAGATAGGAAGCCATATTTTTTATTGCAGATACGGATTCTACGACTAAAAGTACGTATGATTTGAATGAAATATTTTGTTCGGTTCATGATAGATGGCGTTGTAATCGACGAAATTCAATTTTTTCAATTTCTTCTTCTTAGAACACACGCATTCGATTCTGCAATACGTTTGAAATAAAAAACATCACGTTTTCATTGAAAATACTCGTAATTCGTCATCAAAACAATTTATTAATGTAAATGGCAGGTGAATAAAATAATTTTAGCTTAAAATAAGTGTTCAAAATGATGGCCTGCGACTTCAATGCACTTATTAATATGCATTTCCAATGATGTACACAACTGAGAAGTGTGTTTGGTTGAATTTCAGCACACGCATTTCTGGTTCGCTCAATCATGTTCTCACGTGTTGTTGGTTCTTGTTTGTAAACTTTGTCTTTCAGATAGCCCCACAAAAAGAAATCTGGCGAAGTAAGATCTGGTGATCTGGCGGGCCAATTTATCGGACCAGCTCTACCGATCCAGCGACCATTGAAATCACGATCAAGTACCTCACGTGCTACCAATGAATAGTGTGCAGGACAACCATCATGTTGAAACCACATGTTCCGTCTCAATTCTAAGTTCAAATTTTCAAGTAATATTGGCAGTTCATTTTCCAAAAAGTTTCGGTACATTTGACCATTCAGTTCCATTGTGGGGGCCGATGAGTTGGTTGCCAATTATTCCACACCACACGTTGACAGTCCAAGGGCGCTGATGTTCAACTTGGCGAAGCCAGTGTGGATTTTCAACACTCCAATAATGCATGTTGTGTCGATTAACCGTTCCATGGTTTGTAAAAGACGATTCGTCAGAGAACATTACGCAACGAAAAAAATTGGGGTTTTGTTGTATTTGTTCACGTGCCCATTGACAAAAAGTTACCCGATTTTGGAAATCAGCGCCATGAAGATCTTGGTGTAAAGACACATGATATGGATGATACTTGTGCCGTTTTAAAATTCTCCAAACACTGGTGAGGGACAATCCGGAATCGCGAATTATTTCTCGTGTACTAACATGAGGATTATGAGTCGCTGCAGCCAATACAGCAATTTCATTATTTTCTCCAGTGACTGTTGCTCTACGGGTCCTCTTTTTCGGTTGAACATTTCCATCAGCAATAAATTGTTTGATAGTACGGCCAAATGAAGCACGTGAACGAATCCTATCCGGAAAACGTTGAGCGTAAATAGCAACAGCATTTTCAAGATTTCTGCCAGCTTCTCCATAAACCAGAACCATTTCAATTTTCTCTGGCACAGTTAAACGGTACATTCTAAAGTATTTTATCGTTTATTTTGCAATTACAAAAAACATGAAGATAAGAAATAACACAAACGTTAAATGTGATTTACAAAACTGAATAAATTGTTTTGATGACGAATTTCGAGTATTTCCAATGAAAACGTGATGTTTTTTATTTCAAACGTATTGCAGA
Organism: Tipula helvola; assembly: GCA_963556165.1. Lineage (NCBI taxonomy): Eukaryota > Metazoa > Arthropoda > Insecta > Diptera > Tipulidae > Tipula > Tipula helvola. The sequence continues at coordinate 217,706,694 of OY744483.1, read as the reverse complement.
ATCGAATGTGTGTGTTCTAAGAAGAAGAAATTGAAAAAATTGAATTTCGTCGATTACAACGCCATCTATCATGAACCGAACAAAATATTTCATTCAAATCATACTTTATTGATTTTAATGGAATTTAATGGTGAATTTGGTTGTGACCTTGACCTTCATCTTCAAGGTCATTTGTAGATCAAGGCCATTTTTTAAAAATTAGAATCCATATTTTTGATGACAAAATCGAAAAGAGCGATTAATTAAACGTCCGAATATGTATTTTCCATGACCTCCCAAGGTCATCTGAAGGAATTTACATCGCGAGGAAAAAGCATGGAAACCCTTAAAAATCTCGCGGAGCATGTCAAAAAAAAATGAGCAAGGTTTATTCTTAGGTAATTTTCAACAAGGAATTTAACCTTCACTTCGTGTAGTGGAGTCTAACTGACCCCAGAGCTGTTTGAAGCTGAATAAAAAATTATTTATCAAATATTTAGATAATTCCTTTTAGATATGCCTAAACAGACATCAATTAAATAGATTTAGAAGAAAAATTCATCAAAATCGGTTAATTTTAGGGTATTTACATCAAATAAATGAAATTAGGCTGATAACCGTGTAGTGGGGTCTTTTCGACCCCTTATACAATTTAATGCATTTTCTATTTAGAAATCAATTTTTAATCAAAAATTTATTTTCATCGCAAGAATAGAAGAATAGAAGAAAAGAGTTATAGAAGATTTACATTGAATCGGGCCCAATATTTCGCAACAAAAACGAAGTGGTTTATGAACAAAAACGGTTATTGATGCTATGATTTTTTTTTTTCTTGTATTTTGTTTTTTCTTTTGTTAGTTTATTTTCATATAAATCCTATGGAAAAAAAGTGGGGTCAATCTGACCCCACTACACGATTAGTGTGACTTTTAGTATTGCACGAAGTGAAGGTTAATGGTGAGCTAGGTTGTGAATTTGGCCGTCATCTTCAAGGACATTTTGAGGTCAAGGTCATTTTTTTATAGGGAAAACCCTATTTTTGACATCGCATTCGGAAAGAGCAATCGACTGTACGTCTGAATATGTATTTTCCATGACCTCCCAATGTCACCTGAATAATGATTTGCTATGAAAATTCAAAAGAAATAAATAAAAATTAATAAAATTAATTGTTAATTTTTTTAAAATTTAGTTTTTTTGCTTTTTTATAATTTTCACATAGCAGCACAAGCATTATTACAATTTTCTGTATTTATGATTTTTTTAATTTTTTTAAAATTTTCATAGCAAACCATTATTCCTTCAGATGACCTTGGAAGGTTATGGAAAATACATATTCGGACGTACAATTGATTGCTCTTTTCGAATCCGATGTTAAAAATAGGGATTTACCTATAAAAAAATTACCTTGACCTCAAAATGACATTGAAGGTGAACGCCAAGGTCACAACCAAGCTCACCATTAAATTCCTTGTTGAAAATTACCTAAGAATAAACCGTGGTATTTTTTTTTTAATACTCCGCGAGATTTTTAGGAGTTTCCATACTTTTACCTCGCAATGTAAATTCCTTGAGATCACCTTGGAAGGTCATGGAAAATACATATTCGGACATACAATTGATATCTCTTTTCGATTTTGTCATCAAAAATAGGGGTTCTAATTTAAAAAAATGACCTTGGCCTACAAATGACCTTGAAGATGAAGGTCAAGGTCACAACCACGATCACCATTAAATTCCTTGTTGAGAATTACCGAAGAATAACTCTTGCTCATTTTTTTTTTTACCGTAATCCGCGAGATTTTTAGGGGTTTCCATACTTTTTCCTCACCCTGTACATCAGTAGTTCGTTTGCGATTTTGCTGGTTTAAGGATATTTAAATCCATTGTACGTTGACACTATTGGAATATTTTGTTTGTCAAGAGCAACTTTACAAGTCGAATAAACCATTGCATCGAAAATGTTGTTGATAATGTAAATGTTGTTAATAAATGTGATAATGAATAAAAATAAATAAAATAAAAATCTATTCAAAAATATTAATTTATCAATGAAAACCCATAATAAATTTAAATATTTGTAGAAAATTAATATATGTATATGTATATAGTATACATGTATATATTATACATATATACATATATTATATATATATATAATACCCAAAATGTTACCCCTTCATGGCCCCCCTTTTTCGAGTTATGATTTTTTAAAGTTTATAAATTGAGTGATTGGCTCTTTTCGATAGGTAACCGTTCTACTTAGGTTGCTTTGTTTTCAACGTTATGGACCTCATTCTCTTCGTATTTTATTGAACTTTTATTTTAAAGCAGTTTCAGAGCTAAATATTTATTATTGGCCAAATGCGACACAAGAAAGTGTAATTATTTTTTCTTAAAAAACAGCATAAGATGGTCGCCAAATTTATGGATTTCAACTAAAATCCATTAAACTAGGTTCATTTTTCCAACTTTTCATGAACTTTCCAAATTTTTTAGCCACATTTAATTAAGTCGAAAACTTTTAAAGTTACAAGGCGTCAGAATACATCCAATTTTTCGGAAAACGTTATATTTACACCTCTGTAACTTTTGTCGTTTTACTCCAAAAGCCACCAATTTTTGGAAGAAAATTCGTTATTTTCTCCCCACTACACCCCATGAAATACTTTTTTTGGATATTTAGATCCTAACTGCAGTATATTTTTTTCTAAAATTCTGTATAACCTGTTTGGTCGAACGCTGTCCTTAAATTTTTTTTAACTTTCGAGGGTCAGTTGCATAACCAACCCTTTTAAAAACGATTTTCTTATAGATGCACCAGCGAGGCCAATAAGGTTAAAAATTATACCAGCAATGAAAATGTTTTTATTTTCAGTTGACTATAATTTGCGGTTAATACCTTAGATACGAGGCATATAAACAAAATCATAACAACCGCATGACGTTATAAGAAGACATTATGGATAATAATGCCCTCCCATAAGCTATTGCGATTCATGCGTAAAATTATGGAAAAATATAATTTTCGCAAAAAAGTGATTTAAATGAAAATAAAAGTTTGTATGCACCATTGGCATTTTCAGATAATAATGCCCATCAAGCTAAAGCTATCCCTAGCGGCCCTATGGCTAGATTCTTTCTCTATACGGGCATTATTATCTTTATAATGCCCTTGGTACATAAATAACTAAACTGAATTATTCAAAATAAATAAATTAATTAATTTAATTAAATATATTTAATTTAAATAAATAAGAAATTTTTACATTTGAAATTAAAAAACATGTTTATATGTACAGTCAAAACTTAAAAATCAACAAAAACATATTTTATATAATTAATTAAATTCTTTATTTTAAAAACATAACTTATTTTTTTATTGCTACCAATATAATTGGAATACTGAAATGGTATGTCCCGTAGAATACGTATTTAGACAGCTGACACTTTCCAGTAATATTAATCAACAACAAAATTACATATTCTTAAAAGTAAATTATACGATCTAAAGGTTTACATATGCGTTCAGTAATATAGTCTGATCTTTTACTGAAATATAAAACTGCAAATTTACTGATTTGTTGAAGTAAAATAAAGTCATTTTAACATTTGACAGTAATATGAAACCACTAAATTACCGATTTGGTGAATCATTTACGTATATGATCAGTAATAAAGGCAGTAATGTACCACCACAAAAATAAGATTCGACAAAGTAAAATCGACAGGTAAAAATCATAAGAAAGTATACGTAAATGTTTAGCAACACAAATTGGCATTTTACTGTAATTTGCGACCACCAAATTAACGATTTGGTGAAGTAATTAGACCAACAAATATCCTTAAAACGTATACGTATATAAGTTAACACAACTAGAATTGCAACTCAGCATAAATTGCAAACACGCGCATCACCTAAAGACGCTAAATCAGCTTAAAAGGAAAACACATGTAAGAACACGCGCAAACATGTTCTAGTTATTTGAGAATATTATAATTTACTTATTAAGCAATTTTTTATGTATAAAATGTTAACATATTTTGAGTTTTAGTTTAGTTTTAGTTTGAAATGTAAAAGATAAACATAAATTGATAAAATAAATTCATTTTTTTTAATAAATCTTCGAGCTAAACTCTTAACTGGCGCCGAAACAGGGACCTGGCGTTAAAATATTAATAAAATAATAAAAAGTGCAAGTAACAAAAAAGTGAAAAAAATTAGTGAAGATCATTAGATCAGTAAACTCCTGCTGAAAAGTATCTAAAACTAAAGAGCGACAAGTTTTGGTTAAAAATAGAAGTTATACCCACGAGAACATAACCGTTTTTTATACCAAAATATTTAAAGGCTATACACATAAGAACATAGCTAAAGCCGTTCCACTGAAGTAGTGAAACTAAATAAACCGTGATAAAGTTTGTACCATTAGTAGGCGGGTTACAAATATCAACGCAACATCGCCAAACGGGAGAAATACAGCATATCCGTTATTTAGAAGACACACGTACGGGTTCCGAGTGTACGATAACCGGCTGTGCACTATAAAAATCTTTGTGGCAAAACTAATCCACAAATAAGCCATGAAAAGCTTCTTAATTTTAATGTAAGTAAAAAATTAATAACAAAGTAAAAAAATAATAATAAAAAGTGATTATAATAATAACGAGAATTTTAATAATAAAAAGTGATTATAATAACAATAATAATAGTAACTAAGTATTTTTTCATAACAAGTATTAATTAATAAAAATTACAAAATACTAAATTAATAATAAAAAGTGAGTATAATAACAAATAATAATAAAATCAACTAAACATTTTGTTTAATTATAAAAAAGTGATCGTAATAACCAACAGTAATAATAAAAACAAAATTTAAAATAATAATAAAATATAATAATAAAAATAATTTAAATATAATAATAAGTGAAACATCATAATGACGACACCAGTTGAACAAAAATTAGATCAAATCCAAGCTGCATTAACAAGAATAACCGGAGCCCTAAATGCTCAAATTGAGTTCACAAAACAAATCGAGCGGAGACTCGAGGTACTGGAGAAACCTATAAATCCAGTTGCAGCAACAATATTCGCAGCCCCACAAAATGAACAAGATCTTAAGGACATAAGTAAGCTACCTGACTGCGTGAAGGAACTGCAACAGTTCGACGGAAATCCAACTCAATATATCTCTTGGGTACATAATGTCGAGACCATTCTACGAGACTATAATATCGTACGAACTAAACCAATCTATAGAGCAATATTGCAACACATAAGGCAGAAGATTAGAGGAAACGCAGATGCGGCATTAATATCATATAATATCTTCGATGATGAGTGGGCGTCTATAAAAAAATGTCTTTCGCTCCACTACGCAGATAAAAGGGATCTTCGCACATTAGAACATCAATTAAATAACCTCGTTCAAAGAAATATGACAATCGATGAATTCTACGCCAATGTGAATCATCAATTCTCATTGATAGTAAACAAAATAAAAACAGAGGATTACTCGACAGAAACCATCAGCGTTCTAGTCGAAAACTACAGGAATCGAGCTTTGGACGTTTTTGTCAGAGGGTTAAACGGAGAATTGTCACGAATGTTAATCATCCAAAAACCAACTACACTTCCGGAGGCATACGCATCCTGCCTTGAGATTCAAAACATGAATTTCAGAAATTTAACGATCCAGAAAAAGAACATTACTAACTCAGTAACAGCTCCAATCAACCAGTTTTCGTATATCAACCCACAAAATCCACGAATTAATAACTCGGTCAACCAAGCTTCATATACAAATTCACAAAATCCACGAGTAATCCATAATTTAATACCACCGCAACGGAAAAATATGGTATACAATAATCAACATTATAACAACCAAACATCGTACAACAATCAAAATCTAAATCAACAAATGCCACCAAGGCCAATTTATCCGAAACCTGCAACACCAATGGAAATTGACCAGTCAATTCAAACCAAACGCGTAAATTACATGAACAGACCAACATATCAAAATAACCATCCACCGAAAGTAGAACATCCAAGCTATGGCGAATCCCAAAGACAACAAAGAATTTATCATTTGGATACACAGGAGGAAGAGGAATATAATCAGTTAGTTAACGAAAATACTGATATTGAGACATTAGAAGACGAACCTGAGGAAATAAACTCAGAGGTAAATTTTATGGAGAAAGCCTCTCTAGCATACCATACCTAGAGTACAAAACAGCAAAGAACAACATCCTCAAATTTTTAATCGACACGGGAGCCAACAAGAACTTCATCAAACCTGAACTAGCCGAAGGATCCATTCCCACTAATGTCCCGTTTAACATAAAATCAGCGGGAGGTGACATCAGGATCAGTAAAAAAATATCCGGACAATTTTTTAAATGCATTGGAATCGACACAGTAATAGAGTTTTTTGTACTACCTGGTTTAAAAACATTCGACGGAATAATCGGGGACGACACTCTAAAAAAACTTGGAGCAATTATCGACCGGAAAAATAACATTTTGACCATAACTCCAAATATTAAAATTCCACTCAAGGAAAAACACTCAGTTCAAGTAAACAACATTGAAGTTCGGGATAGTCACTTATCTACAGAAGCCAGAAAAAAACTCCAAGAAATTGTGGCAAAATTCAAAACACTATTTAACCCAGTCAACGATACTGAAACAATTGATACTAACATAAAAGCAGAAATAAAAACAACAACAGATGAACCAATTTACACGAAATCCTATCCTTATCCAGTCAGTATGAGGCAAGAAGTGGAGAAGCAAATAGACCAATTTCTAAAGGATGGAATCATAAGGCCGTCTAAAAGCCCATACAATTCACCAATTTGGGTAGTCGAAAAAAAGCTGGATGCATCTGGCATCAAAAAATATAGGATAGTCATCGATTTCAAAAGAATAAACGCGGTCACAGTATCAGATACATATCCAATACCGGATATATCAAACACGTTGGCAAATCTTGGAAAATCAAAATTTTTTACGACCATCGACCTTACATCAGGATTTCACCAAATCAGGATGAAAGAAAAGGATATTCCGAAAACATCTTTTTCCACTATGAATGGAAAATATGAATTTTTAAGACTACCTTTCGGACTAAAAAATGCGCCAGCTATATTCCAAAGAATGATAGACGACGTATTGAAAGAATTCATCGGAATCATCTGCTATGTTTATATCGACGACATCATCATATTCGGAGGGAAAACCGAAGAAGAACATCTTATCAATGTCAAAAGAATATTCTCGAAACTTGAAAAAGCTAACCTACGTGTCAACCTCGACAAAACGGAATTCATGAAAACAGAAACAGAATTCCTGGGATACATCATAACAAACCAAGGAATCAGGCCAGATTTAAAAAAGGTCGCGGCTATACGGAACCTAAAGAGCCCAGATAATTTAAAAGAGTTAAAATCATTCCTTGGACTCGCATCATATTATCGACGTTTTATTAGAGACTTCGCGAAAATCGCCAAGCCTTTAACCAACCTCACAAGAGGCGAAAACGCGCAAATTAAGGCAACACAATCAAAAAAAGTGAAAATCAGCTTAACAGGAAAGGAACTCCAAGCATTCCGTCAAATCAAAGAAGTGTTAGCATCCACTGAAATACTAATCTTTCCAGACTTTGATAAACCTTTTATACTTACTACCGATGCCTCTGATTATGCAATTGGTGCCGTATTATCACAGGGTGACATTGGAAAAGATAGACCAATCACATATATATCCAGATCGTTAAATAAAACTGAGGAAAACTATGCGGTCAACGAGAAAGAGATGCTAGCCATCATTTGGGCATTAGATAACTTACGAAGTTACCTGTATGGAGCGAAAAAAATTAAAATCCTCACGGACCATCAGCCTCTCACATTTGCCCTAAGTACAAAAAATAATAACACAAAATTAAAAAGATGGAAGGCTCGATTGGAAGAGTACAATTATGAACTCATATACAAACCTGGATGTACTAACAAAGTAGCTGATGCCTTGTCAAGATTAGAACTAGAGGTCAACACCCTATCATCAACCTCCACGATACACAGCGCTGAAGAAGACAGTACAGATCTAATCCAGTACTGCGAAGCACCTATAAACGTCTTCAGAAACCAACTGATAATCAAGACAGGTAAAGATATTGATTGTCATGAAGAACCACATCCTACTTATCATAGGCATTATATCAGCCTATCGGAAATAAATAAAGACACTCTAACAAAAATCCTAAGGGATAATCTCCATCCAACCATCATCAATGGAATAAAAATACCCGAAGAACACATCCAAATGTTACAAGATGTTTTCAAAGAACAGTTCCCGGGATTGAAGTTACGTCTAACACAAAGAGTGGTTCAAGACGTTAGCAATGAGGAAAATAAATTCAAAATTATAACAGAGGAGCATAATCGAGCACACAGAAATCACGCTGAGAACAAGGAACAAATCCTAGAACGATACTATTTTCCACGAATGACCAGCCTAATAAAAAAATATACCAAAACCTGCAGCATCTGTAATACAAATAAATATGACCGACACCCAAATCGAGTCGAGCTCCAGGAGACACCAATTCCAACATATCCAACAGAAATACTCCATATGGATATAATCGAGATAAAAAATGAAAAATTCATCTCATGCGTGGATAAATTCTCTAAATTTACAAAGTTTTTCCACATCAACAACAAATCTGTTCTACACATCAGAGACAAAATCATCAAAATATTGCATTACTTCACAATTCCCAGATTATTAGTAATGGATAATGAAGGGAGTTTTGTAAGTCCAATAGTAATGGACTACCTGAAAACCTTGGGGATAGAGATATACTTAACACCACCCCAGCGAAGTGAAGTAAATGGAGCCATCGAAAGAGTGCATTCAACTATCATCGAGATAATAAGATGCCTTCAAATGGAATATAAGGAATTAACCATAAAGGAACTAGTTAATGTCGCAGTAGATCGCTATAACAACTCAATACATTCCGTTATCCAACACAAACCTTGCGACATATTTTTTGGGAGAACGCAGAGAATCAATTACCAAAATCTTGTAAACTTCAAGGATCAAATCAACGAGGATGTGGCAGAAAAAATCAGGAAAAACCAAAAAACAAACATCTCTAGGGAAAACGCGAAGAGAAATAAACCAAAAAAATATAAACCTGGGGAAATAGTATACACTACAATCAAGCAGATACAAGGGAAAGAGAAACCCAAATTTAGAGAAGAAACTGTGGCCAAAGATAATCGAGTCACAATTACAACCACCTCCGGAAAAAGGGTCCACAAGACTCAAATAAAAAATTTAACGCAATAATTTCTTCTTTCCAGTTTCTGGATATTGGGCTTGACAAGCTCACTTACCATCTACAAATATACCACACCAATAGTAACTCTCAAACAAGGCAATGGACGAATCATCAATGGAAATTTCAAATTAATCCATGTCATCAACTTGACCGATTATGAAGAAATAATCAGCAGAATTAGAACTTCACTTGACCACATTGACCCAGAAAGCAGCCTTCGACCTCAACTGATTCACCAAATAAACCAAACCAAGCAGCTAATATCAGAACTCAAAGGTCAAAAATCACGATCTCGCCGATCAATCAACTGGATCGGCTCCGCATGGAAGTGGATTGCAGGATCACCAGACGCCACAGACTGGGATCAAATAATCAAAAGTCAAAATCAAATCATCGATAACAATAATCAACAATATAAGATCAACAATGCCTTAATGACCACAGCACAGCAGATTCTCAATGAATACAACAAAATTGTTGATCATTTACACGAAAACGCAGATGAAAAAATCCAACAAATACTATTCAACCGATTAACCATAATCAAAGAGGAGATAAAAGAAATCATCCGAGCTGCGCAATTAGCAAAAGGGAAAATAATCAATACAAATTTATTGGATAAAGAAGAAATCAGTCGCCTGGTTGCAGAAATCGAAACCCTTCCATATTCTAACGATATAGAAGCAATAGAATACGCAGAACCTATGATGCTGGCTAAAGAATCAACAATACTATATGTTATATCACTACCAAAAACAAGTAAACGGGAATACAATCACGTCATGGTAAGATCAACGATTGAGAACAACAAACAGATATACCTGGAATACAACGAACTTCTAGTAAACCAAGACGAAATGTACGGGATCATTCGACAATGCAAACTCTTTCGCGAAACCATACTTTGCGAGACAAACAGTTTGGAAGAATTAAAAGCAGACCACTGCATCAATCAGCTCATAAGGGGATTAGATGCCCAATGTAACTACCAATTCAACAAGAATCAGATAATCGACACGCTAAACGACAATACGATTTTTCTGAGCAACTTTAAAGGAGACATAATTTACAACAACACGGATAAACACCTAGAAGGAAGCTTTCTAATACAATACGACAATGAAACAATTAAGATCAACAATACAACCTTCACCAGCAGAGATATTAGGAAATCGCAAGTACTACCAACAGTACTACAACCTAATATAACAGATAAAGGAGTAAAAGTCGACCCAGGATACCTTCACAACCTGCACCTAAATAATGTAGATCAACTACAAAAACTATTCACAAAACATAAGGAAGCAGCCTTTGTAGACTTCGGTATAATATCCATAATTTTCATCATAATACTCATCCTATTATTAAGAACAAAACGCAACAAATGGTCAAATCCAAAACCATGTCAAGAAGAAGTCATCATCAACCAATCCGGAGTCCAACCAATTAGCCTAAAGTTTTGACCCACGGGACGCGGATCTTGTAGGGGGGAAGAGTTAACACAACTAGAATTGCAACTCAGCATAAATTGCAAACACGCGCATCACCTAAAGACGCTAAATCAGCTTAAAAGGAAAACACATGTAAGAACACGCGCAAACATGTTCTAGTTATTTGAGAATATTATAATTTACTTATTAAGCAATTTTTTATGTATAAAATGTTAACATATTTTGAGTTTTAGTTTAGTTTTAGTTTGAAATGTAAAAGATAAACATAAATTGATAAAATAAATTCATTTTTTTTAATAAATCTTCGAGCTAAACTCTTAACTTACATATAGATATACATATGGTTCACTTTCGCCTCACGTAGGATAGTGGATTTCAAAACCCACCAAGTGAAAACCGAAAACTAATCAGTAGTGGTTTATTAACTACGCTTAGATTGTGTGGATCATGCTGGACAATTAAACATCGTTTGTTTCCTGGGAGAGTTGTTAATAACTTATTCTTTAATCCTATTCTTTGAACAATCTAAACGGCTCAGTTATTACTTTTTAAAAAGTAAAAGTAAACGGCTCGGTTATTACTTTTTAAAATGCAATAACAAATATAAAGGGCTGAAACTTCACGAGGTGATCAGAATTTCGGTCTTTGGTATCTTCAATGGAGAATGGAGATAGCATTCACCTGTGTCATAAAGTTGGTGGGACAGTTTTGACAGTATATTGATTTCTATTTTAACCAACATTGTACACTGCGCCAAATAAAAAACGGAACAGAAATTTTCTTCGAAAAATACCCATATTTGAACACTTGTATCTTGGTGAAATAACACCTTTCAAAAAAAAAATTTTGTTTCTAGTTGAAGGAAATTTTGTCTTCTTTTCGATATTGGAATCCGTTTATTTAATTTTATTTTGTTTTTTTATGACTTTTTAAAGTAAAACAAAAGGTGACTAAAAAAAATATGCCGCTGTTTGAGCTGTAAATGAATTTGCTCGATATTTCATTCAAAAATTCAAACCGGCCATTTTATAGAGAATTTAGAAACCTTGAAAATGATACTATGGAAGTTGTGCGGCCACTCCTTGTTGAGTTATTGCAGTTTTAGAGAAAACGTATCAAAAAGCGTAGAAGTAAATTTTTTATCTTGTAAACTTAGTACTCTACGATAAAATGTTAAGTCACTTTAACACTAAAACTTTAACACACTAAAACTTCAATAACTGGAGGAGTGGTCGCACAGAAATTTACTTAGTATCATTTTCAAGGTTTCTAAATTCTCTATAAAATGGCCGATTTGGATTTTTGAATGAAATATCGAGCAAGTTCGTTTACAGTTTCAAACAGCAGCATATTTTTTTTAGACATACCTTTTGTTTGTTTTACTAAAAAAAGTCATACAAAAAACAAAATAAAATAAAACAAATTTCAAACAGTATCGAAAAGAAGACAAAATTTCCTTCAACTAGAAACAAAATTTTTTTTTTGAAATGTTATTTCACCAAGATACAAGCGTTCAAATATGGGTATTTTTAAACAGTTCAAAAGTTTCAGTAACATGGGTACAGGTATCCAATTTAACACGAAAAATCGTATTCTAGAACTTTATAGCGAAAGTAGTATACAAAATTATTCTGATATTTCTAACCGTGTAACTGACCATATTCCAGAACTTTATCCAAAAATCATTTTAGAATCCCATTTACAACGCACATGTCAAATTTAATAATAATCGAGTAAGGAATAACCAAGTTCCATCCTACTTGGCCATATTCCAGAGCTTTATCCAAAAATCATTTTAGAATCCCATTTCCAACAGACATCAAATTTCATAATAATCGGTTAAGAAATAGCCACGTTCCATCCTACTTGGCCATATTCCAGAGCTTTGTCCAAAAATTATTTTAGAATTCCATTCCCAACACACATGTCAAATTTGATGATACCCGGTTAAGGAATAGCCAAGTTCCATCATACTTGGCTATATTCCAGAACTTCATCCGAAACTCATTTTAGAATCCCATTTCTAACACACATGTCAAATTTCATAATAATCGGTTGAGAAATAGGCAAGTTCCATCATACTTGGCCATATTCCAGAACTTCCTCAAAAATTAATTTTGGAATCCCAGTACTTCATCCGAAAAACATTTTAGAATCCCATTTCCAATACTGCCGTGCTAAGAAAAAAGTCATAAGCGCCAAAAGTCGAAAAATGCGTTAGGGGCATATTTGGATTCGTCAAACATATACCTATATTTCTGATTTTTTAAAAAGTTAAATATCGTTAATCAAATATCAGAAAATCACGTTATTTAATAGTCAAGTTTCATATAACGCAAACAAAAATAGAAAAATTGAAATTACTCAAAACTACAAAAAGGCAGATGTGATTTTTTTTCTTATCACGGCAGAATACACATGTCGAATTTCATCGTAATCGGTTGAGAAATGGGCAAGGTCCATCATACTTGGCCTTATTGCAGAACTTCATCCAAAACAATTTTAGAATCCTATTTTGAACGCACATGTGATAAGAAATAGTCAAGTTCCATCATACTTGGCCACAGGGCCAATCAGAGGGTGGGCCAGCCGGGCCATACGGCACGAGCCCCCGATTTTTAGGGGCCCCCGAATTTTTTGTTACTATAGATTTCTCATTTGCGCTTCATCTTCGATAGTATTTTGTCTTTATAACAAGAACAAGATGTGTGACAATTTAAAATTTGACATTGAAGAGCGTTTTATTTGCTTCGATTCATTCTCTGGAAAAACCGGAGAAGAAATTGCTGCCAGAATTCTTGAAATTTTGTCGGATATGGAATTAAATTTTAATTTATGTATTGCCCGAGCATATGATAATGGTGCAAATATGGCTGGCAAGCTAAACGGTGTGCAAGCCATTCTTACGAAGCGTAATCCTAATTGTATTTTTTCCAGCTGTGGGAACCACACATTAAATCTTGTTGGAGTTGATTCAGCTGAATCGTGTAAAGAAGCTGTACAATTTTTTGGAGTTATACAACAAATGTATAATTTTTTTAGCAGTAGTCCGCGGAGATGGGAGGTTTTAAAGAAACATATCCGTATGTCTCTTCATTCGATTTCCAAAACTAGATGGTCTGCTAGAATAGATGCAGCAAAACCAATAGCCAAAAATCTATTATCTATTCGAGATGCTTTAAATGAAATGCATTCCTTTAATTTACCACCACACGCAATCGTTGAATTACACTCAATTGAGAAATATTTAAATAAATTTGAATGTGTTTTGCTTTCTATCATATGGCTCGAAATTTTGACAGATTTGCATCTGACAAATTTGGTAATTGAAGCTCGAAATGCTACACTTGATATTGAGCAAAATAATATTGAAAGTCTAGTAATGAGATTTCGCAATTTAAGCGGAATGTGGAATGAAATATTTGCGAAAGCAAAAGCTAAAGCACGTGAATATGGAGTTACATGTGATTTTGCCATTAATAAAACGATACGGACACAATCGGATGCTGAAAAATACTTCAGGATAAATGTGTTTAACGTAATAGTTAATTCCGTAATAGCTGGCTTACAAAGACAATTTCAATCTTTACAAAATATCTGCAATCTTTTCGGTTTTCTTTGGTCATTTCCAAATTTGACTGATGAAAAAATTGAAGCTGCAGTAAACCGTTTGCATTCAAACTACACGAGTGAGTTATCAAACGAGATACTAGCTGAGGTAAAATTCCTTACAAAAATGTATGCAGCTAATTTCAATACAGATCCGACACCAACAAATTTATTAGAAAATATTCTCAGTAAAACTTAGCTGGTTTATTTCCGAATCTTATCATTGTCTTAAGAATATTTTTAAGTATTCCTGCATCCGTGTCTTCAGCCGAGAGGAGTTTCAGTGTTCTTAAAAGAATAAAAAAATTTCATCGCTCAACAATGGCAGAACAACGGTTAAATGGATTGGCAATGTTAAACATTAACCACGACATGGCAAGAAAAATTAATTTTGAGCAAATCATTAGAGAATTTTCTAATAATAAAGCGAGAAAAGCTTCAATCTAATAATTTCTAATAAATTCTAATAAATACTAAAATGAATTCATGTGATATAAACTTAAGATTGTTTTATTTTATTTTTATGGGGTCCCATTTTAATAATTTGGCCCAGGCCCCTGCTAGCTCTGAAAGGCCCTGCTTGGCCATATTCCAGAACTTCATCCATGAATCATTTTAGAATCCCATTTCCAACGAACATGTCGAATTTCATCTTTATCGGTTGAAAAATAGGCAACTTACATCATATAAAAAATTGGTTAACTACTCACTACATCGTAATCCAACCCCAACTCAACCCGCAAATTGACCCTAACTTAACTTTCAAATCAATTCCCAATTCAATAATCAAACCAGCATATTATATAAAAAAATCGTAAATATTTAAAACACCAGGTATTTTGTGTCAATTCTTATGACAGGTACCTCACCCTCTTGACGTACAGTGTCCAAAAGCTTTTCAAATCTCCGCCTTGGCCATAGAAACACATTGGCGAAAAAACTTTCAAAATCAGACAAGCCGTTCTCGAGATACCACTGGTACAGACAGACGGACGGACTTTTTTTTTTTGCTTTTTCAAACTCGGGGACTTTCAAAACGACGAGAGAAGTGGTTTTGGACCAACCAAATTTTTCGTCATTTTTGACAGGATTTCAAAACTTTGGTCTATTTAGACCAAAATATTTGTTTTATAGTACAAATTGATTAGTATAATGATAAAGAAACCAAACATTAAGAGGAACTCTGTAGAGTAACTAAACTACTTGCTGCAAAAACGATTAAAGCGGCAGACCCGCCTATATACTACTGTGTCCAAAAAGAAAAGCCAGTTTTCAATTTAAATCGCGCGGGTAAACCGCACATCATAAATATTCTTTTTGTAAGTTGGCAGCATTGTGATAGACATCTGTGGCAAATTTTTGTAGTCTTAGGTACTTTGGCAATTTTACAACAATGCCGTGTATTTTCATTCCGGAATGAAGAGTTTCATTCCGCTGAGAAGAAGGAATAGCAAAATTCTCTTCTTCTCGTAGTTGTAGTGTTTACCACTAGAGTACATATATTAGATATATTTAGTTTTATGAGTTGGTAGTAAATAACAATTTTCAATTTTTCGATAAATCAGAATATTAAATTTTATTAATTATCATTTGGAATAATTATACCTTATTCAATAATTTGATATCATTATTTTATATTTGTTAAAATTCTAAATAATAAATTATATTTTAGGGCTTGGTACCAACTGTTGAAAGTTAAAAAAAAAATTATTCTGAAGAAGAATTGCTCTTACTTTGGGCAAAATTTCATTCCTATCCAGCACCCTGATTCTCTAAAAAATAAGATAATGGGTAAACGTGTAAACTCGTGAAAAGCAAAGCTTTCTTTTATTAGTTTGCAATTTTTCGATTTTATTTGAAGTGGTAATCAAATCGAAAAATTGCGAATTTATTAAAGTATGCTTAGGTTTTTGCAAGTTTACACGTTTACCCATTTTCTTATTTTTTAGAGAATCAGGGTGCAGATAGGAATAACTTTTACCAAAGTAAGACGGCATTTATGTTAAAATATTTATTAGTTTTTGTTTTACGCTTGGTTTTGTATGACGCTAAAAGTACATTAGGCGATTTTTACAATTTCTAATTATATTGAGCAAGGGTCTCGTTTTGGACAGTAAATTAAACTGGAAACCTAATAATATGGAAAGACGAAAGAGTAAAGAAAGCTACGATAGCGCTATATACTCTTGCAAAAATGCCATTGGGAAAGGATGGGGGCTTAGGCCCCACATAGTCCTTTAGTTATACACTGCAGTAGTCAGACATATTCTTCTGTATGGGGTAACAGTCTGGTGGCCTGCTCTGGACAAAACTGTCAACCTAAAGTTGTTGACAAAAGTTCAGAGAACAATCTCTCTGAGGGTCAGTGGTGCACTGAAGAGCACATCCACTCAGGCACTGGAGACTGCTATTTCTGACTCCTCTAGATATCTTGGGAAAACAGTGGTCAGCTTGCACTGCCATACAACAGAAATCCACGGTAATGTGAACCTGCAACAATACAGGGCACTTATCTATACTTTGTAACAAAGGGCTTCCCAAGACCACCGACTATACTGTCCCGTCACTATCTTTTGAAAGAAAGTTACGAACTATTATCCCATCCAGAGAGGACTGGATGATGGATGCAGTTTTGGAACTAGGAGTTTTAAACTTCTTCACTGATGGTTCAAAACGGGATGGAAGTCGCGCGATGAAATTCATCTGGCTGAGCGATTAACCGAAATTTTATCCAGAATTAACAACAATGGCCTTCGTCTTATGCTACCAAAATGTAAATTTTGAGTACCAACCATAAATTTTCTCGGTTACAAAATCGACGGACTTGGAATTCGTCCAACCACGGAAAAGGTACACGCCATCACAAATGCATCACCACCGATTGACAAGAAACAATTACAAGCATTCTTAGGCCTCCTGAATTATTACCACTCTTTTCTACCGCGAAAGGCAACCATCGCCAAACCATAGCATCGTCTTCTAGATCAGAACCAAAAGTGGGAATGGAGTAAAATTTTATCAAGAGACATTCGATGATCTAAAAAACATGGTAGCATCCGACCAAGTTTTGATACACTATAATGAGAAACTACCTCTATTGTTAGTATGTGATGACTCGCCGTATGGTCCGGGTGTCGTACTCTGTCACCGCATGACCGACGGAGCTGAGAAACCGATATCGTTTTATACGACAACACTGTCAAAAGCTCAGCGAAACTACGCAAAGATCGATCGAGAATCTGTCGCCATCGTAGAAGGAGTTAATAAAATTCGGGGTAGGCTGTGTCTTTTACACGGTCGTAGGTGTTTTCCGTGATAACATTTATAAGCGGTGTGAGAAATGGCACGATGTATGGGTTTGTTAAAATAAATTTCTTTATTATTAGCATCATGAAATGAGAGTACAGTGATTGTTTGCAAACGATTAAGTACTGGGCGATGGTATGAGAAGAACGATATGAAGCGCAGGGTCTCAGCGGAGATGTGCGAATGTGCCCCATTCCACCCATCATCAAAGGGACAAGCGGAAATAATGGTGCAAACCGCTAAAAACTTCCTGAAAAAATTACCAAACGAAGCTGTCTCAATTCTTGATCAGCCAACACATCACACCATCGCCTACAATGGGACGATCTCCATCTAGCTACTACATATATAATCGGCAAGTTAAAACATATTTTGATAAAATTTATCCTTATTCCATAGGATCACAAAAACAAGCATCGTCAAAAAATGACAAACCACCGAGATTATTTAAAGAGAGTGACCGGGAATTATGCAAAAGGGCCGAACTGGATCGCCGCCACCACTCAATCAGCTACCTGACCATTGTTATACAGAGTTCGGCTCGAGTCTGGTGAAATCGTGAAGCGCCACGTCGATCAGCTGAGAGCTCGTGCCGCCGATCAACTATATGTCAATCCACCGTTATCTGTTGCAACTCAACTCGAGAAACACTCGAACCATCACGGTCAGAAATAGAAACAGCCGTTTCGTCTGTCGACGACTGCGGACAATTTACAGATTCGCCATCATCAACTACTCCACAAGCACCATTAAGGAGATCAGCTCGCGATCGAAAGGCGCCGCAGTTTTTCACACCTGCGCGTTAAGAGGTGTCGTGTATAACAAGAACTAATCGCATATACCTTCTACGTTTGAGCTATACCCGTTATATTCAACTTGTATGTTAAGTCCATGATTCAATAAATTTCCCGTTAGCTCGATTTTTCAAACCACGTGCTCGTGACGTCATGCAATTCCGATATGTAAGTTATTATTTTTTAACTTTTCTTTTTTTATTTGTTGTTGAATTTATACGTTAAAGAATTGGGTGACGTCAAAAAAAAAAGATGACCATTTGTTTACATATTTCGAGCTAACCTGGGTTTTTATTGAATCATGTGTTAAGTAAGTCAAAAAGAAAAATCAGTCTTGTTTCTGATCTCGTTGTATGCAGATTAATAATATCAATAAATCGTTTACGTTAATATTAAAGTTGTGTATTAGTTTATTTCGCTCGAGTCAACCACAACAAAAATATTTATGAATTACTATTATAATATTTGATTCTTATTGCCCTTACAGATTATTATTAACTAAAAGCAACAAAAAAAAATATAGTGTCTACTATTAATCTCAAATTTATCTAACCTCCTTCTAACCAATTCCTTACTTTAACATCCTTATATTAGATACCTACTCCTTTCAAGCCTATGCAGTTTTAAAACTACATAGTTCCAATAAAATGTAGGATTGCAACTTGCTCTAAATTTGATTTCTTATTTGCTTACTAAACTCCCAATTTCATAATTCATTTTTTTATCAATTAAAAAAAAATAACAGGGGCGCTTCAACAATTCTTGCGCAGGGTACTCAAATGTCTGCAGCTGGCACTGACGGAAACGTCCTTTTAAAACACCAGAAACTTGCTCAATTATATTTCGTAATGTTGAATTTTGCTTCAGGATTGCCTTCCAATGCCACCCGATACGGAGTAAGTAACCACGGCTCAAGTGTATATCAAGAATCTCCTACGTTGAATTCAAAATACTTGTTTTTTAATAGTATGTTAAAAAATAATACTAATATGTACTACAAATATGATTATTTATTTAAAAGCCAGGATGATTTGCCTCCGCTTCTGTTCAAGTATAAATGAAAACCCTTCTTTTGTGAGTTAGAATAATTCGTCTTTGTAGGTACTACTGGGTTATGATTTTCATTATCGCTGTCTTCATAATTAATAAATCAAACTGCCATACTAACCATTTTTAATTAAATATGGTTTGTTAGTTGTAAGAATATACTATAATTTATAACAAACGATTTTGGGTTTTATAATTTTTATTGACGTTTGACAACTAAAATAAATTAGAATGACGATGTGATTGAAAAATCGCGTTTCGTTAATGACAATACTAAAATTAAAACCTAAAGTTTTACGCGGTACCAAACAATTTTCGAACCGGATTTTTGAGATTCGAATCGGATTACGCGGTAACCCCCTGATCTTTTACGTACACTTCACGATTTTCATTCTCACATCTCTTCGGATCTGATGATAAACACACCTAGCATTTTCCTGCTTGAGAGATTCGCTCTATCGCGCATATTATGTTCTGTTCGTGGTTTATTGTAGCCATCGGGTATATATTAGAGTATCATTTTTTGGGTATACACAAGGGTTAAGGCACACAGCATTAAAGACAATTTTTCTTGCATAATTTTATAATTCTTATCTCATTATGTTTAAGCTTCAAAAGTAGGTGTAATATTATTTGTCTTGGAGTCGCTGTAAATGACGGTATTTTTTGTGCGTGCATGGGTGGGGCAACCTTGAAGATTTTTTTGTCTTACAAACAGATGGTCATTCATTTTTTAGTTAATTTGTGTATATAAATTACTATATTTCTATATTCAAAATACAATATATAAATATTTAATATTTTTAGTTAATAATACAAAAATTTCTTAAATAGAAAATGATTATAACAGGGCCACCACCATCCGGTCGGTACTCAAACAAAATAACGGACAAAGTTTTATAAACTTTTACTCCTTTCCAATTAGCTCTTCGCATATTTTTACCAGCTCCTCATTTTCACGTATCTTCTGTTGCAGTTGCTCGGTAAGCGAACTTCGCGCCAGTTCCTCTCGTTTAAGTAAAGCTTTTAGTTTAGTGGTTTCTTGTGCATGGGCGCGTTGCAAATATTCGAGTTTTTCGTTTGCTATTTGTAATTGTCCAATGGCATGAGATTTCATTTTTTCATAACGAATTTCTTGTGCATTTAAAAGTTCTAAATTTTTGAAATTACCATCGCGTAATTCTTCTTCGTTTGTCTTTAGACCTACCGTTATTTGCTTGCTTCGTTCGTATTTACTGAAATTGGAGAATCATAGTTAAATGTAGGAAACTTTAATAAACAATTGAATAATTTACGCGTGCAAATCGGCAAATGTATCTTCTAACGATAATAAATGCTGTGCATTGAGATCGGCATCTGATTTTAGATTCACACATTTTTTTTCATATTCCTGAACTAATTGTTCCTTTTCAGCAATCATTTCGGCGATGGTTTTCTCGTATGCTTCCATCACCCCCGTCATTTTAGTAATGACCTTCTCCTTGTCTGTCAATCGCCTGATCAACGATTCCTCTTTTAATTCGTATTCGTTAATAATTTTTTCCAGATCCCCGTTGGAATTGCCCACAGGCTTACGGTATTCAGCCATAATGCAATCTGTTTTTATTTTAGGTTCATCACTCACAGATTCATAATACTTATTGGTAACCAATTTATCACCACCATTCATAATATCAAGACTCATTGTAACATCCTTGTGTTGTTCCTTTGCGTTCTTCAAATCCTTACTTAAAAATACAGACGATTCGCTTTCAACTGATTGCACTACACTATTTGGGATCGTAGTCGTGTTATGAATCACATTCTCTTCTGTTGGTTTTACGTCACTTTGAACACCCTTCTGCTGTTTCTCGTCGAATGCAGTTATGTCACCCGTTTTCTTTTCGCTGTAATTGCACTGTTTATCTAGTTTTGATAATTAAAAAATAGAAACGTCTATAAAAAATTAAATTTAATTGAATAATTTTCTAAAATTAAAATAATTTTGACGAAATGTTTTTGTATATATTTTAGTTTTCTGTTTTTTTTTTTTTTGACATGTAATTTTGACAATAGAGAAATTTTTTTATTGATATAAATTTATCTTACAGTTCTTCACACTAAACTGACATGACATCTAGAATTTGATAGACAAAACAAACTGTTGCTTAATTCGAAATTTTGAGCTAAAATCTGATTGTTGGGAGAGCAGATTTTGTTGAGTTCGATTGAGATTGTCAAAAAATCAAGTTTTTGATGCCTAATCGTACGCACAAGCAGCAGAGCAAATTACATTACACTGACACTGCATTCACAATAGAAAAACTTTTTACTTTTGACTTACAAGTTTGTATGAATTTCCAACATAACGAACAAAAATTGTTGTTCGTTGTTGGAAATTCATACAAACCTGTAAGTAAAAGGAAAAAGGTTTTTGCATTGTGAATGCACTGTGAGTAATTAAAATACTTTTGCGAATTACATCAAACCAAATACCATCAAACTTAGTAATTAAAATACAAATTACAGTTACTTTCAAGTAAATTAATTAAATTACAAGTTAAAATTAATTTGAATTGTGATTTGTAATTAAGATACAAATTACAATTACTTTGCATTGTAAATTGATAAATTTGATTTGACAAAATTAGTTTAGTAAAAAAACGTGTCATTAAAACAACGATAAATAACATTAGGTTTTATACTGATGGCTCTGGAACCAAATCTTAAGCCTTGTAAAAATGTAAACAAGAAATTATAAAAAATTAAGTAATTAAAATACAAATTACAATTACTTAGAATTTAAGTAATTAAAATACAAGATACTGTTATTTGGAAAACGTGTAATTAAAATACAAGTAACAAATTGTAATTTTGCCAAAGAGAGGACACTTAAAAAAAAATTAAAAAAAATGGTAGTTAACTAATGTTTTGGGACAAAGGAATTAATCTGTATTATTTTCTTCTGTGTTCAACTGTTTATTGTAGATAATTTGTATTTCAAATTTAACATAAACTAAGCTTGGTCTCGCAACAATTGCCGTAGTCAAAAAATTTGAGAGCTCTATTTTGGCTAATAACCTTCGTTGAATAGTTGGTCCTTAATTGGAATTATCTAGTTCTGAAAAACTAGTTCGAAATTTTCATATTTCGTAAAGGTGTTATTTAATCCCAAAATTGAAGGTATTGATAGCTTTGTACATAGTATGTAGTTTTTTCTCGGTGAAATCAATGTTTTCTTAAGAAAACTAGCGATAAGCATATTAAAGTCCTTTTGAAATGATATTTTTTCCAGGGTCTTAGATTTTTAAACATTTTGTTTACTTCGTAACCATAAAATCTATTTTCTAAAGCGTGATTTACACGTTCCAACAATGTTTTTCCAACTTTTTTTGTTGGAGACTTAGAGCTAGACGCAATAGAAAAAATGTTCATGCGATAAAAAGAGAAAAGTATAAAACAAAAATGTCGGGCATGCTATAATTTTTTGGCGGTATTATATCGACGATGTAACATTTTTGACGAATAGGGCGATGATTCTACTTTATTTATCAAAATTACGACTTTTTCGGCTAAAATACAAACTTTCCAAACGTAAATTTTAATTTTTAAACAAAAGTTTTAAAAAAATAAAACAAAAATGTCAGACATGCTATAATTTTTGGGCGGTATAAAACAGACGATGTAATTTTTGACGAATTCCGCGGTGATACTACTTTATTTATCAAAATTACCACTTTTTTGGGCTAAAATGAAAACTTTATTATTTTATTATTTTTGTTTGACTCGGGTCGAGTATATTTTATGGTCAAACAATTTTTTTTATGGAAACAAAGTTGAAAAAAAAAAAAACTCCAACAAAATTTTGTTTGTTTATATATTTGTTCTTGTCTTTCAAATGCAATTCGCGATATACTAATCTCTTCATTTTTTGTTGGCCAACATTATTGGAACGTGTAAATCACGCTTAACCGATCATTTGTATCGTCCCTTAATTTATCAATTATGCTACATATCGCACGTAACAAAGAAAAGTGAAACACAAAATTTCAAATTTTTCATGAGAGCAAAAGAAAAATGCTAATTTCGATTTTACTACACTATTCCCTATGGGCATCAAAAAAAGGAAGATCAGAAAATTAAGCCGTATCTTGCTTTGTAAAATAAATATGAAGACGCCTCTATGGGCCCGATTCCCTTAGTCGTATCGCTTATCACGCCAAATACTTAACAGTCAAGTTTATTATATTCCTTCTATAAAATGTCTATGGCTGCTGAAAAACATCATATTACACTGAATTTGTACGACATTAGTCATTTCAAGTGACTACTAGCACAGCTAATCATCACTTGAAAATGTATCATGACAAGGAAAGGAATCCATTTAATATTACTTCAAACGTAAAAAATTAGTGCAATATGATGTTTTCATAGCAGCCTGACAAAGTTTGTAGAAGGAATATGAAAACTTGACTGTTATTTGGTGTGATAGCGATACGACAATCCCCATAGTCGTCTCATGTGCGATATGTCCAGAGCCAATGTCATGTCTCATGTGCGATATGTCCAGGGCCGGTATTCTTGAAATTCACCCGAAAAAGTCGCCAATAATTTTCTAGTGAAATACGTCATTTCAGTCGAGAATTTAAATTGTTTTATACCAAAGTCACCGGCGACTTTTTTCGGTGAATTTCAAGAATACGGGCCCTGAGCCATCGTTTGGGTTCGTTTTAATAAGTAGTGGTGGTTCCATTTTATTACATTTTTTGGCATTACAAGAGAACCGCAGTATATAATTAAATAGGATACACATATTTTATAGAAAAAGGGCAATTTAGCGTATAGAAAGTGGAAAAGACAAAACAGAAAAGAAGGACAAAAAGGTCACTGGGGAATCCCACATAAGACAATAATAGTTCAGAATCGATCAACATGTACGTGTCCGAAATAATATCAATTCGGTTCATGTTTTGTGTTTATAAAAGTACCTACTATAATATTCAATGGTTGTTATATCAAATAATTATCAAATTGCACTTACAAGAATGTTCCTCAATAGGATAAGAAGTACTATGGTTTTCTTTCTGATTCACAGCCTTGTCTTGTTTTACATTTTCACCAGCTGCCTCCACAGCTTCCACTAAATTCTCGAGTGAATCTCGTATCGATCCTTCCATTTCCGTATCTCGTCGCTGCTTAATGCTATCACCAATTTCTTCCTGCTCAACTGAATCGACCAAATTCTCTAACGAATCTTTTAACGATTCTTTCCGATCCTTTTTTTTGTCTTTAATATTACTATCTATTCTTTCTTCGTTCTGTTTTTTCTCAATATGCTGATCTGATAACATGCTTTGGATTAGTTTATTGTCCCCAGTTGTTGCTAAATCAGTTTTAATCTCATTTAAATCCTCCAAAGAATCTCGCGGAGTATCTTTATTAAGCATTTTTTGCGGTTCCTGTGATTTTTCACGATTCAAATTTTCATTGAAATGATCTTTTTTTGATTTCAGCATCGTTTTCTGGTCACGTTCCCTACGAAAACTACGTTTCCCTGTAATATCAAGTCGTTTATCGAAATACACCTCATTCATAGACTGTGATAATTTTGTTTGTGATGTATCCATAGGACATTGGGGGCGATTTGATTGAGATCTGTACATGGTTGGAGGATCACCGAGAAAGAATGATTCGTTTTGTACGCGATCTGAGAAATTACTTGTCGGACTATTAGTAAAAAATGATTGTGTTGGTTGCACAGCCGCGATAGCAATAGGCGATGGTAATTTACGTTGTGATTCAAGATTAACGTTCATTTCAACCGGTTCGGCAGGAGGTTTTAATTTATTATCGGTTGAATGAAGGTACACAAATTCAGCAGCCGTCCCTTCCAAATTTAATTCATGCGCTTGTTCCAGCGCTTTCGCTTGTAGTTCATTAATTTTCGGGCTTTCCGGTACATACAAAAATTGATGTACATTTTGATCGATTGGAGTTTCATTTAAATACAAGGCGTCGACTTGTTCCATTACTTTAGCTTGCAGTTCCTCAATTTCAAATGATTCAAGCGTAGGAAAATTAATATTTTGCTGTTCAACAGATGGTGTGTTGAGGCAATAATCATAATAATCATTTAGTTTAACATCTTCAGAAGCTTCTTTTGCATCTTCGGGCACCGGAGTCAAAGGTTGTACGGTTTCAATTTCACTTATTTTCAAAAAATCAACTTTACGCAATGCAAAGTCTATTATTTCGTCAACGAACTCGATAAAATTATCGGCTGAATGGACGTCAATGTTGGCTATTTGAAAATCTGTGCTTTTTTGATTTTCAACGTAATTTGTGCCTTTAATCTCAATGTTCGGCGAAGGCAAATTAGTCTGTGTTTCATTCATCAGTATTTGGTTTAAAATAATACTTTCGAGAGTATGCTCATTTTTCACTAAAGAATTGTTGTAGTTAGATTGTTCAACAAGTGTCGGTGGCATTTTGTCCGAGGCATATTTTTGTTGTTGGTCGAGGATTTGATTAAGGATGGCGGCTTCCAAGGTAGAATTAATTTTGTCATGGTTTGATTCAATTTTCGAATTCAAATTTTGAAAATTTTCTGGCACGAATAATGATGGCACAGACAAGTTTTGAGCGATGACATTAGCTTCTCCATACAATGGAACAGCTGTTACATCATTCATTTCTTCTATTGCGTATATCACTGGATCTAGACATGGTTCAGCTGATTGTTTGGCTTGATTTGTATTTGCCAAACTATCCGAAATAGCATTTTGATTATCATTCTTAATAAACTCCTTTAATGTTTGGGGTGATTGAATAATGACGTCATTTATGGATTGTAGAGGATTAGTTGATATAAGCACTTCTAATTTTTCCACATCAGATTTAATTTCTGCAATTGGATCCTTATCCTGAATTACATTCGGCTGAATCGAGTCAAAAGTGTCAAACATTGTTAATAAATTTTTCTTAACCGTTTCAATTTTATTTGTCGTGGCAAAGTTTGTTTCGGGGCATACTACGGGTAATTCACTTTTGGTTTGTGGTAAGTGTTGTAAATAAACTTCCCTGGTTGTACCGTTATTGAAATTAGATAAGCTTGGTATTTCTATATTACTCGATGGAGTTAATGGAGCTGTATTAACCAAATCGGTTATAATTGGCTGTACTCCATGTTCTGGATAGATTTTCGTAGGCCCAGTAAGTAGTGTGTCACTCGCTGATATTGGCAACGATGAAGCCCCATCTTTGGTTGGTTTATTATTTATTTCAAATTCCATTTGGACAAACCGAGCGCTTTGATTCATGCGTTGGTTTTCAGTTGGTGTAATAATTTCAGTTACTTCAACTTTATCTTCCTTCGATGCATTGATTAAATCTACCGACTTTGGTTGTTGAACTGTGGTCAAACCAGCTAATTTTGTGCTGGGCGCATTAGTGCTGGGCGCATTATTATTGTTTAGATTGGTTTTTAACACTTCAGGTTTGTTTGACGATGATGTAGGTTGTAGTTTATATTCTGCTTCTGACATTTTAGTTTCCATTCCGGCATCTTCTTTTATTATTGACACTAGTTGAGAATTTTGACAATTTACAATTCCGACAACTTCGCTAAACTTATTTTTCGATTGGGATAATTCTTCCACCAGTGGTAGAGGTACTACAGGTGACATGGCTAGAGCTGCAGTCTTTTCCAAATCCTTTATTGGTTTATTCACTTCATTAGTTGGTGTAATGTTTCCAGCCTGCATTTTAGCTGGTGTAACTGAGCTCATTTGTAAACTCGTGCCCTTACTAAGGGATAATTCTGATCGATCGATTGGCAAAATTGTTTGTACAACATTGGTCATCATATCACTTGCATTGTTTCCAATTTGGCCTGTTGGTTTTACTATTGCTTCCGGTAGTAAGTTACTGCCTTGCATTGTTCTTAATTCTAATTCAGATTCGCTTACTTCAAGTTTAAGCTGTTCCTTAAGTAAGAAGTTGCCAGTATTTGGTGTTTTACAGGCAATATTTATTTGCAACGCTGGTTGTGCTGTTTGCTGATCAGCTTGATTTACTGGAAGTGGTGACACATTCATTCCTGGTTGCAGCTGATCTCCTCGATCAAAAATGGCCGCATGAGAAACAATGTTGTTTTGTGCCGCAATTTTATAGAAACTGTCGCCACACTCATTGTCCACTAGAGCATGTGCGACTTTCGGACCACCAAGAATATCATTTAAACTCACTGACTTATTTCCATTTAAATTATCAGTCACAACAGTCGCTTGAATAGTTTCTTTTAAGCTATTCGCGTTTTTTTGTTCCGTCATGACAGGTGTAAAATCATTTGCTGGATCACTTTTCACCCGATCCGGCGGTAATATTTGCTGAAACGAAAATTTTAAAAAATATTTCGTTAATTTTTTTTCGATCACATGTTTTACACATATTGATATTGTATAAAAAATAATTGCTTTATTAATTAGCGAAATCATAAATAATAACAACAAAAATTATATAATTAAAAAAATAGACATATAAAATACATAGAATCAAATATGAAAACTATCAAAAACCTCGCATCGCGCGCTTGATCTGATTTTTGAATTTTATTTCGAGCGTATAGACCTTGTTTGAGTTCAATTCTAAAATTAAAAAAATTTTGAAGTGTTTTTTTTTCATTTTTGATTTTGATTTTATTTTTCGCTTAATCATTATTTTTCTTAATCACATCACAATGAACTCATGTCTTAATTACGCTTCAATTATGAAAAAATATAATTTTATAATTTCACGATATTCTATAGCTTTATTTTACTATGTTACCTCAATATTAAATTTATCATTTATATCTTTTTGATGGCCTCGAACAACGACGTCATCACTCGTAACAGCACCATCAGGCGAATTTTTGGAAGCTCCACTAATATTTAATTTTTTTAATTTATTTAAAATATAATCCATTATTTATAATTTGTCTTTTATTTGGAACACTAATCAAATTAATTTTATTTTGTAAATTTAGATAAAAGAAATATTTTAAATGATTTCAAATTACTAAAAAATAAAAAAGATGCAAACAAGTGTTTTTCTTGAAAATTACTGAATTTTTATTTTATAATTTTTATATTTTTTTACATGAATAAAGAAAATGTTTAAAAGAAAATTTGGTCGATGAAATTATGAAAAACTGTAGGGAGTTTGTTGGGTTAAATATGAGTATTTGCATAGTGTTATTTGTATTGTCGCTTAGGCAGCAGGTGGCAGAGATATTCGAACCTTACTTTTAAAAACGAATTGATGAATGTTGTAGGTAGGTTCCAACGACATATTTACGCAATCGTTTTTATGTAATATTTCGAAGCATTTTATTATAAATTAATTACAATTTTTAGTCATCGGTGAGAACAGAATTCGGCATATCGGCGTGCTGAGAAACTGGCTTAATCACTGGTCTATATTTGACGATGTACAAAAATATATTGACGTATAAATAATGTGACTGAACAAACAACAACAAATATTATTAAGAACGAGCACCAGAAATTTCAGCAAAATAATGATTATTTCAAACTTCAAATTCCAATTTTACTCTAGCCCATTCTTTCGACATTCTTTCGAACATAGACTCATCCAGGAGCCAAATTGACCACGTTTTCATTTAAAAAATACGATGTCGGATAGTTTAAGACGCAAGATCTTATCGGTTTGCTTCCAAATTCGTAGGCACTGATAATCATCTGGGCCCTATGGCACCAACTACTTATCACTTATCAACTTATCATAATTTTTGATAATTTTCTGTTGTATCAAATTGAAATTTGATAATATGTCATAAGCACTCACTTATCAAAATTAAGTTGCACCAATTCGCGAAATGATAAATGATAAGTAATATTTTGATAAGCGATAGATTTGAGGTTTTTGATAAGTTTTTCGTAGTTCTGTTGCATCAAAAGTTTTAATTTATCAATAATCGAGTAGGTACTTTAATGATAATTATCCAAAATACCAATAAGAAAAATTTCACTACTCAAATAAATTGATAAGAGCTACAAATTGTAGTGGCATGACGGAAGTCTGTTAAAAACTATGATTGTGACCCACGATTATGATAAAATTTGACATGGGCGATGGAAATGGATGATTTTTGGATAAAGTTCTGGAATGTCAATTAAATTGGGACTTATCTGTTTCTTGACCGATTATGATGAAATTTGACGTGGACGGTGGAAATAGATTTCTAAAATGATTTTTAGATAAAGTTCCGCAATAAGGCCAATTAGGAAGGAACTTGGCCATTTCCTATCCGATATTGATGAAATTCAGGATTTCCAATTGAAATGGGATTCTTAAATCATTTTTAGAGAAAGTTCTGGAATATGGCCGATTAGGAAGGAACTTGACCTTATTCCAGACCTTAACCTATAAATCATTTTAGGATCCCAATTCCATTTACCTGTCGAGTTTCATCCTAATCGGTTGATAAATAGCCAAGTTCCATTTTACTTGGCCATATTCCAGAATTTCTACTAAAAATCATTTTAGAATCCCATTTTCATTGTACCTGTCGAGTTTCATCCTAATCGGTTGAGAAAAATCATTTTAATTGTACCCGTCGAGTTTCATCCTAATCGGTTGAGAAATAACCAAGTTCCATCATACATGGCCATATTCCAGAACTTCATCTAAAAATCATTTTAGAATCCCATTTCCATTGTACCTGTCGAGTTTCATCCTAATCGGCTGATAAATAGGCAAGTTCCATCCTACTCATTGATCATTACAACTTATCATAAAACTTTGATAATTTGTCTTTTGATAAGTTATAGACATTCTGATGTGCAACACTTATCACTTATCATTATCAAAAAAACTAACTTATGATAAGTTGATAAGTAATAAGTGATAAGTAGTTGGTGCAATAGGGCCCTCTGGTCACTTCAAAACAACGATAGCAGTTTTCGTAAAGGTCTGGGATCAATTGTGGGACGATAAAATTCATATTATTTTATTTTGTTTACCCGCATCCTATATGCATTTGTATTGAAAAAACACGAAACATAATGTAACATAAATAATGTAAAAAATAATGTAAAAAATCACTCGATCGATTTCGGCTTATTAGGCCATCATCAGGAGTATCTACTAAACTGTAAAAATAAAAATGTAGTTATTTATATATATAGTTGGAAAAAGCAAAAAGTGAAACCAAAATATACAAATAAAAAAATGTGGGAGTGGTATACAAATAAAAAAATTGGAGAGAGCAATAACATTAAAAATTAAAAGGGGTGAGTTAAACATAGGTATATGATTATTGATTAGTCAACGGTCGAATAACAAAATTCCAGATGTTGATTTTTTTTTTTCCCCTTTATTTTATTATAACCCGACGTATTAGTAATTTTATGGAATGGTATGAGTATGTGAATAAAACAATGCGGGGTCGGTAATTGGTGAGAAACGGATTTCTCTCTGTTCGAACAGTGAGAAATCCGTTTCTCACCAATTACCGACCCCGCATTGTTTTATTCACATACTCATACCATTCCATAAAATTACTAATACGTCGGGTTATAATAAAATAAAGGGGGGGGGGGAAGAAAAAAAAATCAACATCTGGAATTTTGTTATTCGACCGTTGACTAATCAATAATCATATACCTGTGTTTAACTCACCCCCTTTTAATTTTTAATGTTTATTGCTCTCTCCAATTTTTACTTTCTTTTACGAAGTAAAATAAATTATAGTAATTATGAAAATTTTCGACCTTGAGATTATTGAAGATTTATCTGTTTTGAGATCCCCTGAGTCCGAAAAAGTGGGTTTCGAAATGATGTCTGTCTGTCAGGCTGTCCGTCTATCCGTCTGTCCGTCTGTCAGTCTGTCCGTCTGTGTCCACTCTGCAGCTCAGATGGCTTAACCAATCGAACTGAAACTTCAGACTTAAGCTTTTTTGATAAATTGGAAGGCCCCAGTGAATTTTAGTCCAAATCGGGCAACCGGAAGTGGCCACTCCCTTGGGCCAGAAAATTTGTTTCGCAAATATCTCAAAAAGTATAAGGTTTACAAAAAACTACTAAAACAAAATGTTTCCAAAAAATAAAAGTAAAAAAAAATAAAAAAAAAAAATTTAAAAATTAAAAAAAAAAAAAATTAAAAAAAAAAGCAAATTAAAAAAAAAATTAAAAAAAATTTTATAAAAAAAATAAAATTGATGTGTGGCCAACACATTTCTTCTACGAACAGGGAATTTTGAAAAACCACTTACGCAAACTTCTTACAAATTTATTATTTTTTATTACTTTCTTTTACATAAGTAAAGCTTAAATCTAAAGTTTTTGTTCGATTGGTTAAGCCATCTGGGCTATAGAGAAGACACAGACTGATAGACGGACGGACAAACGGACAGACAGAAATCATTTCGAAACCAAAATTTTCGGACTCAGGGGACCTCAAAACAGATATATCTTCATTAATCTCTTACATAATATTTGGGGTTACAGCTCCCATATTCCGTGAAACAGAAAATTGATTTTGCAAATATTTCAAAAATATACAATTTACAGAAAACATGAAAAAATAAAAACAATCTTAATTAAGTTTGCAAGAAATTTGTATTATAATAGTTTCTTAAAATTCGCTGTTCGTAAAAGAAAGTCGTGTGTTGGCCACCCTCCATTTTTTTATTTGTATACCACTCCCACATTTGTTATTTGTATATTTTGGTTTCACTTTTTGCTTTTTCCAACTATATATATAAATAACTACATTTTTATTTTTACAGTTTAGTAGATACTCCTGATGATGGCCTAATAAGCCGAAATCGATCGAGTGATTTTTTAAACCTTTTGTAATTTTGCGAAATATTTAACAAGTGTTTTTAAAAATTTTAAAAATGTGTGTATTAAGTGTGTTTCGCCAAGTGCCTACGGCAAAAAGTGTAAAAAGTATTTTTTATTTGTTAAAATTCTAAATATAAAATTATATTTTAGAGCTTGGTGCCAACTATTGAAAGTAAAAAAAAATATTATTGGCTCTTACTTTGGGCAAAATATCATTCCTATCCGAATAGAAATATTTTTTAAGACGGCAAAAATGATAAGAATAAATAACATGATTCAAATAAGAGAACTAAGCTCAGTGGTAAGTAAAAATTGTGTTTACAGTACAATATTGGAATTAATTTCGAACGTCAAATTATCAGCTAGCTCAGTTTAAAAATTTACCAATAGATGGAATCCGTGATGCTCTAATCGTCGATAAAATACACCAATGCAACGATAAATTTGGAAATATCAGAAATTTTGTTTTTTTCCTTTAGTATAATGAAATGCGAAATCTAGTATGAATGTCTATGACAATGCTTGGGAGGCCATAGGCACTATTAAGCTATGGGAGGGTACACAGCTGATCTTGGCTGAGGCGGAAAACGTGCCTCGAGTAAAAATTGTGTTTGGTACCTTCCCAGACAGTGATGAATTGCCTTTGAAGAAGCTTCTTGGTTTTATCAAGAGCCGAAAAGAGGACATGCAGGCGATTGACTGGAGGGTGATCAGGAGAGAGGCAAGAAGCTCTTCACCCTTTTGCACGTTCTCCATGAACCACTCTTCAGTTGAGAAGATCAATCGAGTTGGCTTTAGGGTCAACTTTAAGTTTGGGATTGTCCAGCTACATCCCAAGGGTAGCCGGGGTGCTGCCAAACCGGCTTCCTTGGGCGGGCCTAAAGTGTTAAAGTCTGCGGAGGGTACGGTGGCGACACCTATGACCAAAATCATTGGGGTGGCGGCCCTCTCCAAGAGACAGGCGAGGAGAAGGTGGGGTAAGGACCAGAAGGTGTCAAGGGTTGTACGGGGGATCGGGCGGCAGTAGTAGGGAGGTGGAGGACACTGGTCGGTCATCTGCTGACAGTACACCTGATGGGTGACGGAGGTGCGATGAGGGAGGCTGATAGGCCTCCTGAACCAGAAATCTTCTGATAGGTATTGGCAAACATCGCCTGCCTACAGATAAACCTGCATCATGCAAAGACGTCTTCGGACGTCCTTTATCGTAGGTTTATCTGCCAAAATAATAGCATGGCTCTAATCTAGGAGCCATGGGTAACAGGTAACCAAATTAGAGGTATACCAAAGCCAGTGAGTGGGTAAGTTGATTTATCATAACGGAACTGAGAGTCCAAGAGCGGCCATTCTGACCAGCTCGCAAATTAATTTTATTCCCATTTCAGAGTTCATCTCCAGGGACTTGGTCGCAGTGATGGTGGAGGTTCTGGGGGTAAGAGGCATCCACGAGGCTATAATGACTTCCGCCGACTTTCCTACAGACTCAGGGATGATACCTCTACTCAAAGTTAGGCGGCTTATGGCTCATTGCAAGCGCAATGGGCTGGCTTACCTGATACGATGTGATGCGAATGCGCACCACACGCTGTGGGGCAGCACGGACATCAATAATAGGGGTGAGTACCTTTTTGAGTATTTAATCACAAATAATGAGATATCAATAGGGGAACGAAACCTACTTTTATAAATGCAATTAGGCAGGAGGCCCTAGATTTGACCCTTGCTAGTCCGCATTTTAGCAATTAAGGTAAAAACTGGCATGTGTCTGAAGAGGCCTCCTTATCGGATCACTTGCACATTAGAATCGATTTGGCGGCCGAAACCATGCGGCGGCAGGAGTTTAGATTTCCGAAACTGACCGACTTGGACTCTTATAGAGTTTCACTTGAATCAGGAATGCCTCGGTTATGGGGAACATAGAGTCATAGTCTCCAGAGGGCTTGGAATTCTGTTCAAACCAGCTGCATAATTTTATACACTTGGCTTACGAGAACAGCTGCCTAGTTAAGCGAAGAGATTCCACTTAGATGGTCCCTTCGTGGAACGGTAAGCTGAGGAAAAAACGAGAAGGTTATTCAATAAGGCCAAACGCACCGGTGAATGGGGCGAGTACAGGATGGCCTTAACGGAATATAATTTCGAATTAAGAAGGTCCAAAAGCGCTACCTGGAGAAATTTCTGTGAGGGATTCGATGATTTGCCCTCTGCAGCTCGTCTCCAGAAAGTCTTTCGAGGGATCACTCAAATGGTTTAGGGCTTCTTCAGAAGCAAAAACTGCAAAACGGAAGGTTTACCCACTTTCCGGATTCAGTAGTGGTAGGAGCCCAAGAGGACCCAAATGACTTTTCAAGGGAGGTAGCCAATGCATCTCACTGTAGAATCTGGAGTCTCTCTAGGAGAATTTTCACACCCAGCAAGGTGAGATGGGCTATTGTCTCTTTCAAACCTTTCAAATCCGCTGGAGTATGTGCAAGTTATGCTTTTAACTATATTCCGAAAATATGGAGGAAAGTAAATGTGGTCTTTATACCAAAGGTAGGGGATCGTTTGGACACCCAGCCCATGGCTTATCGGCCAATTAGCCTCACATCGTTTCTATTAAAGACGATGAAAAAATCTTGGATCATCAAATAAGATGATTATTGTTAATAATCCGCTGCATTGGGACCAGTTTGCGTATCAAACTGGTAAATCCACTGTGATGGCTCTTAATGGTCTAGTCACGAGGATTGAAAGAGCGGTGGCGTATAACGAACTTGCTCTTTGTGCCTTTGTAGACATTGAGGGGCTTTTGATAACACCTCCTATGGATCGAAAGAGAGGGCAGCAATGGAGAAGGGGATTCCGCCTTCTACAATTAGGTGGATACGCTCCATGCTGAAACATCGCGAAATTACAGTCAGATTAGGTGGCGAGTCGGTAACCATCAGGGCCATAAAGGGCTGTCCCCAAAGAGGCGTGCTGTCTCCTCATTTATGGTCATTGGTTATTGACAGACTACTTGTACTGGTTTGATGTCCAGGGCAATGCGGATGATGTGGCTATCATAATTAGAGGCAAGTTTGATGTAGTCATCTTTGATCTCATGCAAAATGCACTCGATTTAATATAGCAGCGGTGTGACCAGGAAGGACTCAGTGTCAATCCAAACAAAACTGTCATTGTCCATTTTAAAAGGAGGAAAAAGCTCTCGCTTATAGCTCCCTTGTTAAACGGTACTATTGGTCGTTTTTCCAAAGAGGTTAAATATCTAGGGGTCACTCTAGATCAAAGACTGAACTGGAAACAACATTTACTTAAAGTTCAAAATAGAGCCACTAAGGCTTTTTGGGCCTATCGGAGACTCTATGGACGTACTTGGGGACTACAACCAAAAAAGATCTACTGGTCATTCTTAACAATCAGTAGGCCTATGGTAACCTACGCATCGGTAGTGTGGTGGCCTAAAACTGAACAAAGGACAGCGCAAACTTTATTGAATAAGGTTCAGCGTATAGCCTGAAATAGCTTAAAATAAGAAGAAAGACATAAAACTTTGAAACTAAACTATTTATGCTTTTCACACAGAAATTTGTTTTAAACGTGCGCCAATAATAATGCGCAGCCCTACATTTACTCTGGGGAGATTTATCGAATTACGATTCTCGAATACAAATCTACTCGTTATACTCATCCTATTCAAAATTGTTCCTGCAAGTTACATTTGCAAGTTACAAACTCGTTAACACTTGATGGACGGGCCACGTAGATTTACGTTTATTTATTGTAACTTCGAACAATCAACGTAAATTTACGTATATGGTTTTATTTATTTTCTTCAAAAATACCCGGAAACCGTGAACGATAGAGACAAACAATCCGTCCTTTAAGTTTAAATAAAAACGTATACGTAAATCTATGTACGTTGCCCGTCTTTTGAAGTTGCAATGAAGAAACGTAAATCTACGTGTCCCGTCCGTTAAGTGTTACAAATTAAACAGATATCAGATATGTAATAATTTTTTAGAAATTTTTTATTTTTAAAATTAAATTAATTATTAACTTTTTATTTCAATAATTTTTTTTAAAAGTTTTATCACAGATAAGGATAGACAGATGTGGATCTTGTATGGGCCATATTTCCATTCTAATACCACTGACAGACTAGGGATTTGCTAAGCGTGATTAGTGACACGAGATTAGCTAATTCACTACAAATCCATATGCGTTGACAGACTAGGGATTAGCTTCTTGCAGAGAAATAAAATATTATTATGGTGTTTCGCTGAAATATAGCTAGTAAATCAACTGGACTCATTTTTTAATTCAATATTACGTACACACTAGATTTTCTTTTTTCTCAAAATTTATTCAGCACAAATTGTTTAGGACGTCATTGATTTTATAACTTCTATGGTAAATTCACGCCACTTGCATTTTCAGCAATGTTTAAATAATTATTTCACATTGTAGTGCCACTTGTACCATCACTAAGCCCAATACAACGAGATAAGCTCGAAAATTTTCAAGGATTAGTGCACTAATCTCGATTAGTCACGAATCCTCAAATAAAACGAGATTAGCTAACCTTCAACTTGACACTCTACAGCTAATCTCGAAAAAATCACTAATCGCGCTCAGCTAATCCCTAGTCTGTCAAGGGTATACATTTCGATACCAAATTTTAATCCAATTCGTTTAGAGCAGGACGTATATATTATAAAATAAAATGTTGTTTGAAGTTGTTTTGTGTTTGCTTTGATATAATCAAAATAGCCATGCGTAAAAAGGATAAAAAGAGACAGCAATGTAAATTTTATTTTATAATATTTACCTCCTGGTCTAAACGGATTGGGTTGGAATTTAGTTTGTTTGAAGTTTAGTATGTAAATATGGCCCATACAAGATCCACATCTGTCTATTCTTATCTGTGGTTTTATTCTAGTAAAAGGTACGGCTGATAAACCTTTATTTAGAATTGTTTGCGAGTCTTAAAAATTAATACTAAAAATAGTAAATTAATTAAATTTAAAAGTATTTTTGGCTAATTAAATGGTAATTTATTCACGTTTTGTAGTCCATTAGTTTTTATTTGGTCTCTAGTTGTCATAGTTCAGAGTGGTTCAGAAATTAATTGATAAAATCCACATTGAATCTTACTAAACATTGTTTTATTAACACTCCGCTAGAAATTTTTGGCCTTGCTAGATTGTGAATACCTTCTGCTTTCATTTAAATTGCCGCAATCTTAAAGCGAAATTGTGGCCTGATCAGGGCATCTAATTGTATTCAAGATGTTTGTAAAATTTCGTGGCAATGATTCTGCTTGTTTCTGGATGGGAGCATTATTGCCTTGTAGAGCAAATTCGGGGCCAACTTATTTAACACCAACTAGGATCTAAATTTAATTAATTTACTGTTTTATGTATTTTTAGCACAAACAATTTTGAATCAACATTTCAATGCACAAACAGTCATCAGCTGTACCTACTATTGTACTTTACCCTAACAAATTTAAAAAATAAAAAATTATATTGAAATAAAAAGATAATAATTATGTAATTTAATTTATCTAAAATTAAAAATTTCTAAATATTTATTTGTTTAATTTTTAAAGAGTTTTTGTGTTACGTTGAAAATTTAGCTTGCACAAACAATTTTTTATAAAAAGATAAGCGAAATTCGGTTCTTATCCTGAACGAGAAAAAGAGAGAGTTCAAAAAATTAAAGGCGTGAAACGAAAAATG
Source organism: Tipula helvola (assembly GCA_963556165.1). Lineage (NCBI taxonomy): Eukaryota > Metazoa > Arthropoda > Insecta > Diptera > Tipulidae > Tipula > Tipula helvola. Next base: position 217,668,589 of record OY744483.1, on the reverse strand, counting down.
TAAAGCGACCTTTACACGGTCAATATTAATGTCATTACCTTATGATAATGACATTAATATTGATCGTGTAAGTCGATGAAATCAGTAATGATGACCAGTAATGATGCAAATCCGGATTTTCTGATTTCGAGATATCATTACTGATGCTTGGTGTTGATACTGTCATTATTATTGACCGTGTGTATGTTTCGCTTCATTACTGCTTCATTACATACTCTGTTTCTGTTGTTCGTTTCGACAACTCCTGGTTGTCAATAAATGTTTAATATTTTGTTTATAAAAAAATTTATATAAATGTGATAACGTGGAAGTGAATTGCAATGCACGCTTTTTTCTTATAATTCATTATAATATAACACGCTTCTATTAAAATTTTTCGCAACACAAAAATTTACTGTTCTGACAGTAATGACGCAAATAATGACACTAAAAATGATCGTGTGATGTTGAAAATTAATGAAGGAGTAATGACGGATGATTTTGTAAATAATGACATTACTGGTAATTACATTAATATTGATCGTGTAAAGGCCTCTTAAGAGTGATTGATCCACATGACTCTGGTTCTAGTCACCGAGGCGATTGGCCGCCATAAGCGGTCAATGGAACAAAGCCCCTCACTTTGTAATAAGAATACATACTACATTAATATTTCGTATTATTATTAAAACAACGCTTCCGCCAAATAAAACACTACTATTTCGTACATGTATAATTTAATTATTTTTAAATTAGCACACATTTGTATTTCTATTTTTCTATTTTCCTCAAACATATGTTGGCGAAAAATTAAAAAAAAAAAAAGTAGAAAACTCACAATTTTCTTTTTGGCGAGAGAAAACCGATAAAAAAAACTTTTCTATTTTTATTATACGAGTACCTTGACTTAATTTTTTTCATACTTTTTCTTCTGTTGCCTTTTTGTATTTTTTTTTTTAAATTTCATTTTGATATTCATTCAAAAATAAATATTAATAAATTATTTTGTTAATTTAATATGAAATTATTGTATATTAAAACAAATTAGTAAACGATGATAGTTGGTTGGTGAATTTCCCGTTGTTTTATAAATACATAAATTTGCTATATGTACATTGCTTTGCAGTTAATCATCACTAAAAAAAATTACACAAATAAATTATGACTTTATAAATCATCTTACTCACTGAAAGTATTATTATGAAATGTTGCTGTTCACTTGGAATAACGAATTCAAACTAAATTAATTTTAATTAAATTATCGTGATTTATTTTAAATATTGCATTTATGATACACTATTATTATCTCACAATTAAAAATATTCAAATGAAAAACCTCAAACCGCACTTTACATTATAATGTACCAATCAAATTAGTAAACATTATTCGAGAAAACTTACCCGGTTAGTCCGTTTATTTGTATCATCAAACATACTCTTACAAATGTACTATTTTAAAATATTGTAAATGCAATCCGTAATTTCTATTTGCTGTGAATTACTTATGTTATGAGGCTTTTAGTGTTTTATACTTTTGACGCTTGAAAATTTCAAAAATTGATTTCGCGGTTAACTTGATGAATGACTTTGTTTTTAATTTTTAAACTTTTGTTGTAGTGTCATCTAGTATTTATACTGTGGGACTAATAGTGATGTTTTTGTGCTTTAACACAGTGGTGGTCATATATAGGGGTAACAATACTTGGAATAAGAAAAAAAAAAAATTAAGAATTTGAACTTTTCTTATTTCATTTTGGCTTTTCGATTATAGATAACTTAAAATTTTTTAAGTTCAAAGCGAAATATTTTTGTTTGATTTTTTAGTTATTTTAGGAAAAATTATATTAAATTCATTTAAATTGTAAAAAAAAAATATTAATTTGCATTAACTAATTCTAATTAGTGGTACAGAAACACTATACGAGTACATACAACATTAAATGTAATATCTGAAAATGTAATTTTTTTAGGTTATGTTCCAGTTTTTGTTTGCATAAAACATGGTAGTCATTTATCGTGATATCCTAATCCTAGTGTTCACTGATGACCAAGGGGTAAAAAAGATCCGGGTATTTTTTGAGCAAAAAAACCAATGCGTAAGATCGGTATTTTTAACTCTACTTTTACATGGATTTGTTTGGAGTTTTTTTGACAATCGAAAATTATTTCTGTTATCGGCGTAAAAAATCCAAAATTTCTGCGAAATAAAAAAATTAAATTAAAATAATAAAAAGAAAATGTGATGTTGACATTTAAAATACCAAAAGTTATTTGTAGAGTAAAAAAATTGTTCGCTGGAGTGGGATTTTGCACAAAAGGCGAGAAGCGAGTTTTTGTTTGATTTCTCGCCTCCCAAGCATTTTTATATTCGATTTTTTCGTCAAATTTCGAAGGATAATCCTGCCGTGCTAAACATGTTTTACTGATCTACATTTTTGGCCAAATGGAGTTATTGATGCCAATTGAAAGGTATTAATGTCCTTTATATTTTACATAAATAAATATAATTAAATCGACTTTAATAAATTCGTTATTAACCAAAATAAATTTCGTTCTAATCGAAAAAAACAGCAAATTTGAAGTAACACCGACTTAACTACTTGATATTAAACATGAACGCCTTATCTGTGCCTCAAATAAGGTACTTTTCTTTCAAATATGTAAGTTAAGTTACTTTTGCTTATTTCCATAATTGAAATTGCATTTATGGCAATTTAAGAATTTTCATTTCCAATAGCAAAATTGACTTATTTGAAATTTTCTATTCGCGAATTGAAACAATAACAACTTATATACAAGGACTTTTAACTTATCTTAATGTAATGTTATTTAGTACTACAAATGAACCACTTACCTATAAATAATGAGGTAGTTTACACCACGAAATATTTAGTGGACTAACCTAAATGGCCACCTATTCTAGTCCACTTACCGACAGTTTACATCACAAGAAATATAGGTCGCATTTGGGCCATATGTTTAAAATTAAAATATTCCAATAAACGTGTTTGTATTTAATATTATATCATTTTGGCATTTATTGATTTTAATTCTAATATTTTTATTTTTATTCATTATTTGTGCTATAAAAATGATAATTAACAAATTGCATCTATTGAAAAATTCGAAAATCCTTAGGTCGAACCGTTTACACCATATTTCTAGTTGACCTATTTTAGATCAGGTCACACATTTTACTTGCCTAACCAAATTTGGGTAATACCACCAATGCAAATTGGTCATTTAAGGTTGTATTCTATAGTTTATTTGAAAATAAATTTAACGATAAACTAAACATAAATACCTTAAATTGCAGATAAGGTATATATTCTTCTTATTAACACAGGAGTTCAGCTTCTATTATGTGATATAAATGACTTAATGGCATTTAAGTTATTTTTGTTTAGTACCAATCGAAAATTTATAAAGCATATTTAAAGTATAATACTAATTCTGCAAATAATTCATAAATTATGTGTAATTTATTTTTATTTTCTCAACAAACATATTATTTATGATCTAATACATAATTTGAAGTCTTTGAAAGTAAATTAAATCCGCATTTAAGTAAGTTATTCCCCAAATATTTCGAAAAACTTTAACATCAATTTTCTCCAAATGCCATTTTTGCAGATCAGTAAAACATGTTTAGCACGGCAGAATCTAAACCCGTTTTTTCCTTCGCTCGAGTTCCAATTTATTAAAAGAAATCGTATGAAACGTGTCGCGAAAGCTCGTAACTCGACGATACTCAATCTAAAAAAATCGTGTGCATGCATTTGTGAATAAAGAATAAAAAAGGCGGGGCTAATTTTGAGCATGTGCATGTATGTGTAAATGTCAAATTAGAAATACGATTGTAATTTTCCTTTTTTTTCTTAATGAAACAAAAAACAAATTCCAATTTGAAATTAATTTTATTAAAATATTGTTATTTTATGTAGATACAAATATTCGTAAATAAATCTAAAAAGAAATAAAAAATGTAATTTAACGTATATAGATAAAAAAAATGGCGTAGGAGTCCTCCTTTTAAGATGCACAGAAAAAGTAAAGTTCCAAGTAAATTGAATTAACATAATTTTATTGATTTTCATGTTTTAATTGAAAATCAAACACAATCACAATTTATTGGTATCAGCATCGAGTGTCCAATTATTTTTTAAACACAAAATATTAACTTTATAAAAAAATGAGTTACAACGCAACTGAAAACACTTTACTAAAATATTTTACGTCAAACCAAATTCACGTTAGTATATTATACACACCAATACTAATCACAAGTACAATGAAGTTATCTTACGATTATTTTCTCAAAAATCGAAGGAAAATACGGTAGCTCAATTTTTAGTTTCGTCTTCTTATACTTGGGCTTTCAATTTTGTCCGACAGTTTTTTTTTTGATTTTGCCAAATAAATTATAATACCTATAAAGGACATAAGTATACTTTTGCATAGTAAACTTGCGGTCAATGATAAAGGCAGATTTATCGATAATGCAGTATTATTTAATACGTGGAAACATAGCACGGGATAACTTCTAAAGATGTCAGCTTTAAAAATTCTTAATTTTTGGTAAATAAACCAAAAATAAAATGAATTTTTTCTATAATTCATGTCTAGTTGTAAGTTTTATTCGGGTTTTTTGCTTTTTTTTACATTTTTGTTTCGAAACAACAAAAAAAAAAATTTAAAAAAAACTACTAGTGCCATCTTTAGATTTAATCTATCTATCGCCGTTTTTTGACGGTTAATGTCCTTTATAGGTTATTATAATTTATTTGGATTTTGCACAACCCAAGTATTTTTAAATCCAACTATTTTATAATATTTCGTAGGATATCCCTAACTTAGTTCTGGGTTTACCTTTGTTTGAGTTATGAATTATTATAAGAAAATATATGCTATCGTGTCGCAATTATTGGGAACTCACAGAACTCGCTATATCAAAATTATATACATGTGTGTGTAGAAATAATATTGGCGGGAATATTTTTTAATGTGTGTGTGGGCGTGTGTGTAAATGTCAACCCCCAAATTTGGCGGGTAAATCAAATAATTCATTAATGAAACAAAATTTATATTTTTGTATTTTTATTTTGATAACCAAATATGAATATATTTTTTTAATTTACATTGTTACATTTTCACAGAAACTGTTTTGTACTTAAATTTCCTTGCCGTCCATTAAACGTAAACTTCCGAGACAGCTCGTTAGTAAAAATATTTTTAAAGTTCAATCTAGTGAACATTTGTAACATTTTTACCCTTCTTCTTTGATTATATAGATTTCTGAAAAATGAAATAAAATTAATATAATATGGAAATTTCACAAAATTTGCTATAATTACCAATTTATTTTACTGACTCCGATATGAGCGTCCATAAAAATAATTATTATCACAAAACACAAAAATTGCGTCGAGCATCCTTAAATTAATTTAATATCACAAAAACAAAAACAATATTACTAAGCACAGCAATCAATAAGACACAAAACGAACTGAGAAACTACGTAGTAAAAAAAAAATATTGTATATATCAGGTGTATACATATACACACCAATACTATATTGGATTTATAATGTATTCGAGTTTTGTTGAGTTTCGGATATTTGGTCAAAATCCAAAGAAAATACAGTAGCTCAATTTTGAGTTCTGTGTTGTTATACTTGGGAAATGGACAAAATAAAAGGCGAGAAAATTGAGCAACTTTGATTTAGTTGTCAAAAATACATTCTATTGACAAGTTTGTTTTTTAGATGTGTTGTTGACATAAATAAATTTGTACAAAATTATACTATTTAAAATAAATAAATAATTAATTTTGTGTACTAACAAATAAATCTTTGTTCAACATCTAATTTCTGGGTTGTTCCATGTCCTATTTCAAATGTGATGTTGTTTGTCGCTAACACTGGAAATGATTTGGTGTTGTTTGTTAAATTATCAATTAAATATATGATTCTTTCGCCTTATTCCCTTCTGTAATATTCAGCGGTATTATTTTCTGTACTTATTGTAATAATCGATAGTGTCATAATATGCACATAAATTGATTAAATTCAACCAATAGTTTTACTTTTATGAGGTGTACTGTTTTGCTTAAGTGACAACATTTTATAATTAAAAGAATAATTTTACTAATACAAAACATTCATAAGATATGCGACAGCAAAAATCAATTTTTTTTGTTTGTTTGTTTGTTTTTAGATTTGCTTAGGCCAGATCTTTCGATCCATAAGGCCAACGATTTATAAACAGCATAAAGTTCTAGAAACTTCTCAAGGGAAGTCCTAGAATGCCGAATTTACTTTTTATTATTGCGTAGTATTTAAATTTTCAATATGTAGTATTTAAATAATGATTATTCCAGAAACTTCTAAAAGAAGCCATGGACGTCCACGAATATAATTTTTATTTTAATTATTATAGATTTATTAATTTCACTGAGTCACACTTTGTGATACCTCCGATTAGCACAGATATTATGGGCCTTATACATATAAAAATGCAGTACCCGGAACCATTATCTATTTTATTAAGTTGTATATTGTGATACCCTCGCTCAGTTATACGATATAACGGGCCGTATACGATAATGCGCGGTACCCGGGACCACCAACTTAATAAAGGTGTTAACACTACGAGATAGCAAATGGCATGTTATCAGCAACTAACGTTTGAGGAATTCCGTGCACAGAGAATATATTTTTCAAATGTCTTATAATTTCAAAACTTTGCTTATTATTTAACCTTACTAAATCAATATATTTGGAAAAGTAGTCAACCAAAACTAAATAATTTATACCTGAATATTCTAAAATATCTACACCGACCTTCTGAAATGGTAAGTGTGGAACCTCATGAGGAATCAGTTCTTCTTTTACATTTGAAGCTCGGTACTTCTCACATATTCTACACTTTCGAATCTCATCCTCGAAATCTTGTTCCATGTTTGGCCAATAAAGCAGAGTTTTTGCCCTTGCAATAGTTTTTGTAACTCCGAAATGAGAACTATGTACCTGTCTAATCATTTCCTTTCGTAAACTAATAGGGACAATAATACGATTGTTGAAATATATTAAATTGTTATCTAAAAATATCTCATTTTTCTTGTTCCAATATATTCTTATTTCACTCGGAATTGCATTTTTGGAATTTCCCCAACCATTTTTGTACGTATGGATTAACTCTTTTAAAACGGGATCCTTACTGGTTTCGGTCTCAAACTCAAGTTTTCTGGCATCGCTTAAATTAATGGAATGCACTACTTCATCAAGATTAGCCTCGGTTTCAATATGACGTCAATATTACCACATGCTTTTGATAAGGTATCAGCAACATGCATATATTTTCCTGGAGTATAAACAACATCCAAATCATAAATCAAGATTTTAAATCTCATCCTTTGTAAACGACAGGAATTAATTTTACATATTTCCTTTTTCATAATACTCGTTAAAGGTCGATGATCGGTGCAAACC